>JAAGEH010000426.1:5079345-5825263 GCA_011751065.1 Lasiurus cinereus | reverse complement strand
TCCTACCTTCCTTCCTTCCTTCCTTCCTTCCTTCCTTCCTTCCTTCCTTCCTTCCTTCCTTCCAATATGTTTTTATTGATTTCAGAGAGGAAAGGAAAGGGGAGAGAGATAGAAACATTAATGATGAGAGAGAATCATTGACCAGCTGCCTCCTGCACACTCCCCACTGGTGAGTAAGCAACCTCAGGGATATACCCTTGACTGGAATAAAACCCAAGACCCTTCAGTCCACAGGCCTGTGGTCCATTCACTGAGCCAAATCAGCTAGGAGCCACCATTTTTTTTTGAGCCATTATATTTTATTCAGAAGCACTTGGACTAGCCAGGGACTAGCTTTTATGACATATATATGTATATCTGTAATAACTTCAGACCATGGCAATTCCCAGGGTTATGACAGAGTTCAGAGAATAAAGAACAATAGTCCTAGTGAAGCCCAGAAGTGGCATAAACCCCAAATGGAACGAAAAGCTTTTTGTTATTTTAGTCTTTGGCAGCAATTTCCAATTCCCTTAACCTCTGGAGCCCAGGTAGAAGTCTCAGCTCTGGGCAGGGTGACTATTCTACTTTGACAAAGCTGCTATAATCAGAGACTCTGAACCAGGAAAGAGATTGCAATGAAGTCATTATTCAACTACAGAAAATCCTGGATTATCAGACAACACTAGAATGATGATCCTCTTCCCTGATGTTAAAATATTCTATGCTTGGTCTCACACTGACATTTCTAGATGGAAGTTTAACCTCATGCTCTGTTAGCTGGAAGCATTTCCTCTATGCAAGCAAAACCACTCCTTTGCTTGATTAAAAGAAAAAGTAGGCAGGATATAGAGGAGCAGGGACTTTATTGTTTCATGAGTTTCAAAATATTTGGACTAATCTACCATAAGTCTCAAGTTCTGACATTAAAATGCTATCCGAATACTAAAATGTGATGATATTTAATGGCTAGCAAGTAGGGTATGGATGTGAATTTTGAAAAACCCAAAATGAAAATATGTTCCAGAAAAATATTTAAAAATGTTATCTGAATGTATGCATTAACTGAGTCAACCTCTACCAAACATTTGGAGAAAGAAACAAAGTGATAGCTTAGCTGTTGAGTTCCTTCAATATGAAGTATCTTCATTATGGGTGATTACTAATTATACAAATAGACTGATTCCAGTAGTTTTTTCTATACCAATTATCTGGAGAGAATTCACCACCTTCTTTTTAACTCCAACTAAAATGATGGACCAGAATACAAAGATCAATACACACTGCTACCAAGGCAAATGTAGTTCTAATTTCAGCAGGGTATATGACATTTCTCTCTCTTCTACCCTATCTCATGAGTAGGGGACAAGGATCCAACTAGTTCAGAATGACTAGGGTAACTTGTGCTGCCTATAATGGGAGTACCATTCATCCAAGCGTGAGATATGATATGATATGATGATATGACTAATATGATATGATATGATATGATATGGGAATGCGAGCCCCTAGGCAGAGCTCACATTGAGCATCATCATCAGCTTTCCTTTTTTTCTCACTCAGGTGCTGCTGTGAGAGCCCATTGCTTCCAGGCACACGAGGAACAGCCATTTTCCTTCTTCTTTTTAAGTACCTTCAACATATCTTCAATTTTTCCTCTTAGCTCAAAGTTTGAAATATTTACTATCTGGCCCTTTACAGAAAAAGTATATCCAACCTTGTTCTAGATCAAACTTAGAAAGGACTGTATAAATTACCTACCTCTCTTCCCATAGATCCCTGCAAATGAGGAAAAGTTAAACATCAACACAAAATTAGTGATGCAGAAGTTCATACTATTACTAAAGCATTTCAGTAAGAGTTTACTAATTGGATATACCGTTTTTACTATATACTAGTAGAATGTCTATGGCAATATTGGGTTTGATGCTGTTGTAATTAACCTAGTTATTTTTTTAAAATATATTTTTATTGATTTGAGAGGAAGGAAGATAGAAAGATAAAAGCATCAATGATGAGAGAGAATCATTGATTGGCTGCCTCCTGCATGCCCCCTACTGGGGATCGAGTTCACAATCTGGGAATGAGCCCTTGGCTGAAATCGAACCTGGGACCCTTCAGTCCCCAGGCTGACAATGTCCACTGAGTCAAACCAGCTAGGGCAAACCTAGTTTTTAATAGCAGGAAAGAGACTAAAGGAAGATAGACATATGCCCATTAAAGTTGGGGTGACAATGAGAAGGTACTTTCCTATCAGTCACACCTGGGAACAGGTCATTGGTCAGAATGGTAATGGCCACTGCAAGGGTGTGAAATTTGGGATATTTAATCTCCTAAACAAAGGAGTTTGCTCTCTTGGTTTCTCTTGGTTGCTTTTGGGCTCTTGGCTGTCCTTGGGACTCATGTTTTAGGGAGTGGGCTCTCTTGGCTCTTCTGCATTCACCATGACTCCCCACACAGTGAACTGATAGATTATAACTCACCTGATGCTGAATTGGAACGGAAACTCGACATTGGCTTTGCTTTAAGCTCTACTGAATCCCCAACTATATTTCTTCCAGGACTTGATTAAGGGGAATGGGAATTTGGAAACCCAGAAATGTAATTCCACACAAATAAAAAATCACTTAAACTCCCATCTCAGTCTCAGAAAATTCTTTTTTTCAAGATATCATAAGGACTCCTCCACCAGCACTCGGTAGGGAAAGGGATAACCCAACTTCCCCAATAACAGTTCCAGATCACTTTTAGGATTATGGGGCTTTTCATCAGTGAGACACAGAGGGAAATACCATACCGACCAGGGTTCTCTGAGAAAGCTGCTACACTATCTTCCCAACAGTAATGTAGCTCATCCAGTTTCATGGAGTGAGGCAGTACAACATCCAAGAAAATTAGCAATCAGCAGACTGGCATGGAATATTCTAGCCACAGTCACTCTTTAGATCCTTCTTTCTTGAATATAGGATTTCACTTCACAAAAAATTATTTTCCTAGGAACACATGTAAAAAGAACCTACTTTAGATTCATCCATTTAAGAAATTATGGTGGAAAACTGCACTTTGCCCTCGTAAAACACCTCTTTCTAGCTTGCTGTCAAAATACTATAAAATTTTTAAAGTACTAAACAGATATACTTTGATTTGCATTCTAAATTCTTAAATGAATATTTTAATATCCTCTTTCATCCAGATGACTCCACTAGCTTTTGGTTTATCCTTTACAGATAAGGCAAATGTGTCACTAATTGAACAGGGCATAGCTTATGTAATTACTCTGTCTTTCATTGGAACCTTCACTACCATGTTATCCAGAATAAACAAAACAAAATAAAACAAAACAACACATGATACACATATGTATCTCATATGTTTCCATAGCAAAAGAAAACACTAAAATAGTAATGCATAATGAACTTCTCAGAAGAGCAACTTTTTCAAGTTTCAGAGTTACCAGTTTGATTACCAGGTTTACATGAATAAAAAACATGATATTCATAGGTTATCTTTATGTAATTTTCAGTTATCCAATAATCTAGAGAGTTAGAGGGGGAAAGTGTTAAAATACTTTTATTAAAAAAGAAGAAAGACATAGATGTGGAAAATACTGAATAAAGCCAACGAAGAATTATTTTTAAATTTAGGTAGAGCTCTGGAAAATTAAACTAAAAAAATAAACCAAAGATGACATCAATACTTACAATACATTTGAACAATGGTAAAATATCTTAAAGTGCCATGTGCCAGGTCTTACACTAGGCACTTCACATGCATGGACACATCTAGTCCTTAAAGCAATCTATTAGGAAGATGTTATGCACATTTCACAAATGTATAAATGGAGGCACAAGGTATTACTTAACTTATTTGTCCATAGTCCTTTTAAAAGCTTAAAATATCTGGAGGATTAAACAAATTGGGTATTAATAAAAAAATAATGTACAGGGAAGTGGTGTGGTAGGAGGGACGGTGGTTGGAAGTGATGGGGGGAAAAGACAGAAACCAATCTTCCTTGACCCTACGTAGACATGATGCCTCATGTTTGACAGATATAAAATACAATACGTAATGTCTCAGAAGGGACACAGAACTAGGGTTGCACCCACATCTTTGATTTACAATCTAGTGTTCTTTCCACTGTAACCAGTCAACATGACAGCTTTGCTGGTAACTGAGGAAACTATCATGAAGACAACAAGGAGCAGAGTGTGAACAAGTTTCAAGGTCAACTTTTCTAAGAGACCTTCTCTGACCTTAATACCTTCTCCTCAAGTCACTCTGAAATCACATCACATGGGTCAGTCTGAAATTGCCTCCAACATACATTTACTAGTGTATTATTTGTCCTGCACTAGAACCTATACTCCATGAAGGCAGGGACTTGTTTTGCTTATTCATGGTTGTATCTTAAAACCTCCGGTATTATAAGAATTAGTGAGGCACATAATAGGCACTCACATATTTGTTGAATAAAGAGCGAATGAACATATGATTGAAAAAGCCTAGCTGACCAAGCTTTCAGGTAGAGCTGTCTGATATTGAACAAATCACTTTGTTTTATCTCGTAAGTGGATGGAGTCATAGTTGATCTGTGTAGCTTTCCAGTTGAACTCTGAGCATTCCAAGGAAATAATGCTATTTTCCATCTCTTACTCCTCTCCCTTTTGAGGCAAAAAGTTGCCAGACTGAAAGTATAAAAATTACAGAACTAATTGATTTCAAAGTCCCTTCCATGGAAAAGACCATGTTTTCAGTGTATCTGATAGATGAATGAGTAAACATCTGAATTCTTTAAGCCCAAAAGTTAGAGGTAGTCTTTAAAAGTATGTTTTTTCTTAGAAGACTATAAATTTTAAAAAGTATACAGGGGAACAAAAATGCAAACGATTATACATATTATCTATCTCAAACTTTTAACCAGTGCCAATTGGCAACAGCAAAGCTAACATAATTAGCCTCCCCTGCCTATTTTCCAATAAAAACAAAAACAATCTGAAGAAATGTATCTAAAGTATAAAAATATACAGAAAAGATAAAATAAACAGTTCACATATAGTCTATAGATGAACATGAGCTTATGGTGAATAACTTAAAGGGTTTCCAATTCATTTCTTTTTTTAAAAAAATATATTTTATTGATTTTTTACAGAGGAAGGGAGAGGGATAGAAAATCAGAAACATCGATGAGAAAGAAATATCAACCAGCTGCTTCCTGCATGCCCCCTATTGGTGATGTGCCCACAACCAAGATACATGCCCTTGATAAGAATTGAACCTGGGACTTTTTAGTCCACAGGTCAAGCTCTATCTACTGAGGGAGAATTAGCCTATGTAATCTGTGTTCATTGTAAACAAATGCCCTTAAGGTAGTAAAGGTTTTTATTTACCAGTTTATACTGAAGTGATGTTTCCACTTCAAGTCTATTCTGATGTTTGTGTTGAGCAAAGCCCCAGGCTAATATGGAATGATCAGTCACTGTGGAAGTCTGTTACAAGGATTTCCAGATCATCTTATATCTTTAACTCTGAAAGTGAAATGTTTTTAATACAATTCCAATTTACAAAGGTCAAAAAGATATGAAATGCTTGACATTATGTTGTATTACTGAAAAGAGGTTAAAAAAAAAGAGGAAAAAAAATCTGTGACAATTGACAGAAGCTAGTTAAAATGTTTTGTAACGTGAAGAGCTGTCAGTATCAAACACGTTATCACAACTCAGATGACTATCTGCAGCCTAATTTGGGAATCCACTCAAACTGTAACACTGTTCTCTTATTTCTCTTATTTTCAAATCTGATTAGATAATCTAAACCTCTGCTTTAAAAACTATTCAATAAGCCAGTTTATTTCTAAAATAATGGTGATAAAAAATGACACATGGTTAACCAGAAAGCGGAAACTTCCTTCTACTGAGCAGGCTATGAGAGTCACATGGCTCACTTTGATGGGGCTTCTTCCAAATGAGAAAAGGCAGGAGAGGAATAAGGAAGCAACAATGTGATAAGGGATCTAGACACATCAGTGATGTGCTGGCAACATCGCCTGCAATGTGGCACCAAAATAATGTAAGGCAATTTGTGTGCTTTTCCTTGATTACTTATAGATGAAATCTTTAAACAGCAAGAAAAACTACATACAGAGAAAGAATAGCAATCCTTTACATCAGTGGTTCTCAACCTTCCTAATGCCAAGTCCCTTTAATGCAATTCCTCATGTTGTGGTGACCCCCAACGAAAATAATTTTATGATTGGGGGTCACCACAACATGAGGAACTGCATTAAAGGGACGTGGCATTAGGGAGATTGAGAACCACTGCCATGATATCCCTTCATTTTAGATCTTTAGCCACCTTTTTATTTTCCTAAAATATTTATGTCTGACTCAATTTTTTCAAACAAATTAAAATTTTGCCTTGATAATACTATTTATTTAATCTTGGATTCAATCATATATATTGATGAGAAAGGTCACTTTGATAAATATATGGGTTGGACATAATCTGTGCAATTATTCCCTAAGAAGTTGGGGATAGAATTGTGAACAAGTCACACAAGATTAGCGGAAAACTGCCAACTCTACTTCAATGTTTGTTAATTACCATAAAATAAAATTAGATTACTTACGTTAATACAGAATAGCTGGAAAGGACTTCGAGAATCTTCCCACCAGTCTATCCTTCCTTCCTCCCTTCCTTCTCTCCTTCTTAGCTTCCTTCTCTATCTTCCCACTCCTCTTTTTCTTCTTCTTTTCCTCTCCCACTCTCTCTATCTCTCCCTTCCTTTCTCTGGTTAGAAACCAAGAAAAAGTTTTCCTAATAATCTATTTCTTAAGATTGTACAAAGGACCGAGGCCCTAGTAAGTGACCAGTAAACAAATTATATTGCTGGGTGATCAAATTTGATGGCAATATAATGCTAAATATATCCATTTTATATCTATTGGCCAGCACTCCTCCTGAGAGATAGTATGAGTATCAGATATCCATATAGCTAATGGTGAGAGAGTTAATAACCAAACCAAGGTGTCCTAATTTGCAGCTTCATCTCTCCTCTCCCCACCGCCCCACCCCTGCTCCCAATTTGAGTGAGAAAGGCACTCAAAACACTCAGCAATAGGAACCTTGCTATTATCTACAACATAAAGAAGACCATAATCAGCAGTGTGGTTAAGTAGACTTTGTCCATAATTATGAACATATTAAGACACAACATGCTTTCATATTCTTCAAATTCAAATGACCCATCCAAGGCCAAGATACAAATATGAGAAGTTATAATATGAAAGACATGAAAAGCAAATCATAAAACAAGGATGAAGAGCCTGTCTCTAAGCAGCTATGTAACTTGAAAGGAGAAAAATCATCACTAATCTGAGTTCATCTAGCATTATGAAAACCATTTTCAGAATAAGAGTGTAAACTTAAGTAAATTGCCTTTAGACATTGGTTTTACTATACTGCAGACTCCCAAAAGGCATTTTTCGAAGTGTACACATAGCCATGTACGTACACATACATATTTGAAAGCAAAATTATGGGGGTGGGGTGACCTTGATGAAAATGAAGAAGCATTTAAAAAAAATAACAACACAACATTAAGCAAGAAGAACTCATGAAGAGCTACATCAAGTTATTATAGCAGCTAAAATATGGCTTTACAGAAACAAGTTTTCAATAAAATAGCCAGAGGGTTATATTGGTAAAGGCTTATTATAAAAATAGATCTCTGGAAACCAAACGTTAAATTTTTATCTTGTTGTAATCAGGACTCCTGTCCCCTGCTTCACTAGAAAAAGACATGTTCCCAGGCAGTGCTCCTAACAAACACACAGCAGCAACCAGAAAGGATACAGTTTGGTAATGCCTGCTAATAATCAGTAGGGACAAAGTGCATTCGTCAGTACTAATAATTTAATCCTTTCAGGGGGCTGAAAAATATTAAATGAGAAGAATAAAACGTAGTCAAATGGGGTTGTCTGGGGACACTTAGGAAGAATGGGTCGAGAACAGGATCTCTCAACTTTGACACAACTGACAATTTGGATCAGTTAATTCTTTGTGTGAGTGCTTGTCCTGTATCTTATAAAATACTTAGCAGCATTATTGGACTCTAATATTAGGTATTAGCAGCACCACCTCTCCCCTACAAGTTGTGACAACCAAAAATGTCTCCAGGTATTACCACATGTTCTCTGGGAGAGGAGATGGTAACCAAATTACCCACGACTCATAACTTCTGATCTAGAAACATTTCACCCATACTGTCCTGAAACACCTAGAAATTTAACAAATGTAGGAGAAATTAGCTAGTGTGTCAAACATATTATCCTATAGGGCAAATCTTTCAAACTCCTTTAACTCTCTGAACCAATGAATTACTTGACTTATCCTGGATCAAACATTTTATTCTCTGCTTCCACTTTCAACAGTTCTGTCACATGATGTTGTTTATCTTCTGAAAACCTTCTACCTCCTCCTATTTCAGAAGCACACTCATAGATAAGCCTCCGTGCTCCCCTGTGCATCCAAGATAGGAAACACTAGAGTTGGACCATTCCTTTACCTCTCTCCCTTTTTAATTTTCACAACTATTTTCCCCTTTCATATATATTTGAAAATAAAATCTAGTCTCTTAAATGTTCTCCTCTCTTTTAGTCAACTGCAAAAATTCTTCACAATCTTTCTTTATTGACTTTACTGTCACTTACTAGTAGGTGCTATTGAACATTTAATGCTCCACTTATTAAACATCACACAGCACAAGATTTTCTTGAAAGCCAGTGAGTTAAAACAATAAGAACACATTTGTTCAACCTTTATTGAGTGACTGATCAAATGAAAATCTTAGTCAAAGTGATAAGAAGGGTAGAAGAATGAAAATACAACTCCTTGCCAAAGGTAATTTTCAGTATAGTTAGTAGATGGGAATTCCACATGGAAATCCCCTTAAAAAAAAGGGACTGTTTTTGTGTCCTTGGAGGTACCATAGTACCCAGCCCAAAGCACATGATAATGGTCAGTGTTAGCCTCTTTGCTTGTAAGGCTCATGCAGTTACATAAGCTCAGGTTTTGTTTTTTTAATTGTATAATTTCAACTTATTGTTATAGCATGAATGGCATGTGGCTATTAAAATTATAGTGGTGTATTTTTTCTAGCTCTTTCCATCAACTTTATTTTATTATTTTCTTGGACATATCCAAATAATTTTATAAAGCAGTTTTGGAGAGATCTACTTTTTTAAAAAAATTTTAATTTCTATTAAGTTTTATATTGGTTTTCCATGAAATTCTATTATTTTTTGAAAGTCAGACAGATACACTGGGTTTATATAGGATATAGATATAGATAAAAGATATATATAAATAAATAGATATATAGGTATATATATGTATATAGATATACAGATATACAGATATGTAGATATATAGATACTAGAGGCCTGGTGTACAAATTTGTGCATGAATGGGGTCTGGCCAGCCCATCCTGATTGGAGTGGGGGAGGGGGGGCCATCAGGGGCTGGGCTGACCAGAGGGAAGGGCCATAAGCAGTTGGCCTGCTGGCTTCACCCCCTGGTCGAATTCCCAGTCAAATTCCTGGTAGAGGGAACAATATGCATATTAGCATTTTATTATATAGAATGGTTCCAAAATATGCATATACACATTTTGAATAATTATAAAGGCAGTGTTTATTAAAATGTATTTCATTTTCAAAATTGCACTATCAGCTATTAAAGTACATATACACTTTTTGGAAAATATATATATATCTTTCTTATTATCATATTATGCTTTCCAACCCAAGTCTCACTATTACTTTCTGTAATATCATACAAACTGCTGCAGACCCTTGCACTTTCTCCTGTGTGTGCCCATTATTGATTTTCTTTCCACAGGACCCTGAGGCTCTTGACTATAGTCTGTATGGAAAATTTTGGAAAATAGTTAAGTTATCCATCAATCTTCTTCAGTGGAAAATCTAACAAAAAAAAAAAAACAACCCAGCAATAAAAAGCTTAATTTAATACCATTTGAAAACTGAGAAACGAAGAAATAGAAAGTATGCCAAGGGATTGGTCAGAGTATTGTACTCTTAAATATCCCATTTAAAACAGATTACTCTTTCACATTGAAAGACTCTTCTTGATAGCACTCAAATAAACGAGTTCTTGATAACTGGAGTAACCTTATACAGATGTTAAGGGTAATGTCAAAACCTCATATGATTGGTAAGTGGCCATGATTGGAATGAGACAGCAAGTATTCTCTGACTTACAAATCAGTGATTAATAAATGATTTATAACAATGAATTAAAGGGAGAAATTTAAAAGAAGAGTATAGTGACAAATACTTTTGATTTTATTCTTACAAATAAAATTATGATGTTTTTTGAACTCTAAAAGGTTAGTTTAGCTTTCTAGCAAAGAAGAAAAGATATACCAGCTTGTATAAAAGGAAATTTGAAGGGAAATTGGAAAAAAAAATCACTCTTTTACATGAGCCAAGGTAAGTCCTATTAAGGAAGGCTGATTCACTGGCAGCTTGTCCTGGGGAAAACAAACAGTCTTTCTGTCATCAGACAAAGTAAGTATCAGTCCTACTGTACACGCAGTCTTTTTTTTTTTTTTCATACATTAAACGCACCAAACAGGGAAATTAGTTGCTAGAGCCTGGTTTGGTCATTGAAATTGCATTGACCATTGCTAATCATTAATTCAGTTTAAATAGGACATTAGGGTCTCCTTTGTAAAAGGGCATTTGAGAAATGATTTAAAAAAAAACAACTAGCTGGTGTTATTTACTTTTATTTTATCTGTTCCCTAGCTTTCAAATAATAAAATTGGTTATTGCTTTAAAGTGTATTTCCAGCTTAGAGAGCTGAGAGATATCACAGTTTAGAAAAGCCAAATGGGAGAAAAACTGCTGCATTGGACAACATCTTATAAACATCCCACATAACTGTTAAAAATAAAGATCTGGATTAAAATGATAGATAAGTAAAGGCAGGACTGAGCTGTTTGAAGGAGGGAAAGAGTGAGGGAAAGGGATTCTTGTTCTCTCTCTACACTCTTCCCAGTGGCCAACAGAAAGATTTATTGGAAAACTATGGAGTTAACATAATTTAAAATTACTATGTCCCTTGTTCTCTTCCATTTCAAGTTAGTTTTCATGACAAAATGGGTTTCTGAGACTATAATGGCTGAGTAGATCACAAAAGCAGAGGAGAAGAAGCCACTGAGTGATACCATAGGCACAAGTTTCTGGATTCATTAAAAATTGTGTTCATTATTTTGTAATCCATTCAACTCAATTACTTTTTGAGTAGCGACCTCATGCCAAATATTGTTGTGCTTGATACAAGGGATAAAATGTCCAGCAAAAAAGGAAACATGGTTCCTATCTTTGAAGATTTTATCATTTTTTGGCATCGTATTTTCCTTGTAACACACAATAAATACCACTCTAATACACCTTGTACAACTCAAATGTAAATAAACTGGTAGACTGTAATGGTATTATGTTGAACAATATTTTTCTAAGATGGCTCCCTGACCACCTTCATTGGGATTATTTAAGATGTTGGTTACAAATGGAGATTTCAGAGCCCTATTCGAAATCTCCTCAATCAGCAGTTTGTGAGCCATACATACACTCAGTCCTGGCCATGATTGTCAAGAGGCTAGGGTAACCCAGTGGTCAGACTCTGATATGAGACTTGTAAAACTAGTGTCCAGGTCTCCTGTCTACCCACTGAATTGCTTATTAATCGACTTTCAAGAACAGATTTTCTGCCCTGGCTCCTGATTAATACTTCAGTTCTGCTCCTGAAGTCGAGTTTCAGCCCGATACTCTGGAAGAATGTTTGGTCCCAAATAACTATCCCAATTCTTGGGACACTCTATTCCCTAGAAATTTTACCCTGTCTCCTATGTTCTTGCAACCATGTGGTTCTGTAGCAAAGTGAGTTCAATTCTGCTCTGAACCTGATAGATCATGATGAACATTCCAGATTTATAATCCAGTCACTTATACACAGACCAGATGCCATATACAATATTACCTGGGCAAGTGTTAGAAATTCGCCCTTAATTCTAAGCTAGACCACTTGGTAGAATGTTAATAGCTCTCAAAGATATATCCATGTAGTAATCCCTGAAACCTGGGAATACTACCTCATATAGTAATTTTTGCAGATGTGAGTAAGGATTTTAAATCACACAGGGTTATCTGGATGGGCCCCAATACAATCACAAGAATCCTTATAAGAGAGAGGCAGAGGAGAGGAGTAAGTTGGCTACAAGGAAAGAAATGTCAGCAGCTGCCAGAAGCTGGAAGGCAGAGTTTCCAGAGGGAGTACAGGCCAACTGACATGCAGATTTCAGCCCAGTGAAACTAGTATTGGACTCAGACTGTACAAGAACACATTTCTGACATTTAAAGCCACTCAGTTGGTGGCACTTTGTTACAGCAGCTGTAGGATACTAATACACTACTAAATCAGGTTGCATTTTAATCAAATTCTCAAGAGATTGATATTTACACTAAACTTTGAGAATCAGTGATCTAAGCTTACCGGAATTCCCAATCAAATCCAAGTTTGCCCTCACTTCTTTGGTCCATTTAATTTGGAGAGTCTGCCTCTTTCTTAGGGGTAATTCTAAAGCTGGTCAGTTTATTAGCTCAGTTATACCCAGTTCCAGTTCCTACTTGACCACTTATATGCAAACATGATTATAGTTAATCTCATCTAAGACACAGGAAATAATATTTAATAACTGATTATAGACCATTTTAGTGGTACTATAAGACCAAAATGGAATAAATTACATAAGAAGCACTCTTCAAATTCATAATATAATCTTTGGAAATTGTACATATTTTTAAGTGGAATCCTGGCAGTTTTTTGTTTAAATTATACCTATACTTTATTAAACTAACACAATCATTTTCTGACAAAGTAAAAGTATAATTCCCTAATATAAACCTGTGTAATGTTGATTTCAATATCAATGATAAAGTGATGGCTTAACATTAAAACCTTGGGAAGGCTTAAAGTAGGAGCAAACCCATCACAATTCAGAACAAAAATAAGTGCCCCCTTTTCAAGTAACAGTATCCAAACCTGGTGGCCCTAACTATTCGAAATTTATTATGCAATGCTGTGAGGATCATCTGAAACATGCATGTTGCCTTCATGAGACAAAATATACAAAATGGTCAGGATATTTGAGATGGGTGTTAGTCAAAGTTAATTAAAAAAAAAGGTTCTCTTTTCACAACAATGGCAGTAAGTCCCCCAAATCAATGTGTACTGACCAATTAACCAAGTGAAACTAAAAGTCAGGGTGGGAAGAAAGGGAGGTAGCCTGGATCCATTATGAATGTATGGTGTCTGGTGTTCTTGATTAATCCTAGAGACAGACAGTGGTCATGCAGTCCTGTCATAGAACCCCAATCAACAATTGTGAATTCTGGCAAGCAGGAGATGAGCCTCTTACTAACTTGGTCAATAGACAAGTATTGATCTTGGGTCTATAACACAGTTAGTAGGTCTGAACTGTGGAAGTCAGCATGGGCACAGTCCTGTTCCGAAAGATTCTAGCTTTTAGGGTAGGAACTGAGATTATATACCCAGAAATGAGAAGAGCACTAGTAGGTCCCACTTGCACACTGTGGCATCAATATGGATCTCATTAACAGCAGTTAACTCATCAAACTATTCAAAAGCAATGGTCAGAAGACTTTACTTGGGTTTCATCTTATCATTCAATCTTTATTTTTCTTTTTCTAATACTATATATTTTAATTAAATCTTTATTATTCAGATTATTACATTTGTTTCTCTTTTTTTCCCCCTCCATAGCTCCCTTCCACCCGGCTCCCAACCCTCCCTTTACCCTTACCTTCCCCCATTGACTTCATCCATAGGTGTATGATTTTTGTCCAGTCTCTCCCTGTATACCCTTCACCCCTTTCCCCTGACAATTATCAGTCCAATCCCTTTCTGTGCTTCTGATTCTATTATATTCCCCAGTTTATTCTGTTGATAAAATTTTTAATTCACTTAATTTTTAGATTCACTTGTTGATAGATATGTATTTGTTGTTCAGAATTTTTTATCTTTTACCTTTTTCTTCTTCCTCTTCTTAGAGAATACCTTTCAGCATTTCATATAATACTGGTTTGGAGTTGATGAACTCCTTTAGCTTTTTCTTCTCTGTGAAGCTCTTTATCTGCCCTTCAATTCTGAATTACAGCTTTGCTGGATAGAGTATTCTTGGATGTAGGTTCTTGCTATTAAACACGTTGAATATTTCTTGCCACTCCCTTCTGGCCTGCATTGTTTCTGTTGAGAAATCAGCTGACAATCGTATGGGTGCTCCCTTGTAGGTAATGAACTGTTTTTCTCTTGCTGCTTTTAATATTCTTTCTTTGTCTTCTGCTCTTGGTATTTTAATTAGATGTGTCTTGGTGTAGTCCTCTTTGGATTCCTTTTATATGGGGTTTTGTATGCTTCCTGGACTTGTAAGTCTATTTCTTTCACCAGATGTGGGATGTTTTCAGTCATTATTTCTTCAAATAGGTTTTCAGTATCTTGCTCTCTCTCTTTTTCTGGCACCCCCACAATTCTGATGTTGGTAAGCTTAAAGCTGTCCCAGAGGCTCCTTACATTATCTTCACATTTTTGGATTCTTTTTTCTTCTTGCTTTTCCAGTTCAGTGTTTCTGATTCTTTTTATTTCAAATTTTTGACTTGATTCTTGTCTTCTTCTAGTCTGTTGTTAGGTCTCTGTATAATATTTTCTATTTCAGTCAGTGTACGTTTAATTTCTAGTTGGTCTTTTTCATCTCTCGATGGCCTTTTTTCATCTCCTCTTGAGTCTCACTAAATTTATCCAGCTTTTCTAGGATATTCTTGAAAAATCTTATAACCGTGGTTTTGAACTCTATATTTGTTTCACTCTTTTTTTTGTTTGTTTGTTTGTGATCTTTCTTTGTCTTTGCATTTTCACTATGTCAGGAGAACTTCTGTGTTGGATTCAGCCTTATGATATAAGACTTGCAAAACTGCAAAAGCCTCTCTGTTGAGCTTGAGATGGGTGGAGTCTCAGGGCTTAACAGACCGCCTTGTCTTCTAGTCGGCCCCGCCCTCCACGACCCCTGGGTCTCACGTGACTCTGGGTAGTCACTGGAGCGGTCCCTGTGCACACGCACAGTGCCTCTAGATCGCTGCCTTTCCAGCTCCCCTGCGCTCCGGGACCATATGAGTCTGGGTCCCCAGGGTTTTGCCCAAAACTGGGATTTAGTGGAGTTAGAAGTGGCACAGTTGGAAGGTTCTGTCTCCCACCCACTCGTGAAAGCACTGCTGTGCTCGCCACCAAACTTCTGCCCTTCTGTGACTCCCCTAAATTTCTGTGCACTTCTCTCTTTTCACAGTCCAAACTCACCCTGTATGAGTTTCGCCTGGACCTGGAGTTCAATGCCGTAGAATAAGGGGTTCAATGCAGTTGGGAGTCTCTGTCTCCTTCCCACCAGAGGAAGCCAGCCAGGCAATCTGGCACCTGCTCTCTCCATGTGTGCGTGTCTCCATACCTCAGCTTTTTGCAGCTCCTCTGGGTTTCCGTGAGCTCCTCTCTTTCCTTCTAGTTGTAGAATTTCCACTCAGCCAGCTTTCCTGTGGTTCTGGATGCTGTCTGTTCTGTCTTTTAGTTGTAGTTTTGAAATTGTTGTGTGAGAGCAGTATAGGTGCTTACCTATGCCGCCATCTTGAATTCTCTCCCAGAAATCTTAATAGAGAAAAAGGCAGCTTCTTTTGTTTGCTCAAATCTTACTTTTATTTCACATCTAACCTTTAAACACATGGGAAAATGCCTCTATTCAATTTTCCCCAGTCTGATTCCTTTCTCAAAACCCTGCAACTACAGAAATGTGTTTCTTTGCAGACTAGCCACCTGGCAGAACTGTCCAGCCTACTACACTAATTAAAATTAGCATGGCAAATCAAAAACTATATTGAAATGCCTTTTTCCCCTAATAGGGGGAATAGAGGTTGTTAGGTTGCTGTTTTTTAATTTGCTTATTGTCTTAAAAGAGGCTATTAGGTGGGAAATGAAAGCATATGCCTAACCCAAGCAATGCAATCTAATACAATTTTCTGGAATATTTAATTACTGGACTCCCTAATTACAAAACATAAAATGTTTTGCACAAGTAAAAATTTCTGGATATATATATTTTTTCTAATTGAAAACCATGCTATTTGTGCAATTGTACATCTGAATAAATACTCAAATGAGAATAAAAAAATGATCTCACATGAGTTTTTACTAGGAGTTGCTTTGTAATCACCTTAACAGCCTGCATTATAGTTTGGACATTAAATTGCTGTGCATGCTTGGTTATTGGGTACAAACTTACCTCCTCAACTAATTTGATCATCTTCTGCAGAGCTGATGGCAACTTACTCTTCTCTAGTTTCTCTAGTTCTAATGAAGTGCTAAAAGCAATGGCTGCTTAATGGATATTTACTGATTATATGGATATCTATGAGGAAATCCTCAAAAATGAAGTCTAAGCTCAAGTATGCTAGTTACTTAGAGGCATTTTATTTGGTCCAATAAGAGAACTGACCTTGAATTTCTTGATAGATTGTATTATATGAGATGGTTTGTTCTGGTGGTAATGTAGAAGTATTGTATGAATAGAGACTAACTAACCATGAGCAAGTTTTGTATGTGAAACAAGTCTGCCGATTTCTACCCTGAAAGTCTTTTTCTGAAATTCAGATATGTCAAAATATGAGTTTTCTCTCTCTCTCTCTCTCTCTCTCTCTCTCTCTCTCTCTCTCACACACACACACACACACACACACACACACACACACACCTTTTACTTACAAACTCCTGTATTATCAAACCATTTCTACTGTCCCTTCCATGTACTTTGAGAACACCGCCATCCACTTACCCTTGTCAAGCCACTTAACATTCTAAATTTTAAAAAATCAATACCTATTTATCAGTTATTTCAGGGCTGGAACTGCATGTGTTCACATTTCTGGTACCAAACAATGTTTGGCAAAGAGTACATTTCAATAACAACCTGAGGAAATGAACAAAGGCACCTCATTTCCTTTTTATTTCTCTAATTCATACTGGGGAGCTAACACCACCTCATCCTTCACATCTCAATGTTACATTACATAAGGGGAACAGAAGGAGAGCACAATGCCTAAAGCTCACCACGCTTTATAAACACACAGCCAAGCGTTATAAACCTCTGTGCTTGATGACACAGCTTTAGATTCCAGCTTCACATGCAGAGTGCCGACTGATACAATGGCTGAGCAGTGTTGTGGAGAAAAGAATCGATTTTGCTAATGCATAAAACAAGTGCAGCATTTTTATGCTAAGCAATTAGTTTTTGGCAAGGAAATCTTCATAGAAAGAACTTTTTTTTTTTCTTGTTGGCAGAACAATTTCCTTCATTGGAGTAAAATATTCTTTTCACCATCTAAATGTGTTTGGAGAATGCATGAAAGTAAAAATAATAATATCCTCTTTATCTGACTTGTGATACCACAATAGATGATATGTGAGAGGGAACAAAAATTAGCTAGAGGTTTCTAAGACTTTGATTTTAGTTTTGAATATGCTGCCTATTCTCTAAGTGCAGATGGTGTGTATGTGGGAGGGGTGGGATGGGGGGTGGGAAGATGATCTCACTATGAAAACAGAGAACGGAAGCTCATTGCTAATTGATGCTTCTCTGGTCTCCGATTAAATCTAGATTTTCAAGTTTGACCTCCTGAATGTGTTTGTGACTGAAGCTAAAAATAAAATAATTTCTCCAAATCAGTCATAACTATATTGGTTTGATCATCAGGGAGAAGAAAAACACACACACAGAACACAGGCTCTTACAGGCCTTGAGAATTTATTTAACCTTCACTCATCAGCAAGTTGGGTTGTGCCTAAATCGTTCCTCAATGATCTTCATTTTCTCCTATTTCTATGTAATTCCAAATATATCTGTCCACTCTACATTGTTACTCATAGAAAATGTCTTTCTTCAATTCAAATGTGGCAACTTTAAGTGCTACAATTTTCTCTTCTTATGGTAAATCATATATATATATATTACTATTTAAAAGTCATTTTGACTTCCTGACTCCCTTATAAGTTTTGCACTTGAATGTACAATAGTATTTCCAAAGGGGAGAAAAGGCAGGGTGCCTAGCTTGGTGAATGTCCATTACATGTATGTATGTATGCGTATTTTTTCAAGACATATATATACATACATATATATTTTATATATAAAACAAAAATTAAAATGTTGTATTATTCTTTTTGTCAGACATTACAATACAATTTCCCCCCCCCAGGTTACCCAAACCTTTTGCTATGGATGCTGACCCACATGAGATTTTTTTTTTTTCTCCTGGTCTTACAGCTTTCACCTGCAGTAGCTAGCAAAGTAGTATGTACATAGCAGCTGGATAAACATTCTTGATGATTGACTATTCATGAAAATCCAGTTAACAGCTTGCCAAAAAAGTGTCATTCCTCTCTAGCTTGTCTAAAGACAGGACCTGAGATAAAACAACAGTTCATCTAGGCGTGCTCCTATTAACAAAGGAAAGTAGCTATGTTCTTGGACCACTATCAAAGATGATAGTTATAAGTGCTGTTATAGTTAGCCTCTGGACTGAAAGTTCAATTTTCATGGCACAAAAAAAAACACCCACACAAACCCTCTGCTTACCTTCTTACTAACCAACTGCTATCGAGCTGATCATTTGAATTCAAATCCTTAGTTGATTTTCTAATCATAGACCAGCTTATTTCAACCAAATAGTGGGCCATATGTTCTTTTAGAAGTCCGCTTATAATGAGAATTTCTGTTTTTGTTTTTTCCCCAAAAGAAATAACCTATAGATCCTACAAGCAGTTTCCCTTGTTTAAAATAGCAAAATCCATTTAGATAAGAATACTTTGGATATATAAACACCCTGAGAAAAACCAAGAAATACAAATGTATACTAGCTTTTTGATCAGAATCTTCTGAGCATATGGTTTATAGGTCTATTTTGGGTCTTTATTCAGAATTTAAATTATTATGTCTAGGGCTAAGGCTCAGAAATATCATTTTAAACTACAGGTGATTCTTATATTTAAATTTCTGAATCTCTGTTCTAAGATTAACGGTTCAAGATACTTTGTGACCCAGAGGAAAAGGTGAAATTGATAAGTTAAGCCAAAGGAATGAATCACAGTGTTTTCCAAGATACATTAAAAACAAACTCTGATGCTAAGAAAAATGTACACTCTATTCTGAATCCCTAAAGTCATGGCCAAAGAACATTAGGTCTTAAAAGATGTTTGCTGGTTGAATGAATAAGCATATTCTAGTTTTTGACAAGTGTGTTAGGAAATAATCCCTCTAGGATATGGCCAATGAACTTTGCAGTTAATTCAATAAGCATCTATGAATTATTTTCTCCTTGAATTCCTACTGATGGTTACCTTTGGGGAAATATGACAGTACAGCAATCATATATAAGGGAATAATGAAAGCAAATATCCCTCTCTGTATGAATCCATATGCATTTTGTCCAATTAGGAAAATACATGAAGGGGACGACTAATAGTGTCTGAGCATTCTCACGGTTACTTATGTCCATGGTTTATTAAGTAATTCTCAAAAATAATTATTTGAGGTAGAATGTATTATAATTATCACTTGCAAATAAAGAGACTGAGGCTCAGAGATGTTCTTAAATATTTCTAGATCAAACACAAAGTTTCTGGAGCTTGGATTAGTAGATCCAATTTACTTTAAAGCCTTCTCTCTTGAACCATGCTGCCAGTTGGTTGGTATTTAAATGAAAGCAAATTATGGATATGTAAATCTATTATATGAGAGTAATTTTACTACCCTAAATTATATATTTTCCCATACTAAAGCCATACTATACAACTATTTTGCAAATTTTGAATATTAATATACTGGAATTTAATGGTAGGTAAGCTGCTCTAAACTTTCCCTTTATCTTTTATAATGAAAGGCAAGAATATCTTAAAAATATGGACCTTCTATGGACTTAGTAAAATGTATACTTAGCTTTGGGTAATGAGCTAAAATCCAGACACAGAATGGAGATTTAGTATATGAAATGGGTCATTTACTTCTTGCAAACTATATAAATACACTTTAAGCAAGATCCAAACTGCTGCTATTCATTATAGTTTTGCTTCAGGAAAGTTCCATTTCTGCAGTTTGATTCTTTGTTTTTCCTTCTGGAAATGAAGCTCACAGTCTTTACATTTGGGAAAAGTGTATTTAAATTATAGAAATTTTTCAAGTAGATGGAGCCAGCTCTTACATTTCTCAGATGACAAAAGTGAAGCCTGTGCAAGCACACTGTTTACAAAAAAAGACTTAATACACAAGTACTGAAGGGCACAAAGAGGCTGAGGCCCTTTTTAGTGATGTCTGAGTTTAGGTTTGTGCGTTAATCAAAGAGTTGACTGTCATATTCATATTTATAAAACACTGCCACATCTAAATAACTATATTTCTCTTGAGAATGCTTAGTCTATCTTGAGACATGAGTAATAACATAGTTTAAGAACAGGGGATAGAGATACACCCTTTTATTCATGCCTGAAACAGCTGCTAGCAATTGAAATATATTCATTGAGTCTCCTGAAGATTAGGAATATCAACTATCTTTACTGTGCTAGCAATATTTAAATTGACTAGAAAAAATGAACATACAGTGGTACCTCGAGATACGAGTGCCCTAACATGCGAGATTTTTGAGATATGAGCCACTGAGTGAATGATTTTTGCTTTGAAATATGAGCAACATTTGAGATAGGAGTAATCGCGCGGATCAGCCTGCTGCACACGACCCACCAGTTTACCGTGACTCTAGCGTCTCATAGTTTCCCACGCCTCAAGGTTATGGAACGAATTAAACTCGTATCTTGAGGTACCACTGTAATTTGGTTATCAGCCAGTAGGAAAAAATAGCATAAATACTATGTGTTAACAGTAAGAAAATTACTTCTTTGTAAACTTGTGTTCAAAAAGTTTTAAACAGCTATTTTTAACATTTACAACTCTGAACTAAGCAAGGATAGAACCACTTCTCCTGAGAGGCATTCATGCAGTTGAAGAAAGCTAACACTTTTAAGAAACGTCTTTAAATACGAGTGGTAAAAATAAAATTCTTTCATTGCAGGATATACACACATGTACACACATTGGATAAGATGCTACTAGAGAATATATTGATGTTAAGCCTAAATACAATAAAACACTATATGAATATATCTTATGTCAATTTCTTATTTCATCATCTTACTATGGGTCTTCCATTACTTTTGCCAGAAAGGCTACAGTAGTGTTCTAATTAATTTCTTCTAACTCTAATCCATATGTCTGTCATCATTTTATACTAATTCTTAAGCCTTCAGTGGTTCCCTATAGCCTAACAAATTAAAGACACATGCTCTGCCAGTTTGGCATTCAAGGCTTCCACCATTCAGCCATCAGTTCTTGTGTACTTATTTTCTAGTTCTCTGTTTTGTGTACTTGTTTTCTAGTTCTCTGTTCTGGGTCAACTGGTATACATGTGTGTGTGTGTGTGTGTGTGTGTGTGTGTGTGTGTATATATATATATATATTATAATACTTCTAACTTTATTTTCTTTAATAAACTTCTCCTTGGAGAAAGAATTTAAGTGATAATGAAGGGAAAAATATCATGAAAAAATGGTTCATTACTTGAATTTCACTGTTGACACACCTTGATTTTATAGTTGTTGATGCCTATGTGAATCCCACCTTAATTTGTGAACTTCTTGAAGATAAAGACCAAGAGTCTTGTTAAATGGAGATTTGATTACTTCATTTTATTACATACTTGCTAAAAAAGATTCATTCTTATGTGTCTTCTTCTGGTCACTGGGATAAATCCCTCAACCAAGAAATTAACTAATGGAAACTAATCAAATTCTCCCTAACTACCTAAATAACTCCTCTTTGTATCAGATAACCTTTGCAGTTTTTAAAATCCAGCAGGTTATACTGGTAGGATGCTGCAGAAAGAGAGGCTTTGGAAAGAGGAAACCAGGTTTTGTCTCTGCAATTTCCTAGCTGAGCTATCTGGTGCCTCCTCTGACCGTGTTTCCTCAACTGTGAAATGTGCACAAGAAGATGTATTTTGCAAGATAATGAACCGGATTAGATGAGAGAGCATATGGAGGTATATAATTGAACTTTACTAGGCACTCACTGGAGATCTGTTCCCTATCCTTCAGTCTACTCCTCTCTTTCTCCCGAGACACTCCATAAATGTTGACTTTGTTGAGTGTTGCCATTCCTGGAATTAGTATGGTTTAATAGGATTGCCTGAAGACCAAGAAGTATTCAGACTTAGAGACAAAATAACTAAGAGTAGACTTTCTGGCATGATGATAGACATGCAAATAACTTCAGACTCAGTGGGAACTATGGAACTGGAGACAATGGGTCTATGAAAATAGAGCTCTATTGAACTTTGGTATCAAATTCCCTAGGACTTTTCCTATTGCTTACTTACTATTCATACTACATATTGTGGAAGCTTAATTATACACTGCATTCATTTTAGATTGTCTTGTAAGTTAGCCTTTTCTTCCCAACTAGGTACATTTTAAAGCTTTTGAATTTAACAACCTACTAATCTACTCCTGGTGTTCCAGTGGGACCCTGACACAGAGTAGCTTACAAGGTAGGCGTTTATAAACCACTTTAGTTGATTGACTGACAGCCTAAGAATTCTATTCAAACAAGACTATTGTATTGCACTTGGCAAACAAGGTCCACACCATTACAATAAGTTGCTCAGAGGCTCAATAGTGTTATTAAAGCAATAATGGAAACACATTGATTAGTGGAAACTAATTAATTCTTCAAAAAATATCATAAAAACTTACTTCTGAGTAAAAAAAAAAGCAAATGGAAGTTATTTGACTACAAATGTCTGTTAAGCGCTAAATTTAGGAATAGAATGTGTTCTATATAATTCCAGTTCTTACTTAACTATAGTTTATATCCCATTAAGAGCTGAAATATCCTAATTAAACAGAATTCTCATTTCAAATAAGAGTGAGAAAAAATGCCTGTAAATGTTATATGATATGCCACACCATAAAATATTGTGAATCCTAAAAAAAAACCGAAAGTTTTACAGCAAAACTTAATTTGTCTATGCTGCATTATCATTATAGTATATATGCAAACCCTAAAGGTACCTAAAAATAATCCATCCTACTTTCATTAAAACAATTTTCTGCCTCAGTTAGCACTGTTCCAGTAATTGTTTCAAAATTAACCCGACTTTTGTTCATGTAATTTTAAGCCACTGAAGACCAGGGTGAATGACATACTCTGTACAGTATATCCCACTGAAGAAAAACCAATTTTATTATCCTCTATGTTGTCTCATCTGCATCTCTATTTGCCCCTAGTTCTAAGTTTATTAACTATGCAAATTTTAGTTCCTCTTTTGTGCCTGAAGATTGTCAATGATACTATCCTTGCCTGATTAACTTTGTATCCTCCATAGAAATTAGCAGTTACTTGGAAACACATACAAAGAGAAATTTAAATACAATTATTAGCACATAGCAATGATTTCCACAATTATACATTGAGGTATCAAACATCGTTCTAGGTGCTGCAGATATAGCACAATTAAGATGAACAACATCCCTGACCTCATGGTACTTATTTTCTTATTTTTACTGGGTAGATTAATGCTGGTTAAAATAGAAAATCAACTGACAGTGATAAAATAAAGAAAATAGTCTTGGTTATTAATAAATGGTTTAAGGAAAGAGAGAGGATGATATGTTAAACAGTGACTTGCATTGGGATCAAATGGACTTTATATTGGTGGTTAAGAAGGACCTATTTGAAGTTAAGATAAACTCAGAAATGAAAGATGAGAAGCTCCCATAAAAGTTTATTTCAGGTGGTAGAAATATTTTGTGCAGATGCATTATATTATTATTATTTTTTATTTTTCCCTTTAAAAAATTTTTTTTTATTTCAGAGAGGAAGTGAGAGGGAGAGAGAGAGATGGAAACATCAATGATGAGAGAGAATCATTGATCTGCTGCCTCCTGCACACTCCACACTGGGGTTTGAGCTGGCCACCCAGGCATATACTCTCTGACCAGGAATAGAACCATGACCTGCTAGTTCACAGCTTGACACTCAACTACTGAGCCACATTGGCCAGGCTATTTTTCCCTTTTTATTGAATGTATTAGGGTGACACTGGTCAATAAAATTATATAGGTATCAGGGCCCAGCTGAAATTGCTCAGTGGTTGAGTATCAACCTATGAACCAGGAGGTCAGGGTAGGGAACATTCTGATTGCAGGTTCGATCCCCAGTGTGGGCCATGCAGGAAGCATCTGATCAATGAGTCATCAATGATGTTTCTATCTCTCTCTCCCTCTCTATGCCTCTCTGAAATCAATAAAAAAATACAAAAAGAAAAAATTTTACAGCTATAAGGTACACAATTCTACAACACATCATCTGTAAACTACATTGTGTGCTCAAAACCCCAGTCAAATCTCCTTCATCACCATTTATCAAGTGCCCTGTATACAAAATGGTATAGTACTTTTATATTTTATAAGCATTTCCTCTCATATACTTTAAATCATCTGTAGACTACTTATAATACCTAAGAATGCAAATGCTATGCAAATAGTTGTCATACTGTATTGTTTAGGGAATAATGACGAGAAACAAAAAGTCTCTACATGTTCAGTGCACACTCAATCACTGTTGGTCTAATTGCAAAGCACACTTCAACAACAGTATAACATTTTATTTTCAAATGATTTTGATCCACAGTTGGTTGAATTTGTAGATGCAGAATCCACATATACATAAGGCCAACTCTCTTTCTAGAAAATTATATATGACCATTCTTTAAAAAATATATAGAATATACAATCCTTAAAATATTTTACCTCTATGCTTTTTTTCATATAAAAATAGGCCAGGACACATTGTTAAACAAAAAGTGGTTTACATAAGAAAATGCATAGGTAAGATCTTATCATTATAAAATTGTGTGCATATAAATATAATATCTTAAAGGATACATATAGGAAGTTATGAATTTGGGGTGAATTTGGAAAATGTAGTGATCAAGAATTCAGATGCCTAAGTTCAAATTTCTACTACTTACAAAATGTTTCACCATGGGCAAGTTATTTAACTTCTTGAAGCTGCCATTTTAACATCTGTGATCTGGAAATAACAATGCCAACCTTATGTTGTAAAGTTTTAGCAAATCTATTATTTCTATAAAATAAAATATTACTGAGCAGACAGTAATAACAAACTGTTATTATAATGTTTCTATATTGTATTTTCATAATAGTGGACATCTATTATTTTGATATAATCTATTTTAAAATTATACTATGACTAGTGTTAGCATATTAGAATTATTATTTTTTTTCTCAACACCCAGCTGCACCTAGCCCAGGTCTGTTGCACCCACACCCTGACCATCAGCCCTCCCAGCAGCATTTTCCACACCTGATCTGTACTTCTTCCAGAACCAAAGCTGCTTTCTGAAATGTCCCTCTTTTCAAATGTACACAATTCCTCAGTCCTGGGTTAAGAATTATGAGGCCATAGGTGGGCTCAAATATAAAAGTGATGAATTATAAGCATGTACATGTGCTTGCTGATTATGCTCCAATACAGTTTTTATGTATTCACTTTACATTGTTTTCCTGGGAGGTAAGGATAAATGGAATCAGTTACAATGAATTATATACATTTTCAATACAAAAGAAGAATCAAGTCTTCCTTTTGGACCATGTTAAAGTTTAAACACCTCAGGACAGATATGAAATTCTTTCTGTAGTGTTGTGGAAAGAATATCTTAATCTAAGAAGTGACTCCTGTGGTAGAGATTTCTGTTAGTGTAGGAAGCTGTGGAGTAATTAAGAAAGAGTAACACAACATTAGCAGAGCCATAGAGCACCAGGAAAATTGCACACTCTGCCCTTGGGTGGTGTTGGTCTTATTTGATTCTTATCTTAGACTAGTACTTTCTGGAGACACCTAAGCAATAGGCCAACTTTGTACTGAATAAAAGTAAATAAAAATGCAAAGAGAAGACTAAAAGAAACACCTTAACCTTAAACTGCGGCCTCTCTTGTCACTTTGTAAAAAAGCCAAAAGCACTGTGAGACCACAGGCATTGGACACTCTGAAAAAAAATGGACAGCCTGTACTTTAATAAACTTTTAAAACCCTGCTTAGTTTCTTGGTACCACATATGCCACTGTGGAGAGTGCTCCTTGAGGGGTCCACAGCTCCCACACTCAGCCGGGAATGGCAGGAACTTAAGGAGACACCAGCTTTCAGAGCATTTACCTATTCCTTGTAAGTGATTATGTCATCTATAATGTTATCAAAGGACCAAAGGGCAGGTATGACAGTTAGTCGTCCTTCCTGCCCTCACCATTTACTCTTCCAAAAATGTTAATCTCTGAAACATTGGTCTCCACTCTTTAGTTTTATACAAATGTAGACCAATGTAGGTGAGAGGTACTTATATTCTCAACCTAGATCCCCCACTGTGAGCTTATGCATACAAAACGTGCTTCACATTTCTTAACAGAGAAAGTTGCACAATCTGCTTTGTTTTTGCTTGTTTTGTTACTCTCACCTGAGGATATTTTCCCATTCATTTTTAGGGCAAGTAGAAGAAAGAGAGAAACATTGATGTGAGAGAAATACATCCATTGGTTGCCTCCTTCATGAGCCCCACCAGGGCCTGGATCTGGGAGGAGCCTGCAACCAGGTATGTGCCCTTGTAAGTGTCCTTGACCGGAATCAAACCCAGGACCTTTGGTCCACAGGCCGACACTCTATCCACTGAGCTAAACCGGCGAGAGCTGGGCTTTTATTATATAGGATTGTTATACCTGTTCTATGTTGTTGTTTTTTCTTTTATTTTTTTTTCCATTTTTAAAATTTTTTATTAAGGCATTACTTATGTATATATCTATTTTGTATGTAGTAGCCTCTGCTCCCCACCCCATATGCAATTTTGTTTTCTACAGTCTCAATTACCTGCAGTCAAACATGGTTTAAAAATATTAAATAAAAAAATACAGAAATAATTCATATTTTAAATCATTTGCCCTTCTGAGTAGCATGAAAAAATCTCACACAGTGCCACTCCATCCCTTCCAGAACATCAGTCATCCCTTTGTCCAGTATATCCATATGGTAGCCAACTGTTAGTCACTTAGTATCTATCTCAATTGTCAGAGACTGTCGCCATATGGCAGTACTTGAGTTCCAGTAACCTTTATATTGTCTAACACTGCATCACAATATCTACATCATTCATCTTTCTTCATCTCATCTTAAAGGTATTACATCATCTCACGAACAGAGATGAATACAGTAGAATAAGATATATTGAGAGTGACCACATTCACGTAACTTTTATTATAGTGTACTAGAGGCCCAGCATCTGAAATCATGTGCGGGTAGGGTCCCTATGCCTAGCGTGCAATCAGGGCCATCTTCTGCCCACTAGCCAGTCCCCAGTCCTGCCCCACAGCCTGCAGGGAGGGACCAAGAAGTCTGCCTTCCAGCCTTCTCACCAGTCCTAAGTCCCACCCAGGTCCCAGTGATTCCACATTCACCATGTTGGGATTGAAGCCTGCAGGCCAGGGAGTCGGAGGTGGTGGGTGGGGAGAGGAGGGACCAAGAGGTGGTCAATGAACCTCATTTCTACTGGCTGAGTGGTCATTCAGTGTTATGATTGCTGGGCTTTTATTATATAGGATTGTTATACCTGTTCTATGTTGTTGTTTTTTTCTTTTTTTCCCATTTTTAAAATTTTTTATTAAGGTATTACTTGTGTACATATCTTCCCATTGCCCCCACCCCACTCCCATACTTGCCCTCACCCCTCATTGTCTTGTGTCCACTGGTTATCCTTATAAGCATACATACATGTCCTTTGGTTGATCTCTATCTCCTCCATCTCTCCCTAAACTTACTGCTGTAATTTGACAGTGCTTCACTGCCTCTGTATCTATCTTTTTGTTCATCAGTTTATAATGTTCTTTATTATCCACAAATGAGTGAGATCATGTGGTATTTTTCCTTCATTGACTCATTTATTTCACTTAGCATAATGCTCTCCAGTTCCATTCAGGTTGCTGCAAATGGTAAGAATTCCTTCTTTTTTATGACAGCAAAGCATTCCATTGTTCAGAACCATAGTTTTCTGATCCATTCATCTGCTGATGGGCACCTAGGCTGATTCCAAATCTTAGCTATTGTAAATTGTGCTGCTGTGAACATAGGTGTGCATATGTCGTTTGTGATGGGTATTTCTAGTTTCTTAGGACATATTCCTAGGAGTGGGATTACTGGGTCAAATGGGAGTTCAATTTTTAGTTTTTTGAGGAAACTCCATCCTGTTCTCCACAGTAGCTGCACCAGTTTGCATTCCCACCAGCAGTGCAGGAGGGTTCCTTTTTCTCTGTATCCTTGCGAGCACTTGTTATTTGTTGATTTGTTGATGATAGTCATTCTGACAGGTGGGAGATGGTACCTCATTGTTGTTTTGATTTGCATCTCTCAGATAATTAGTGACTTTGAGCATGTCTTCATATGTCTCTTGGCCTTCTGTCTTCTTTCAAAAAGTTTCTATTTAGGTCCGTTGTCCATTTTTTTATTGGATCTTTTATTTTCCTTTTATTAAGTTGTATAAGCTGGCTGTAGATGTTGGAGATAAAACCTTTATCAGTGATAACATTTGCAAATATGCTCTCCCATACAGTGGGCTTTCTTGTTTTGTTGATAGTTTCTTTTGCTGTGAAAAAGCTTTTTATTTTGATGTAGTCCCATTTGTTTATTTTCTCTTTAGTTTCCATTGCCCTAGGAGTGGTATCAGTGAAGAAATTGCTTCAGCATATGTCTGAGATTTCTCTGCCTGTGGATTCTTCTAGTATTTTTATGGTTTCCCATCTTATGTTCAAGTTCTTTATCCATTTTGAGTTTATTTTTATGTATGGTGTAAGTTGGTGGTCTAGTTTCATTTTTTGTTTGCATGTATCTGCCCAATTTTCCCAACACTATTTATTGATGCCTTGACTCCATTGTATATTCATGCCTCCTTTGTAAAATATTAATTGAGCATAGTGGTTTGGGCCGATATCTGGGTTTGCTATTCTATTCCAGTGGTCTATATGCTTGTTCTTGTGTCAGTACCAGGCTGTTTAGGCTGTTTTGAGAACAATAGCTTTGTAATATAGCTTGAAATCTGGTATTGAGATTCCTCCTACTTTTTCTTTCTTTCTCAGGATTGTTGTGGCTACTCGGGATCTTTGTTTATTCCAGATGAATTTTTGGAGAATTCTTCTAGGTCTGTGAAATATGCCGTGGTATTTTAATGGGGAGTGCATTGAATCTATAGATTGCTTTGGGTAGTATGGACATTTTAATGATGTTGATTCTACCAATCAATGAACACAGTATGCTCTTCCATCTACTTATATCTTTTTCTATCTCTTTTTTCTTTTTTTAAAAATATATTTTATTGATTTTTTTACAGAGAAGATGGGAGAGAGATAGAAAGTCAGAAACATCAATGAGAGAGAGACATTGATCAGCCACCTCCTGCACACCCCACAGTGGAGATGTGCCCACAAGCAAGGTACATGCCCCCAACCAGAATCGAACCTGGGACCTTCCAATCCACAAGCCGATGCTCTATCCACTCAGCCAAACCAGTCTCAGCTATCTCTTTTTTCAATGTCTTGTAGTTTTCCGAGTAGAGGTCTCTTACCTCCTTAGTTAAGTTTATTCCTAGGTATCTTTTTTTTTTCTTGGTGCAAGGGTAAATGGCATTGTTTTCTTAGTCTCTCTTCTGTAAGTTCACTGTTGGGTATAGAAATGCCATAGATTTCTTGTAGTTAACTTTGTATCCTGATACATTGCCAAATTCATTTATTAAGTCTAATAATTTTTTGATGGAGTCTTTAGGGTTTTCTATGTACAGTATCATGTCATCTGCGAATAAGGACAGTTTTACTTCTTTTCCAATTTGGATGCCTTTTATTTCTTCTCCTTGTCTAATCACAATGGCTAGTACTTCTAGTACTATGTTGAACAGGAGTGGTGAAAGCGGGCATCCCTATCTTGTTCCTGTTCTTAGGGGAAATGGTTTTAGTTTTTGTCCATTGAGTATGATGTTGGCTGTGGGTTTATCATATATGGCTTTTATTATGTTGAGGTATGATCCTTCTATTCCCACTTTGCTGAGAGTTTTTATCAAGAAAGGGTGTTGGATTTTGTGAAATGCTTTTTCTGCATCAATTGATATGACTATGTGATTTTTATCTCTCAATTTGTTTATGTGATGTATCACATTTATTGATTTGCAGATATTGTACCATCCTTGCATTCCTGGGATGAATTCTACTTGGTCATGGTGTATGATCTTTCTGATGTATTGCTGGATCCAATTTGCTAGAATTTTGTTGAGGATTTTGGCATCTATGTTCATGAGAGATATTGGCCTATAATTCTCTTTCATTGTGTTGTCTTTATCTGGTTTTGGTAGTAGGTGATGTTGTCTTCATAGAATGATCTTGGAAATGTTACTTCCTCTTGAATTTTTTGGAATAGTCTGAGGAGAATGGGTTTTATTTCTTCCTTGAATGTTTGGTAAAACTCCCCTGAGTAGCCATCTGGTCCCGGGCTTTTGTTTGCTGGAAGCTTTTTGATGACTGCTTCAATTTCTTCCATAGTTATTGGACTATTGAGACTTTTAGATTCTTCCCTGATTGAGTTTTGGAAGGTTGTATTTTTCTAGGAACATGTCCATTTCCTCCAGGTTGTCCAGTTTGTCAGAATAGAGTTGTTCATAATCTTTTTTAACAATCCTTTGTATTTCTGTGGGATCTGTTGTTATTTCTCCTCTTTCATTTCTGATTTTGTTTATTGGGTTCTCTCTCTTTGCGTTTTAGTGAGTCTGGCTAGAGGTTCATCCATCTTGCTCATCCTTTCAAAGAACCAACTCTTGGTTTTGTTAATCTTTTGTATTGTTTCTTTGGTCTCTATGTCATTAATTTCCCCTCTGGTATTTATTATTTCCTTCCTTCTGCTTACATTGGGCTTTTCTTGTTGCTCTCATTCTAACTCTGAGTTGTAGGGTCAGATAATTTATTACCATTGTTTCTTGTTTTTGTGCAGTGGGCTTGTAGAGCTATGAATTTCCCCCTTGAGACTGCTTTCACTGTGTCCCATAGATTTTGGATTGTTGTGTTTTCATTGTCAGTTGTTGCTATGATGTTTTTATTTCTTCTTTGATCTTTCTGGTAACCCAGTCATTGTTTAATAGCATGCTATTTAGTCTCCAAATGTTTTATTTTGTTGGATTGTTTTTATTGAAGTTGATTTCCAGTTTTATGCCACTGTGATCTGAGAAAATGCTTTATATGATTTCTATCTTCTTGAATTTGAAGAGACTTTGCCTGTGTCCTAATATGTGATCTATCCTTGAAAATGTTAGGTGTGCACTGGAGAAGAATGTATATTCTGTATGTTTAGCATGAAATGTTCTGAAGATGTCAATTAAGTCCATCTGATCTAGTGTGTCATTTAAGATTGCTGTTTCTTTGCTGCTTCTTGTTTGGTTGATTACCCAGTGATCTCAGTGGGGTATTAAAGTCCCCCACTCTGATAGTATTGCTATCAATCTCTCCCTTGATATCTTTCAGAAGTTGTTTTATAAATTCGGGTGCTCCTGTATTGGGTTCATATATGTTTACCAGAGTTAAATCTTCATGTTGAATTGCTCCCTTTAATATTATGAAGTGGCCTTCTCTATCTCTTGTTATGGCCTTTACTTTAAGGACTATTTTATCAGATATAAGTATTGCAACCCCTGCTTTTGTCTCATTTCCATTTGCCTAAAAAATGTTTTTCCATCCCTTCACTCTCAGTCTGTGTGAATCATTTGTTCTGAAGTGGGTCTCTTGCATACAGCAAATATATGGATCATGTTTTCTTATCCATTCAGCTACCCTTGTCTTTTGATTGGTGCATTTAATCCATTTACATTTAATATTATTATTGACAAGTACATGTTTGTTATATTATTCCTTAATCTTTGTGTTTCTTCTTGTCTTTCTTTTTCTTCATTTTACAGCAGTTCCTTCAGCATTTCTTTTATTGCTGGCTTGGTAGTGATAAATTTTCTCAGTCCTTTTTTGTCTGTGAAGCTCCTAATTCCAGCTTCAATTTTGAATGATAGCTTTGTTGGGTATAGTATTCTTGAGTTCAATCCCTTGCTTTATATCACTTTGTAAATTTTATTCCATTCCCTTCTGGCCTGGTGAGTTTCTGTTGAGAAATCTGTAGGTAACTTTCTGTCTCTCTCTGGCAGTCTTTAAGATTCTTAGTTTGTTATTATTGTTTGCCAATTTAATTATGATGTGTCTTGGTGTCGGTCTTTTAGGGTTCATCTTGTTTGGGACTCTATGTGCTTCTTGGATTTGCATGGTTTTTGTCTTGCCAGTATCAGGGAAGTTTTCTGTCATTATTTCTTTAAACAAATAATATTTCTTTATTTTCTATTCCTTGCTTCTCTTCCTCTCCTTCTGGTACCCCTATTATGCAAATATTATTTTATTTTGTGTTGTTCCAAAGCTCCCTTAGGCTTTCCTCTTGCTTTTTAAGTCTTCTTTCCAGTTGCTGCTGTGTTTGTGTATTTTTTCTACCTGGTCTTCTAAGTCCTCAGCTCTTCTGGTCTACTGTTTAAGCCTTCCGATGTGTTCTTTCTTGCAATTCTGTCATTCTTCATCTCCTCTTTGTTCTTTTTTATGTTGGTGACATTCTCATTCATCTCCTTATAATTCTCATTGAGTTGCGTGTATTTGTCATCCAGTAGTTTAAACATCCTGAATTCTTTCTCTGGTAAACTGCTAGCCTCAATTTCATTTAACTCCCTTTCTGGTGATTCCTCTTTTTCTTTTCTTTGGGGGTTGCTTTTTGTCTTCTCATGTCTTCCTGTAATGTTTTAATTGTATATCCAATTTCTTTTCTACCCAGGTTTTTTTGGGAATAGTGCTACTGGTGTATTCTCTCAGTTTTCCTGGGCTTTGTAATCCAGTGTAGCTCCCTACTTGAGCTATTTGGGTTCTCTTGATGTAGGCCTGTGAGCTTGAGAGGCACAACTGGGTGTCTAGAAGTTAGCAGCTGTGGAGAAGAGTGTCCCAATTTTTGCTGTTTTGCACCCTTAGTTGAAATCACATGTGCCCAGCTGGGACTCACAGTGGCATTCAGGACTCATCTGTTGGGGTGATGGCTTTCAGGGGGCCTGCACTCTGGAAAGGCATGACTGTGGTGTCCAGAGTTCTGTAGCTGTGGGGTGGGCGGACTCAGTTCTTGCTGCTGTCCCTTTGGTGGATAGGTGCTCACTCCCAGTGGTGGCTCACAGGGGCATCAGCAGTATGTTTGCCTGCAAGGCACACTGAAGCTCTCTGAAGGGCCCTGGCAGTGTAGCTGAGTAATTGAGGCACCTGTGGGCAGGTTTTCAGGATGAGTGAATTCGGAATTCTTACTGCTGGGGTGGGGAAGGAGGGAGTGTGCCCCTATTTGTCCAGGATCACACTCAGGGAGAGCTCCCACTAAGTGCCCTGTGGGTAGATGGGCTCAGGGTGCCTGCCTTTTGGAAATTCACATTTGTGGAGGTATGTTTGCCAGCAGAGAGCTCTGATGCACTCTGAGGGATCCTGGCACTGAGGTTGAACATCTGGGGTGAATTTGGGCAGTTATTCAGGAAGAAGGCGTTCAGAATTTGTACTGCGGGGCTGTGCATACTTGTCTGTACAGAATCATACCCAGCAGGGGCTCAAAACAGCTCCCCAAAGGACCCTGTGGATATATGGACTCAGGATGTGCCGAATTTATAATGAAACTTTATTACAGGTATACATGTATAGGTAAAAACATAGTAGATGTAGGGTTTGGTATTCTCCCAGGTTTCAGACATCCCCTGGGGTTCCTGGAATGCATCCCCTGTGGACAAGAGGGACTCTTTTACTTTTAATATTTATTATTGACTGTGTGCCAGACCTCATTCTACAAATTTAATAATCAAAGAAATTAAGGCTCATAGATATGTATTAACTTGGATAAATAACAACTTTTTACAATAATGATGAGGCAATAGGGATTGAGTCTAAATCCCTAACCAAATGAGTCTAAAGGCTCTGTAGGTTGACACATACAGAGTCTATTAAAAGTTGAATATTATCATTGCTTCTGTTATTAGAGATGATACATGGCTTGTTTCTCCTTCATACCTCCCCTTCCATTGCAGTGAGTGATTTAAAAGCTTTTTTGGCAACACATCAACTTTTCAAATGGCAACTGGAAAAACCATAATAATCATGGATCTTCCCATTGGAAAATCTGAAATTAGTTATAACATGTAAACATACTTAAATTGAATATGTACAATTGAATCATCTTTTTGAAAATTCAATAAAAATTTCTTTTACTAAAATAAAAATGTAAATCAGGCTGTCATTCCAAAGCCTCAGGATGTAGGCCACAGAAACAAATCAGACTCAATAGGCATTTGGCATTGACTTTAGGTGTGAATCAACATGCTTTCTCCTCAACATTTTTAACCAAAAAGCATTTTCGAATTCTTGGGATCAGAACTGACCAAAAGTAAAATTGCCCTTCTTTTGAAGGCATTTAGAGACTTAGATTTATGAATGTGTGAATACACACTCCATTGCCTAATATCACACTAAGCTGCTAAGTGCTTCTTGTCTACTTATTCAAGAGAAAGGAACCTAAAATACCAAAGAAGTGTTTGCCAACTCAGCTTAGTGGTAATCCAGAGTCAGTAGTAACTGTCAAGGCACTTACACAGAAACAATGCCTATCTTCTCTGAAACTGACATGGGTCCTCTTTTTGGTTCAGTGTTCACTGAGCATAAATAAAAAGGCTTCTTCCAGGTTCAACATGCTAAGTATTTGTGCTCACTAACAGAATGCTTAATATGGGGAGGGGGAGGTGGCATATTAAGCACTGTTAATATGCCAAAGAAAGAGGATTTTGTGGGGCCTGAAGATTATACAATTTGGGGGGCCCCCTTTAAGTAAAAGTACATAAAATTATACACTGGACTTTGAAAGTGCCCGTGCAAATGAGGGGCTCTGAGTTCAAATTTTACTTGCTTCATAAAAAATTGGCTCTGTCTCCAGCAAAATATTCTTTTTGCATCTTCTTGCATTCACTGATGAAAAGTAGGATTTGTTTGCCAAAGAATCATTACAATTATTTTATGAATCTAGGCAAACTGATTTCAGCCAATCAAAACGACAGTTTAGATATTATTCAGAGTTTAATAATGGCATTCTAGGTTTAATGATTAAATATAATATGTATTCATTCTTATTTGTTCCATACTCAGCATTCTAAAACATGTTTTAAGAATTCAGAGCAACATACATAAGTTTACAGTGTAGTTAAAGGTGTATTTGTATTTGGTGTGTAGTGGGAAAAATCTCAGCCTCTGTCTACCAGTCTTAGCAGTTGTTTATGAATCAGATATGCAAGATAGGTAAAGGAATATGGTATTGACTCAGTCAAGATAATGGACTCTTCCTAAATAGTATGAGGCTAGAGTAATAATCTAGGAAAATTAGAGTTCTATGAATTAGGTAAATGAAGCCGTTACCTGCATTTTTAAAATCTTAAGAATACTACTATTGTCTAAAATTTGAAGTCATGCAAATGAGTCTTTTCTTTTTCTTATAGTTTTGACATTTTCTCTTTATCTTTTTTATTGAATTTTCTGAGTGACACTGGTTAACAAAATTATACAGGTTTCTGATGCACATTTCTTCAACACATCATCCTCTACCCCAAGTAAAGTTTCCCTCCATCATCATATATCCTCCCTTCCTCTTATATCCTCCTCCACCCCCACTGCCTTCTCCCTTTGGCAATCATCACACTGTTGTCTGTGTCCATGAGCTGTTACTGCTTTTCTTCTTTTTTGTCTATTCCTCCATCCCCACCTAGTCCCACCCGCACCCCATGACAGCTGTCAGCCTCTCTGTTTCTAAAGGAGTCTAGATGTGTACTGCACAATAATGTCTTCAGTTCTCCCATTATGCTTAGTGAATGTGTAGACAGTTGAGTTCAGAGTGCCTCCTTCTTAATTCCAGAGAAAAAGATAAGAGAAACAGTATGTTGCTATGAAAAAAAACACTAGGATAAGTGTTAGAAAAATTAGATCTTGTCTAGTGGTTCTCAAGCTATAGCACATCAGAATCATTTGGAGAACTTGTTCAAACACAGAATTTCAGTAGGTATAGGTACAGGGTCCACAGATATGCATTTTTAAAATTTTTTAAGTTTTATATATTTTAAAAAATATATTTTTATTGATTTCAGAGAAGAAGGGAGAGAGGGATAGAAACATCAATGATGGAGAATCATCAATTGGCTACCTCCTGCACGCCAGCAATCTAGACATATGCCCTGACATAGAAGCAAACTATGAACTCCTGATTCATAGGTCAACACTCAACCATTGAGCCATACGGAAGGCAATATGCATTTTTAAAAATCCTCATCCAAGGATATGTTTATTGATTTTAGAGAAAGGAATGGGGAAAGGGAAAGGGAGAGGGAGTTATGAAGAGAGAGAAACACTAATCTATTGATCCTGAAATCTAGGCATATGCCCTAATCTGGAATTGAACCCACAACCTTTTGGGATACAGATACGATGCTCCCACCAACTGAGCCACCCTACTAGGGACATATTTCTAATATGTTCCTAGCCTAGGTGATGCTGATGCTGCAGAACTACACTTTGAGGACCACTGATGAAGTCCATTGTGTGGCTCTATTTTCTCATCTATAAATGGGAATGTTGACCTTGGTGAAATCCAGGGTACTGTTTTAGCATTCATTTTTTTAAAGATATATAATCCTCTGATTCCAATACATTGCCTAGCCCCAGTCCTGGACCAAGGAATCCCATTCTTTTGTGTATATTCAATTCCTCCAATGCCCTCTGTAAAATATGGAAGACTCAGCATAAATGAAAAAATTCACATAGCACACTATATAGCTGACATAGTATTTCTTACAAATACTCACATTTCAAAATTGGAAGGATTGTCAGAAAATCGTCAAAGGAACAGGCTCTACTCAAAAATTTATAGAGGTAAAAATGGAAACATCAATATAACAAATTGCTTTTGGAAAATTTAAGAAACAATTTTGTATGTTCAAATGTGAAAACCCCAAATTGCTTTATACTGCTTTCTCTTTTGCTAGAAAACAGCAAATATTAAACTTGATATTCTCTTTCTTTCTTTCTCTCTGTTTCTCCTTCCTCCCCTAAAGAATTTCCTATGCCTTTCAATGAGCAGATATGAAATTTTATAACTGTAAGCTTCCTCCAGGCTTTCAGTATATGCAAATTGATTTGTATATCTTTCTGCAAGATGAAAGCTCCATAATAACATACATATACATCATCTCATTAGATAAAGTACCAGTGGAAATTCAAGATCTGCTGTATAGAAAATATGAAATCCTCACCCACTATAACCTATCCTCTTTATTATCTCAAATATGCCTGTTAATAAAAAGCATTTTATATTCCCTAAGTAGGTATAAGAAGAAATCTCCCATATCAATATGGTCCTCTTTCACACATTACCTAATTTTCAGCATGAATCCCAAATTTCTACTTGCCTATATCCAAGACCTCATGAAAACAGCCTTCTATGTCTCTTGAAGTAAACTGACCCTCCCTTATATACACATTCTTCCTTTCTTTCTCCTAAGGTCAATATTTGATATAACATCACTATTACTTTCTATCTACATAACACTTGGCAAGTGGCACATGACCTTCACCAATAAAATCTCATTAGATTCTCAGAACAATCCAATGAGTAATTAGAGCAAATATTATTATGCCTATTTTATTGAAGAGAAAATAATAATTTTGAGATATTTATACACTTAGATATCCTAAATATAACATTTCTTTGTTTACTAATTCTGTTCTTTTCAATAAACTTCCCATATTAAAAAAAAAAAAGCATAAGGCCCTAGCCAGTTTGACTCAGTGGATAAAACATTGGCCTGAGGACTGAAGGGTTCTGGGTTAGACTCCTGACATGTACTTAAGATGCAGTCTCAATCCCTGGCCCTGGTAGGGGCACATATGGAAGCAACCAATCTATGTGTCTCTCTTATATCAATATTTTTCTCTGTGTGTGTCTCTCCCTCTCCCATCCACTCTTCCTAAAAATCAATGAAAAAATATCTTTCGGCAAGGATTAACAAAAAAACAAGATCATAAGGATACCGATTAATTTTTTTAAAATATATTTTTATTGATTCAGAGAGGAAGAGAGAAGGAGAGAGATAGAAACATCAGTGATGAGAGAGAATCTTTGATTGGTTGCCTTCTGCACATCCTCCTTTCCCCCACTGGGATTGAGCCCACAACGTGGGCATGTGCCCTTGACTGGAATTGAACCTAGTACCCCTATAGTCTGTAGGTCAGTGTTCTATCCACTGAATCAAACTGGCTAAGGCCCAATTTTTATAATAATTAGAAATATCAGCTAATATTGATTGAGGGCTATTAGTGGTCAGGCACATAAACTTTGACACTCATAATAACCTTAGTCATTTAGGGGACTAATTATATATATCCATTTTTACAGATGAACAAATCAAGTACAGAGCATCTAACTTGACTAAGGGTACGTGCTAGTATGTGGTGAAGCCAGATTCAAACTCTGGCACTGGCACCCCAGAACTTATACTAGGAAATATTAGTGACATAATCTAATTTGTACATATATTTATACATATATTGTATTGAAATAGAAATATGTATATAATTTTTCAAAACCAAGGGATCCAAATTTGGTGGGATCAACTTCTATGAGAAATCTACACAACTCTAAAACCATAGAGAGACTGTAGGACAGCCTCATGTTAAAGGAGACAAAGCATAATGATTTAAAAAGCAGTATATATATTGGTCTGGCTCCATTTTGATCTCCCATATCTCAATTTTGAAAGGATATCCACAGCCCAGGATAATCAATGCTGAGAGATAATCACTGATAGGCTGTCTTCTGCACGCATCTCCTGAGGATTGAGTCAGCAACCCAGGCATGTGCCCTGATGGGAAATTGAACTGTAACCTGCTGGTTCATAGGATGATGCTCAACCACCGAACCACACTGGCCAGCTGGGCAGGTAAGCATATTTTTAAATCAACAGCCAATGAAACAAAAGCAGAGAAATGATGTAGCATGTCTAAGGCTATGTGAGTGTAATTTGGGTGGGTTTCTGAAGCTCAGACTGCTTTGGTCCATTTATTAGCTGATGATTCTGGCAAGATGCCATACTATTCATGATAAGGTTTTATGACCTTAAATAATGGCACCTGCCTAGAGCATTGCAATTCAGAAAAAATGAGTTAAAATATACTAAATATGTAAAGCAGTCAGCACAGAAGGTATTTTACAAAGGGCAGATTTATTACCACTACTATAATTTTATGGCTAATGATACAGCCCAGCAGAGAAAGTAGACTGCCTTTGTCATTCATATATTCAACAAATGGTGCAAAGTTTATAATCTTTTCCTGTATATTTTGCTATTTTAGGAAACCAAGACAAAATACAACAACCACTGATTTGTAAAAAGCCATCCTAGAGAGGCAAGCTTTCCAAATTTTTCTAGAGAAAATACCACTTCACTTTCAACCTTTACTGTCTTTCAGTCTCTACTGTCTTTCAGTCTTAGCCAACAATAAGTGGTCATGCTCTTCAAATATTTAGTTAACTCCTGACATAAAGTATGCATAAGTTTGAATAAGAAGAAAATTCAACATAAAAATCTAAGAATATAGGCATTTCCTGGCTGGTGTGTCTCAGTGGTTGATCAAGAGGTCACAGTTTGATTCCTAGTCAGGGCACATGCTCAGGTTGTGGGCTTGATTTCCAATAGGGGTCATGCAGGAGGCAGCTGGTCAATGATTCTCATCATCACTGATGGGTATTTTTGCCCCCTCTCCTTCTTTCCCTTCCTCTCTCTGAAATCAATAAAAACATATTTTAAAAAAGAATATAGGCATTAATAGAACTAGCAGTTCTTAAACATTGGAAGGTCATATTATATTGAAACTGGCTTCTGAATTACACTTTTTATCTCTTTCTCTGAAGATCAGCACCTGGAATAGACCAGTCAACCTAGACTGCTCCCAGCATCACTACCTCCCTATCCTATAGCCACTGCTTCCTTATCACCCTTTGCTAATTTTTCCCTTTACAACAATTTTGGTACCATGTCCACCTCCAACTCACACCTGATTATTACAAGGTGACCAAGCATTTCATAATTGCCAGATATACTGGCTTCTTGCAATCTTAATTTTCCTTTTAGTCTGTGCAGTGTAGGGAAGAACAGGTAAAAAGCAAAGATGCTGCTAAGAATTCTTATTCGGCTCTGAACCAAGTGTGTTTGCTTTGTATTGAGGGAGGGCTAATAAAATAAAATTCATTTACTTTGTATTGAGGGGAGGGTAATAAAAGAAAAATCATTCATTGTGAAGTTAAAATTTTCTCTTTATTACTTGCTTTAAAGTTACAAAAATAGAAAGACTCCCTGTTTTCTAACCAAAAAGTCAATAATTACATAAGCTAATTTTACAGTTGAACAAATAAGAGGGAGTAGGATTAAAATAGTTTCTTCTGTGTTCTTCATGCAACCAGTTATTCCTCAGAGGAGGTTGTGAGTCATGGGATCCGCTCCCATCAACTTAAAGAATAGCTTTCTTATATACACATACACACACATCTGAATCAGAAAAAAAAAAGCTGCTAGTAAAATAAACTGTCATCTTGCTCCACCACTTAGGATAATACTCTGTTTATCCACAAGATGAGGGTAAAAATTGTTCATGGAAAGGAAGGAATGGACATACTTAAGTCCACTTTGCAACTTTAGTGGGAAGGGGGGAAAGAGACAACTCGTGACTCAGCCTCTCCCTTAAATTATACATTCTCTCTCCAGAGTAGCTGCTCCTGTCATTTTTCTGTGCAGATAGAGGAAAATGATTCAGCAATGATGCCCCCGACAAGCCGATAGGCAAGACAGCATCCCAGAACTTTTCTGCATCAAACTTAGGGTCTGGTATTGCTGTACCTGGAAAAACTTCAAATGGAATGCTTTAAGATACCAGTGTTGTGAACAGAATGATGGTTGCCAGAGGGAAGACGGCTGGGGACTGGTTGAAAAAGGTGAAGGTAAGAAGTACAAATTGGTAGTTATAAAATATTCCTGAGGATGAAAAATATAGCATAGGGATACAACTTAATAATATTCTAAGAACTAGGTATGGTGCCCCATGGGTAGTGGAAATATCAGGAGAAAGACTTTGTAAAGTTTATGATTATTTAATCACCAGGCTGTACACCTGAAGTCTAAAACTAATCCTATCTAATAAAAGAGTAATATGCAGATTGACCATCACTCCAACACACAAGATGGCTGTCCCCATGTGGTCAAAGATGGCCGCCCCCATGTGGACACAAGATGGCCACCACAAGATGGCCAGCAGGGGAAGGCAGTTGTGGGCAATCAGGCCAGCAGGGGAGGGCAATTAGGAATGACTGGGCCAGCAGAGGAGGGAAGTTGTGGGGGACCAGGCCAGAAGAGGAGGGCAGTTGGGGGTGACAAGGCTGGCAGGGAGGGCAGGTCAGCAAGGAAGGGCAGTTAGGGACAATCAGGCTGGCAGGAGAGCAGTTAGGTGTTGATCAGACTGGCAGAGGAATGGTTAGGGAGTGATCAGGCTGGCAGGAAGAAGCAGGGCAATCAAGCAGGCAAGCAGTTGGGAGCCAGGAGTCCTAGATTGTGAGAGGGATCCCAGATTGGAGAGGGTGCAGGCTGTGCTGAGGGACACTCCCCTCCCCCATCCCATGAACAAATTTTATATACCAGGCCTCTAGTACAAAATAATGAATGTCACTGAAACCGGTTTGGCTCAGTGGATAGAGTGTCGGCCTGCATACTGAAAGGTCCCAGGTTCGATTCCAGTCAAGAGCATGTATCTTGGTTGCAGGCATATCCCCATTGGGGAGCGTGCAGGAGGCAGCTGATTGATGTCTCTCTCTCATCAATGTTTCTGGCTCTCCATCCCTTCTCCCTTCCTCTCTGCAAAAAATCAATAAAATATATTTTTAAAAAATAATGAATGTAAACTGTAACTGAATTCATTATAGTGTTATTTATAATAGCCAAGATTTGGAAGCAGCCCAAGTATCCATCAATAGAGGAGTAGATAAAAAAACTGTGATAGATTTACACAACGGAATACTACTTTAGAAACAAAACAACAAAAAAAGGAGGAAATCTTACCCTTTATTTCACTTAGCATTAAGTGAAATAAACCAGTCAGAGGAAAACAAGTACCATATCATTTCACTCATATGTGAAATCTAATGAACAAAATAACAAACAAAACAGAAACAGACTCATAGAGGACACATGTACAGATGTCAGAGGTGAGAGGGGTTTCAGGGCTGAGTGAAAAGGTGAAGAGATTAGGCAAAAAACAAACAAACAAACAAAACCTCACAAAAACAAAACACATAGATATATACATCAATATGGTAATTACCAGTGGCAGAAGGGGTGATGGGAGGTAAAAGACAGGAGATAAAGGTGATGGAAGGACCTTTGACATTGGGTGGTGAACACACAATACCATATACAGGTGAAGTATTATAGAATTGTACATCTGAAATCTATATAACTTTATTAACCAATGTCACCCCAACAAATTCAATAAAAAAGTAAAAATAAAACAAAACTGCAATTGAAAAATACAATAAAATAATAAAGAAGCCAATGTGATGTGTTTTTTGTTTGTTTGTTTTGCTTTGTTTTAATCAGTTAATGGTATCCTGCATCCCATCTGGCTGGATCTTGTAAAGTAAAACTCTTGGTTCCTCTTGTAGGAGGATGTAGCATGCCAGGTAAAATCTCCAGGGTACAGTGGTCTCCCCTGATTGCTCTGATGTACAAAATGTACCACCACAATGGAAGTGCTGCCTGGAAATGAGCCCTCACTTACTCAGAGAAACGTCCAGGAAGGCAGACGGACCGGATAGGAAAAGGCCCCAGGGGCCTGTGCTCAGTGGCCTATGTTCAGCAGCCTGGCACCGTGACCCCAGGAGCTTGCTTTTGCTACTGCAGGTCTGCGCATTAAGAAATGGCTCCTCTCTTCCACCCCAATCACCAACCTAGAAAATGTCTTCCATCAAGGAAGAAGGGAGAGGCACATATGTCCAAAAGATAAACAGACTGGCAAATTTTAGTACAAAGAAATAAAACCTTAAAAATTAAGTTGGAGTGGATCTGATTTATAAAACCCTTCCTTCAAATGGCTTACTAGTATACTGGTTACTATGTTTTTTGTCTAACAGTTATGTTTTCCCCAAATTGAAGTAGCAACCTATATCTAGAGAACAGTGCCTGATTCCTAACTCATTACTTTGTTTAAAGAATTGTTGTTTGAATGCCATCCCTCCATTTCTGACTCTGAATCCTGTTCGTGCTTGTACTGTTGATAAGTATCATCTGATCTTGCTTCTCATCAACTCTTTGGTGCCAGCCAATTTGTCTTGCTGGCTGTTTCTCCATCCAATCACACTTTTCTTCCTCAGAGCTTTAACCCCTATGTTCCCTCTGCTGGCCATGTTTTCCCACCATAGCTATATCTTTATTATTTACTTCTCAAATTGCTGTCCCGAGCAATTGACACAAATATTAAAGGTGGTTCATATACTGAAAATATGAATAAAAATCTTCAGAAGTTATTGCACTGACAACTCTTCAGAGATCTCTGTGCCATCTTATCTACAAACCCTACCCTCATCGGTCAGTTGCCAGTCAGAAAATTCTTAAAAATTTAAATCTACTATGTATATCCCCTCCTAAAATGTCCGATTCATGATGTCAATGGATTGTGTGAATTTGGCCCACAGCTTGGTTCCCAATATCCAGAGCAGTGCCTGGAATATACACCCCAAACGCTTGTCCAGTGAATCTATGATTGAGCAAATGAAGAGAGGCAGGAATTTCTTGCTTTAGAGTTTAGGAGTCTGCGCTGCAGTTGGGCCTATTACCTTGCAGTTTTGTGGTCAGTGTAATTCACAATGTTGAGAACTACACTGACCAGCTCTGTGTTCTGTTCTCCTCTGACATTCCTGAGTCAAGTCTCATCACTGGAGAGAGAGATTTCTGAGTTACTGGTCTGTCATAATCTCTCCCCTCTCTGAGACTAAAAATAATATTTTTAACATGTGGTTCTATGTATTATTTCTGGTTTATAGTGATACTTAGTTACCCTTTACTTCCTTTCATAATAGGTCTTATCTTCCCAGTCTGCACTTTTGGAAAGAATCTTGTGACATTTTTTATGTCCCCCCATGCTAGACATGTAACAAATAAGTTGGGTGTCCAGTTGAAAGAATACTGAGTACATTGCTAACCTCACTTGTACTTCACTTTTCCAGATAGGTGGCATCATCATCCCCCAATATCCTAAAAAATTTATTAGAGCTTGGAGTCAATATCCCAATCTACATATTCTGGATTTTGCATCTAACAAAAGTTATTGTCTTAGTATTTAACGGGCAATTCTAGGAGGTTTATCTCCTTCTAGTTTGAACAGTGGTTCTTTCATAAAAATTTGTAGGAACAAGTGTTTTTATTTTCAAGTGTAGTCATAGAATCTGCTAGATAAAATGGCTACAATTAGTGTACAGATCAGATATACGGCCAAGTTCATATCCCCTTACTGTTTAAATTGATGGCGAATTACACTCATAGGAAGCCAACAGGATAATTCATCTTCAGGCTTCTAAATCACTGCACAGATTGAAATGAGTAGAGTGGCACTTGGGCACTTTCAGCACGGCCTCCTGCTGGGTGTGTCTGTAACATTCACAATGGACACTGCCGCTAGTTCTCTTGGGACAGCAATCTGAGAAGCAGTTGTCATGGTTGTGCTATCTCCATACCTACTCAGAAAGGGATCTTCCTCAGCATGATGGACTCCGTGAAAACAAGCGGCTCATCTCCAAAGCCTCAAGACAAAGAACTTTGGAGAAGAGATGATTTAGAGTTTTAGATTCAAAAGAAAAAAAAAAGATGTATGCTTACTTGGAAAGGGCAGAATTAGATTATTATTTGAAAGAATTCAGTATACTGTATCTCTGCCTTGATGTTTCAGTTACCAGTGATTATTTTGCAGGAGAGATGGTGCCTTCAAGTACTCACTGAGCTTTTACCAGTGAGGCTAGCAACAGGACAAATGCCCTTTTTGTGTGAATGTTCTCAGGGATTTTTCTCTTCTTTTTCTGGGTGAAACTATTCAACACAGCAAAAACAAAGGAAGAGAAATCCTGGTGCTTTTTTCCACAAGGCATGGAGACAAGGAGAGCAATTTCACAAAGAATTATGCTCCTAGCAAAAGCAATTCACAACTCATTATGAGAGAAAGATACAACCTTTTACAGCATCAGTATGAAGAGCTAAGGAAAAATAAGGCTTGCCATAATATATAACCCTACAGATTGAGCATACCGTTCATTTTCAGTATATGAACCACCTTTAATATTCATGTCATATTCAAACATTTTACCTGTAGGGAAAAAATAAAATCATTGAATTCGACCATAACCTTATAAGGAAAAACATTAAATATATTGATGTTACTGATTTCATCAATATGTTTTATGCTCCTTCTATGTTTTAAACCAGGTGTCATGTCTTAAACATCCAAACATGTGCCATTTCAGGACTTTGAACTTGTTGTCTCTGGGACTTTGCATATGCTTAGTCATGCCTGGATGTTCTTGTCATCTCTATATGCCTGATTCCCTCCCTGGCCTCTTTGAAACCTTTGTTCAACTGTCCCTCCTTAGTGAGGCCTTCCTGACTTCACTAAAAACTGTAATCATAACCCCTACCTTCAAATGTGAGTTCCTTTTACTTCTCTCTTTAGCCTTTCCCATTCTCTAGCAGAGATTAAATCTCCTTATTTTGTCTGTTGTTTAGCTTTCCCAGTAGCACAGAAGTAACCCAAGGGTTTTTCTGTCTGTGTGATATTTTTTTTTTAATTTTATTGTCTTATTCTTTTTATATAAAGCTATTCCTGGAGTGTTCCTCATTCATTTACCTTGGCAGATGTCGACTCAATGACTGATATTAATATTTATTTGAGTTCTCTTGAGAATCATCCATGTTCTTCAAATATTACTTGGAAGAAAATAGAGACCTTTATAAAATAATGACTCTTTCTGTCACCTAAAACATTAATTACCACTACCAGTAATTACTTTCCAACTTTGGGGATGGAGTGAGTAATACCAGTAGACGAAGAAACTTGTTGTTCCTGTTATTGTTGTCACAGCTGCAGTGTATCAAACCGTAACTTAACATTATTGTGTGTTCTAGGTCTAAATATAAAATCTCAGGTTTAGATATCTGATGATTAAGAAGAAACAAAATTCTGAATCTGAAAGCCACTAAACATTCTAGAAACTCTCATTTAGCATGAACCCTAGTATATTCTGTGGTTTAAAAATGTACTTTTTACTTGAAAAACAGTGCAAGAACAAAAATAACTTCTGAAGATTTTTATTCAAAGTATGATGCTTACATTTAAAAAACTTTGATGGAGCCTGGATTGTTATCTATACTTTGGAATATGCAATAGTGCCCTGTTGGAGCCACAAGATTCAACAGACTCCAACTATGACAATCAGACACAGAAATTACAGCAACCAATGAGGGATAATACATTTTCAGATGATGTCCTCAGATGTCTTTATTTTGTTATTGCCTAATCAAGAAAGAAACTCAGGGTCAGGAGGATAGCAGGAACCCAAATACACACACATACCACACACCACACACATTAGTAAACCAACAGAAAATTTTCCATTATTTCTTACTTAGAAGTCTTATGGGTAACTCATAGCTATTATAATGTAACTAGAAATCCAGTGCACAAAATTAATGCATGGGGAGGGGGGCGGTGTCCCTCAGACCAGCCTGCACCCTCTCTAATCTGGGACATCCCTCTCACAATCCAGGACTCCTGGTTCCCAACCACTCGCCTACCTGCCTGCCTGATTGCCCCTAACCCCTTCTGCCTGCCAGCCTGATCACCCCCTAACCACTCCTCTGGCAGCTTGATTGACATTTAACTGCTCCTCTGCTGGTCCAGTCACCCCTAACTGACTTCCCTTGCCAGCCTGGTCGCCCCTAACTGTCCTCCCCTGCAGGCCTGGTAGCCCCTTAGTTCCCTCCCCTATAGGCCTGGTCTCTCCCAACTGCCCTTCCTTGCTGGCCTGATCGCCCACATCTGCCCTCCCCTGCTGGCCATCTCGTGGCAGCCATCTTGTGTGTTGGAGTGATGGTCATTTTGCATATTACCTCTTTATTGTATAGGAAATTAAAGTTAAATTTCAGATGCCTCACATGTGCTATTCAGTTTGATATAATTCTCATCTTTCAGCTTCATTATAAATAATCACCAAAAATATCTTATAAAAGTCTGTGACAAAAACTTAATTTATATTTTTCATACTTTATCCTAGTTTTTGCTATTAAACCAGGTATATAACACTTCCCTAATATAAATCTGCTATTTTTAAAATAGCCTAATTTTTAAAAATGGCAATTTTGACCAATCTCCTTTAGCTATATGATACAAAGATGACAAAACACTCCAAGCTACTTATCAGGATTAGGATTTAAATACTAAATCTCTTTAACTGTTACAACTTGAGAGAGCCATTTATACTTTATCCCTTAGGAGATTATTTCCCCTATATATTTTTTTTTCTTTTCTTTTTTTTTTTTAAATAAAAACTTCAATCTTTCACTGATTATGTAACCTTAAGCTAATTGCTTTGTCTTGCTGAGTTTCAATTTCCACATCTGTAAGGTAAGGGATAATGCCATAACTTTCAGGGCTGTTGATAAGATCAAAGATAATGTGTGTGAAGAACCTTGTAAAATATCTGGCACTGTAGGTCCTCCGTAAAGGACTGTTACTACTGAGATGACTGATCATGTAGCAAAATGCTTTTTTTTTAAGTCAAATGGATATCTTTCTGTTTAAGGCTTTCTAAACACACAAGGTTTCTTAGATAATATGTTTTAGAACTAGTTTTTTGAGGTCTAAATAAATATGGTATCAAAATGAATTGTAATACTAGAGCATCAAAAGGTTTACCTGAATAAACAAACAATAAAAACAGAGAAATTCATAGACACAGACAACATTATAGTGGTTACCAGATGGGAAGCAGGGTGGAGTGAGGATGAAGCTGGTAAAGAGGGTCAAATATATGGTGACTAGACTTTGGGTGGTAAACACACAATGCAATATACAGATGATGTAACACAGAACTGTATACTTGAAACTCATAATGTTATCAACCAATGTAACTCCAATAAATTTAGTAACAAAAAAACTTGGACCAGGCCAGTGTGGCTCAGTAATTGAATGTCAACTCAAGAACCAAGAGATCTCTGGTTTGATTCCTGGTGAGGGCACATGCCCCTGTTGTGGGCTCCATCCCCAGTATAGGGGTGCAAGAGTTAGCCAATTGATGATGTTTCTCTTTAATCCCCCTCCCTTTCTCCTTAAAAATAAATAAGTAAATAAATAAATAGGCATCTAAAATCAATCGTGACTTAGAATTAATAAAATTAATAACTGGTTTTTAAGAAATGTACTTTAGCCAAAATAATTTATCTGTTATATACCACTATTTAGTCACCTATATTGAATCATAAGCTCATTAGTTATGAATTTATATGGCATGCTATTCTTTGTTTTCTAATAGTTCTTTATTTTAAAACTGAAAAACAATAATTTAATTAATTACATGTTGTTGTTGCTTTTCACTCTAATGTATTTTTAAAACTTCAGAACTGGACTTTAGTTAATAATAATATGCCAGTATTGATTCACTCATTGTGACAATTGTACATAGTTATGTGAGATATTAACAATAGGGGAAACTGGGTGTGGAGCATATGGAAACTCTGGAATTTCTTTGAAATGTTTCTGCAAAGCTAAATTATCCTGAAATGAAAAGTTTAATTTTAAAAATTCAAAAGTAACTCTAATCCTATTAAATTGCAAGAGGCAAAATCTTTGTAACTGCCAGTGAAATTTAGTATAGATTTTTAACAGAAGTAACATATTTTTATGTATAAATCAAAAGTTTAACTTTCTTTAGAAATTCTAGGAATTAACCTGGCTTTTGCATAAAGGCTATGGATTTCAAGGCCATTAACTTTCCATTTATAAATTCTATGCATCCCATTGTCTTAACTGACAGCTTCATCAGTGCTCTATGCTTCTGGACAGATCTCACCTAGAGAGAAGAAAAGAAGCAGAATCTACCCACCAAGACAAACTTAATTTATTAATCATCAAAAATGCTCACTGAAGCCAGATATTACACAGAATATAGAAGACTATATTTAATAGCAAAAACCAGGATAAAGTATGAAGTCTGTTTTATGTCTTCTCCTACTTAAGAAAACAAAAAGGCTGCAGAAATAGGTCCTATAAGAACCAGTGGCCCTAAAATTAAATTGATCATTCCTCTGTTGTGATAAAGTCTAAGTGTATTTCTAGTGAAGTTTCTATGTATTAGGAGGAAAAAAAACAACAACAGTTCAACTAACATTTGTTAGATCACATACAAATGTATGAACAAGAGTGATGATCTTTCAGTTATCTATACTAATAAAAGGGTAATATGCTAATTAGACCAGACATCTTCCGGATGCCTTTCCTGACAAAAGCCAGGCCTAGGAGAAGCTGCCCCAGTCCCAGGCATCTGTGGTTGTAGCCGGCCCCGGAAGAAGTCAGCTGCAGTAAATCATGAGTAGTTAATGATATAAGCAGTATGATTTTACAAGAATACCATTGTGGTATAAAACTCAAAAGATCAGAAGAAATTGAATGCTTAAACTTTTGTCCCAATTGGAAAATTTTATTAACTCAAAGGGAATCTCTGAAAAATGCACTAATATTTTCTAATGAATATTATGTTATTTCTAAGCCCACATTATGCTCCATACTTTGATCTATATACAGAGTGATTTCTTTAATTCTTTAAACAATTTTTTAGAAACCTCAATGTGAGGGGAAGATACGAGGATAACTTACTGAAGAGAGACAGTAGAAATGATGGAATGTTTTTTCTTGCTTTTGAAACCTCCCTTATTTCTGGCCTATTGTACAACACATATCTGTTCATCCAAACTGCCTTTATAAATAGCTATATAAGGAAAACATCTTAAAGCTGGAAATCTCTCACTTCTGTATAAGGTATTTTTATTATAAAATATAAACTGTAAAAAATTCTCTTATTGAGTGTTATAGTTAATATACTCAAGGCCTAAATCCATGTAACAGTTTAGACAAATTACCAGTATTTTATGTTTATTTTGTTTTAATATACCAGAATAAGCTACGTTAATCAGTCCGGCTTTAACACACACAAAAACACCCTATTTATGTTAATCTTTAAATACAACTGGCTAATAAATTATTTGTATACATTGCAATTTATATACAATGATCAGAATTTAAAATAACAAAATGCTAATATGCAAATCACCTAAACAGTGGAACAACTGGTCACTATTATGTACACTGTTATGGCCCTCAATGGAGGAGCTGCCCTCTGGTGGTCAAGCACTCCCACAGAGGGGAAATGGAGGGCGCCGCTCAGCCAGAAGCTGGGCTCACCTCTGGTGAGCACAGCAGAAGTGCCTAGAGCCTCTCCCGCAGCTGTGGCAATGCTAAGGATGTCCAACTGATGGCAAGGAGCAGGCCTAAGCCATAAGTTGGACATCCCCCAAGGGCAAGGGACCCACCCCAAGTGCACAAATTTCATGCACTGGGCCTCTAGTCTATATAATAAAAGCCTAAGCGACCATTAAGGCAGAACAACCAGTCACTATGATGCGCACTGACCACCAGGGACAGATGCTCAATACAGGAGCTGTCCCCTGGTGGTCAGTGCACTCCCACAAAGGGAGTGCCACTCAGCCAGAAGCCAGGCTCATGGCTGGTGAGTGCAGTGATGGTGGCGGGAGCCTCTTCTGCCCCCACAGCAGTGCCAAGGAGCACAGAGCTTAGTGGTAAGGAGCAGCAAGCAGGCAGGTGGTAAGGAGTGAAATGGATGTCTGCCTGCTGGCTTAGCCCCACTCTCTGGCAGGTGGACATTTCCCAAGAGATCCAAAAATGCGAGAAGGTGTAGTTCAGGCTGAGGCCCCCACCCTGTGCATGAATTTCATGTACTGGGCCTCTAGTCTAATCAATAAGATGAAATTATCTAACAGAAGCATCCTGCTATTCTGTAGATAAGCAATGACAGATACAATGATGGATTTAGTTGTATAGTCTTTCTCCAAGATACACAAATTGTTGAGATAATCATATATGGCTTGTAACATTAGTTTGTTTACAATTATCTTGCCTAGGTTAAAAAGTAATCACAGATTTGTAGAAGTATCACAGGGACAACTTAATATCCCTTCATGAAGTCTGTTTTATGTCTTCTCCTACTTAAGAAAACTTTCATACATTATATAAACCTTTTGTTTGTTCCATAAAATTCCCCCCCCCATTATTTTTATGATGCAAAGAAAGGCAATTCATGAGACAAATTTTGAAGATTGTTTTTGTTTGGTCTCTAGCTTAGTCATTAGGAAGAGAGACCATGCAATCTGGAACTGATCCTCAATCTCTGGTGTACTAATAATGCCTCCTGACTTATGCATGCAATAAAGAGATAATCACCACTAATGCAATCTGTTGCATGCATTATTTACACCCTCAAGTGCATTAGGAAGGCTTATGAGGATCCAGGGAAAAATCAGTGGAGCCTGCTTGCTTTTCTCTCCCATCGGTATCATTGTTGCATGGGATAGCATACAGAAGGCATTTTTCGTGATGAAATCATACATTCAGATTCTTAGTATATATAGTCGTTTCACTCTCTTCACACCTCCAGTTCATTGATCTGTCCAAAAATGTAATTTGGAAGACAAGATAGAAGTTCTTATCTACCTTCTTGTCCAGAGGTCAGTTTCAAAACTATCACTCTATCATTGACTTTTTTTAATCAATTATTTTTTATCTCACCAGATGTTTCTACAAATAGCAACAAGTACTTGTTTTTCTTAAACCAAACAATGTTATCATGAAACCATTTGTATTAACCATGGACTTTTTTAATAAGTCTAATTCAACTGAGCCAAAATTTGCTCTTATTCCATTGGGCATTGAACCTCTGACATCATCCTATGCATCTTTAATGGCCCAAAATGGGAAAAACAAGTCTGCCTGGCAAGGACACTTCTAAGGGATCACCCCAGTAGTAGTGTAGATGGACTTAACAAATTAGAATAAACAAACAAACAAACAAATAAAATTCTAAACTAAGTATGACCTTCATTTGATAAAAACACTTTGAATGAAACATCATGACTTAATTTGAAAAATTTCCTTGTTTCTTGGTCAAGTTTAACTCTTTATTTGAACCATAAGTCGGCTAGGCCACAGTGTATTTGGTAAAAGATGGCTTTAAATATTTATATAGTTATGACAAATTTTTTTTCATTTCCTTTATTATCTCAATGTGAAAACATCCTATATAATTGGAAATGATCAGAGCAACGTCACACTTAAATTTAATATCTGTGAATGATCAGGCACTGTGAATATAGAAATTCAAAGATTTTTTGTTTGTTCATTTGTTTTGTTTTTTTGTTTTGTTTTGTTTTGTTTTTTGAAATTAATCCTCACCCCAGAATTATTTCCATTGATTTTTAGAGAGAGTAGAAGGGAGAGAGAGAGTCAGAGAAAAACATTAACTTGAGAGAGACACATTGACTGGTTGCCTCCCACAAGGCAAGGGATTCTACAACCGACGTACGTGCCCTTGACCAGAATTGAACCCAGGACCTTTTTAGTCCTGGGCCAAACACTCTACCCACAGAGCCAAACGAGCTAAGGCTAGAAATTCAAAGCTTTGATTGTTTCAATAATTTTTATTCAAAAGTTGGGGATTAAGAAACAATTCGTCCAAGTATTATATCTATATCTACATCTATATCTATATCTATATTTCTTTATTGATTTCAGAACGGAAGGGAGAAGGTGAGAGAGAGAGAAACATTAATGATGAGAGAGAATCATTGATTGGCTGCCTTCTGCATGCCCCCAACTGGGGATCGAGCCTGCAACCCAGGCATGTGTCCTTGGCCGGAATTGAACCCGAGACCCTTCAGTCCACAGGCTGATGCTCTATCCACTGAGCTAAGCTGGCTAGGGCCCAAGTATTCTTACATCAAAATATATTATTTTCTGTATAAATGTGCAGAAGATAGATAAAAATATGTTTGAAAGTACAAAATGGAAAGTTTGTGGAAAATGGAAAACTGTAGAATAAATCAAATTTTTCTATTGATATTTACTTTAAATCCTCAAGGAAGTGTTTCTAAAATACCTTGATGCCCGTGAATCACAAAGGGTACTTGTTAAAATTGATCTTACATCACCACAGAAGTTCTGATGCAGCTGAGGTACCATACTCTGAGAAGCATTGCCTAAGGGGGCCATTGACATAGTCTTCACATGTCTACACAGAAAATCAAATTTACCGTGCTCTGTATTGTAGTTTATGTAACCCTCACAGAGTGAGATGGAACAGTACATTCATCATCATCCTTTTGGTATATGAAATCTCTCAGATTCCAAATACATGTAGAATTTTCCTGAGACTACCTAGCTATTTGAGGGGCATAATTGAAATTTTAGGAGTGTACAACAGAAAACTATACTCATAACCACATTTTAAGCTTTTTTACTATTCCAAAACAGACAAAGACATCAGCCTCTCTCTCTCTTTTTATTATTTACTAGAGGAGGAGGCGGGGGGGGGGGGAGTCAGTCCAGTTTGCACCTTCTCCAATCTGGGACCCCTTAAGGGATATCCGACTGCCTGTTCGGGCAGTAGAATACTCCTATCACAATCCAGGTCTGCTGGCTCCCAATTGCTCATCTGCCTGCCTTCCTGATTGCCCCTAACTGCTTCTGCCTGCCAGCCTGATCACCCCTCACCACTCTCCTGCCAGCTTGACTGATGCCTAACTGCTCCCCTGCCAGCCTGATTGCCCCTAACTGCCCTCTCCTGCGGGCCTGGTCACTCCTAATTGCCCTCCCCTGCAAGAATGCTCTTCCCTGCAGGCCTGGGTCCCCCCTAACTGCCCTTCCCTGCAGGCCCAGTTGACCCCAACTTCCCTCCTCTGGCAGCCTGGTCACCCCTAACTAACCTCCCACAGGCTTGATTACCCCCAACTGCCCTCCCTTTCAGGCCTGGTCCCTCCAAACTGCCCTCCCATGCTGGCCATCTTGTGGTGGCCATCTTATATCCACATGGGGGCACCCATCTTGTGTGTTGGAGTGATGGTCAATTTGCATATTACTCTTTTATTAGATAGGAAAGAGGTCTGGTACATGGGTGGAGGCCAGCTGGTTTGCCCAGAAGGGTGTCCCGGATCAGGATGGGGGTTCCCTTGGGGCATGGGGCAGCCTGGGTGAGGGGCCTATGGTGGTTTGCAGGCTGGCCATGCCCCCTAGTGACCCAAGCACAGGCCCTCTTATCTGGGATTTATTTATCCTCTATAATTAAAACTTTGTAGCCTTGAGTGGAGGTCAGGGCAGGCCAGGGTGGGCAGAAAGATTGGCTTTCTCCATCACCAGGAGCAACTCAAGCCTTGTGCTTTCTTCAGCTCTGTGGCCGCTGCCATATTTGTTGGGTTAATTTGCATGTTTGGCTTGTGGGCATGGCTTGTGGGTGTAGCAGAGGTAAGGTCAATTTGCATGTTTCTCTGTTATTACATAGGGTAATTCATGGAGATAAGAGGCAGCAACAAAAGGAGTACTATCATGAGAACTATTTTTTGTAGGCATTCTGATGCTCAGGATATTATTAAGATCAATGTGCACATTATAAAGATTCTTCCTGACTAATCTCTCCCATGCATGGCCCCTGATGAAGATACACATAGTTGTTTATACAGCAGCATTTTTTCATCTGTACTATTAGCAATATTATCAAGTTTCTTGTCTTAACTTCACAGCCTTAATTGTTTTTACCAGTATAGAGAAAGAGAAAAGGAACAAGACAAGAGGAAGAAGTTGGGGCAAGGAAAATGTAAACATGAATGCTTATGTGCATTAGTATGTGTGGGGTAGGGGGCAGAGGAGAACTGTGTAATATCATAGGATCCTAGAGAAAGAAAATAATTGAAAGTAAATCATCCAACTGGTAAAAATTCCATAAAGGGAAACATAACTGAACATACAGCATTATTTTTGTACTTCCTGGCAATATTGTACATGTAAAATACTACCCAAAGCAATCTACAGATTCAACGCACTACCCATTAAAATACCAACGACATATTTCACAGACCTACAAAGAATTCTTCATAGATTCATCTGGAACAAAAAAAGACCACGGATAGCTACAGCAATTCTGAGAAAAAAGAATAAAGTAGGTGGGATCTCAATACCAGATTTCAAGCTATACTACAAAGCAACTGTTCTCAAAACAGCCTGGTACTGGCACAAGAACAGACATATAGATCAATGGAATAGAATAGAGAACCCAGATATCCACCCAAACCACTATGCTCAATTAATATTTGACAAAGGAGGCATGAACATTCAATGGAACCAAGATAGCCTCTTCAATAAATGGTGTTGGGAAAATTGGACAGATACATGCAAAAAATTGAAACTGGACCACCAAATACAAAAATAAACTCAAAATGGATACAGGACTTAAACATTAGAAGGGAAACCATAAAAATACTAGAGGAATCCACAGGCAGCACAATCTCAGATATATGCCGAAAGAACTTCTTCACTGATACTGCTCCAAAGGCAATGGAAGCTAAAGAAAAAATAAACAAATGGGACTACATCAAAATAAAAAGCTTTTGCACAGCAAAAGAAACCATCAACAAAACAACAAGAAAGATCAATGCATGGGAGAACATATTTGCAAATGCTATCACTGATAAAGGTTTAATCTCCAAAATCTACAACCAACTTATACAACTTAATAAAAGGAAGATGAAGGATCCAATAAAAAAATGGGCAACGGACCTAAATAGGACCTTTTCAAAAGACGACAGAAGGAAGGCCAAGAGACACATGAAAACATGTTCAAAGTCATTAATCATCCGAGAGATGCAAATCAAAACGACAATGCGATACCATCTTACACCTGTCAGAATGGCAATCATCAACAAATCAACAAACGACAAGTGTTGGCGAGGATGCGGAGAAAAAGGAACCCTTGTGCACTGTTAGTGGGAATGCAGACTGGTGCAGCCACTGTGGAGAACAGTATGGAGTTTCCTCAAAAAACTAAAAATGGATCTCCCATTTGACCCTGTAATACCACTCTTAGGAATTTATCCTAAGAAATTACAAACACCAATCAGAAAGGATTTATGCACCCCTATGTTCATAGCAACACAATTTACAATAGCCACAATTTGGAAACAGCCTAGGTGCCCGTCAGCAGATGAGTGGATCAGAAAACTGTGGTACATCTACACAATGGAATTCTATGCAGCCATTAAAAAGAATGAATTCTTACCATTTGCAGCAACCTGGTTCCTGGAGAGCCTTATGCTTAGTGAAATAAGCCAGTCAATGAAGGAGAAGCATCACATGATCTCACTCATTGGTGGATAATAAAGAACATTATAAACTGATGAACAAAAGGATAGATACAGAGACAGTAAAGCTTCTAACAGACTGTGAAATTACAGCAGGAAGATTAAAGTTAGGTGAGGTAGATAAGAGATCAATCAAAGGACTTGTATCTATGCATATAATCATAACCAATAAACATAGACACTGGGGGGTTGGGGTATGCCTGGGAGGGAGGGGGAGCAATGAGGAGATATGTATAAAAAATTAATAAAAAAAAAGTGTCACACCATGCAAAAAATTAATTAAAAATTTAAAGATAATATAATTTAAAAATATTTATGGAAAGTGGTTTTCAAATTACATTTGGAAGTTTATATTACACACTATAAAAATAAGTATAATTTAAAATAAATCTACCCATTTTATTTTCATCAGAAAGCAATTTAATTAATACTCATATCCTATGGATGATAATCTGTTTACCACTAATGAGCCAAACGCATTTATGAATTATAGAAAGGAATTATTCACATTTGGCACCATTAGAAATGGTGGTGTTACTATAATGGTTGAGAGAGCCTGAAATGTATCCAAGGCTATAGTTTTTGAGGTCCTTTCCTACTTTCCTTCTTTCCTTCCTTTTTGTCCCTTTTTACCTACATGCTCTCTTTGTCCTCCTCCCTTTCTCCCTGAGGGAATACGATTCGGTTGGGATAAGAAGGACTATTTAGAATCAGGTAATTTCAGAACTAGGTGATATCAGCGAATAGTTATCCTGTTCTTTCCTTCTACAGATGAAGAAGTAGAGGCCAGAGAAATAAAATTAAATACTCTCACCCTACCTCCAGCTAAGTCACCAAGTCAAGAAATAGAACTTAGGTTATTCTGGCTTTTAATTCACTGACCTTTCCCATATGATTTTGTCCTCAACCATTCCACTGCCAAGAGGTACATATTTGGTGTTCTATGGGTACTTCTTTCAGAATGTAGGTTTTATTATTTCAGCTCAAATTTTAAAATGTAATAAAACAGAAAAACTTAAGATAGTAGTTTTTGTAGCCTACAGAAGTAGGTAACTTGACTTTCTAGAATACAGTTAAAGCCATTTTTCTTTTCACTTGTATTTCTACATTTCTATTGGTCAAATATAACAACTAAATAGTCCCTAGCTGTCTTTTTCTCAAGTTTAGTTTTCCAAGTGAACTGAACATCCCTAAACAATAAAGTTTTTCTCTACCAAATAATGAAAAATAGCTAATGCCAAAAATGTTTCAAAAATTGGAATATGTTCTATATCAGGATGTTATTTTTTGGGCAGATAATCAATTTGATTAGCAGCTTTGATTTTTAAATGTTACTGTGCTTATGGTAAGGGACTAGTCTTTTCTACTCAGTACTTGAAACTACAGAGCTATAAAGTATAAAAAGAAAAATATGACAACCTCTTTCTGTTTCTATAGCAACAAAAAACTCATAGGGTGTTCAGAATATGTAAAATGGAAAAGCTATCTGAACTTCAAATTATTCTCTCCTAACTATTCTCACACAATTATGAACCTTAACAAATATCTTCACTGCAGAAAGAATAAGAAAATGTATAACAATAATATTATCACCTTATCTTGCATCCTTTTTCTTTAACAATTCAAATTAATTTTATACTTCCCTTAACAGTTATAACAGGCCCACATGAGGCAAGAATCTCTTGTTACATTTGAAAAAGCCCATGAGGTTTTGAGGCATTTAAAGAGAGTATGACAGGTCACACAGTGAGATTTTACCAGATCCTTGCTTCAGTATAGAATTCCTCACCATTCACAGATTCAGCAAAGGTTTGTGCACTGTGAATCCACTGTATTCAATCCCAGAACAGTCCTGGGCACCTAGAATGCAGTGAAAAATATAATACCCTTTTTCTCTAAAAGCCTCATGGAGAATAACATAGGTAAACCAATGATCACAGACTCGTATGAAAAATGCACTGTATGCTATTGGGTCACAGAGGAGGGATCACAGTGGTGTCCCCTTGGAAAGCTTCCTACATGTTTCATGAGCAACTCTTGAATAGAATTCAATAAATAAATGATCAGGGTTTAGTCAAGCAGGGAGAACAGAGAAGATTCAGAAAAGGGAAAAGAGTGCCCACAGGTGCCAAAACAAGAATGGGCATATCTTTGGGGATAGCCAGCCATACGGTATGACTGGAACAGTGCCTGTGATGGGTCTACAGACTAACGGATGACGAACTTTGTGTTCAAAACCAAGGAGTTTGCAATGTCCCCTAAAACCCACAGAAAACCAAATGTTTTAAGAAGAGAGTGATATAGTTAGATGGACACTTTCCAAAGATCATTTGGCTGCCTTTTGAGGAGGTAATGAAGTTGGGCAGCATTTGAAACGATCCATTTTTAGAAGCCTGATCCAGAAATCTAGTTGATCAGTGATACTGCATAGAATGTTTATGGCTTAAGTCATTCAATTCTTCAGTCAATTATTTTCTAAATCAGCTTACTGTTGATCTTTGGTATATGGAAGTATAGAAACCACCCAGATTGTTTTCTATTGGTCAAATGTAACAATTAAATAGTTGACCCCAGAAGTTGTGCTGTTTTCTGCCACAGCAGAAGACTCAATATGAGGTTCTGTCTGTACAGTTACAGCTTTTATCAACCATTATTCTTTCTCCTTCTTGTAATTCTTAAATAATTAAGTGAAATCCCAAAATAGAATAAACAACAGTTCAGCAGAAAGATTCTGAATGTCAAAATGGGCTCCACAACGCAACCAACTTTAAGCAATGTCTAGATGCAATTAGGCATTCACTAATATGATATCACATTAGTTAAATGTGCCATCAAAGAAAAATATGAGGTGAAATTTTAAAAATATTTAATCAGCTTAATCTTTACTGTCCTCATTGTGTCACTTTCTGTTCATAATTTGTTGGTTTTGGCTATGCAATCATCTTTAGTAGATTTACATAAACAAAACTTGAAATAATTTTAGATAGAGCTAAACTGTTTTGCAGTGTCTATAGTCTGCCTGCTAACAGGAGCCACACTGACAACTCTTAGATTTATGCCAATATAAACACTGTAAAAGAAACTTTATGGTGAATAATTGATGAGATTTCAACAGTGTGAAAGTTTTTTAAGGCAAAGAAAAGAAATTTTATTTCAGAAGGACCTGGATCACATGAAACATTTCATACCAGTTTCTAAATGATGGCCTAGATTGAGTGAAAACTAATTGGCATTTTATTTTGATTCCGGTCGGGGGCATATACCTTGCTTGCGGGCACATCTCCACTGTGGGGTGTGCAGGAGGCAGCTGATCGATATCTCTCTCTCTCATCGATGTTTCTGACTTTCTATCTCTTTCCCTTCCTCTCTGTAAAAAATCAATAAAATATATTTCAAAAATAAAAATAAATAAAAATAAAATGATTTAGAAAATAAAGGCAATGCTCTTTATTAAAAACTAATTATGCTCTAGCACAGAGCTAGAGGAACTCACTTTATTTTTAAAAAAATATGTTTTTATTGATTTTAGAGAGAGGAATAGGGTATGGGGAGAGAGAGACATTGATGGGAGAGAAATATCAACAAGCTGCTTCTTGCATGCCCCCTACTAGGGACTGAGCCCACACCCAGGCATGGGCCCTGACTGGAGATCAGTCTGATGACCAATCCCTTGGTACTTGAGTGGATGCTCAGGCACTGAAGCACACCCTTAATAAAAATTGGTATGCCTAGGGAAGGCATGCTAGACAAACTCCACCAGCTCCAACATCACCAAGATGTATCTCCCATTATTGTTTAGTTCAAGGGTATGGATAGTCATTACTTATTAGTGTACAAAATAAAAACAAAGCCAAATAGATACTTTAGAGATTATTCATTTTATGATATTTTTGAAATTTAAGAAGACATGTTGGAGTGGAAGAAGGCCATTCAGTATAATTTAAGGATTCCACAAAGTGTTTATAGATCTTTATTATAATCATCATCTGAGATAAAATTGGCAGTATTTTCTCCTTTTTAAAGTAAGAATCATTGCATTTGTGGGATGTATATATTTATCAAGATATAAAATAAATTCTAAAGTCAGTCTAAGATGGAAAAATGAAATCTGGCCAAATACCAACAATAATTAGATTACTCACAAACATTTTTTCTCCCTTGAGAATTGGTCCTCAAATCATTATCAAGAGAAGTATAAAACGTACAATGACTCATTTAAAATCTGAAGCCAAGGCACAATCTTGGAAAGTGAACTAAGGTTTTTACTAGGATTAATTTCTATAGAGGAAAAAGACAAGTGCTTCAGAAGCACATTAGAATCTTTTAATATTTAATATGAAAAATCATCCAAGATACAGATAAAACAATCTTATTTATTATTTTTCAGTGATAGAGAAGGTTCTACATAAAGATATCAGTGGTTCACAAGTATCAAAGGTATCCTCTTTCAGTCTCTAAAACATCTTTGATTCCTCACATCTCAGCTTTGATTCCTCACATCATAAACATATCTGAATATATTTGATACAGAAAATACAAAGATTTCTCCCTAACAATTGAGTGATACAAACACATATAGTTTATTCACTTGATTGACAGCTTAATCCTCTTCCTTATAAATTGTTTAGAAAAATATTATTAATACTACTTGTTTTCCTTATATGTAAATAGCTATATTCAATTGTTAGCTCAGAATAATCCATAATGATCATCAAATAAAAGTTTGGCTAATTTTAGAGTTCTAATAATAATGTTCCTTAATTTTAATAAATTATCATAGCTAAAATAAATTTAAATCTCTTCACAAATGAACTTTGAACATTAATCACAAGTGAGGTCCATATATTGAGGCACATATAAATAATCTTCGGTGCATGGTATGTAGTTTTCAATGTGAAATGTATATGGTTGCAAGTTAAGTACACATCATGTGTCTTTGTGATAAATTATTGATAGTAATAGCAAAAGGGATTCTTGCTGTGAAATTGAAACTTTTTAAATGAAGGGATAGTAGAGTAAATTTGTTATTTTCTAAGGAGCAATTATCAAAATGTAGTTATAAATCATGATACTATATTTCATGTCTGAATTTGGATATATCTACATTCATAAAGGTTTTAAGGACCTTTCTAGAAATTTATTAGTTGAGTCCAACATATACTTCCCAACAGAGAATTTATATAAGTTTACACTTTTTATGTTATATTCTTTACCATGATCAACTTGAGATTCTTATTTGATACCACAATTTGCCCATCTGTTCTTCATGCAGGTGGCATTTTCTATGAGCATGTACAAAGATTTTCATATCTGTTTCAGCTGCTCTGGAGGAGAATGGTTGTTTACACGTTCTTCAAGTTGAGAATCTTACTTGGTTGCATTTAAGAGAGCCCATCTTTTGCAATTGGCCACTCCCTTGTCTTCATATTGAATTTTATTTTTATTCTAGGACAGAGGTCGGCAAACTCATTAGTCAACAGAGCCAAATATCAACAGTACCAATGAATGAAACTTCTTTTGTGAGCCAAATTTCTTAAACTTAAATTTCTTCTAACGCCACTTCTTCAAAATAGACTTGGTATTTGGCCGTGATATTTTTTGGAAGAGCCACACTCAAGGGGTCAAAGAGCCACATGTGGCTCGGGAGCCGCAATTTGCCGACCATGGTTCTAGAAGAAGAACTCTAAATTAGATTTTAAGTGATTGCCCCTAAGATTCTATTTAGGATTCCAGACAGTGAACTTTGAATAAGCTATGGAACCTAACTTTTAAGTAAGATCATTACAAACAAACACTAAAAATAGGGTGAAAATACTTCTATCCATCCAAAATTAATGATATTTATATTAAAATAGAGGCAACTGTAGAAAATGGCAACCTTGAATACTGGGATTCTGCTTCTATAAGAGATTTGTTCTTAGGCATTTGGGCAAATATGAAAGAGGAATAGAACCATGAGTACCATGCTCATTCCAGGGAGAAAATATACAGCTCAGAATCATCTCCTCTGGCATCTGTATTAATTAGAATGTGGGTTTCTTTGTTAGTCTTCACCCAAGAATATTTTTTCAATTGACTTTTTCTTTTTTAGAGAGAAAGTTGAAGGGAGGCAGGGAGAGAGAGATGGAGGGAGGGAGACTTGCAGAGAGAGAGAGAGAGAGAGAGAGAGAGAGAGAGAGAGAGAGAGGGGGGGGGGGGGGGGGGGGGGAGAGGGAGAGAGAATGAGAATGACAGAAAGGAGAGAAAGAGAACCAGGGCCAGGAAACAAACTTGCAACTCAGGTATGTGTATTTGACTGGGAATTGAACCCTAGACCTTTTGGTGCACAGGCCAATGCACAATGCACTACTACTGAGCTACATTAGTCAGAGTTAATTATAAAATTTTTAACAGAGTTTTAATATGAAAACTAATTTAAATAAAATAAAATAGCAAAGAAAAGGCAAAGCATAGCATTAGCTTAACCCTTATTTTGAAAATGACTTCCTTAATAAGATGACTTTTTTCCTGCTCTGATCTAGACAGAAGCATTTCTTTCTAATAACAATTGGAGCACGGCAGGAATGTTAAAATAGTAATAAATTAAGGAAACTATGCTTTCACTTTTTTTTTTAATTCAATAAGATAACTGCATTTGAAAAGTTTTGTGTTCCCACTCTTTCTAGCAGGGACCTAGTCTTGGGAGATGTCCATAGGATTTGTGTTCATTTGATGAAACACTGTGCAGGAATGGAATGTTATTGAAGGTGACACAATTCCATTGTGATCAGTAAAGCAAGGTCTTAGTTTCAAATAAACACTGGCAACTCATTATTGTGACTCTGAAATAAATTAGTGATGAATCTGAACAAAAACTGTCACAAAATTCAAACCTCCCTTGGAAGTACATTTCCCCCATCCCAAATTAGAATTGATGCAAGCTTCTCACAGAGAGTTTTAAACAGGGTGCTATATCCTAATTTGAAAGCTAAAAACTTGATCAGAAAAGGATACGACTCCTTGAGATAAGCTAGCATAACCTTAGCCTTATCACCTTAAACTTAAGATACCATGACATCTCATCATTCAAACAGGGAAGCCAGAAGTTAATGAAGCTCTTTCAGCAAACAAGATCAGCTTACTCAGGTCACAGAAAAGTATGAGAAGTAGAAATGCAGCATACTTATGAAAAAAAAAATCTGATTTTCAAAATAGCTACCTAGCATGAGGATTTTACAATGTACCTTTTTTTTTCTGAAGTGCAACAAGGCTTCAAAATCAGACAATAGAGATTAAATAATAAATCTAAAGCAACTAGTAGTTAAGTTACTATTGAAGAGCAAGAGATGCCACAACAGATACATCAAGCTGAGTGAATATTCTATATTAGTTTTGGCAAGGATATAGGGGAGTACAAATTGATGCTCAATATTGAAGAAAACGGTGTCCCAAGGCCTGAGGGATGAAAAGAACCACATATGTCACGATCATTCTTGGCTGGAGCCAATCAACAAAGGGATCTGATCTACACTTGCTTCTTGAAATAAAATTCAACCAAAAAAAAGTTTTCTATCAGGTAAGATTAAAATAAGAAGCAAATACTTTGGGGAGGTATTATTTTGGGCTTTCACACCCAAATACCTGAGATTTACACAAGATTCAGCTAAGCCAACAAACTCTTGTAATTTTATGTGAATCAAAGGTCTAAGTCTCTAAAGGTTTCTCTAAAACTGAACATTGAGTTTGAAAGGAGTGTTAAAGCCAATCTAAGGCCAGTGTACAGAAATTAAAACTATAGTAGATAACTCAAAAACCTTATTAAATATAAAATGGGATGCCAAAAAGCTTTTGAGATAGTCTTGGGTAGTGACACAATATAGAGGAATTGGCTGATCATCTCAGGCATACCGTAGGTAACTGGATTTATGTAAACCATGAGTTATAAGAAAGAATAAAAGAATAAAAAGAATTATAACTGATTAACAAAATTTCTTATTGGCCAAGTTTTAAGACTATTTTTTTTAATGCAGTCCTTGAAAACACATCAATTTCCTCATTTGTGACATGTCAAAATACTTACTGTGATCAAATGAACCTAGATTAGAGATTAGAGTCTATTCTTAGCTTCCTATGAGCTTCTTATTGAAACTTGAGTAAAATTCCCCAAATTCTTAACTTGTTTTCTCCTCTATTAAGTCCAAGTATAAAAATATTACCTCCATCTATCACATAGGGCTATTACAAGAAACAAATAAAAAATGTGATGGAGGTTTGTAAAGTACAAATCCACTACAATTGATGTACAAGACAACTTTTAATGTAGAATATGTAAGATAAGAACTCAGAATAAATTTCATTTATACTGTTTCAATGATGGGTTCTAATTTAGCAATCAAGATGTAAAGTAACTGAAAAATAATATTGAATGTAAAATGTAATTGGAAAATAAAACTTAAATAAAATACAAAGATGTAATATAACTGTGTTGTGTTTTCTGAAGACAGAAGCTATGTTCTTGGTCAAAAAGACCAGCAACATGCAGGTTATCAACATGAGGACAATAGAGAAAATACTCTCCTAACCTTGAAGAGACCTGTGCGCATCAGCTACTGTGTCTTATTCTGGCCACTGCTCATCCAATTTAAGCAAAGCAGGTCATCAAGAAAGGCAGGTTAATTTCTTTATAAGGATAAATATGAAGATATCAACTTCATTTGGTCTGAAAAATTAAAAAGCTATAAGAAAAGTCAATTAAGCCTTAGTTGTCTAGAACATCAATTTTCAACTTTTTTCATCTCATGGCACAAATAAACTAATTAGTAAAAAGTCTGTGGCCCACCTATCTATCTATCTATCTATCCATCTATCTATATGATAATCTTAAAAAAAAGGTATAATTTTCATTCATTCACAATGGATGGTCATTGTTGTGTTGGCAATTGCCATTTTTTTATCTGACAATCTAAGGAAAAGAAGCCACTGTCCCTGATTAAATAGTCATGTATTACGTGTTTTAAAAATTCTTATAGCACATCAGTTAAAAATTGCTTCTTTGGAAGTGAAAAAATATGGGGAAAAATAACTTATTCATTCACTTTGGGGCAACAGCACTTGATTTCATAGAGTAGAAGAACTAGAGAGGGAACAATAAAACGAAATAGAATAATTGCACACAGAAAATTTTAGAAAATGATTAGGCTTATTAATGTAAGAGGTGAAATAAGGTGCAGTAATAGGCTAATGAACTATGGAAATGAACTGATATAATTTTAATGGGTTGGTAAGAGAAGCTGGGGCATACTAAACCTTTTCAAATTGATTACAAAAGACAATTATTCACTCATCAAATATCAGTGTGAACTATGATTAGAAAATGGTTGTTTCAAGAATCTGTGTCTAAACAAAGCCAGCTATAAGACCATGTAGCCCAGAATTAAAATTCTCACGAAAACCGGTTTAGTTCTGTGGACAGAGTGTCAGCCTGCAGACTAAAAGTTCCTGGGTTTGATTCTGATCAAGGGCATGTACCTTGTTTGTGTGTACATCGCCAGTGGGGGGTGTGCAGGAGGCAGCTAATCAATATTTCTCTCTCATCGATGTTTCTAGCTCTCTATTCCTCTCCTGCCTCCCTATAAAATATCAATAAAATATGTTTTTAAAAAAAGAATTAAAATTCTCAGTGACCAGCAATATCAAAGGTAATTCTTCTAACTGACTATGCAATAAACTCAGCAAAAGGCAGCCTTTATTATTTACTATTATACCCATAAGCCTTGGCAAATATTCAGTTGAGTCACATAAATTTGTTGACGTTCAACCTTATTTAAACTATAAAATTTACAATTTTGTATGGTTTAACCTAAGAGTAGGAGCTTGACCACCTACCATTTTAAATATATCAAATAAGTGAATGAATTAGCCTACTTGTTTTGACTGATGTCTTTTATAGCATTCTAAAAATTTTGATTGATAGAGAAATACCTTTGTAGATGTGAATATTCTCATGTGTTCAGATACACTGCCTTCATCCAACCAGAAACTTTCAAGTATAAAGCCTTCCAAACTTATATGAATCATGCATCCCATGCTCTGCATATATCCTGGGATGAATATAAAATTGGTGCAGGATGGCCAGCACTGTTCTCCATGCTGGTAGAGATAAGACCTGTGCATCTGAAATAAGCAAGGATATTAGCCACAGTGACTTGTACCTATATGAGGCTGGACTAGGAACTGATCATTTTGACCTAAACAGAGCAAGTGCACTTTCACAGAATAGGCAGAACTTGAGTTTGTTGTAAACTGTGAGTAGAATTGGTAGGCAGATTATAAGGAAAGGCATTTTAGATGTAGAACTGATGAAAGAATGAACATATGTTCAGGGGTGTTAGGAAGCCATTTTAGTAATAAAAAATGTTTTGTATTGAAGATATTTTAGTAATTTAAAAAGTTTTGAAGGAGAAAACTTTGGATAAGTAACATGAGATTTTTGTGCAAGGACCTAAAGTGTAGGTTTAGAATATAAAATTCATTCTTCATGCATAGAAAACATCAGAGGAGAAACCATGATGGCAGCATAGGTAATCACCTAAACTGCTGCCTCACATAACAATTTCGAAACTACAACTAAAATACAGAATTGACATCATCCAGAGCCACAGGAAAGGTGGCTGAGTGGAAATTCTACAACTAGAAAGAAAGGGAGGGGCTCACAGAGACTCCGAGAAGCTGCAAAAAACTAAGGTATGGAGATGCACACATGGAGAGAGCAGGCAGCAGTGTGCCTGACTGGCTTCCTCTGGTGGGAGGGAGATGGAAACTCCCAACTACATGGAATTCTTTATCCTACGGCAATGAATCCCAGCTCCGAGCAAGACTCATATGGGGGAATTCTGGACTGTGAAAAGGGAAGAGTGCATAGAAATTTAGGGGAGCCACAAAAGGGCAGAAGTCTGGGGCACGCAAACAAATGCGCACAGAGAGGACAGACAACTGATTGTGCTGCTGGCTCTCTCTGGTGGGCGGGAGACAGAGCCTCCCAACTGTGCCACTTTTAAGTGCATTGAACCCAGTTTCAGGTGAGACCTTGGGGACCCAGACTCATTCAGGTCCCAGAGTGCAAGGAAACAGGAAAGGCAGAGATCTGGAGGCACCTGCGCATGCGCACAGAAAGGGCCACAGCAATTAACCCAAGAGACACTTGAGACCCAGGGGCCACGTAGGGTGGGTCTGACTGGAAGCCAAAGCTGTCTCTGCTCAGCCCTGAGACTCCACCCCACCCAATCTGAACAGAGAGGCTTTTGTAGTTTTGCAAGTCTTGCATCATAAGGCTGATTCCAGCACAGAAGTTCTCCAGGCATAGTAAAAAGGCAGAAACAAAGGAACAGACCACAAAAGAAATGAAGAAAAACAAATGATTGGATATAGAGTTCAAAACCACACTTATAAGGTTTTTCAAGAATTTCCTAGAAAAGATGGATAAATTTAGCAAGACTCAAGAGAAGACTAAAAAAGGACCAACTAGAAATTAAAAATACACTGACTAAAATAAAAAACATTATACAGAGATCTAACAGCAGACTAGAGGAAGGCAAGAATCAAGTCAAAAATTTGAAATATAAAGAAGCAGAAAACACTCACTTGGAAAAGAAAAAAGAACCTAAAAATGTAAAGATAGTGTAAGGTGCCTTTGGACACCTTACCAACATCAGAACTGTGGGGGTGCCAGAAGAAGAGAGAGAGCAAGATACTTCAAACCTATTTGAAGAAATAAAACTTCCCACATCTGGTGAAAGAAATAGACTTACAAGTCCAGGAAGTGCACAGAACCCCAAACAAAAGGAATCCAAAGAGAACCACACCAAGACACATTATAATTAAAATGCCAAGAGCAAAAGACAAAGAGAGAATATTAAAAGCAGCAAGAGAAAAACAGTTCATTACCTACAAGCGAGCACCCATATGACTGTCAGCTGATTTCTCAACAGAAACTATGCAGGGCAGATGTAAGTGGCAAGAAATATTCAAAGTGATCAATAGCAAGAACCTACAACCAAGAATACTCTACCCAGCAAAGCTATCATTCAGAATTGAAGGGCAGATAAAGAGCTTCACAGATAAGAAAAAGCTAAAGGAGTCCATCAACACCAAACCAGTATTATATGAAATGCTGAAAGGTACTCTTTAGGAAGAGGAAGAAGTAAAAGGTAGATAAAAATCATGAACAACAAATACATATCTATCAATAAGTGAATCTAAAAAGTGAATTAAAAATCTCATGAACAGAATAAAATGGTGAAAATAATAGAATTGGGAAAGAGGTGAGGGGGATACAGGGAGAAACTGGACAATAATCATACTCCTATGGATGAGGACAATGTGCGGAGAGGTAAGGTAGAGGGAGGGATGGGAGCGAGAGGAGGGGAGCTATGGGGGGAAAAGAGAAACAAATGTAATAAACTGAACAATAAAGATTTGTTAAATTTAAAAAAATAATAAAAATAAAATAAATAAAAATTTAAATTAAAAAAAAGAAAGAAAACATCAGAAGTTCATTAATATAGAGTGCATAGAAAACCTCTGGAGGCTTAAGAGTAGTAGATAAGCTGAGTTTAAAGAAGATTCATTTAAATTACTGAAAGACTACACTTTCGAAAATAAATGATTTATTGCATATGTGGGGTTTTCTCAATTTAAATGATGATCAACTATTTGTATTTTAAACAAGCTTAGAGCACACACACAGCACACACATAGAGGAATAAAAGGATCATGCACAAAAGAAAGTAAACTATGGAAATAACATAAATTAGTTTCATTGTTAATATCATTTGAACTGAAAAATTAAATGTAAAAATATCTATTAGTTCATTTTTTTGGACTACCTTCCATGAAGACCACTTCATCACTCAAAACAAATTAAGGAAATTATATTTTGTGTGCTTATATGCATAGCATATACACTTGTACATATATTTATACACATTCTTACTTTTTAATGAATTGATGCCATTGTTGTCAATTACTATATCTTACATAGACAGCATATGCATAACTGTATGTTAAAATAAACTAATGAATAAGTTGCTTCACAAGTAGCAGTTATGAAATATACTGGTGAAGGTCTGAAGGGAAAGTAATCTGTAAATTACAAAGGCTAGAAAGAATAATTTAACAATGAGTTTGTAAGTGATATACAGGAGCTTTGTCCAACTTCTTTTAAGGTAAGTAGGAGCCATGCAGCCATACCTCCTATTTATGCTAAAACAAACTAAAAACCACCTCGATTTGATATATGGAAAATCAATATTGAAATCTTCTCGTGATTTGGGAAATTAAAAATCATTATAAAGTCACTTTTTCTTGCAACCATTTATTGATTTATTACTGATTACACAGATAGTATGTGTCTGAGATACTTTAAAAACACTGTAAAATCTATATATAAATAAACTCATTTGTACATCCACTTGAAAAATGACAAGCCTACTCACAATTCCTTTAATATAATTTCCTATGACAGAACTCGTTTCAAAGGTATTCATTTTGAAAACAACACAATAAAAGGACTCAAGTGAGTTATTTCGCTGTTGTGCTTCTGTCTAAATTCTTTTGTTTCTTGTTACAACTTCTCTAAGAGTAGAATCCCTCTATACATTCTGATTAAGTTTATATAGAATGAACACCCAGAAACACAGGAAAAGAGCTAGTTATCAACAGAACAATGAAGAACTTCTCATGCAGCTGCCAACAGTTCATGAGAACAAATTCATTACTAATAGCAATATATAACTGTAATAATAAGTATAAGAGAAACTCAATTAAAAATATATAGGGTTTAGTTTCAAGACAATTGTTGAATTTGATCTTTATTCAATACAGTAGATCATTTGGAAAGGGAAGGGGGCGGGAGAATGGCATTTGTGTTTTGATGTTCTCTATAGTATTTTTTTAATTGAATTTTTATGGTGCATTTAAGTGTATTGTGACCCATTATAGTCATACTATGGGCAAAGGTTGTCAATGGGATTAGTATTTGCCAATAGAAAAAAGTAGATAGAAAGAAAGACCATCACTGAAGGATGGTGCCTATATTTTAAAGTATGTTTTGTTTAACATGAGGAACACATTTAGTTAGAGTATCATCATTTGGAAGTCAGAATAATTATTTATATAGACTGACAGAGAATACATTGAGAGGGGCACCCAAACTTATACTATAAATTACGAGGAGATAGTTATCCAAGTGCACATAAGTCTTCTCTGAGCTGAAGTGTCCTCATCCTTTTAACTTTGCTTTGAGGGGTAATTTCTAGGCCTATCTCAATGTTAGTTGCCTTCTTCAGAACATTTTGCTTTGTTCTTGTTCCTATTCACCCATGGTACTAAGAAGTGGGTGTATAGCCTGGGTCATGACTTTTCCGTGTGGTTCACATCTACTCTTTACAATAGATGGGTTTCCACATCACTGGACCTCAGTAGAGAACTGAGGTAGTAGTGCAGAAATTACACCCACCTGCTGGCAGCTTCTTTTAGCTATACTGTCATCGGAACAGATTTTAGTAACATCTACATAAGCTTTTTCTGTCAAGCGTGTAGTGCGGGAGCAAAGGTTGAAATCCACTATTCTATTTGTAGCGACGTAAATGTTATATTTATTTTGCAGCCAAAGATTATTCCATAGTTTTCAAACATCCTTCCCCACACTGTTGATGAATAGTAAACCTATGTCAATGAAAATGCCATTAATCTTTTCCACCGTGTTTATGCAAATTATATTAATCACTGACAGAAACAAAAGTTTCATTTACTCAACTCACCTCATTAGCCCTATCTTTCAAGACTATTAAACTCTTTATTAGGAATTGCTGCCATGTTTAGACATTTGTCAACTTGATATGAATGCTATATTCTTAGTTGTGTTACTGGTAAAGCTGCCAGATAGGACAGAGCCAAGTTCAAAATTCTCCAACCTCACTGGGGTTGACATTAACCCCAGAAGAGGCCACACAGTATGGTAATAAGGACCGGACTCAGGAATTAAAAGAAAAAGTGTCAAATACCTACTATGCTGCTATTGTGTGTATGGAGGGATGTATGACATTAACTGAGACACTCAATTTTCTCCATAGTCCCATTTTGTCATCCATAAAAGGAAGAATCATAGAAATATTAGTGGTTGCAGGATCATGGGCAACAATGGCATCTAATAGCCTTTTAATATATAGGTGGAATAGGAAGGCCACACAGAAAGAGAAAATTGGTGCTCTATTGCCCTCCCATTGACCATCATGATACATTAGAAAAATTATGAGAAAATGAAATGCTGTCCAACCAGATGGCTCCTAGGTGATACATGTGAAGATGTGACTGAGAAAAAAAAATCATATAACAAAAGGTATACCAGAATTATAGCTCCAGTAAGTTCTGGCAGTGGCCCCATTCTGGAGGAAAAATAAGGAAAAAATGATTTAAAAATCCCATTTATCCCTCTGTCTTTCTCTCTCCCTTTTATAATAAAAGAACAAGTAATATAATCACTTCAGGAAAGATTGTGGTTTTTGCCCTGGCTGGTGTGGCTCAACTAGTTGGAGGTTGTTCTATGCACCTGCTTTGATTCTGACTCAGGGCGCATGATGGGTTGTGGCCCTATCCCTTGTAGGGAGCATGCAGGAGGCAGCCGAGCAGTGTTTCATTCACATCAATGTTCCCCTATCTCTTCCCCCATCTCTTGCTCTCTCTAAATATAAACTTAAAAAGTATTAAACAAAAACACTGTGGTTTGTCAGTCACTTGCAATGGTTAGAAACTGGAGGTACAACCCAGCATTGCAACTCATTATTTGGTCACTTAACCTCCCCAAGCCCCAGAACTCTCGTGTAAAACAAACATTAATCTTCTTCACAAGATTACTATTGGGATACACTTGATGGATGCATATAAAGCACATAATGCAGAACCTAGAACACACCTAGCATTGCAGACATTTAGCTGTTGATGTAGTTCTCGTGGGGCAGACCCTCCAAATACTCTCTGTGTCCCTACTCCTATTCAGTCTACTCCGGGAGCATTTTCTGGAAAGAGTTAGGGATTAATTTACAGTATAACTTGGTGTGGAAAATGTTCTGTGCTTACATGGAAACATGATCCTCAGTTGGTTGAATATGTTCATTCAGGGTTTCAAAAAAAGATTTGTCTCCTTTGTCATCAAAACCCACCCTGAATTACTAAACACACCCCTGAGCAGAGTGTCTCAGGTGGTGCAGGACAAGCCAAAGCCAGGACTGCATGGTGGGTGCCCATCAGCCAGGAAAGGGTTATATAAACTTGTTACTGAGAAAAAATTATAAGCACTCACTTCCATTTCACATTTACATGGCAACATAAGAGATATTAAAAATACCCACTGAAATGAGCTGAAGGGAAACTAGTTGTTAGTGAAATGGCATTTCTGAACTAAATGTTTGAAAATTAAGCTATTCCATAAAAAATTGCTTAAGGCAATATTTTCCCAAAAATAAAACTTCCTTCTCTTTCCTTTTTAAGTACCTGGAATTAAAACTACAGAAACTATTGATATAAATAATACCAAGCAATATAATACAATATCAGAATTTTAAACCAAATGGCAAACTTCACTGATTTTATCTGACCATTACCTATATACTTTATAGTTTTTCCTATTTTATTATTACAATTTATTTTAAACTTCTGAATTGTAATCACAGGTTTATTTGAAAAGAGAGCTCAAAAGAATAGTATAAACAATTGAATATTGATCCATGACCACAGGAGCCAAGAAATAGTTTCATCATTTAGCTATTTATATTAGATTTTTCACATAAGAATCCCCCAAAAGTGCTGTACCAACAAATTAAAAGGGATAATTCTAGATTCAAACAATAATGTTTGCTTTAAACTGTGAAAGCTAAAGTATTCTAAATTTGAAATTTTCTTTATATATACACAGCACATTGCATTTATATGTATATATGTGTAATAACATATGCATGTATATGAAATCTGTCTAATTGAAATGAATAAACAATTAACTTGATCAAACTATCACACCTAAAGATACTATGTCAGTACACACTGGGTGTCACTATACCTTTGACAATCTGGCATTATGTTTTCTGTCAATATAAAGTTATTTCCTTATTCAGTATCTTAAAATTTTTCAGGTGACTTAATTGAGCTGTTAATGGTCTCTATCAATGGAAATGTAAATCCTTTATAATAACATGGAAGTAGCCGTTATATAATGTATTCATGTTGGAAGATTGCCTATTTTAAAACTAATGAGATCACACCATAAAATTCTTGACAAATCATTAGCTTCTAGACATATTTTATAAAACACAATTACAGCTTTCCCTGGAGAGCATCCAGCACTATGTCCAATTTGTACGCACCAAGTGTCACGTCCTGACACTTTTAATGACTTTCTAAAGTCACAGCAGAGAAAACTCTCCGTCCCTACTCTCGAGGCAGGCAGCAAAAAGATCATTTGGTTCTGTAACCAAGAGAACACAGACTTATCTCTCAGGCTAAGAAGGAAAAGATTAAAAAAAAAAATGACTTCACAGAAATAAAATAATCTTAGTAAGGGCCAAAGAAGGAATTCTTAGGGATAACTGAACAGTATTTAAAAATCATTTTTACATGGCTGGAATAATTTGCATTGATTTTATGGAATCATTTAAGCATTACAGATAGGGAACTATTAAGATTTCAGCCAATGGAAAAACGAATCAAAAATTGCTTACTTGGTTGGGTAAGTTTGAAGTGGGCCAAATATCCTTTCTTCTTTCTAAATTGTGACATTTTGACTCAAGCCCTCTCTTGGGGAAGTCTATTCTTCCTGCCTTCTTCTCACCATCAATAAATTGTCATGATAATCAGTGTCATAGAGCAATAATAGATGAAGTCCCTAAAGGAAACTTTTAGAATACTTTAACTGGATTAAATATCAAGGTTTTGTGAGGGTTTTAAAAGCACAACAAATCTTAGGAAAATATGATCAGTCTATAGGTCCCAATGATTTACAGAGATACGGGCTTTTAACAACCCCGCAAAGGAGAAATTTATTTCTTATAAGACAATTTTTTTTCATACCCAAGCTTCTTCAATTAAAAGACTCTAGCTTTTATATCTCATTCTCTGTACTGACTTTATGGTGAGATACAGAATGTGTTTATTTTTGGTTTACTCTTTCACCTATCCTCTAGATCAGTGGTCTGCAAACCGTGGCTCGTAAGCCGCGGTTTGCCTCTCTGTTGACTGATGAGTTTGCCGACCATTGCTCTAGATGTATGGACCAATCCAGTTGCATATACTTCAAGGGGTGTAATTATGGATCCAGCACTGAAAAATGGATGAAATTAAACCCTAACAATGAATCTAGCAAATTGCTATTCTGTGAAAATTATATTTAAAAGAATAAAAGCAGAAAAATGGTTTAATGTTAAAACTCTTAATGAACAACTATTTTTCAGATTCAATTATATGGTACAAAGGCATCAAAATAAATTAAACTAATTTTCTCTACAATGTGATATCAAATCAATTTGCAACATCTAGCTCTTTAATTTTAATAACTAAGAGTACATATGCTTTCACTTTTTTATGTATACAAAGATACATAAAATCTCTTTGATGGTGGGTTATGCAAAAAACACACAAACACTTATTGAAATGGATATATCCTATATAATAAAACCCTAATATGTAAATCGACTGAATGGCAGAACAACCAGTTGCTATGATCTGCACTGACCACCAGGGGGTAGACACTCAATGCAGGAGCTGCCCCCTGATGGTCAGTGCGCTCCTACAGGGGGAGTGCCACTCAGCCAGAAGGTGGGTTCATGGCTCGCTGTCGAGCGCAGTGGAGGTGGCAGGAGCCTCTCCAGCCTCCACTGCAGGCAGGTGGTAAGGAGTGAGAGATCCTGACTGTCAGAACCCTGGACTGGGAGTGGGATCCTGGACTGCGAGAAGGCATGGGCTGGGCTGAGGGACTGCCCCTTCCTTGCCATAGTACATGAATGTAGTGCACTGGGCCTCTAGTATTATTATAAAGTAGTGACTTTAAGTTAGAAAAACATATGTGCAGACATTTCTATAATACCTGCAATCTAAATTAAGAGAAGATAAAAATTAAGCTATATTTAAAAAATTTTAAATTATTTAATGACTAACAAAGATCAGGTCAACCAATTATTTTCTTCTCTTTTCTCTCTTCATTAACTGAAACATAGTTATTACAGGAAACTATTAAAGGGATGGTTGTCCTTTTCATTGCTAGAGATACCAAATGACAATTATGTTGAGGAGATTATAACATTATGCCACAGTCAGATATGAAGAAGTTTTCAGACATTCATTTTGCTCGTCCTTCCTCCATAACAACTATTTATTTTTAAAATCAAACTAGCTCTCTATTAGTTTTGTATGAGTGTCCAGAGCTATGCATCACAGCATTCTAAAATCTGCAAATACTTGAGAGAGTTAAGTTTTGCACTGAATATATAAAATAATAAGATGCTATTTCTTGTTCCTCAGCTGTTAAAGTTATACTTGGAATTAAGCTATATGAACAGACACATGATTAAAGTAACTCATTTTTCTTTTCACATAAAGCATAAATAAGATCATGAGAGAAATAGTGGATATGGAATAGGGTCGTGGTCGGCAAACTGCGGCTCGCAAGCCACATGCAGCTCTTTGGCCCCTTGAGTGTGGCTCTTCCACAAAATACCACGGCCTGGGTGAGTCTATTTTGAAGAAGTGGCATTAGAAGAAGTTTAAGTTTAAAAAATTTGGCTCACCAAAACCGGCTTGGCTCAGTAGATAGAGCCTCAGCTGAGGACTGAAAGGTCTCAGGTTCAATTCTAGTCAATTGCAAGTACCTTGGTTGCGGGCACAACCCCAGTAGGAGGTGTGTAGGAGGCAGCCAATTGATGTTTCTCTCTTATAGATGTTTCTAACTCTCTATCCCTCTTCCTTCCTCTCTGTAAAAAAATCAATAAAATTTATTTTTAAAAATTGGCTCTCAAAAGAAATTTCAATTGTTGTACTGTTGATATTTGGCTCTGTTGACTAATGAGTTTGCCCACTACTGGGATAGGGAAATGAGCACTAGACTAAGGGACATCCTGAGTTTTAGTCCTAGCTGGAACACTTACTAGAGGTTCACTATTAAACTTGTCTAATATTTAATTTCCTCATCTGGAAAATGAAGACATCAAAGCAGAATATTTGTATACACTTGAGTAGCTTAAGACTAAGGCCAGTGTTTCTTTGGATGTGAGAAACATACATGAAATTGCAAATAAATTAGTGGTTCTCCAGCTGTGCTGCTCTTCGCCATCACCTGAGAGACTTAAACATTACTTCTCCCTGGGACTCAGAACAGAACAATTAGAGAGGGTTCTCTGTGGGTGGGCCTAGGCATTGGTATCTCTTAAAAGCTCCCTGAGTAGTTCTAACGTAAGCCAGGAAAGAGTGGTCTGTCCCCAAGGCCATTCTGCAGCACAGCACTATTCCCAATAGAGGCCAGTGTGGTGTAAATGTAAGCTAAGAGCTTCATTTTCAAACATTCATTTTTTTTTCTAATTCATTCACTAAATATTCATTATTTACCTCTTAGAACTGCTATGCAACATCCTGAGTACAAAGGATACAAAGACTTTTCTAAAAAGCAAATAAATTACAACCCCTGCCAATAAGAAAAGTATTTCAGCATATATTTTTTTAAGTTCTTGTGACCATTACATGATAGCAGTACTAACAGAACTAGCATGTAGGAGAATCCAAGATGGCGGCATAGGTAAACACCTATACTGCTGCCTCGCACAGCAATTTCAAAACTACAACTAAAAGACAGAACGGACATCATCCAGAACCACAGGAAAGCTGGCTGAGTGGAAGTTCTACAACTAGAGGGAAAGAGAGGGGCTCACAGAGACCCAGAGGAGCTGCAAAGAGCTGAGGTACTGGGACGCGCACGTGGAGAGAGGGAGTGCCAGAGAACCTGGCTGGCTTTCTCTGGCTGGAGGGAGACGGAGACTCTCAACAGCATTGAACTCCTTATCCTACGACACTAAATCCCAGATCCAGCCAAAACTCATAAGGGGGGAGTTTAGACTGTGCATGGAAATTTAGGGGAATCGCAAAAGATCAGAAGTCTGGTGGCGTGCACAGCACTGCGCGCAGAGGACCAACAGCTGATTGTGCCGCTGGCTTTCACAAGTGGGTGGGAGACAGGCACTCCCAATTGCATCTCTTCGAACTCCACTAAACCCTGGTTTCCGGCGAAACCCTGGGGACCCAGACTCATATACTCCCAGAGCGCAGGGAAGCCGGAAAGGCAGCAGTCTAGAGGCACTGCGAGAGCGCGCGCATACAGGGACCGTTCCAGAGATTACCCAGTCAGGTGAGACTCAGGGGCCATGGAGAGCGGGGCCAACAGGAAGGCAAGGCGGTGCTTTAAGCCCTGAGACTCCACCTATCCCAAGCTCAATAGAGAGGCTTTTGTGGTTTTGCAAGTCTAGTATCATAAGGCTGAATCCAACACAGAAGTTCTCCCAGCATAGTGAAAATGCTGAGATAAGGGAAGGGATCACAAACAAAAGAAATGGAGGAAAACAAACAACTGGATATAGAGCTCAAAACCACGCTTATAAGGTGGTTTTGAAAAACAAGAATATCCTAGAAAAGTTGGATAAAGTTAGTGAGACCCACGAGGAGATGAAAAAGAACCTATTAGAAATGGAAAAGGACCAACTAGAAATTAAACATACACTGACTGAAATAAAAAATACAGAGACCTAACAGCAGACTAGGGGAAGGCAAGAATCAAGTCAAAAATTTGAAATATAAAGAATCAGAAAACACTCAACTGGAAGAGCAAGAAGAAAAAAGAATCCAAAAATGTGAAGATAATATAAGGAGCCTCTGGGACAGCTTCAAGTGTATCAACATCAGAATTGTGGAGGTGCCAGAGGAAGAGAGAGAGCAAGATACTGAAAACCTATTTAAAGAAATAATGACTGAAAACTTCTCACATCTGGTAAAAGAAATAGACTTTCAAGTCCAGGAAGCACACAGAACCCCATATAAAAGGAATCCAAAGTGGACCACACCAAGACACATCATAATTAAAATACCAAGAGCAAAAGACAAAGAGAGAATATTAAAAGCAGCAAGAGAAAAATATTTAATTACCTACAAGGGAGCACCCAAACGATTGTCAGCTGATTTCTCAACAGAAACGATGCAGGCCAGAACGGAGTGGCAAGAAATATTCAATGTGATGAATAGTAAGAACCTACAACCAAGAATATGCTATCCAGCAAAGCTGTCAGTCAAAACTGAAGGGCAGATAAAGAGCTTCACAGATAAGAAAAAGCTAAAGGAGTTCATCAACTCCAGACCAGTATTATATGAAATGCTGAAAGGTAATCTTTTAGAACAGGAAAAAGAAAAAGGTTAAGGATAAAAAATTATGAACAACAAATACATATCTATCAACAAGTGAACCTAAAAATTAAGGGAATTAAAAATTTTATCAACAGAATAAACTGGTGAATATAATAGAATCAGGAGCACAGAAAGGGAGTGGACTGATAATTCTCAGGGGGAATGAGGTGAGGGGTGTACAGGGAGAGACTGGACAAAAATCATACACCTATGGATGAGGTCAATGGGAGGGAGGTAAGGATAAAGGGAGGGGTGGGGGCCAGGTGGAGGAGAGCTATGGAGAGGAAAAAAGAGAAACAAATGTAATAATCTGAATAATAGAAATTTAATTAAAACAAAAGAACTAGCATATAAATGTAGCTGCTATTGGCTTTAAAAATTACTATGCAGACTAACAGATGCAAAGATAGTGGCAAACTTAGTGCAATTCTATATCAGATAGCTGTTCTTAATTCAGTGTTTTCTTTAAAATATATTATTTTTTTATTTTAATAAGTGATATTAGCATATAGCATTTCAAAATATGTAATGGAATTCAATTGGCTAAATGCTTACTATTGAAATTTTTAAACTTGGACATTGGCAAAAGAAAGTTCTGGATTGGATTAATAATGGGATTTTGGTAATTTAGCTTTTATTTCTTATCATAAAGTCTAAACTTATGTTAAAAAAAGTAAATAAGAACTATTTTTAATGCATGTATTCATAAAGAGTATTTATAAGTAGATACAGGTAATGTATACTTACATTGAAACCTCAATGATGAAGTTAGGTATATTTTGACTTTTCAGACTCTGAATTTGCTGGCATAATTTCCACATCCATTGTTTTGGTCAATTCTAATTTATATTTTCATTTTTATTTTTTTAGATATATTTTATTGATTTTTTTTACAGAGAGGAAGGGAGAAGTATAGAGAATTAGAAACATGGATGAGAGAGAAACATCCATTAGCTGCCTCCTGCACAGGGGGGCATGTGGCCGCAACCAAGGTACATGCCCTTGACTGGAATCGAACCTGGGATCCTTGAGTCCGCAGGCCGACATTCTATCCACTGAGCCAAACCGGTCAGGGCAGTCAATTCTAATCTAATCAGTTCTGTACGATAAGTAAATATTGAAGACTATGAAAACACATACTCTATTGCAAATGTCACTTCCCCTGACATTTGAAAAATAAAGTGACATTGACATACAAACTTACATGTTGGTATTTTAACATGCTGTTTGAGCTGCTTATTGCCTTCTCATTGCCAACTAATAACTTCTTTAAGATCCTTCCAACTATTTGTTGACTTAAAAACCATATTATGAGTCAAAGACATTTAAAAGATGTCACCATTGTTTAACTGATTCAAAGCATATCATTTTGTCTAGTTCCTGTAAATGAGAGTTTTGCCTTGATTACTTGAGAATTTTCCAAAGTAATACTTTCTGAATGTGCTGAGAATTAGATGGTGTCACAAAAAGAACATTGGGATCAAGTTCTTAGAATAGCTCTGCTATTGAGTTTCATTTATATTATTAAAGTGTTCAGCCTCATTTATTAATCAATACAACTAGGCACAGTTCAAAAATTCCTACTGTTGACTTCTTGTGATCTGGATATTCTAGGATTCGGAAATATACAGGCTAATGTTTCTCATAAGAATGAGAACTCTGATTTGACGTGGGATAAGAAGAGATGAGCTGAAGTCAATTGGTTATAAAAAAAGTCAAACTATATTTTTGTCTTTATTCATGAAATGACACAAACAATGTTCTATTCCAGGCAATGTATTTTGATGGGTATGTTTTAGAGTAAAAGTGATAGAATACTCTTTCACTTATTAGGCCTCCTGACCACATTGGCAACAATTTGAGAAGAAGTTAAGGGTAAAGTCAGTTTGTGGCAATAGAGTAATGTTTGGCTGAAGAAATCTTAACAGTGTAAAGTGAGCAATACTTAGAAAGAGCACTGAGCACAGTAGGCATTGCTCAGTATTTGAGCATCAACCTATGAACCAGGAGGCCATGGTCTAATTCCTGGTCAGGGCACATGCCTGGGTTGCAGGTTTAATCTCCAGTAAGGGGGTGTGCAGGAGGCAACCAATCAATGATTCTCTCTCATCATGTTATCACTCTCTATCTCTTCCTTCATCTCTAAGATCAATAAAAATATATTTTAAGAAACCCTGTGATTTATTCACGAAAAATTTAAGAATTGTAAAACAAGTAGAAAACAGAAGTTTATGAAGTTTAATAGTATGTCCACAAGTTACACATCAGGTTAATGGTAGTGTTGAGAATGTGAACTAAACAGATGGCTCACACTGGCCTCAGAGTTTCTGATTCAATAGGTATGAGGTAAACCTCAAGAATTTGAATATCTAACAAGTTCTCTGGTGATGTTGATGCTGCTGATCAGAGTCCACACTTTGAGAACCACTGCCATAGGATATGTCATTGAAGAGATCTGTTCATTCTGCCTAAAAAGGAAGGTAAAGAAAGCAAAAGATGGGAAGCAGGATCAAAAGAGGATTCTTTACTAATTTTAGTTTTCTGTTCCTTCCAATGTACATGAAGAGAATTACCATTAAATGAGGTGGAACCAAGAGAAGTTAGGTATTGAGGGGTTCCCCAATATCAAGCCAATTTGAGTTAGGTAAAAACAGCTAAAAATAAGCTAATTGCAACTTGGCAATTTGTGTTAATGGGAAATAGAGATCAGATTGCTTAAGGGAGTAGAAGATTGGGAAATAGGTATTTATCTGTGATATGTTAACATTTCCTATCCTTAATTCCACTTTATTATGAGAGCACACAACATAATTACCTATCGGAAGATTACTACTAATTGCATCATTGCGTTATTATTTAGAAATATGTTTAGACTTTGTCTAAATGAATTGGACTAACTAAAGCAGATCCTGCTTAAGTTACAAAGACATGTTTCTAAGACATCTCTAGTCTGTCAAGGAAAACCTAGATATTCGCTATAATAACTCATATTCAAATAAAAGCCACATCAATCATTGGAATAAACATTGACCAAAATCAGTTAATTACTTTCTTGCCTGTCTAGTCCATGATATTAATTTTTAGGAGACCTGTGTATTATAAAGTCAACATAGGCCATTCAAACCAAGTTTTGTTCTCATATGTTTTAAATCAAGCTTAAACCTGTAATATATTTCACCAGTACACCTTAGATCAAATTGTTCATTCCTTCACAACTTTAAAAATAAACAAAAGATAACCCTCTCAATCTTAACTATTTTGTCACATAAAAATGACTATGATCTTAGTGGAAAAGGCAGAACTGCCCTTCTTCATTTTCATTTTGCCTCCATGAATACTGACAGTTTTTCATTATGCAAAATACTCTCTGTATTTAACAGACAATTAGTACTAAAATTGAGTTTGCAAGTGTATTGATTATACATTTTAATTATTAGAATCATCCCTTTGCTAACAGTTTTAATGAACAAGTAGACTAGCACAATTACAACTTCAGTTGAGCACTGGTAATTCCTTCCAGTGGGTTCTTCTTTTGTAGTATTCACAAGAAATTGTATAAGCCTGCTGTGACTCCAGTTTTCTGCCTGTGGGCTCCTTTCTGTGCTTTGAACCAGTTCTCTCAGGCATGGGTTTTACCCAGCATTGGGTTATAGAGAAAGAGAACTGAGTCTAAGTGAGAAGTTTTTCTTCCTGTAGCTCTGTGACCTTTGACAAATCGTTACCTATTTCTTGTCCTTGGTTTCTTCATCTGTGAAATAACAGAGTTGAACTAGATAATGTTGGAAGTATTTTTTGCTCTTCTAATTCTAAAGAAGAATACCTTTTTTAAAATATATAAATATATTTTATTGATTTCAGGGAAGAAGGGAGAGGTAAAGATAGAGACATCAATGATGAGAGAGAATCATTGTCTAACTCCTTCATGCCCCCACCAAGAATCTAGCCCACAACCGAGGCATGTGCCTTTGACATGAATCAAACCCAGGACCCTTCAGTCCTCAGGATGATGCTCTGACCACTGAGCAAAATCAGGTAAGGCTTTTTTTAAAAAAAATTATTTATTTTTATTGTATTGGAAGTCTTCACCCACAGGTGGGAGTCATCCTTACAAAGAATGAAAAATTTCTAATTAAGGATAAATTAAGGGTTTTCAGCCTTTCTTCAGGGGTGTATTTGACTCCAGAATAGAGTGTAAGTGACATTACAAAATATTCCATTTGCTAGAGGCAGTGGAATGCTAGTAAAAGTTGCACAACTGGCTTAAATGTTATTTAATCTTTTTGGACTCTTACCCCAAACAAAATAATTTCTTCTCTATCATATTACTTATTGAAATGAAGATTTAGCATTTGTTCTAGCTTTTGTGGCTACAATAATATATAAAATATAAAAGCATTTTAAAAAAAATGAACTCCTTTCCAAATGCAAATGACAACTACCATTCCTTTTATTAAAAAGAAAAATGCATACTCAATAAATGCATTTAAAAATAACTTCCAACAAACTAAAGTGAACAACTTTTCTGATTAAGGTTCTTGTAGTTGCAAGAAACAGAAATCCACTCAAGCTAATTTAAGTAAATCCAAAGGAAATTGGCCATTTTGTGTCATTTGAGAATTGAAAGCAGCAGGGATCAAGGTCAGCCTCATTTCCTGAGAACTATTGGGTTTCCTATCTCTGGCTTTCTCTAGTCTTGCTATGTTCATACTTTAGGTAACTGTCAATAAATAGCTCCCTTGCCCCCAGGCTCCTCTGCCCACCACTGCCTGATCTTGGACTCTGTGACTGTTAGTTCAAATTGGAGAAAGAGTGAGGTTTAAAGGGCACAAGTGTGGGGAATTCGGGGAGAGAAGAAAGAGGAAAGAGAGAGAGGGAGAGATTGATTTATTTAGGTGTTGCCCAGTGAATTTGGGAAAGTTGTATATACCTGTCTCAAACAGGTGTGGCCAGATTCACATGAGTCAAAGAGCTGCCTTATGTAGTTACAACAACCCCTAATTGACATAATAGATCCCTTTAGTGAAAATGATAAAAACCAACATCATTACTGTTGGTAAAACAATCAGATGTCACTGATGCTTTTTTGAGGCCAAGAGTTGTTTGTTAATAATGGGAAATCTAGAGAAATACCCATTTAGCTCCCGGAGGCTCCGTGATGGCCTATGAGATTCTGCCGAGGCATGGACACTGCTTTAAAAACTTACCATAACATTAAAATAGTAATCAGATCATGTAAATTCACTTGGAAATCTCCTCAATAGTAGGACTGACAAGAGAACCAAATGATGCAGTGAAGTCAAATGATGTAGCTCAAAAGGACTGGAAAAAAATATATGCAGGGCTTTTTCACAAAAAGTCAGAGTTGGGTGAAGCTGCAGATTCACGATACAGAGAAGTGTCATCTGAAATAATAGGGCCTGTATGTCACAAGCCTTATTAGGCAACACCTTAAACTACAACCCATGAAGCTACAGCCACTTATGGATTAGGTTAGAGCTAAACTAGAGACAAGAGCTGTCAAACAGTTGGAAAAGCAGTGTTAGCAGCCCTGAGACAGAGGTGAAATGTCAAGAAACAAACCAGAAAATAAAACAGAGAAGAGACCTGTACTCTGCTAACATGCTGAACAAAATAGAGATTAATTGGTTTCTGGAAAAGTACATTCTGTCTAGCAGACAGGGCCCAGCAGGAATTGCATACCCTACTGGTCAGTTTTTAAGAACTTCTTCCTTTGGTCTAAAATGATGTCACAAATGACAGGGACAAACAGGAAGAACTTTGACAAGTGGCAAATTTACTCTAGTATAAAATTGAACTCTTTTCCAAAAGCAAATTACAAGTACTATTCCCTTTATTAAGTGTTATGTTGTGTTTCATTTTGCTACTTATTGGACAGTTATGGATTGGCATGAAAATTTTAATTTTATATCAAAGAATTACAGTTTTTTGTTTTTTTAATTTGTGACTTTTATGGACATATTACATATCTCATTTTGGAGGGGGGCCAAAAAGGAAAAGTCACTTTGGACTATTCAAGGACTGCTTACAAGGCAGATGCTAAACAGTGATTTGAGTTTTATACCACAGTGCAAAAATCAAAAACCTTGCCCAGCCAGCACGGCTCAATGGTTGAGCATCAACCTATGAACCAGGAGGTCATGGTTCAATTCACAGTCAGGGCACAAGCTCGGGTTGCAGGCTCCATCCCCAGTGTGGGGTGTGCAGGAGGCAGATGATCAATGATTTTCTCTCAACATTGATGTTTCTACCTCTCTCTATCTCTTCCTTCCTCTCTGAAATCAATAAAAGTATATTTAAAAAATATTGAACTCTTTATGAAGAAATAATATTTTGTTTTATTAACCTGTATTTTTCTATTTGTAATTTCTTCTCACCCCAATTCTATCAGAGAATTAGCTCTGTGCTCACTAACTCAGCAAAGGGATCTGGCTGGGCAGAAAATAAAATTTTCCTGCAATTCTCTCTGGTTATGTGTTTCCTAACCCTCAGCTCTTAAGAATATTAGAGCACTTAAAGAACTAATAAGAGAAATAGGATCAAGATAGATAATAAGTATCTCAGACAAAAACACACAGGCAGAAAGATTTCCAATAATATCAAAAGAAATTTCCTGGGGTGAGTGGACGGCTATGTGTGAGAAGAGAGTAAGGCTTGCTAGAGACAGGACATGGCTGTGTGGTGCATCTAGCCACATAGGATTTTGTGTTCCTGGAAAATAAATAGCTAAAAGCTATCAGTGACCATGATGATGCATCTTAGTTTAACCTACCTGGGTAGATAGCTCAACTACACAATGATGAAGATTAAAGACCGAGAATGAGATTTGAAGAGCATGACAGAATAGGTGATTAAGAAGGAATTCTTACCATTTGCAACAGCACGTATGGAACTGGAGAGCATTATGCTAAGCAAAATAAACCAGGCAGAGAAAGATAAATATCACATGACTTCACTCATTTATGGAATATAATGAACAACATAAAGTGATGAACCAAAACAGATCTAGAGACAGAGAAGCATCGATCAGACTGTCAAATCTCAGAGGGAAGGTGGGGGATGGTGGGGGTAAGGGGGTGAAATCAAGCAAAGGACTTGTATGCATGCATATAAGCCTAACCAATGGACACAGACAACAGGGGCTGAGGGCATGAGTGGGGGGATAGTTGGGGGGCAATGGGGCGATAAGGACACATATGTAATACCTTAACCAATAAAGAAAAACTAAAATAAATCAAAAGTATGAAAAGTAAAGAAGTACATGTTTTTGCCTACCCAATATTGGTGTGACATGATATGTATTTACTTTATAATATATGTATTTACTATATGAGGAAAGCTAAAGTAATATTATTCCTTTAATAATAAAAAATACAAAACAAAACACAAATCAGCCCTAGCCAGTTTGGATTGGCAGATAGAGTGTCAACCCAAAAACTAAGGGTCCTGAGGTTGATTCCAGTCAAGGCCATGTACCTCGATTGCAGGCTTGATTCCCAACCCAAGTCAGGGAGCATGCAGGAGGCAGTCCATAAATGTGTCTCTTTCACATCAATGTTTCTCTCTCTCTCAGTCTCTCTCCCTCTCTTCCACTCTCTTTAAAAATCAATGGGAAAATATCCCAGGTGAGGATTAACAACAAGAAAAGCAAACAAACAAAATAATAATCTTATAATGCTTAGAAACATGCTGGTAACATTGTTTAGAACCAGAAATATTATAAATTTCTGGAGACTGATAAGTAGCTATATTCTTATGGGACATAGATTATTTGAAAGGGCAAAAACACTTGATAAACTATTTGAAAACATGTATCAGAGGTATATAAAGATTAAAAATTTTCTTATTTCTTTCATCATAATGTTATGATGCTAAGAATGCATGAAAAAAGTAGCATTGATGGGAGGAGGAAATATTAAAAATTAAGTAGTATTATCTAAATAGCCAGTAACCAATGATGTCCAGGCTAGTTAAAAAAAAAAAGCAACTTGCCAAAACCAGTTTGAGTCAGTGGATAGAGCATTGGCTTGTCGACGAAAAGGTCCCAGGTTCAGTTTCAGTCAGGAGCATGTGCGTTGGTTGTGGGCACACCCCAGTGGGGGATGTGCAGGAGGCAGCTGATCGATGTTTCTGGCTCTCTATTCCTCTCCTTTCCTCTCTGTTGAAAATCAATAAAATATATTTTAAAAAAGAAAGCAACTAGCAGGGGTCATGAGGAAACTCCTGAGTGCTAATGAAGTTCTGAACCTTGGTCTGAGAGCTTGGGAGAAATCTGTACACTTATGTTTTGTATATTTTCTGTCTGTATTTGTGTACTTTTCTGTATGTATTACAAGAAAATCTTTATAAAACAGCTTTTAAAAAATAGCAATCAAGTAAGGGAGAGACAAGAATAATCACAATTAATTAAATCAACAAAGGCTTTCTGACTCATGTCATTAGACTAGAGTCATCAAGTGGCAAATTCTACCACAATAACCATTTCTTACATTAGACAGAGCTTTGTAAAGTGCTTGTTCATATAAGATCTGTTTTAAATCTTCATAACTTGATGAAGTATATAGAACAACTATATAAATAATACATTGCAGTTGTGCTAAGTGTAGTCAACAGAACTTAACGTTACATTGAATGTGAGGCCAAAGCAGGTGGAGAGGTGAGGAAAGGAGTGCAGATGAGGAGGGTCTGGGGACTGAACAACAGAGGAAATGGAAGTGCCATCTTAGTTTCTCCTTCAACTGGAGATTTGCAGGATGGAGGACAAACTAAGAACCCCCTGTATCTGAGTGTCCAGGTTGGCTACTATCCTGCCTGCTGCATATTAATCCCAGTGTATTTAGAACAGTACTCCAGAATTTTTACTGATTTTGATATAGTAAGTATGACCTGTCCGGAAAATGCCTCTTATGCTCATTTGCTTTGATGGCCAGATATGTGGAATGGATGTCTCAAGACTCTCCTAATAGCTCTTTTGAATGTTCCTCAGCTAACTTGCTGACTTTTGGGTTACTTTCTAAGGGTTAAGGTGAAGGGATTAAGAAAAACAACAAACTCATAGGCAGACAACAGTATGATGATTAGCAGAGGGAAAGGAAGTTAGGGGGCAGGGAAAGAGGGTAAATAGTGGATACATGGCAATGGAAGAAGACTTAACTTGGGGTGGTGAACACACAATATACACAGATGGTATATTATAGAATTATATCCCTGCAACCTATATAATTTTATTAACCAGTGTCATCCCAATAACTTTAATAATAATAATTTTTAAAAAAGGCTTAAGGCTCCTCCAACTGAGATAGAGCTCAGCATTGTTAATGCATCAACTCGCCTAGACTTAATTAGCCCTCTCAGAGCCAGGAGCTCCCAGGAGAGAAGCTGGTTGTGCCTGTATAAATTTTAAGTCTTTGGGCACAGAAGTTCTCCCAGCATAGACACAGCTGATCCTCACAGCCAATTGGCCTGGAGGTCAATTCCTCCCAGGATACCAAGAACAATCAAGACTTAATTACAACAGCTGAAACCTGTTTGGCTCAGTGGATAGAGCATTGGTCTGCGGACTGAGGGGTTCCAAGCATGTGCCTTGGTTGTGGGCACATCCCTGTGGGGGGATGTGCAGGAGGCAGCTGATCGATGTTTTTCTCTCATTGATGTTTCTACCTCTTTGTCCCTCTCCCTTCCTCTTTGTGAAAAATCAATAAAATATATTAAAAAAAAAAAGACTAACTACAACAAGGCTGTGCACACAGTCCACAAAGCGGGCACCAAGAGTGTCCACCTCAGGTAACTGGGGAGGCTAAGCCACTGAGCCATATAGGACACCTAGCACACAAAGCTAATTTACCAACTCAGGGAAGCAGCAAAAAAATGTGAAGACAAAGAAATAGATCACAAACAAAAGAAATGGAGGAAAGCAAATGATTGGATATAGAATTCAAAACTATAGTTATAAAGTTTTTCAAGAATTTCCTAGAAAAGACCAATAAATTTAGCAAGATCCTCGAGGATATGAAAAAGGACCAACTAGTAATTAAACATAAACTGACTGAAATAAAAAAGATTATACAGAGACCTAAAAGCAAACTAGAAGAAGGCAAGAATCAAGTCAAAGGTCTGAAATACAAAAAAGCAAAAACACTCAACTGGAAAAGAAAAAGAATCCAAAAATTTGAAGATAGTGTAAGAAGCCTCTGGGACAACTACAAGTGTATCAACATCAGAATTGTGGGGGGTGCCAGAAAAAGAAAGAGAGCAAGATACTGAAAACCTATTTGAAGAAATAATGATAAAAAACTTCCCCCACCTGATAAAAGAAATAAACTTACAACTCCAGGAAGCACACAAACCCCCAAACAAAAGGAACCTAAAGAGGACCACACCAAGACACATCATAATTAAAATGCCAAGGGCAAAAGACAAAGAGAGAATATTAAAAACAGCAAGAAAAAAAGTTAATTATCTACAAGAGAGCACCCATATGATTGTCAGCTGATTTCTCAACAGAAACTATGCAGGCCAGAAGGGAGTGGCAAGAAATATTCAAAGTGATGAATAGCAAGAACCTATAACCAAGATTACTTTACCTAAAGCTATCATTCAGAAATGAAGATCAGATAAAGAGCTTCACAGATAAGAAAAAGCTAAAGGAGCTCATCAACACCAAACTAGTATTGTATAAAATGCTGAAAGGTATTCTTTGACAAGAGGAGGAAGAAGAAAAAGTAAAGATAAAAATTATGAACAACAAATACATGTCTATCAATAAGTGAACCTAAAAATCAAGTGAATAAAGAATCTGATGATCAGAATAAACTGGTGAATATAATAGAATCAGGGGCATAGAAAGGGAGTGGACTGACAATTCTCTGAGGGAAAGGGGTGTGGGGGGTGTGGGAAGAGACTGGACAAAAATCGTACACCTATGGATAAGAACAGTGAGGGGGAGGTAAGGGCGGAGAGTGGGGTGAAAACCCAGTGAGGGGTGCTATGGGGGGGAACGGGGGGAGTAGAGGAACAATTGTAATAATCTAAACAATAAAGATTAAATTAAAAAAAATTGTACCTAACAGAATTTAATAACTGTTTAGTGAGTGAAGAGAATCTTGTTTTAAAATATGTATAATAAAAATCTGCTTAAAAAATAAAAATAAATAAATTTTAAGTCCTTCACTTGCACAGAGGAACTTGAGCTCACTTCTGAATTTGATTTTTCATCTTACTGAATGTAAGCTAGAAAAACTGTGAAGGGAAATTTAATGTTTCACTTAAGTCAAGCAATTTTTCCCTTCAAAAGAAGAGAACAGACAAGTTTTAAAATATGACCTACTAGCTTTTCCTTAAACTAGTTCTTTCTTAGAGAGAAAAAAAGATTTGTACCAAATTTTCCCAAGCTCCGGCCATCAAAATACCACTTCCACATCTTGCTGCAGCCATGCATTACAACTATTACACTTGCTATTTTTTTACAATATTTAATATTTCACTTTCTAATATTTAAATGAACCTTTTAAGCAGAACTTGTACGTAGCACACATGGAAACCATGGCTACTTTTGTGAGGGGATGTTATTGAAATAGGACTTTAAGAGCAATCATCTCAGGTAAAAACTGCTGTTTGACCTGGAAGCTCACATAAATCCATCCCACTGTTGCAGAGAACTGGAACAATCAAACAATGCAGGAGAGTTTGGAGTTACACTTTATTAACCGCAGTGGCTTAGAGAAAATGAACTCAAATTTTAAGCAAAGCTACAAGCAAAACTTCTCTTTATTAAGGAGCCAGCCTTATGTGCACTTAGTGGTTATCTTGCTGCTGGCCTTGAAAACAATGTATTTCTATCCAATTAAAAATGCACCTGGCATGGCATTGAAATTATGGTCATATCTGGTCTCTGGCCTACAAGGTCAGGTAGCTGGGGTTGTCCTCCTCATTATTCAAGTGGGCTAGAGTAGGCTAGAAAGCCAAGTTTTTCTTTCTTTTTTTTTTAAATGGATGGCCATCTGGGAAGAACAGCAGAGAATTCCAGATAGTAGTTTTACAAAATAGGGGTTAGCCTGCTCACCACATCACAAGATAGGTCCACATTCCAATGTCTAGCAGGGGGTGGTTGGGAGATAAAGGAGCAGTTAACAGGAACCCTTGTGGCCCACTGAAACTCACCAACCCCCTCTGCGGCTGTTTGCGGATTTTAGAACAAGAAAAAAAAAATGTGGTTTGGATCTTTAAAAAGGACTGCAAACCCCTGACAGTATGGTCATGAGTGTGTGGTGTCCTCGCAGCCATTGCTGGCCAGCTCAATAAATCCTTGCTTGCTTATTACCAACTTAGCAGCCTCCGTGGTCATTTGCAACTGGTCGTGGAAGTCGCCCCACAACAGTCATGACACAAATGAATACAATTATATTATTGGCAGGCTCACACTGTGGTGTTTTCTTCCTGTTTCAGCAGAGTGACTCTAAAAAGGCCCTTCTCATTTGTGTCTCGTTGATCTTGAAAGCTTCCTCTACTAACATATGCTTCCCTGAGCTTAGAAGCATCATTGAAATTAGATTATGAAACCAGGCAGGCTACATAGCAGCACAGGTGTGGGCGTGCTAGCATCAACTTGCAAACTGCTAGTGGGCAGCTTATGACAGTTGTGAAACAGTAGTTCATAAACTTAAGTTAGGGAGCTTTACTCATAGGTTGATAACTTTAGGATGAGTTTCACTATTGGGTATCTTTGTATTCACTTATATAGAGAAGGAATTGCCTGGAATTGTTAGACAATGCAGTCTGGAAGATCTCTTTCAAACAGAAACTTCTCTTAGGGCAGCGGTTCTCAACCTGTGGGTCGAGACCCCTTTGGGGGGTCCAATGACCCTTTCACAGGGGTCGCCTAAAACCATCGGAAAATGCAGATATTTACATCACGATGCATAACAGTAGCAAAATTTCATAGTTGGGGGTCACCACCACATGAGGAACTGTATGCAAGCGTCTCGGCCTTAGGAAGGTTGAGAACCACTGTCTTAGGGGAAAGGGAACAAAAACCTTGTATAACTCTACTGCTATCCTCTCTAGGATCTAAAGCACCATCTCCCGAAACATTGTTAGGAGACCTTGAAATCTCTAGGAATGTGAATCCCTCCACAATGCCTGGAATGCTCTTGTATTCACAATGTTTTGCTGAATGAGTAAGGTAGATGTTCGCATTTTACTCTACGCATTTTAACACATTCATATTTAGTAAATCCTGCACATACACTTTTTTTTTTTACTTGAAACAGAGTTTACTCCTTGCTAATGCTTTGTTCCTTTCTAACCTTTCTGCAAAACTTCACTCTCAGCTCACTTCCTCTCTGCAGGCAGCGGCCCCCTTTGCTCTTTCAGCACTTAACTGTTTGGGCAGATCAGTTGACAATTTGATTATCTCATTGGATGATCTTTTACATATTTACATCCTCCTCTCAAATAGAATATTTTAGCTACACATAATCTATTTTCACCTGCATCTTAATTTATTTACTAATTCTTTCTGTTACACATTTTTATTTTTTCAGATAATCATTCTTCAGCTTTGACTTTAATAAAGGTGCCAAGGAGATGGTGAAACATGGTAACTATGTTCCACAAGCAAACATGGAAAATAGGATGGAAGTATGGTAGACTAACTAACTATACAGAGAAATCCCTCCTAGTGTAGGAAGCCTAAAGATACTAGATGAAAACCTATTTTTTAGAAAAGATGGTTGAATTGGTAGGAATTAAAGAAAAATATTTGAAGGGCCAAAAATGAGAAGCAGACATAAATCAAGGAACTGATGTGCTGGCTGGGACTACTGGCTAAACACAATAGATATTTTTTTTAAAAAAGTTAAAAAAAAACTACATAGAGACATACATGAATGTGATGAAACAGACAGAAAAACAAGGGACTTAATTAAAAAATAACAGAAGGACATATAAACTCAAAATGGTTATATTCCTCTGTATCGGCATTGTCCAATCCAAATATAATGCAAACACAAATTTGAACAACATATGCAATTTCTAGTATCCAAATTTCCAGAGTAAAAATAAAATTTGTTTTAAAATATATGTAACCCAATATACTCAAAATATTGCCATTCAATATGTAATCAATATAAAAATTACTAGTGGGATAATTTATCTTCTTTTCTTGATGCTAAATCTTCAAAATCAGTTTTGTACATTTATTTTCTTACAGCAAATATCTCTTTAGACTAGTACATTTTACATGTTCACTAGCCAAGTACAGTGGCTACTATGTAGAACAGAACAGTTTTATGTCTTAAGGCTTGTAATAGGTATATGGGACTTTATTTTAATATTTCTTAAACTATGCCTACCTTATCTATTATTTATACATCACATAATTTTTAGGTTCAAGGCAACACCTTAACATTTGGAGGCTGCTTACCAAAGAAAACGTTCTATTTCTCTAAATTCTAGATGTTATTATTGTCTTCCTTCTTTCCCTCCTTGTTACATTCTGACACCCTTTGTGTGATGTGCTGTGTATTACTTCTTTGATCATGGATGATTTTGACACATTTCTATTCTAAAGCCCTTCAGAAACATTCCTTTTGTTTACTTGGCACAAAACAAATTCATTATCAACGAAACATGGGCTTATTTTTCTCCATTTAATGATATAATTTTAAATAGACATTCTTGAAAAGAAGTATTTTTTTTTAACAGTGAAGATATTATTTTAAAAGCTGAAAAAGAAGCAGGTTCTGAGTGAGCATTTGTAACAATGATGGTGAAGGCTATTTTAAATAGGAAGCTGTTAAGAGGAAACACAGTGTTAGCATATTGAGCATAATAAAAGCACTTCCTTTATCACCCAGGTCCATTTTCCACTGGGCTTCTGCAAATATCCATGAGCAACCCAGACTAGTGAGGGTAAGTACACAGAAGTGAAAGTATAGAAGCAACAATGGCAGAAAGGACCTGAGATTGACTTAGATTTTGGGGTTTAAATAAACGGTTAGCGCACTATGGCCTGCAGGCCTAATCCAGTAAACTTCCTGTTTTCATTTGTTACATAAGCTAAGAATAGATTTTTGTATTTAAGTAATTGAAAATCAAAAGAATAATATCCTGTGCATAAAAAAATGTAAAATTCAAATCCCAGTGTCCATATAATTTTACATTCCTTCAATTATGAATTGTCTCAGGCTGCTTTTGTCCTACAATGACAGCATTGAATAGTAGCAAGGGAGACTGTATGGCCCAGGAAGCAAAAATTTGCTTACTCCTGGCTTAAATCACCATTTTTCCCAGACAGTGATCAATTTTCCTTATAATGACCAATAAGCAGCACAAATAAACTTTTTGAATTATGAAAAGCATTATTAGAAATCAGTGGCAAAGTAATAATTGAGTATTATGTAAGTTTCTTTTCGGGGTTCATGCTTTGAACTAATAACAGTAATCTTGGATTTTCCCAGTTAGGGAAAGGCGAGACCAGATCTGGTCATATTTCTGCTATCATTTAATTGTGCCAATAACCATAGAAGTGTCAGAGCAGAGGTAACCTCTGTGGGCCGATAAAGCAAAAGGATGAAATGAGAATATTGCCATGGTCCCTCCCAGTTTTAGAGCTACTTATGAACAGAATCAGTTAATTAAGGAAGAAGCAACCAAAAATAATGGTTAGACTACCTACATTGATGTCAATTTGATCAGTTTTGGGCACCTGGCTTGTTTATAAAATTGGGCAGGGACTTAAGTTTTCTACATTCAGTGAGATAACATATTGGAGATCTGCTTAATACAGAGTCAGTACTTAAATATAAAATGTATTGGCTCAGTGCTGAGCTGAACTGCAAACAGCACTGCTCCATGATCCCTATTACACTCCTCATGGTCTCACGAGAGTCCAAGCAGAGACATTCCGGTCTTGACAGTGAGTGGAGATGTTCCCCAGCCAAGCACAGGGGCCCTCCACAGAATGGCTGCAGTGCAGTGTGGCTCTTGCTGCCAAGTGAATGAAAAGACCGGATTTCAGCCTCTGGTGCCCAACATTATGTTTCTTAAAACTCCAAAGCAACTGCCAAGTGAAAAAGAATCAAGTGGCCTCCAACATCTTAGTAGCTGGTGCTGTTTCACCCATAGGAATAGAAAAGCCATGGACAGTTTGTGAACAAAACTTAGGTGAAATATTTGACAATAAAAGCATTATTTTTAGACCCTGGCCGGACAGGTCAGTTGGTTAGAGTGTCTTCCCAATACAATACGCCAAGGTTGCAGGTTCAATCTCTGGTCAGGGCACATACAACAAACACCAATAAATGAATAAGTAAGTAGAACAACATCTCCCTTACTCTCTCTCTCAAATCAATTTTTAAAAGGCAATATTTTGAACCTACAAATAAATCAGTAAAGAATACGACTATTTAAAATAAGGCTGTCAGCCCTGTCCAACGTGGCTCAGTTGCTTGTGCATCATCCTGTGCATAGAAAAGTGACCAGTTTGACTCCTGGTCTGGGCACACGCCAGGGTTGGGGGCTCTGCTGTCACATACATGTTTCTCTTTCTCTCTCCCTCTCCCTTCCTCTCTCTCTCTCTCAAAAAAAAAAAAAAATCAATGAATCTGGGTAAGAACTTATCACCTTAGCAACAACACTCCAGAATTACCTATGGTGAACACTGGCTTAATATCCTAATAAAATCAGCTGGATTTTCACTGCTGAAATACTTTGGCTGAAGATGGGGCAGAGGGAAATGATTTCTGGGAGATTAATCAACTGAAGTCAGATCTTAGATGAACCAATTCATGATAACCCCATTGTTACAATTTTCATTTGATTTCTACATATATTCATTCATAGACACCCCTCACTATCCTCACCTCTTCATTTAAGAGGAGAATATTTGAACATGATAAAGAGTTAAAGACATTAGCAAAGGCTGCACAAAATTATCATCTACGTGGCAGAATCATGCTGAATTATTCCTATCTCAGCAGACTGCTTTCTGAGTACTCAGAGTCCCACAGTGGAGGGGAAAGTCAATTTCAATGCCAACCAATGTTTTCAATCACAGCCCTCAAATGATGCAACATCAGAATTAAATTGTCCTTGGTGTTTTATGATTGGCCTGTCTCAATGTGATAATTTGAAAATTTTGTTTGGAAAAAGAAAATGCTCCTAAGTTAGAAAACTTTTTTTATCAACCATGAAATACAAATCCATTCTATATGGTGTCTAAGACGATATGCATATACTTTCCAAATGATTACATATTAATGTAAAATTAGAAAATTTCTGAAATTATTTATTGCCCCAGACCTACAGAATTAATAATAAATGCAACCATGAATTCTTCTAAATCTTTTTAAGAGGAGTGGACTCAAGTAGGAATAACTATACATAATCCAAAAAAGGGATTTGGAAATTCCTTTCTCTTATGACCAAATTTGTTTTCTATAAGCTAATTTTTTCTGCCTCTCATGCTGCATCAGAATAGAAGCACATTAAGTGATTACAAAGAAGAAGATAAAAGCAGTTATGGTGTTTTTGCATACCAAAGGGCCCTAAAGGCTTTCACAGCCTTCTGATAAATTCTGAGGAGTATCAAAAGGGCAACTTAAAATTATTCAAGGCACTTTTATTGGCAGTACTGACATGACTGGCTAATTACTTACAGAGAATTCTCTTTAAGAAGCTCAAAGTATTTTATAGCTCTCTCTGATTTATGTGATTTTACAGATGTTAAAGTTATTTGCAGAATTAGGATTCCTATGGAACAAAAACAAAAAGCAAAGAGAATGATATCAGCCAAGTAAAGGGTAGAATTTAGAAGAGAATTCAGCTGTGTTCTGTTGCTTCAGCCATGTTCCATATTGTTTTAAAAAATATGTTGGGACAGTAGAAAGTAACTCATAACATTCAATTCTAAGTATTTTCTTTCTTTTGAACAGTTTTCTTGAGGCATAATTGAACGCAAAAACACTCTATGTATTTAATAGTCAAAATCCAATATTATAAAAAATATTGAAAGAGATTGATTCCCTTGGATCAATTAGGATTGAAAGAGATTTTGAGGGATCAATTATTCCATTAGCTTATTTTAACTCATTCAGTTACTATATAACAAATATCTATTATAGGCAAGGTGTTAGGCACTGTTGTCTCAGCAAAACAAACAATCCTTATCCACACTGAATTTTGGAATACAATCTCATTAAAGTAGCCTAAATTAAAAGAACCTCTCTTAATTTTATATATGTATAAAGAAGATTGCACACTTTTCATAAATAATTCATTAGAATGTTAGCAGCTTTCAATGGAAAAAAATTCTTCCACCCCTGACATGTCTTTCATTCTATAATCCTATTTTTTCTTACTAAACATTCTATGAACATTAAGATTAGGTTAATATGCAAAGGTGTAAAATATTACTTAGTTGTTCCCCAATATCCTCTCTTCTAGACATCAGGATTTTTCTATCATTATCAATTTCTAGGGTTTGCTCCAGTTTTCATCACATCACAGTTCATCTAAAAATATTAGGCAAAGCCGAAACCGGTTTGGCTCAGTGGATAGAGCATTGGCCTGCGGACTGAGGGGTCCCAGGTTTGATTCCGGCCAAGGGCATGTACATTGGTTGCGGGCACATCCCCAGTAGGGGGCGTGCAGGAGGCGGCTGATGGATGTCTCTCTCTCATTGATGTTTCTAACTTTCTATCCCTCTCCCTTCCTCTCTGTGAAAAATCAATAAAATATTTTAAAAAATATATTAGGCATGAATGGGTCAGACACTATCCTAAACAGTGATGATATAACTATACACAACACAGACTGATTCTGCTCTTGCAGGATGTTCAAACTGCTATAGTAATGGTGTATGCCTTGATAAAACAGTGATTAACTCATAACTTTTATAAACTCAACTCCTATTTGTTCTGTTTTATATTACTTATCCTATAAATTTTGTTTATATATATGTATATATATATATACTACATAAAGAAATATATACTTAACTGAAAAATATATTTAATTATATGATGTATAAAAATAAATGTCTTACCTAATAAAAGAGAAACATACAAATTAGCTATCACTCTGCTACACCCACAACCAATCAGAGTGAGTATGCAAATTAACCCAACAAAGATGGAGGTTAATTTGCATATATAGGAGCAGAGTGGTGTGAAGCCTGCTATGAGGGGTAGGAGGGCCAAAGAGGGAGTTACTGGAGTGGTGCTCCAGACAGAAGCGGGGCTCCTGGCAGGAGCAGGGACGTGCCTGCTCCCATGTGGCCAGGGAGCAGGGACTTGCTGGCTTTCCGGCAGCTGGGAGTGAAGCCAGGAGCCTATGCTTGCATGAATATCATGCAACGGGCCTCTAGTATATTTAATGTATGATGTATAAAAAGCTATGTATATCTATAGATAGATGGATAGAAATAGAGCAATGTATTCATTCAAATTTAGTACAATGTGTTACTGGTGATTTATACCCTACTAAACCTGGAGATCTTTAAGTATAAAATATTTTATTATCAGCTTCAGAATGAAGTGCTCCTTACTGGGATTTATGACACAATATTTGACTTCTGTGGATCAACCAAGTCAACCCTACAAACAGCATGTATCTCACAGGTTTGTTGTGAAGATTAAATGAGATAGTTATTTACTAAGTGCCTAGAACACAGTAGGAATACAACAATTGTTTTGTGTGTGTGTTGTTGTTGTTTTTTTCTTTTTTGCTCTGGAAATAAAATTACGGCCAGCTGTGAACTCATCTAGTCATTTTGTCATCTGGGTCACATTTCTGCTTGTTTTGCTGAGGCACGAGATAGTATTTCCCATGCTCAAGGAAAGAATTAAAGAAAGGTGACAGTTTTTTTAAAATAGCTGGTTTTGCTGTTGCTATGTCAATGATGACAATGGGTATATTGAACTCTTGGGGAATGAGATCATAGTTAGAGTTTAGGAAATATATAATGAAAAGCCTCAGGATTCAAGTTAGTAAGAAAACTGCACTCTGCTCTCATGAAAGTATTACTTGACTTGGAAAGAATGTAGTTGACATTATGTTTGTTTTCTATAAAATGGCATTGAATAATGCAAAGTTTTATTCAAATAAATCTAAATCTGACCCAGCTTTTCTCCACATGTAAGAAAGTTCTTGGATTCAGGATACATTGGGAAGGAAAAACAGGACAGAATAAAACAAATTCAGGTTTCAGTCTGCTTCTGCCATTTACTAATTTTGTGACATCAGGCAAGTTATCCCAACATGTTGAAACCTGTCTCTATAAAACATGGAAAATATATACCTTATTTGTATAGGGTTATTGAAAAGGTTAAATTAAAATGTACATAAAGCACTCAACATGGGGTCCCTGGTCTATATGGGCACTAAAAATATTTCCTTCTTCTACCTTCCTCCATACTATTTATCTAGAACAAGAGCCAAATCTCAAATGCCTGGCTGAGTGGGTGGTACATATTACCAACCTAGCTCAGTGTTTCTTCAAGTTGAATAGCTCAACCTCATCCATAAAATATTATTATCAGAATAATAATGAAGGCTTGGTTTGAAATATTTTCCATGCTTTCTAAATTATGGAAGCACACAGCTTCCTTCAAAGGGATCCCTCACATAAAGACTGTAACATAAAAAGCAAGTTCTTATTTGGGACAATGAAGGAAGATTAAGATACATTTCTCTTGCAATCCTTACAGCCAAACATAATAGCAAAACCATGAAAAGTTTCAAAGACTGCTTTGTTTGGCAACCAGTCATCCTTGATCAGTCTTAAAATTATGAGAGACATAAAATTAATGATCGATATGTCATTCTTATTTTCACACACAAATAGAATTTAAGAGATGCTGACAGCTAAATTTTCCATTTGTCATCATTTCAAATCCATCTCCTAAATATTTCTTGCTTATATTGTTCCTTTTGCATTTTACACTCACTGCCCTACTTTAGGTCCTCGTTATCCTCAGTCTGTGTGTAGCAATTAGAGGGACTTTTTTTTTTTTTTTTTTTTGCTTCTCAGCATCTATTCTTAACCTCTACAATCTATTGTATGGGGTTTTTTGGTGTGTTTTTTTCCACATTGCTGATAGCAGAACAAACTTTCTAAAAGACAAACCAGACCATACCAGATATTGTGTGATTATTCAGAATCTTCAGTAGTTTTCTTTGATAGCTTCAAAATGATATCAGTGCTACAAGAGAGCCAACATTTGAGGATCCAAGATAGAGAAGAGAAAGGAGTCAGTGGGAATTAATCTTGACATTGTATGGTTTAAGTCATTTGATAATTCTTAAATGGAACACCCAGCAGGAAATGGTGTGTGAAGGCTAAGAAATTCAAAGAGCATTAGAGAATCAGAGTTTAGGGCCTGCTAAGTAGAAGGCAGCCTGGCTAGCATGTCAGACTTTTCCCTGAGATTCCTACAGGGCTGCACCCTAAGAAGTAAGATTTAGTAGGTACTACCACATAGTTTGTAAAAGAGAATATATCAATTTACATTCCCACCAGCAATGTATGGGTGCTCCAGCTAGTCCATAACCTCACCAGCAGTTGGTATTGCTACTTTATTTAGCTACTAGGGGCCCAGTGCATAAAATTTGTGCACTGGGGTGGGGGGAGTGTCACTCAGCCCAGACTGTACTCTCCCCAATCTGGGACCCCTCGGGGAATGTCTGACTGCCCTACTGCCTGACTTCTGCCCTGTGGGACCAGGCTTAAACCAGCAGATGGACATCCTTCTCAAAATCCAGGACCATGGTTCCTAACTACTTGCCTGCCTGCCTTTCTTATTACCCCTAACCCACTTCTGCCTGCCAGCCTGATCACCCCCTAACTGCTCCCCTGCTGGCCTGATTGATACCTAATTAATTGCTCCCCTGTTGGCCTGATAGCCCCCTACTGCCCTCCCCTGCACATCTGGTCCCCCTCAACTGCCCTCCCCTGCTGGCCATCTTGTGAGGGTGTGAGTCAATTTGCATATTACCCCTTTATTATATAGGATTATGTTGATACTAATATCTTGTTATAGTTTTAATTTGATTTCCCACTATGAGTAATAAGTTTAACCACCATGTCATATGTTTACTGACCATTTGGATGGCCTTATTATAGAATACTAGAGGCCTGATACATGAAATTTGTGCAAGAGTAGACCTTCTTTCCCCTGGCTGCTAGTACCGACTTCCCTCTGGCACCCAGGACCCAGGCTTCCCTCACAGCCCCGGCTTCATCAGGAATATCATCTGGTCTTATTAACATATTATGCTTTTATTATTATAGATTTCTTAAAGCCCTCTTCTCTTTTTGTATTAGATTATCTCTTATCAATTTGTAGGCTTCGTTTACGTAGTCTGTATATAAGTCCTTAATGGGAAATAAGTTGTTCTATGTGTTGTACTTTCATTCGCTTATTTGTGACTTTTGATGAGTGGAAATCCTTCATCTTAAAGTCTAATTTCTCAGCCTTTCCTTAGCATTATGTTTTTCATCAGTAAAATCTAGTGAAGAGAGCTGGGTGTTACAAAGCTTCCCTGAATCTTGGTGCACACTTCATGAGACTTTCATGGCTGATTCTCCATACTACATCTCATTTTCCATATCAGGAATGCCATCATTTGTAAGAGTCTACCAACAACTTATGTCTAAAGACTGACTGCACTGTTGCCAAAACTGTTTTGGCTTAGTGGACAGAATGTCAGCCTGCAGGCTGAGGGGTACCAGGTTTGATTCCAGTCAAGGACATGTATGTTGGTTGCAGGCACATCCCAATTGGAGGGCGTGCAGGAGGCAGCTGATACATCTCTCTCTCTCTCTCTCATGGATGTTTCTGACTCTCTATCCCTCTCTGTTCCTCTCTGTAGAAAATCAATAAAATATATTAAAAAAAAAGACTGCACTCTTATATGCTAAATAGTATACAACTTACTGTTAAACTGTATAAAGAAAAAGCTTGAAATTTCTGTTAAGAACATGCTAAAAGGAAAGGTATATAATCATTTAACTCACTTATTTGCTATTAGTATTCCATTGTATATATGCATGCAATCATTATTTACTGATATCCTCTCTAATAATATGGCAAAAGTAATTTAATTATGAAATAGAAAATATAATATTAGTTTACTTAAATGCCTAATACTCTCAAAATTTGTTAATTCAAGTCATTTATTTAAGAAAGTATTAAGATTGCATAAAATAATTAAAATTTTCTTGACTGTATAACAAGTCAAGAAAATAATGCTTAAGAAGTAGTTAGGTATAATATTGTTGGTAAGTGAAACTTCTTACAATGCAGAATTCCTCCATTAAGTAATATGGGATAAAACATCAATAACATTTTGTCAATGGATTATTATTTTTTATAAAAATCTGCTTATGTTAGTAATTGTCTTTCTTGGGTTGATTTGGCTCTGATATTATCTGTTATACATATATAATAATTTTTGTTCCTTTATCATTTTTCACCTGAGTATAATTTGTACATCCTATATAATAAAAGCCTAATATGCAAATTGACTATCACTCCAACACAAAATGGCTGTCTCATGTGGTCAAAGATGACTGCACCCATGTGGACACAAGATGGCCACCACAAGAAGGCTAGCAGAGGAAAGAAGTTGGGAGGGAAAGGCCTGCAGGAAAGGGCAGTGGGGGGAACCAGGCCTGTTAGAAGGGCAGTTAAGGGTGACCAGCTTGCAGCGGAGGGCAGTTGGGGGTGATCAGTGGCAAAGAGTGGTTAGGGGGTGATCAGACTGGCAGGCAGAAGCAATTAAAGGCAATCAGTCAGGGAGGCAGGTGAGCAGTTGGGAGCCAGAAGTCCTGGATTGTGAGGAAATGTCCAGTGGGATTGGGTCTAAATGGATAATTGGACATCCCTTGAGGGGGTCCCAGATTTGAGAGGGTGAAGGCTGGGCTTAGGGACACCCCACCTTATGCACAAATTTCATGGACTAGGCTACTAGTATGTATATAGAAATACATATTTGCTACCTCTGCAATAGACTAACAACTTTAGTTAAGTTTGGCTCTAATTAAATTATGGAAATGGAGTCCTTAACCAAGTTTCTTAAATAATGCCATTAACTGGTAACTACATATTTCCTCATGATAAAGTCAAATGTTAATTATTATTTACTACATTGTGCATGTTACCAATGCAATCAATACATAAAAAAAAAAATTGGAGTTTGCCACATAAAATGAAATCATAAAACCCAAGCGTTCTATTCAATTATACTGAAGAGCAGGAAGTTCTTTTCTTGCTTTCCAAATCTAACATCCTTGGCAGTTGGAATATTAGATAGTTCTATATAAAAGTCCATCAAATTAAAATTTAAAAATGCATTGGATATTCATATGGGTGTATATTAAATGACCCTCTATGAACTTGATATGGGACTTCTGACATGACTGGATAAATATTTTTTTTCTTTCTATACAGTACATATAGAATGATCAGACTATTGTTGATATATTTTATTTCTTAAACAAGATGCACTGAAGTCCATTCCAATGATAGGGCAGATATCTGAAAGAGGGAAGAAAAACATGCAGTATATATATTACACAATTTTCATTTTAAATCCTTGTTTAAGACTTGTGATTTGTTTTACTTCTTTGCATAAACAAATGGATTATCTTTCACACTTGTTTTTCAGATAAAGTGCAACAAAATGGTGATGGGTATTATAATTTCTGTACCTAAAGCAATGACAAAAGGGTATTAATACCAACCCCGAGTTGATGAGTACACTCATCCACGTATAGAGGCTCAGCTAAGGGTAGTAGGCCCTTAGCCTAAGCCCTTTCAAACCACTCAGTGATCCACTGCTGTCTAAGTCCTGAGCTATTCTGAAAATTGGAGAATCCACCATTAGGTAGATATAGAATAAATGTATATCAAAATATTGTGTGGCACAACATTTTGTAGGAAACAAGAAAGACACTTTTGTAGTTGGTTTCTTAAATTTTTTATTGTTTAAAGTATTACATATGTCTCCTTTCCCCCCATTGTCCTCTCCTGGCCATCCCCATCCCCCAGCACATGCCCTCCCCTGCTTTCTTCCCACTGTCTGTGTCCCTAGGTTATGCTAGAGTTGGTTTCTTGATACAGTATAATTTGTCTCATTATGGTTTGTAAAATAAATCTAAGTATGGTTTTGGCCAGATAGGTGAGACAAGATTCACTTTTTGAGAAATATATTTGAATTGAGAAATATATTTCCTATTTTATTAAGCCTAAATTTGATGGCATTTAAAATAAATGTCCATATGCCAAAACTGGTTTGGCTCAGTGGATAGAGCGTCAGCCTGTGGACTGAAGGGTCCTGGGTTCGATTCCAGTCAAGGGCATGTACCTTGGTTGCAGGCACATCCCCAGTAGGAGGTGTGCAGGAGGCAGCTGATCGATGTTTCTCTCTCACTGATGTTTCTAGCTCTCTATCCCTCTCCCTTCCTCTCTGTATAAAAAAAATGAAATATATATAAAAATATTTTAAAATAAATGTCCATATCACAAAGGCCTAGGATGGGAGGCACAGAAGGGTTAAAATAAGTCAATGGGGAGGAAAAAATGGACACAAGTAATACTTTCAACAATAAAGATTATTTTTAAAAAGAAGAGAGAAGAGAGAGAGACAAGAATTGCAAAAATAAAAGTTCAACTAATTCAAGATTAAGACTGCTTTCCTTGATCTTCTTTTGGAAAATGTATAAAGTTTTATGCTAGTATTTACATGTCTTTTTCCCACTCAATTTTATTCTTGGAGTAATATGATATTTAAGTAATGACTGATGAATGTTTTGAAGAGACAGAGTCCTGGAGGTATCACCAGCTGCTTGTGCTTCATGTCAGCCCTTGCCAAGTGACTGTGCTTCACTTTTGAACTTGACCTCATAATCAAGCATGACTGCTAGTGCTGTGAGGTAATTCAGATTCACAATAGGACAAAACAACTGAAACAGAACTTTTCTAAGAAAGAAAGGAAAGGAGTTTTCTAGGTCAATAACAACAAAGACTACAGCCTTCATAATATTTCACTACATTTGTGACCATCAATAATCCTGTATAAACTTACGAAGCTTTTGACTAGAAATAGTCCATGATGTGTGTGTGTGGGGGAGCGGGGGGGCCACATTCAATCAATAGTGACTGTAGTATGATATGGATTTGGAGATAATGAAACGATCAAACCATAGGCCCTATACCTGTTCTGCCATTTGGCATTTGCATGACCTGAGGGCAGTTATTAATTTTGTTACACCTTAGATTTCTTATATGGATATAATATCCTTCATTTCACAGAGTTATGAGAATTACATGAAATAATACATTTGAAAATATCTGGTACATGGAGATAATTCATATATTAGTTTCCTTGCTCTGAGTAAAAAAAATAATAAAGAGGTATCTACTTTGGCTAGAGTGAAGTTATCAGATTATCGAGTGGCATATTTACGTATGTACTACACATAGCTCAGTACTATGGAGTTGATCTTAAGAAATAAAAGCGGAGCCCTAACCAGTTTTGCTCAGTGGATAGAGCGTTGGCCTGAAGACTGAAGGATCTCAAGTTTGATTCTGGTAAAGGGCATGTACCTTGGTTGCAGGCACATCCCCAGTAGGAAGTGTGTAGGAGGCAGCTGATGGATATTTCTCTCTCATCGATGTTTCTAACTCTCTATCCCTCTCTCTTCCTCTTTGTAAAAAAATCAATAAAATATGTTTAAAAAAGAAATAAAAATGGAAGGTGGGATCAAAGAAAGAGATATTAGGGGTATTCCTATGAGTGTGGTTCAAATCCCATAGAGTTACAAAACATAAGATTGAGATTCTGCAAACAAGTAATTTAAGAACTCACTATTTTGTTCTTTGCTCCCCGAAGACACCAGATGATTATTTTATAATTCAGTTATAAAAGACAGAATAATTATACACAGTTCAACATATAATCATCAAATGTAAAACAGGTTTATATAAATATTTCCAGAAACCATGGCTGTGAATGGAATATACACATCATTATTGCCACGAATCACCCACAGTTCCTTGCATGAGATGAAATTATAACAATCCATCAGTTTTTGTTTCTCCCGAATTAACATTCCAGAGGCACTACAACTCATTTTGCCAAGAGATATCTTAATTTAATTCAACTTGACCTGAAAATATAAGGAGATAAACAGACAATAGGGGATAATGGAAGGATTCAAAGGTTGATGGCTTGATCCTTTCCAAGTGAAGGCAATGAGGACTTGTAAGTTTTATTACTAATGGGAAACATGAAGTTTGAACATAAACTTACTACTTCTTAACTTCATCAGTGAATAGGAATCAATGTGCAATTAAAGATAGTTCTATATAGCATGGGGTTACACAAACAGGTATATACCAGGAAGCATTATATATATATATATAACTTGAGGCCCAAAATACAAAATTCATGCATAGGGGGCATCCCTCAGCCCAACCTGCACCTTCTCCAATCTGGGATCCCTAGAGGGAGGTCTGGCTGCCCATTTAGGCCCAATCCCAATCCAGGACTGCTGGTTCCCAACTGCTCAGATGCCTGCCTTCCTGATTGCCCCTAACTGCTTCTGCCTGCCAGCCTGATCACTCCCTAACCACTCCACTGCCAGCCTGATTGCCCCTAACTGCTCCGCTGCCAGCCTATTTGCCCCTAACTGCCCTCCTCTACAGGCCTGATCCTCCCCAAGTGCTCTCCCCTGTAGGCCTGGGTCCCTCTAATTGCTCTTCCCTGCAGGCCCAGTTGCCCCCAACTTTACTCCTCTGCCAGCTTGGTCACCCCTAACTGCTTTCCTCTGTAGGCTTGATCACTCCCAACTGCCCTCCCTTACAGGCCTGGTCTCTCCCAACTGCCTTCCTCTGCTGGCCTGATTGCCCACAACTGCCCTCCCTCCCTTGCAGGCCTGGTCCCTCTCAACTGCCCTCCCCTGCAAGCTATCTTGTGGTAGCCACCTTGTGTCCACATGGGAGCAGGATCTTTGACCACATGGAAGCAACCATCTTGTGTGTTGGAGTGATAGTCAATTTGCATATTATTCTTTTATTAGATAGGATAGAGGCCTGGTGCACAAGTGGGGGCAGGCTGGTTTGCCCTGAAGGGTGTCCTGGATCAGGGTGGGTGGTTCCCTTAGGGCATGGGACAGCCTGTGTGAGGGGCCTGTGGTAGTTTTCAGGTGGCCATGCCACCTGGCGACCCAAGTGGAGGCCTGGTATCTGGGATTTATTTTCTATAATTAAAACTTTGTAGCCTAGAGTGGAGCCAAGCCTCCTGCTTGCTCCATGGCTGCAGCCATTTTTGTTGAGATTTATTTATCTTTTATAATTGAAACTTGTAGCCTTGAGTAGAGCCAACCTCCTGCTCACTCTGTGGCTGCCGCCATTTTTGTTGGAAATTATTTATCTTCTATAATTGAAACTTTGTAGATTTGAGTGGAAGCCTGGGCCTGCCAGGGTGTGTGGAAAGCTTGGCTCCTCCATTGCCAGGGAAACCCAAGCCTGCTGCTAGCACTATGGCCACAGCCATCTTGATTGCGGTTAATCTGCATACTCACTCCTGATTGGCTGGTGGGTGTGGCTTGTGGGTGTTGTGGAGTGATGGTTAACTTACATATTACTCTTTTATTAGAGAGGACTAGAGGCACGGTGCACTAAATTTGTGCATTGGGGAGGGGGTCCCTCAGCCTAGCTTGCCCCCTTTCACATACTGGGAGCCCTCAGAGGATGTCAAACTGATAGCTTAGGCCCATTCACTGTTGGAACAGTCTGGCCTCCCTTTGTGGGAGGTGACCAGGATGATCAGAGGAAAGTGCCAGCTCCATCACCCTACTACTGCAGCCACTGCCAGTCACCACAGCCACCAAGGTATTTTCATCAATATGGACTCCAGTCCCTTCACCATGAAGAAATGGCAACTTTCTTTAGGCATTTTCAAGATGTGCCTTTCATAAGATCTGACATTTCTTTCTTTTTATCCTCACCTGAGGATATGTTTCCATTGATTTTTCCCCTTCCTTCCAATTCTAGGCTTGGCCACTACCCCAGGCTGAAGGTTTGGGAAGCAGGCACCCCCTGCCCCTCCAATCCCAGGCTGGGCCCCTTCCCAAGCCTACAGCCACCGCAACAAGGAAGCCAACAGGCTGTCGGCTTGGGAAGTGAGTACCCCTGTCCCTCAAGCCTCTGCAGGATGGCTGGCTTGGAGTGACCTGGGTGCCGAGGAGGTTCCTGGGACTCAGTTATATATGCAAATTAACCGCAATTTTTATTGGGTTAATTTGCATACTCACTGTGATAGGCTGTGGACATAGCAGAGGTACAGTCAATTTACATGTTTCTCTATTATTAGGAAAGATATGCAAACATAAATAGTATCTTTTGGTCTATACATTTTCCAATCTATCTACTACATTTGGAGTAAAAAGACATAAATTCAAGTCCTAACTCTATTTCTTATTAATTCCCCGCTAGACAATAATCTGAAGAACAGTTACTCTCTCCACTGTGATTATTGTTTTATCCCTTGCATCTGAAAGAATTACCACAACACTGTTCAACAAACATTTCTTCAATGAATGAACAAGAAAGATTTTACTATCTTCTCCAATTCAGGAACTGTGCCATTCTCTTAAATTAGGTGTTACAGTTAATTCTTAGGCCCATACAATAAGGTAAAAATTTTTCCAAATGAGACAAATGAGGGTCAAAGAGACTGAAATAAAAGGTTCAGAGTCGAGTAAGTGGTAGATCCTACTCAGGCTTTCTTTGGTTTTGATTCCTGCTCCTGTAAATTGGGAATGGCAATGTGCATACTCTTCGGTGGTGTGTGTGAGGAGCAAATGAGACTGGCAATGTGCATACAGTTGGTAAGAAATAAAGTGCTGTACAAGAAGGAGATGCTATTACTCTAACTCCCCATGTTTAGGGGCATAACATATGAAAAGCAATCCCAACTCCACTACTGGCAAAACTCTGAGTATGGGTGTCTGATGGGAGAGATTTAGAATTCTCTCCATATTTAAAAAAGCAACACCATAAACTCATAGAAGAACATCTTGGGAAATAAAATCCTAGGGAAATAAAATCCCAGGCACTTTGATCCAATTAATTTGTTAACTATGAAACAATAGACAGCAAACCCATATCCAGGTCTCTCACTGATTATGCCATTATTCCACTATCTACACACTTAAAAATTTGTATTGAGTTAAAGAAAATATAAATTCCTAAATAACAGTATTTTAAGAGATTTTTTAAAAAAATTTAGAATACTTGCCTAAATCATTTACTGAGTTTAATTTTTCTTAAGGTAAATATGGGAATTGTACTCTGTATTTGATGTCATTAATGATCGACTCTTTCAGTGAATTATTATTGTGAATGACAGACTAGGCTTAGATCCTTTGGCATCAGCATCCTGCTTCAGGAAATTGAGGGAAGTATAGCAAAATGGTAAGGAGATAAGTTACCACAAGAAGCACCTTCAAAATAAATTATAAAACTACTTTTCCTAATAATAGTCTATACTTACGTGACTAGAAATATAAAGTTCAGTAAGAAATCTCTCTGTGAGTTTGTTCAGGTTGAAATGAGCAAAAAACACTTTCTCTCCCTATACATCATGTTTACAAAAGCAGTGGAGGAGAGGGAGGGAAACATAACTTAAATCTTTCAGACCACAAGGCCGGAATGTTATTATATTCAGACTATGAACTAATGCATTTTGCATTTTAGTCCTGTCATTGCAGTAAAACGGAAACGTCCTTTAAAGCATGTTCTAGGCCTTCTACCCTGCTTCAGCATCAATAACATCTACTTTTCACAAACTCCAGAGGCATTTTGATAAAGTTCAGAGAACACCCATACTAGGACTGAAATCCTAACACTCATTGTCCAGCTGTGTGCAAATGGCAAAACCTCTCTTGCTTTTGGTTTCCTCATTTATAAAATGGAGATGAAGCCACTTCCCTAAGAAGATGCAAGAGATATCACATACCAAAGTCCAACATGGTGTGTAGTCCTATCAGGTGCTCAGAAATAGTAGCACCATTTCACAATATTAACTGCCATCCTCCTTTCATTTTATTTATCTCTGTTTTATTTTTTATCCATATAACTGCCTCTATAGATAGAGGCATGTATAGCACCCAGCCTAATTTGCATAAACTGAAACAGTGACATTGGACCTAACTGATAAAATTGAGGCTTGAATTCATGTTCCAGATTTCTATCATGATGATTTTTCTTTGTATCTCATTAAAAAATGAATCACTTCTTGCAAACTTCAAGGTCCTGTCAACTGAAGTATATTTCTAAAATATTTTCCTAGTCTAAAATATATGTATCTATACTTCCTTTTTTTTTCTGTGGTGATACAGGGCTTCTCTAAAGATTGTGTCAATCAGGGCTTATTGTATGAATATTCCAATACACTATTTGAAATAACTATTCAAACCATTACAGTGTTGTGAAGGAGTCACCAGCTGTAACATTACTAATGAATATTAATATTCTTTTCTATTTTGCTGGCACTGAAATAATAGCAGTTGTCATGTCATATCAACAATTTTAACTCAGCTACTCTGGAAAGTCATTTAAAATTGGAAGTTTCCTCTAGATTACATTTGGTGGTCAACATGCAACCATGGAAGTCAGATGTGATCAATACAGCTAAGAGCAATCCCATGGGAATAATGGCATAACAAGATGGGATTTAAAAACAGCTCATTTCCCCATCCTTTTGCTTGCACTTTTATACAAGGTAGATTAAATGCCTTCTCATTTGCTCCGTTTGGGTAAAGGAAATTATAAGAACAAGTTTCATTGCTGTTGAATCACATAAAATGAAATGAACAGAATGGAACAGGAATGAAGAGAGCTAACAAAACAGCCGCATGTAAGTAATGAGGCAGTGGTGTGCCTTTTGTGAAAAATCTATTAGAATAAAAACCTGCCAGATCCACAAGAGTGACCTGGTCGTTCAGATGTGGCCAAATATTTAAGGCTTTAAAACAATTCACCTTCAAAGGCAAAATGTGCCTGCCTTAGAAATATTTCAAACCAAGGGTCTCGCCATGAAAATAAAATGTTGCACACATCCTCTGATAACCTGTCATTAGTGCATGGGGAAACCACACTCTTGCTGAGGGTTCTTTCTAGCTTAACAAATTAGAATTACATTATAAAATAGCCCAAGAAAGCCTATTTACTTTGAATAGTCTTGTATATTGAGAAGTAAAATCTCATGATAACTAGGTATACCCTGTGGTAATCACTCTTGCGATCAATTGATACTAATAACTTTCTTGAGCAATAACCATTTTCCAGGCCCTGTTTAAAGGCTTTACATGTATTTAATCCATGTCATACCTCCACATGGTAGCTATTATCACCATCCTCATTCTAGAGCTGGAAAAACTCAAGGTCACATAGCAAATGACAAAGCTAGGACATGGATCTAGGCTATCAGAATTCACAGCTCAAAGACTTAACCATAAACTCCCCTCAATGCTTCTCTGTCTCTGAATCTGTTTTTTTTAATCAGTTTATGTTGTTCATTATATTCCACAAATTGATTGATATCATGTGATATTTATCTTTCTCTGACTGATTTATTTTGCTTAGCATAATGCTCACACCATCAAACCTCAGACAGAAAGTAGGGGAGGGTGAGGGTAAGAGGGAGAGATCAACCAAAGGACTTGTATGCTTGCATATAAGCCTAACAATGGACACAGTCACTAGGGGGTGAGGGCATGAGTGAGGGAGTGGAGGCAGGCAATGGGGGGATAAGGACACATATGTAATACCTTAATCAATAAAAATAAATAAGTAAATATACTGGCTCCCAGGGAGCAAATAGTGCTAGGACAAACTTAAAAAAACAAACAAACAAAAAAACCTGCTCTTTCTCTAAATAGTATGCATATCTACCACTCTTTATTTTAGAAATAAAAGTATTTACATTTTAAAATATATTTTGAACTGTTCAAGTTTTTATTTCCTAAAAGAAAAAGAAGAGGGCATTATTGGTAAAGGAAGATAGGCGACAGGATACAGGCACCAGATCTCTCAAAAGCACCACGGTTAGGAAGAACATCTTGGAAGGTATAATTGAAGCAGCTTTATTCTTCCTCATTCAATTCTACACAACCTCAGTCTGGCTATGAAGTTGTACTGAGTCATTTTCTTTCAACCAGGTCACTCAGGACTGCTGGGTGTTGAGTCTAACAATCTAGTACAGACAATCAAGTTCCAAGGAGTGATGCTATTGACAAGATCTTTAACTGTCAAAGGATCTATCCATTTCTGAGGCACAATACTCATGGTACTAAGCAAGCCAACTAAATATGAAAGAACTATACAGAAAGTTAAGACACTATTGAGGAGTAGAATACAAACAAGAATTACAAACAAGTGCACAAGCAAGAATTACTGTACCTGTATTTCTTCAGATAATTAGCGCATTTAGCCATCTGCTTTGTGAATGGAAAAAGATCTGAGAAATCTCCATCACCCTATTCCAAATTCTTTTCACATGCTTGGCACATCAAGAGTTTTGTGCCACTGAATCAAATTCTTTGCACCTTAAAAATCCAGGTAGCAAAATAAAAGTCGAGTAATGAAGGAAATTTCCATAGCTTGTGGCTAAGGGCTCATAAATTAGAATAACTGGAGGCACCTCTTTCTTATCCTGGTGGGTTCCACTTTATAATAAAAGTCATTACCGAAAGAATTACACCTTGCTAAAATAAGAATTTGCAATCTCTCTGTCTACCTTGCCCCTTGCTTTTGGTAATCAAACAACAAATACAGCTAGTAGTATTTTCACTAAATTCTAAGGTTTGAAGTATGAGTTTAAAATCCCCCAAAATTTTTAAATGACTGTTTTTCTATTGTTTACCCATCATTTTATCATCAACACTAGAAATATAAAGCTTTCTTTCAAGTGCTCTGCCTTCCTTGATAATATTTTTATGCACAGATGAAAGAAAAGAGGTCAAGTTCCTAGATAATAAAACAAATCCACATGGATTGTTTTCACAACAGTCACATGAAGGCAAAGGCTCAGAATCTGCTGAGGCAAAGGCTGGTTCAGGATCAACCCCATGTTCTATTGCAGATTCTGACTTGTAGAGATTCAGAGCCTCACCTCAGCTCCTACCCTGCAGCTACATAGTGATAGCACAGGCATGGCAGTGCAGCTGTCCTGAGAAGATTCTACAACCAAACTCTAGTTTTACACCTAAAAAACAAAACAAACAAACAAAGAAACCCCAGCAAATGTTGCTCTTCAATGAGATTTTTTTTTAAAGGTACTATCACCAAAGCTATCTCATTGAACTTTTGTAAGAAATCTAGGCTTCAGGATAGGTATTTTGGTTTTCTTTTCTTTTGCTTTGTTTTACATCTTGAAGGGAAGAGATTGAGGATTAAGAAACACAAATTGTCAGTTATAAAATAAGTCGGGGGAGGGGAGAGGGAGGCTGTAACATACAGTGTAGGGAACAGTCAATAACATCGCAATAACTATGTATGGTGATAGATGGCTGCTAGACTCATTATGATCACATTATAAACTGTATAAATGTTGAATTAGTATGTTATATACCTGAGACTGATATAATATTGTACACAAATTATAACTAAACACAAATTAATAAGAAAAATAAAGGGAAGGGACTGAAAGAAGAAAAATGTAAAATCCTCTGGGTACAGACCTAGGGAAGAGAGGGTGGGAGCAGAGTGAGGGACAGGACAGCATTTGGGAAAAGCCCTCAGCACAGAACAGGGGCTGGTACATGCTAGATTCCCAATAATTCTCAATTCCCTTCATCCTTTAGAAGAGGATACAGTAAGACTTACATATAATTTGCTAGAAGTTACTGACTTTAGAAATTGAGACTTAAAAAGAATGAAGAGCAGCTGAAATGTGGAGAGCTCTTCTCTAAAAATCCATTTCTGCCTCAGAGGGGGAATTTCTATCTATTGATTTCAAATGCACTCATCATTGAAAAAACCCATAAATATATGTAATTTTAAACCTGACACTCAGAGTACTAAGCAAGCCAACCAAATATAAAAGAATTATACAGAAAGTTAAGACAACTATTGAGGAATAGAATACAACAAAAATTATAAATAGTGCAGAAGCAAGAATTACCTTACGTGTGTTCAGTACAGGGGTTGACAGCAGGGGCTGACAATCAGCAAACCTAGCATAGCAGTCTAAATTGTTAGTTCCAGATGAGGACTTGGATTCACTCACACACACTCACACACACACACACATACACAAACACACACAACACATTAACATCTAGACTTGAGTAATCCTTTCAAATTGCATAATTCAACATCTGCTGTTAATAATTCAGAAAAACGTTTTATCAATCATCAACATGATTTCATTGATGATCAAAGTACTCAGGGGATTTAAATAATACCCTTATTCCCATTTTATGGACAAAGGAATTAAAGTTCAGAGAGCTTATGTGAATCACCTGAGGTCACACCACCATTAAGTTAGTAAAGATGAACTTTATTTCACTTCCAACATCAAATACTGTGCAATTTCTAAACCTTAAGCAATTGGTACAAAAGAATGTATATGTGTATACCTGTGTATCTCTTGAGTCAGCAAACAGCTCAAGATGCATGCTGTATAATGTTTTTTCTTACATAAGTTGGGTGAATTAAAATAGCACCTCTGTGCTCCTCAGAGCTTGCACTTGGCAATAATGAGCACAATATCCTAATGATTGCATGCCTCTGAGTGTGCTTGCCTGGCATCAGGGAGGGGATTGTTCTGCTTGCCTTAGATAACTTCCTTACACCCACCTGGTACTTGATTTGAGTTGTCAGCAAAACCAACATGATATCCCTCAAATATGTCTGCTCAACTCTAATCTAATGAATTTGGAGTGACTTCAGGTATGGGTAAAAATTCATTCATTCTCAAAATAGACTTAGACAATAAATACTCTATTGTCTCAGAGAGAAGTCAAGCTTGTGAGTAGTTTTTTAATTTGTTTATTTGTGGGGGTTTGGGTTTGTTTTAGGTGTCATGAAACAATGTGAATCTGATCAAATCTGTGACTCATAAAAATACACATTATACCAAATGCAGCAAGAAATCTTTAAGAATTTATAGACTTATAAAACCTATCCAGCCAGACCTTCTTATTCAGGATAAGTACTTTTGCTTCAGAGAGAAAAAAATCTGTGGTTTTATTTGGTCAATATAAAATAACTTTTTAAAGATGCTTAAGAAGAGCCAATAGTTACCAAAACATGAAACTAAAAGAGGGTGAATCTGCTTCTATATAAAGAGGTCTCTGTTCTTCAATCTTATGTAAAGTAAGTGAATTTTGTCAAAAGAGCTAATAGCAAGTCACTTCTAGCAGAATGCAAGACCTTTAGTCAAACAACAAGTACCACACAAGTTATTCTGGAAACTTCACTGAATTTGGAGCCAGCATAAACATGGTGACAATAGGAAAACACAAAGCCGAGATTCATGGAGAAGCACGGTGGAGAAAACATGGATGTCAGCATAGGGCTATCATCAGGCAAGACACATGCCAGTTACAGTGGATGCTCTACAGAAACCCATCAGCAGGCTGTGAAACATACTCAGGATGAGACGTACCTGCAGAAACCTCTCTCCCTGAACTTCTGAACCGAGATGTGTTCAATATGAGTCATTTTACTTTTAAGTCTGATTCAGAGATACCAAAAATATAATTCTTCCAATGGTTTCCTTTACCCAACAAAACAACTAATCTATTTGGGTGAAGGGAAATAATTTCAGTTTACCAGGTTCCTTGATTCTTTTCTAACTCTTTTGTGACAATCAAGTTGGAGAAAATGTCATCATGAGCAAAAGGAAAAGAGATTAGTTAGAAGGACATCTCGTGATTCAGAATCACATGAAACAGTATGACCAGATAAAGACAGGAATCAGGGAAGCTCTGAGTACTGAGTAACATACATCAAGGAGTAATAAACTTAAAGAAAAATGCAGCTCCAATGGCTTTCTATCTTTGTGTCTTACTGTTTAAAATTCGAGTTGATGAACAAGAGAATCTGACCTAGTTTAGGTCACATGTTCAATCCTTTGAAAGGGGAGGACAATGCCTTGGGTGACAGACAGTTCCATCAGGACCACATGGAATGAGAGACTGTCAAAAGGAGAAGTGTTGAATCAAAGGAAGGAAGATGATCCTTGGTAGGCAGAACAACAAAATAAATGCAGAGATTTCTTCCTAGGAGATAGGGTGGGGAACATTGAGGACATCCAGGCCCTTTTAAAACTGTCAGCTGCAATAAAATTCATGCAGTAAGTAAAGAGCTAAGAGGAGAATCTGGTACTAGAATCTACTTTCTGGTATCTGAACCTAATGCTTTGAACAACTAGACTGTATTTATTGAATAGCTCAAGGCTTTCTCCATACTGATTTTCAATTCAAGTGATTCACATATATAAAAAAATATAATCAGGAGAAAAACCACACATATAGAGGGAAGTTGTAAGAAATTTTTAGTGGCATTAAACAGTAAGATATGTTCCATGGCACCACTTATTGGAAATATTGTTGAACTGCCAAGAGTAAGCAGAAATATTATTCATGAAGAACAGCCAGAAAGATGGACCTTCATTCAAATCCTCACTGTTACGAGGAATGCAGATGTATTTAGTTTCTGACATGAAGTCAAGAAAAAGTCAATATGGAAAAAAAAAACACCTGAATACATACAGACTCTAAATAACAATAGAACAATTAAAAAACTGGTATGAACAATAAAAATAATAACTGCTAAATCAGATAAAAGATAAAAGCTACTAAGTAATTGTTACCACAATATTTAAGAAGGGATGTAACTAGAAGTAAATGGAGATATTCCATGCATTTGAATAATGCATATTAATTGAATTTAGGGAGGGTTTATTCAATTTATACTAATGAGCTTACTTTTCTGCTCTCATCTTCACACTTAAAATGAACATTGAAGACTGTGGATGAGTGAATCTGGCTTCTATGTTTAAGTGACATACTTGGGTGAAGTTATATGGTAATTCCACTAGGTAATTTAAAGCTCAATTATAGTACACAAAATATATTTTCTTCTCAAAGTGTCTCTCATTTCACTTTTCTTATGTTTATTTATTTATCAATTGGTTAACTCCTGTATTCCCCCTTTAGGGCCAGGGATCAAGCCTGCAACATGACCTTGACTAGAACCGAACCTGAGACCCTTTAGTCCATGGGCCCAACACTATCCATTGAGTAAAATGGGCTGGGGCATAAACTTTTCTTATACTTATTATCTCTTATATTTTGATTGTTGTACTAGAAGGCTGAAAGTGTCTTCCAGTTAATCTAATTCTCCCTTTAATGTTATTGATAGGGCTCACATAATGCCACAGAGAGTCCAATCTGCGTTGATTAGACTACTTCTTTAAGTCCTATTAGAGCTAATTTCATCCCAAACACTAAATCAATATTTCTAAAGAGACTGAACAAAGTCAGAGAGCAGGTACTCTATAAGGCCACTACCTGGTCTATAGTTTCATTGCACATCTTGTTCCCATTGCTTTTCTCAACCAGAAATATTGATCCCCTTTCCTCCCAATAAACACATCTCTGAATGATACCCACCTTTCTAATGATAATTTCTTTGAAAAGTCTCTCATTATTCATTATCATGACATCACAGCACTCTCTAAATCATAGTTTCAATTTTAAAGTAAGTAGTCTAAGTTTTTCATTACTCTGTTTTTCCAACTAGTCTAGAGGCTGCAGAGGGTATTTTTTTCACTGTTATGACTTCACCATCTCATACAGCACTTGAAACGTGGTATATGCTAAATTAGTATTCATTAAATGATTGAATGGATGGCTGATTAGAAAAGTATTACAATTGTTAAGGTAAAAAATGTAAAAGATAAGGAAATCATTTTATAAGTCATCTAAACATATAAGGTAAAAAGTTATAAATCTAAGAAAACTCTGATAATTAAAGTAAAATCTCTTCTTTTACCAATAATAAAACTAAACTTCAGAAAGGTGAATTGACTTTCTGTAGTTATCACAAGTAGTGGATGTGAGTGTGAAACTCAGATCTCTCATTCAGAAATTCTTTCCACCAGAATATGTTTTCAAATACAAGCAGATGGTCCACTTTGATGAAAAAACAATAGATTCATTTAACTCTATTAACCTCACTTTGCAAAAAATAAATAGGAATCTGTTGAGATTAAAGTGCATATTGAGTTGTAGTTCAATTCAAAAGAGCTTATTTTTAGAAAGAGCCTAGAATCATGAAATCTGCTTATTAAAGAAAAAACAATCCAGAATGTGGCTCCAAGGTGAATTACAAAACTGTGAGCAAATAAGTTAACAGGGGTTTCCTAATCTAGAATATATAGCACTAAAATTATTTATAATTATGATCATTATTATCAATCACAATGCTTACTAATACTTACTGAAAACAGAGGTATGAAAAAAAATTGATTATATAGACAAAGATGGTCATCAGCAATGGTTGAACACTGAGGTATTTCTGGAAATGTATACTCCATGAGCATCTTTGGGCCAGAAGTGATTCCTTTGAAGCCAAGGGCACCAAATGCTTTCTACTACTCAATTTGGCCAAAGAATGGCTGATTCTAAGCACAGTTCCATTAAGAATAGGGCCCAATGGTGATTCTAAACTCTATGCAAGTGAGACCAAAGGTCTTATGGTCTCTATGGATCTGGAGAATATTATGCTAAGTGAAATAAGCCAATCAGAGAAAGACAAATATCATATGATATCATTTATATGTAGAATGTAATAAACAAAACAGAAACAAACTCACAGATATAGAAAACTGACAGCTATCAGAAGGGATGAGAGTGGGATAGGGTATAAAGTGTGAAAAGATTGAGCAAATAAAAAGAGATTTAACCAAAAATTTATATGCATATAAGTATAACTCCATGGACACTAACAATAGTTGATAGGCTTTGGGGGGAGGAGGGGAAGATATTGGATGGAGGGGATTAAATGGGATTGGGGGGGAAGAGGCCATCTGTAATACTTTCAACAATAAAAAATCAAAAACAAATGAAATTCAGAGATAACAATTATGGCAATTAAAAGAGAATAAAGGGGGGATAAATGGTGATAGAGACTTGACTTTGGATGTTGAACACATAAAACAATATACAGCTGATGTATTATAGAATTGTATACTTGAAACCTATATAAATTTTTTCAACCAATGTCATCCCAATTAATTCCAGACTTTTTTAAAAAGCTGACTACACACTTTTTAAAATTAACCCATGATGACATGTTCAACTGTGTATAACTCAGAATTGTTCTGTCTGAAACCGAAATACACACCATCCCAAAGTGGCTCTGATTTCATTTCTAAGAAAAAGAGATAGTTGCCTCTAATTGTGCAAAGGAAACACCTAGAAAATAAAATGAACCTCTTGCCTGGCACAGAACAGATACTTCCATCCAATAGTGATGAAGTGAAATTCTAACAGCAGAGTATATTTACAAAGAATGTCATTACCAGTCCTAAAGTAGAACAGCACTTTCTTCGTTTGTGAAAGCTGTTATTAATGCACCTCTTGTATCCAACAAACAAAAAGTAGTGTAAAAAGGTATTAGATATTTTCATAGACATGTGTCTATGTTACTGAAAATAATAAATCTAAAGTTCTTCATATTTAACTTGAAAGTATATGAAGTTAAGCCTTAATTTATATAAAACAGCTTAAAATATGTGTGCTCTCTTAATTTACTTTTCAAATTTTTATTAAATTGGCCATGTGGGATTTGAATTGGGTAGACAAAATATCAACCATTTTGGGTCATGTCACTTTTAAGACAAACTATCACTTTCCTTCTATACTATCAGCTAATTATATATTTACTTACTCACTGAGGACACTTTTTACAACATTTCCAAAGCCATGCATTAATGTTCCCAATTTATTTTTATTATAAGGGTAAATCAATGTATTTTTAATAGAATCAGCACTTAGCATTTTATATGCTAGGTCATGAGATAAACCTACTGGGAAGTGAGATGATAATAATACATAAATTAGTTCTAACCCTAACCCTATTCATTTTTAAAATATTATTTAGATATCATCTCTTCATTACTTTCATAAACCTGGTGATAGCACTATTTCTTGAAGTTAATGTCATATATGGAAACATTTTTCTTCATGAATTCACCCAAATCTGAAATGCGGCCTTAGAAAAGAGATTATCTTAGAAGTAGTGTTCAAGTTCAGATACCACATTTTCACATCTAATGGACTTTACTACTTGATTTTAATTTGGCAAAATATATTAAAAAACAATTTGCTCCATCAAAATCTTTACCAGTGGAAGGGGAATATATTCAATAATATTGTGATAAATTTGTACAGCAACAGATGATTACTAGATTAGTGGGGTGAACACATTGTAAGGTATATAAATGTCAAATCACCACATTGTACACCTGACACTAATAGAATATACCAACTCTACTTAATACAAATGTAAACTCCAACTCTTGAGAGAATTGCAAGTGGGTGGGTTCAGGTTGGGGAAGAATTTGTGACCACTGTTTTGCAATCTACCACATATGTAATTTCCCATTTGCTTTCAGGAAAATAAATCCCAGTGATCCAAATTAACAACCAAAAAAAATTTTCACCTACAAATGATATAGCTGACTTTGAGGAAAATGAGAAGAGTAATGGCAAAATCACTTTTAAATTCTTTCACAGAAGTAGCTTAATTACAAATATCATAACAGTAGTAAAGTTATAAAGCTGATACCTGTAACTTTTCTAAGTCACACACAGCATTAATAGAAAAATAGGGGGGTAGGGTATGGGGAGGGAGAGATATCTTAATATATAGTGATAGGAGAAGATTTGACTTTGGATGGGGGCAAATGGTCCTATAGACAGATTTTGTAATTTAGTAATCCACGCTTGAAACCTACATGTTCATGTTGACTAATGTCACCCCAATAAAATTTAATTAAAAAAATAGAAAAATAGAGAAGATAAACATTGTTTTAGACATGGTTTTGAAGTCTACCTGAAAATTTCCTAGTTTTAGACTTTAAGAAGCAAACACATTAGACAAGAACTGACTTGTGCAACATGATTCAAATGTAGGTTCAAATGTAGGTTTACTCGGGAATAAATTATCATTTGTAATTACCATTGTTGCCAGCCCAGCAATATTTATTACCTTCATTTGATCTGCACTGTTGGTGATAGTTCTCTGCATCTCCATTACTACCAAAGCAGTGAAAGGCAAACAGTCTTATTTCACATGTATATTAAGTTTTCCTAAAACTCCCCTACTATCACTGGTACTACTTTTAAGTTTCTCTGCTAAAAGACAACTTTACCAAGTGAACAGAGTCTGATAATATTTACCCATTTATTAAACTAAGAATTGCTTTTTCTTCTTTTTCATCATCAAATATACTGTACAGAAAAACTGTATTCTATTAAGAGTAAATAAGCACAAATTTAAAATGGCAATTTTTCTCTGTTTTTCTAAGACTAAATCAAAGGAACAGCAAAGGAAAGACACTTTTAATCTCTGAAAAAATCTACAACATGCACGAGTGTCCATTCCAATAAGGCTGTTTCAAAGTTGATTGCACATGTCTAAAAACCAGGAATCTAGAGAACTTATAATTCTGGGATAGCTCTCTGGAAATTTATTTTAAAATATCAGCAAAGAATTTGTAGTCTTCTAACCATGGGCTGTTTATTTAACCATTATTGAGCAAATGATGACATGCTTTCTAATAGAATTTAAAGTTTAGTGGGTAAGACAAGTAACAAATGTCTGTCTTGCCATGGTCTTAGAGTCAAAACTTTAATTTTGAATTTTGTGGCCTTAAGAAATGCTTCTTAAATCTTGCCCAAAGAACTGGTTAGTGGTAGAGAAATACACAAAAATCCAGGAGCCAGAAAGCAAAAAGAAAATGTTCTTTTTAAAAAACATATATATTTATTGATTTCAGAGAGAAACATCAATGCTGAGAGAGAATCATTGATCAGCTGCTTCCTGCATGCCCCCCATTGGGGAGCATGCCCTCAACCTTGGCATGTGCCCTGTCTGGGAATCAAACTGGGTCCTCCTGGTTTATAGGTGCACACTCAACCACTGAGCCATGCCAGCTGGGTAAGAATGTTCTTTATCTCAACTTTAATTTTTCTTCAGAGTCAAAAATTATATATGATGTGTATAAAAATAGAGAGTTATTGAGGGGGTATTAATTTTAATACCTAGGAAATTTTATTACTCTTAATGCTATTACCTATACAGTCAAAAGCAGTAAGTTTATTCTTTGTCTTTGACACTTGAGTTGTTGCCTGATCAATATTCTGCTGCCTTGTTATCATTATTTTATCTTTATAGAATAAAGTAGGGACAATAAAACAAAATGGGACTTTAACTGAGTTCTCTGAATTCATGCGTTTTTTTTTTTGTACATTTATATATTTTAAGAGGGAGAATTGACCCAGGGATGAGGGTAGAAATGAGAGGACAGAGTTTTAGAGTGAGGTGCAAGAATAGTGAAAAATGACTAGAAGTGTGAGAACAGAGAGGGGCTGAAAGGGTCAAATCAAAGTCAGGGGAAGCATTTCAAAATCATGGCATTTTGCAGACTATTAATGTTACCGTGTACTTTTATAGTTAGGGAGCAGAAAAGAACTATTGTTTTTATAATAGAAGAATGCAGCCTGAAGCTCTTGGATAACCACAGAAAAAGTGAACACAAAGAGCCAGTAGAGGTCTAAGCTACAGAGAGCCTTGTTTGCATGGGAAAGTCAGGCAAATATTTTTATTCTCTAGTTTATGAAGATGAGATGTGTGCATGTGTTTAAATTTTTAATGCCACATAGCTTTCATCTAATCTATTGGATAGAAAATTCAAAAATTAGAATCTTCAGTAAACACATCAAGACATGATTATATTCCAACTCAAAATGAAAGTCTGCACAAACATCTAGCAGTAAAAAAAGATGTCAAAGTCTATTGCATAACTGGCTTACAGTGCTGTCATCAACCAAATAAAACCCTTCCACTTCAATTATAGTCAGAAAGAAAATTTAGTTCCTGAAATGTAATGAATTTTTCACACTGCCAAAGCTAAGAACTTTTTATTAAACGGTCTTTCTACTGTTATACTGATTTAGCATGTACCTAAAATCTCTTGAAGGGCAATCATTAGGAATGAAACCTTATAATCCACTTAAAAATCTGTGGTGACCAATATACATCTAAAAAATTGTCACGTTAAAATGCTATATACAAAGCTCAGCCTCCATTTACAAAAGAAGGATCACCACTATAAGAATCAATTTGTAGAAAACAATGCATACTGCTGTCTATATTTCATATGTTTAGGCTGGGCTGGGCCTGCAGTTCATCAAGGTCAACTAAAGCTGATGGGCATTTTTCCTAAGTGTTGTGAACAATTCAAATTAGACTGAAGTTTCCCAATGACTCCATGATTACACTGTAGCTTTATTTTAATACTAGTACAATGTACTATTAATACCTGGTAGAAGACAGGTGCTCATAGTGGTAGCTGAACTTAAAAGGAAAGCTGTTTTTTAATTTTTTACAATTATATTAATGCTAGAGGCCTGGTGCACAAAATTCATGCCTTGGAGGGGGTGTGTCCTGCACCCTCTCAAACCTGGGACCCCTTGGGGATGTCCAACTACTGGTTTAGTGTGGGATTGGACCTAAACTGGCAGTTGGATATCCGTCTCACAATCCGGGATTGCTGGCTCCTAACCGCTCACCTGCCTACTTGCCTGATTGCCCCTAACCCACTTCTGCCTGCCAGCCTGATAACCTTCTAAATGCTTCCCTGCCAGTCCAATAGCCCCCAACTGCCCTCACCTACTGGCCATCTTGTGGTGGCCATCTTGTGATGATATCATGTGTAATGCCACCTAGGTTTTTATTTTATAGGATGTTTGAGATATTCAGCTTTTTCTGACTCATTACCTCTCTAAAGTCACAAAATATTAGAAATAAAAATAAATCAAATGAATCAAATAATTATCTTTATTGTAAGGTATTCAATATTAACTGCCATCATGTGACTTTTGTTTCCAATTACACTGCTTTTATTTGGCAGTGATAGGCTCTCAGATAACATTAAGTCGTGAGCTTTATTGTAAAGATAGTTTTGTGCTTAGCTTCCTCCTATTGGTGAGTCAAATTCCTTAAGATTATCCTGAACCACTGTCAGGTAGGTCTGGTTCTATTTATTAGAAGCTAGTCACTATTAGAAGCTTATACGCTAAGTCCAGTGTATGCTCAAGGTGAGAGCATTATACAAGGGGGTGAACATCAGGAGTCAGGGATTGTTGGGAGCCATGCTGACCTCAACTACAACTCCCTATTAATTTTCCACATCTTGCCTCTGATTCCCACTAATTCTTACTTTATGCTAATACTAGAGGCCTGGTGCATGAAAATTCATGCACTGAAGTGGGGAAGGGGGGTCCCCCTCTCATAGTCCAAGAGCCCTCAGGGTTGGGAGGCAACCAAGTGATCAGGGGAAGGCAATGCCCCATCACACCTCTGCTGCTGCCACTCTGGCAGTGAAAGCCTTGGCCGGCCCTGAATACCTGAACTTCGGGCAGCCCTGGGAGGCTGGGAAGCCACTATCCAAGGCTTGCCTGCACCTTGGGCCAGTACTGGGTGGCTGGGCAGCCGCTATCTGAAGCTTGTCTGTGCCTTGGGCCGGCCCTAGGCACCTGGGGGGCTGAGGAGACGGGGTGACTCTGAAGGTAAGCTCACAGGGTGGGTTTGGCCATGCTGTGTGCCTGCTGCCCCAGCAGTGCTAAGGGGACTGGACACTGCCATCTTGTGGCTGTGGGTGCCACCATCTTTGAGGGTGTGATAATCAATTAGCATGTTCTCCCTTTATTGGCTGTGGGTGATGCCATCATTGTGAGGGTGTGATGGTCAATTAGCATATTCCCTCTTTATTAGATAGGATGTGAATGTTTATTTGACAATGGGGCTGATACTTATAAAGTACAAATCTATATTTCAAAATATTTATATATTTTAAAAAATACCAAAAAAATCCTTCTTTCCTGCCTCCCCCCCAACACACAAACTCACTTTCAAACTTTAAATCTCCTGACAAATAATTTCCTTTAACAGACAGATGCCATTTTTAAAATCATAATTTGTAAATATCTTCTGATTTTAAAAATTACTGTGTAAAGGGTTTTAGAACTTTGAAATTGTAGTTCAAATTTTAAATATTCTACATTTTTAAAAATGATTTTAACAAGTATTTCTCATTTGGCATATTTGTAAAGTTTGTGTACTTTTAAATTTATATTTTACTTTTTCATTTTCAACTTACCAAACTAAGCATGTGCCCCTTATATCTAGCAAATGTTCTTCACTATTCTCTCAAAGCATAGTTATGTTCTTTTTTTTCCCTTTCTTTTAATTTTTTTTTTTTAGTTATGTTCTTTAACAAATGTGGGAAGAGTTAAAAGCCTTGTGGTAATCTGAGTATTAATTGGAAAATAGTGACAGACCACCCCTTCAAGAACACTATTTTGCAAGAAAAAATAACCATCTCATTATAGATTTCAAGAATTACAGAGTGACAAGATAGTGAGCACTGATTAATTGAATTTAATGAGTTGGAAGTGAACTCATTTTGTTATAGACTTAGCAGCATCAAATCGTTTGAAGCCAATGTGCCTTAAATTGTTAACGATGCCAAAATATATTAAGTTCCTTAATCAGCATTGACTTGAAAATGTAAACATAAAGCTTAGCTAGTTTTTTTGTTTTGTTTTTTAAGGGTCAAACAATAGAGATGGATCACTATTTGGCAAAACCATATTTCAATTTTGAGGTTTCTAAAAAAATATACAGAGGAATATCTATAGGTATTCTATGACACGTGCGCGTGAAAGAGAGCGAGAGAGAGAGAGAGAGAGAGAGAGAGAGAGAGAGAGAGAGAATGCAATCAAACCCCTGACAAAACTTAGTGTATTTTTAATTGTACTTGAGAATTAAAAACCAAGGGGAACACTTTGGAGAGGGAGTCAAGGAATCAGAGGGACAGACTGATAATGAGGGTAGCAGACATGTATGAAAAATGAAGAGGTGGGAAGAGACCTCTGGATCTCATGAGAATAATTGTTTTTAGGGAAGCTAGGCTGGGAGAGCCCCTCTTGCAGTGCCTTATTAACAGGTGTGAATAGCTGCTACCATCACAAGTTGTCACTGTTAGCAGGCTGCTACCCAACACTGGCACATTTGAGATGTAACATGACACTAAATGGTGTGTTCTCTTCTCCTGAAGGCATAGGAAAGTGTGAACATAATTCAAATCAGTCTGAGAAGGAAGAAATCGTAGCCCTCTACCCTCTTTGTCAAAGCCTTTTTCTAACTCATATGTACAGTAATGATAACAATAACAAAAGCAAACAATGTCATTTAACATGCCCTAATATTTACTTAGTGACAACACAAAATTGTAGTTGAGCCTGACAGGTGTGTGTTTAGGAATCTTGCCTCCCTTGAACAACAACTTTAATCAGTTTTTATTATACTGGGGAATTTGTATGTGGCCTGTCATTCTTTATAAGATTATTTTCTTGTTGTTTATTTAGAAATCCATATATTTAGCAAGGCTTGTGAAACTAAGCTGTGAAGCAATCTAATTACTTCCAAGATCTGGTGCCCAGGCGCTTAGTGCAAATGAGTTCTGTCTAACCATCTTCAAGGGAATATCTGTTATTCAAAACAAGAAAATCCTCAGGGCAGGAGCCTTGTTGTCCACTAATCCTGTGAATAATTCCAAGCAGTTTATTTCCAATAATTGGAACTCCAAAGGAAGAGTTCCAGATGTTTATGAATGCAGCTATGGTCAACCAAGAACACAGAGGATAACCAGGACACTACCTGTTTTCCCTTTACTAAAAATAAAACTAACATCCATTAAAGTGGCTAACAATATGGCTAAAAAGGCCTTAATTTAAAGGCATTGATTTCACTATCAACTTTGACTGAAAGACACATATTGGATTTTCTTTTTGTCTAAGAAAACACTGGATCTATTTCTTAATAATATGGAATAGCATTAAGCTCAACTCCCCTAATGTCACAAAGCTGATATTTCTCTACAAAGTAAAAAAAAATAAAATACAAAAAACAGGTATCTCAATTAAGAGTTGAAAACATTCTTTTGTTTAGGAGATTAAGGGGGCATAAAGGAACACAAGTTTATAGTGCATGTCCCTAACTTTCCAGGGCTCATTCAAAAGGAACACTGTATTAAGCGATGAGTCTCATATGGGGGTTTATAGCTAGCAGGTGCTCCAAAATTTGAATGAAAGAGAATATATCTGAAACATTATCAATTAAAATAAACATGTGATTTTTGAGAAATAGATGGCCTTTATTTAAAGACAATGATATGTACGCAAATAGAGCTCAGGTGAAAGAAAGGGTATTGGCATGGAAATACGTTATTCCTTATAAAAGAGCATCAACAAGGTAAGTCCAGGTTGAATACCATTTCATGTCATGGCGTATTTCAAATAAAGGTTTTCTATCACTAGCAAATTCAGTCAGCCCATCCATCAGAATTACTTTGACCTTATTTCATGCATCGACAATATTTGCAGAGTCACAAGTAGAGTAAAATGGAAGCACAGTTTAGGAATGTATTTGTAAATCCCTTTCCTTCATTTTCATGGGTCAAAAAGAAGTTTTGCTGATAAATGTGCTTAGATTATGATTATAATTTTTCCAAATTAACTAAATATGAAAATGACGGAAGGCACTCTTTAAAAGAACAGCTAAAACTTGTGTATAAATGAAAACATCATCATGGTATCTATACATATTTCCTTTAGATTATTTAAGACTCTGACAAGAGTATTATCAAGCCTTAAGAAGTAGTAATGAATAGTCCAACTGAATCATCATTGAGAAATCTTCAGCCATAGCCAGTTTTTCTCAATGGTCAGAGAATTGGCTTATGGACTGAAAGCTCACAGGTTTGATGCTGGTTAATGGCACACACCTTGGTTGCAGGCTAGATCCCTGTGAGGGAAGCAACCAACCAATATGTCTGTTGATCTCTCTCTCTAACATCAATGTTTCTCTCTCTGTGTGTCTCTCCCTTTCCCTTACATTCTCTCTAAAAAATAAATAGAAAGCAAACAAACACAAAGTAATCTTAGTTGAATATAAAGAACAAAATGAACAAACAAAACTGAAACAAATTCATAGGCACAAAGAGCAGACTGGTGGTTGCCAGAGAGGAGGGAGGGTGGAGGGACTAGGTGAAAGAGATAAAAGAATTAAGAAGTACAAATCCATATTAACAAAAGAGTCTTGAGGAATAAAGTACAGCATAGGGAATATAGTTAATTAGAGGCCCAGTGCACAAAATTCATACACTGAGAGTGGTTCCTCATCCTGGCCTGCACTCTTTTCAATCTGAGATGTCTGGGGTCAGTTGGACATCCCTCGATCCCTCTTGCAATCAAGGACAACTGGCTTTTAACCACTCACCTGCCTGATCATCCCAACCCCTCTACCTGTTGGCCTGATCACCCCTACTTTGCCCCCCTTTCTGCCTGATCACCCCTAACCTCTCTGCCTGCCTGCCTGATTGGCCCTAACTGCCTCTGCCTTGCCCCCACCACCATGGCTTTGTCTGGAAGGAAGTCAGATATCTGGAAGATGGCCGATTGATCCGGTCTAATTAGTATATTGCCCTTCTATTAGTATAGATAATATTGCATTAATTATGTATGGTCCCAGGTGGGTACTGGAAATATCTAGGGAAAACACTTTGTAAAGTATATGTTTCTCTAACAATTATACTATATACCTGAAACTAATACAAAATAACATTGAATGTCAACTGTAGTTGAAAAAAAATTTTTTTAAAGAAATCTCCATGGTTTAGATGCAGGATTGCTTGTCTCTATAATAGTATTTCAGCTTCTAAGAAGTGTCCTTGAAGGCTGTCACAAATTGAGTTCATTCCATAAGAACCTTCTCCAACTCTCAGGCAGTTCAATACAAGTTTCCTAAGAAAATATAAAGTGGAAATGTGGATAAAGTAAATTAAGGCACAGTCTAGATGTATAAAGACCGGACAATTTAGGGAAGGAGACACTACCACAATTCAGAATGAAATACAAACAAGGAAGGGGTTAGAAAAAAGGAGAAGGATATTGAGTGAGGCCTATAAAAGCAAGCATGAATTTTATAGGCAGTCATTAGATAGAAAGATATTTTTAAGTGGAAGATTTCCTGTCCCTTTTATCTACCTAGTGCTCTGTAAAAAGGCAAGGTGCAAATATTTAATGAGTGTCTATTGAATACTGCATATAGCTTATTTAATGCACAGTGTCTCACATTAGAAATTTTAGATTCACATGAATTAAATAACTTGCTTAGGGTAGATACCCAGGAAATAGAGCTGTCAACTTGGGTCTAAAGTCCATGCCTCTTGCCACTGTGTCTCAGTATGGAGAGGAGAATCAAGTTTATTCTGAAAGAATCAGTGGTGGGGGAGGTTGAAAGGGAAGGTGGCAAATAGTTTCAATTGCTTGTGTCACTATACATATATAATGCCTGCATCTGAATTTTCCAAGGTATTTCCAAGAATTCCTTAAAAATAGTATTTTTTAAAAATATATTTTTTATTGATTTCAAAGAGGAAGGGAGAGGGAGAGGGAGAAGGAGAGGGAGAAGGAGAGGGAGAGGGAGAGGGAGAGGGAGAGGGAGGAAAGGGAGGAGAAGGAGAGGGAGAGGGAAAAGAGGGAAAGGGAGAGGGAGAGGGAGAGAAAGAGGGAAAGGGAGAGGGAGAGGGAGAGAGAGATCAATGATGAGAGTAAATTACTGATCAACTGCCTCCTCATGCCCCACACTGGGGATTGAGCCTACAACCCAGGCATGTACCCTGATCAGGAAATATACTGTGACCTCCTGGATCATAGGTTGAGCTACTGAGCTATGCTAGTCAGGCTAAAATACTATTTTTAAAGTATAGTCATAATAGAAAGAAAGCTAATATCTCCTCCAAGTTGTGTGAAAATATTATTGCAGATGAACTCAAAACATTTATTTTTTCTTCACCATGATATATAACCTTCTTTCCTTTTCTCTAAAAAAAAAGGACCTAAAATACTGGCAAAATTCTGTGATTCAAATGAGCATAATGTTATATTCACAATTTGCTAAGATATATGAAAAGCATTTCAAGGTTTCTTTCAAAACACTAAGCAGAAAATGTTAGCACTAACAGAAAAAAAAAGTCTTTCTGTAGTTATTGAGTTCCAAAGTTACTATAATTTCTCTCAAGAGGAATAAAAACAGCCACTGATGGAATTAGGTCAATAATGAGTTAGCTATATTTAAAATGTCAAAAACTCATCATTAATAAGGAATTTTATAATCAACTAGAGGCCCAGGTGCATGAAAATTCATGCACTGGAGTGGGGTGAGGGGGCAGGGTCCCTCTGCCCAGCCTGGCCCTTCTCACAGTCTGGGATTCCTCAGGGGTGGCAGGTGACCTGGTGATCATGGGAAGGCGAAGCCCCCATCACACCTATGCTGCTGCCACTGCTGGCAGTGCAAGCCTAAGCCAGCCCTGGTTACTTGTGCCTCGGGCCAGCCCTGGATGGTTGGGCAGCTGACATCTGAGGCTTACCTGTGCCTTGGGTGTTGGCTGGGCAGCCACCATCCGAGGCTTGTCAGCTCTTTGGGCCAGCCCTGGGAGGCTGGGGGGCTGAGGGAATTGGGGAACTCCAGAGGCAGGTGTGTGGCAGGGGTGGGTGGATCCGGCCTTGCCATGCATCTGGCACCCCGGCGGGGCTGAGGCGACTGGGTGCCACCATCTTTGAGGGCATGGCAGTAAATTAGCATATTCCCTCCTTATTGGCTGTGGGTGCCTCCATCTTTGAGGGCGGAGCAATCAAAAAGCATATTTCCTCCTTATTGGCTAAGGGTGTCACCATCTTTGTGATGGCGCGAGGGTCAATTAGCATATTCCCTCTTTATTAAATAGGATGCACACTTAAAATAATATATTGTAGTTAACCAAAAAGTTTGAATAGTAAAACAGCAGTAGGCTATACAAATATTCAAGTTTCCTTCATTCTTTTCTCTATAACCATCCCTTTACATCAAAATTATTTTTTTTAACAAGAAGATTAATTCCACCTTGTATAAGCTCTACTAAACTCCATAAACATTAGATATTACACATGTTGCTTACCTTGACTGGCTTTCTTTACTTGTAAATATAGTCACATGCTTTGACACAAGGTGTGTTTTCCCCAATCCCTCAGATCCCTATCCAAGCACTGGAGAGAGAATGTTCAGAATATTTTTCTCACTTTTTATATCTCTTTTCAACATTTAGATACATCCAGGATTTGGCCTTCATGTGAAAAATAAACAATTTTCATTTTTTAAAAATATTTTTTTATTGATTTCACAGAGGAAGGGAGAGGAAGAGAAAGATAGAAACATCAATGATGAGAGAATCAATGATCAGCTGCCTCCTCCACGCCCCCTATTGGGGATGTGCCTGCAACCAAGGTACATGTCCTTGACCAGAATTGAACCTGGGACCTTTCAGTCCACAGGTCGATGCACTATAAAGATAAATTTTTAATTACAAGCTCAAATTATAAACTTAATATAAATAAGTTATATTTTTGAAGAGCCAAATGGATAGAAACTTCCTACAGATGAAAGAAGGCATAGGGTCACTCTAAATAGTTATGGAAAAGAAAAGAATATATCAGAAGGCAGCTTATCTGTACTGGGGCTATCAGTTTATAAACTTCATTCTAAAATTTGAAAATTATCCTGCATATTTACCACATGGACTAACACATTTCCCTAATATTAACAATTGAGAAATTGGAACTTAGCTTGCCCAAATGCCAGGCATTTATATGCCTCAGTAACTCATCTGGAAAAGAAATAAAGTGCCCACTTCACTAATGCTCTGAAATGTTAATGCTGTGGGTGTATATGAATCAAGCTTACCAACATTTAATTGTTAAAATGATTCTGCTGAACAATTTAAGGCAATCAACAGAATTATCCCACAAATGTCAAACCACCCAGTGACTCAACTAAATACAACTATAGGTTCTAACACAGAATGCCAGAATGTCTTTGCAAATTTTGGGAAAACCTAAAATTCAAATGCTCTAAATTGGTGCCAGAGCAACCACCAGATAATCATTGCTGTTGGGCATATCTATAGAAAGCACCAATACTCTCACCACTACTTGCTATTCTAATTTAATCAGCCCTATTAACAAAGGGCACAACAGCTTCTAACTCACAGTATTCATGAAACATGAATACCAATTATTAGTAGTCTAATTTAAGGTATTAGAGTGCATGGATCAAGAAGAATAAGCACATCAAGAATAGAAAAGAAACTACTTATTAATTAGCAAAAACTGAACAGAAAAATATTGAAAGACAAGGCACAATTATGTCACACTCCTCACTAAGTGAAAAGCTCAAGGAGGAAATGAAAATAAAATCCATCTACCTTGACCCGAAATAAAACCTTAAGAACAGCAGAAGCACATAAACAAATGAGTAATGTTCAGATTTGAGCATATGCATTACAAAGAAAAGCAGTGTGATCTTACCTGTAAAACATTCAGGGAGAGAAAGAAGGAAGTGCAAAATGCCCAAAGCATTCTTTCTGGGTAGTGGGGTATAAGTGATTTAAAAATTGTTGTGTATATATATTTTCTGAACATTGTTTTTTATGATAAAAAATATGAAAAAAATTAAAGAGGCATATTAAATTAATTCAAATGAGTACTATGAAAAAAAGTCAATAGAGAAAAATATTCCTGCTGCTTTTATAATTATCTGCTACTGCTTATGGCCTAAGCCATTCTGATTGAAAAACATGGAGCACAAGTCAAGATTCAGAGAATGAGTAAATAAAAGATTACATCTTTCATTTAGCTCTTTCTCTTTCTGTCTCTCTTTTTAAATATAAGACTCAGAAAATATATTTGATCTAATTTTAAAAAGCCCAAACATCTTGAGTTCATTTCCATTTTTATTAGTCCTAAAACTAATTACAGACAAAGGCACTTCATTCTTGATGTCTAAGGTCTCTTCCAACTCAAATTTAAGTTTTAGATGTTTAGCATTTCAGAATGCTAAACATCTATTTTGAGTATCTTGATCGTCTGAAAACTTCATTATTACATTTTGTGCTGCACATAGTTTGGACCACTCCACAGCGGTAAGAACCTCATTTCCTATATTTTTAGTCACTCACTCTAGGTTATAATCAAGCCTAATGGATAACTTTTATTGGCTGTATATCAGTGACAAATTCCATATAAATGGTTATAATTCCACCTATAAGTATTAGATGACAGTGAAAGGCAATGAATATGAAAATTTCAGCAACATGGGTAAACTGTAACTTTGGGAAACTGGGAATTGCTAACTTCAAACTATAGATAAAAGGCCAAGGCTTTGACCAGAGTATAAGGAACTTGAATTTAGGGGGGGGGGGGACGGGAGTGGGGTTTTATTCATTCTTATGAGAATTGTGGCCATGATCAACATCTTTATCCAAAAGAATGTGGTAAGCACAGAAGAGATTAATATTTTTTTTTTGCTAAGGCAATCAAAGAAGACAACAAATTGGACATCAGAAGTCTGGAATTTTCAGGCTGCACCTTAAGATAAAAACTATTAGTGTCCTTGGCCTGAAATATTACAATAGAAAATAATTGACATTGTAAATCCAGGCCCAGTAGCTATCTATTCTTAATTTTTTCCAATACCTTGATACACTAGGCACCTACTTGTAGTTGTGTACACAGCCCACAAACACATACAAACCTTTCTCAGGGAAGCCCTGAGAGTGCCACCCAAAAGGGATGTGATGACAATAGGACTTTAGCCAACACAATCCAAAGTGCTGGCTCCAGGCAGTAGAACTCTCAGAATGCACAGCCTTTTTGATCTACTCACTGTCCCCTGTATTCTTACCTGTAGTTTGTTTTTGATGTTAGTATTTCTTATATCAGTTCTTTCTAAGTACATATCTTTCTGAACCAACTTTGTCAGTAACGTGGTGAAAGGTCATTCAAGTAAAGGTTGCAACAAAGGTTGAGATGATGCAGCGCATTGTCTTACCAGGGGCTGTCAAGGAGCAAGATATAGTTTAGCAATCTAGATGTGTGACCTTAAGAAGTTCCAGAAGCCCTCTAAAGCATAGTTGTCTCACCTGAGCAATGATGTTATTATTACTATTCATCCCTGTAGTGCAGGACCATTGTGAAGATCAGTGATACTACCCACAGCCAAGTGTAAGTACATAAGGGTAGTTTATAAAGAACTACCAGTACCTAGATACTCAAAGTAACCTTATATTCAACTACAGCAATGGTTTTCAAACTGTTATCACCTGATCTAAAATAACAAAATGCCATAGAAGATCTTAATCCAAGGGTAGGAGTGAGAAGGAGTAAGAGTAAGGAAATCCAGGGCCATTGAATGGGGCTCCAGAAGACTGCCCCCCCCCATTCTATAACCAGAAGTCTGCCTCATAAATTTCATACACAGAAGCACTCCATACAATATTTTTTTGGGAAATAAAACAAATATAGTCTGAATAACACTGTTAGATTCCACTCAGAAAACTACAGACAACAATGCTTTCAAGTCAATTAAGTTGTTCTATTAGACGTGGGAAGAATTATGAGGGTATAAAGTGTGAATTATTATTAGTAAGGCAGACTGTCTTACAGAGAAAACATGTATCCATAGTAAAGAACACAGTTATAGACCATGCTGTTCAGCTACATGAGCTCTTACCAATTCTTGACCCTTTACAGTATAAAGTTTATACCCTGCCTTTCCAAAAAGTCATTACTGGCTTTCTATGAACTACTATCACATTCACAGTGAAAATTAAATTCAAGATCCATGTGGAAATTAGCTGGCTCACTTCCATATCTATATTCTTCAACACCCCCGGCTTCAGCTATCTACAAGTCTCAATTACAAGAAACTTCCCATGTTTTCTCAATGCATGATGACTTTTATTCTTCTAATTATGACTACATGCATGATGACTACAATGCATGATGACTTTTATTCTTCTAATTATCAGATGCTAAGATACATGCAACCCTTCTAGGACTTCCTGGACACTCACTATGAATTAAATGGATGTCCACCTAGATTGATTTTAAGGACATTTTTCACAATATTAGTAAATTGCATATAATCCACAAGTGAAAAACATTCTACTTATTCAGACATCATCAATCCAGCTGTTCTCTTACAAATGTCCATCTACATGTGTTTTCTTCTAATCTAAACTCCTCATGAGCATAAAAAAGAACAAAAGTCAAATGAAATTTCTTTGTTTTATTTTCCAGCCAATATCTTAGCCATCAAATTCAATAAATCTAATTGTTATTCTTGTTAACAACACGGCCCTGCAAACCATGATTTTTAAAAAAATATTTCCTTCCCCCCTTAACCTGTTATCCTAATTTTACTTCTCAATAATCTTCAAAGGAAGGTGCTAATAATCTACACAATGCCAGTACTCTCCCATTAAAGCTGTATTTCATTTCTTAAAAGATAAATGCAACCACTTTGTTTTTGGTTCTTACAACCAGCTCAGTAAATATGAAAATTACCTCTTGGCAAATTAGTAAATGAATGAATAGCCACTCAGTATACCAAAAACTGACACTAGCTTTACCTTGTGTGGGAGTTTTCTATATGTAGGTCTTTGTGGAAAAATGATTAATTCTACAGGATTAAAAAGACTGGTAAACACACACACACACACACACACACACACACACACACACAATAGGCTTCCTTGCCTATTGTTCATATTTACTATTAAATTATCCCTGATCTTTAAAAAAAATAATACTTTTCTACCAATTAAAGTCTGACTATTCTCTAGATATAGGAACACTCAAGGCCTCAATGATTGAGTAATTAAGGGGGAAGGGGAGAAAATAATTTATCTAATCTTAAGGAATTAAGTACTATTGCCTTCCCTTGTCTGTGAGAGGTTTTTGTTTTGTTTTTCCCACAAGAAGCATTACTAACATATGCCTGTCTTCCAGGCCCAGTCAATACTGGACTTAAATCTTCTTTGGTAGTTTAATATAAGTCATAAGTAAATGCTGTCTACAACAGTTCCCATCAAGACTAGAAAAAAACCCCACCCACTTATCAAAGAAATTTGTAAATCAATCCACTTAAACAATAAATGAGATTAAAGGATAGTTTCTGTATATCCATTTGTTTATGTTAATCTGTTATGTGGCAACATTGGTACCTAGTGAATTGACTCCTTTATTAAAGAAATGTATTTCTCAGTGGTTACATAATTGGATTGATGTTACTAATTTCACAGTATTTTTTAATAGACACTTGTGATAAAAAATGTACTAAGAAGAATGTTGTCTAATTAACTCACTGAACAACTGGACCTGCTTCCCCAAGATGCTACCCTAACTCACTTCATCGTTCAATATGATGACAGTTCCTGGGAAATCACTGGATTTTTCCTTCTGTAATGAGGGTCATGTTTCTAGTTCTCATCTGCCTATTTTGTGACTTCTCTCCTTTCAAGATTCTTGGAAGAAAGCATACACTCACCTGGGAGAAAGCAAAGCATGCATCTTTTTAATTTGCCTCCTTAAAGCAGAACAGAGACTTCTCATTAGCACAGTTACCTCCTCTGCTTTTGTGCTGTAGCACTGGGAGTGTGACAGTACATTGTTGCTCCTGCTCATTAAAACCCCAGGTAATAACTGCATAAACGACAATTTTGTATATTGCAGACAATGTTGTTTCATTTTCACATATCTTTATGATAAATATGAGGCTTTATAGAACTCCATAATGATGTTATCTAAACATGTCTAAAAAGCTTACTTTAATTGATTCTATTATCTTATGGACTTTACATGGCTTATAGAAGAGCTTCTATAGCCACTATAGAAGAGCTTCATCTATTACTTTCTTTTTTTTTAAATATATTTTTATTGATTTTTTTTTTTTTTACAGAGAGGAAGGGAGAGGGATAGAAAGTCAGAAACATCGATGAAAGAGAGACATTGATCAGCCGCCTCCTGCACACCTCCTACTGGAGTTGTGCCCGCAAGCAAGGTACATGCCCCAGACCAGAGGAATCAAACCTGGGACCTTTCAGTCCACAGGCCAACGCTCTATCCACTGAGCCAAACCAGTCTTGGCTATTACTTTCTTTTAATAACAATAAAATTGTCATTCATTTCTTTTGTTCCTTTACCAATAGAAAGCACTGTATATTGACCTTATGGGTATAGCATTACATTTACAGCACCTAGAGATTATTGGAGTAAGACATTTTAGTCAAATCTTCCTCTCTACTTCCTCCACCCCCATTTATCTTTTTAGGTTTTAGAAGGTTGGAAGACTTTTTTGAGTCAGGTTGAATAATGTGATGTTTGAAACAGAGCTATAGAGGAATGCACAAGTCATCTCTACTGCACAGACTCAAATTTATTTTAAAAACAAAGATAAACAGAAAAATCCAGGCCTTTTAACTTTGTTCCCAAAATGTCTATGACACAGTTAAATAGTTTAATTAGTCAATGTCCACCCTATACAAATATTCTAGGAAAGTCTAAATATGGAAACTTGAGAGTATTCAAACTAAGGCAGAAAAATATTTTTACCAAGTGTTATTCAAGTCATCAATTAGTCAGATTTCTTACAGAATGTTTAGGATCTTTCATGTCAGTAGTAAAGTATTTAATGCTGGGGAGTTTTTAAATACAATATATGTGCTATAAATAATCTAAGGAGAAATAACTGCTCAAGTCGATTCATACCCATCAACTGTAGCCATGTTTTGCAGATAACTCTATGGTGAGCATATTTTTAAAATATATATATTTTATTGATTTGTTACAGAAAGTAGGGGAGAGGAATAGAGACTTAGAAACAATGATGAGAAAGAAATATCCATCAGCTGCCTCTTGTACACCCCTCACTGGAGATATGCCCGCAATCAAGGTACATACCCTTGAAGGGAATTGAACTTGAGACCCTCCAGTCCGCAGGCCAACGCTCTATTCACTGAGCCAAACTGGTTAGGGCTATGGTGATCATCTTAAATTGGTATCCAATGTTATCCAAAGAGAGAGACCTTTCATTCTTTGGTTTTTATTGAAATCTATTGGAATGAGACTGTTAGAGTGATATGTTGTCTAAGGTTTGGGGCATTGTGAGCTGGAAACTCAAAGTAAGAGGAACAGGCTTCAATTAAGTATCTTCAGGCAAAAATGACCAATTTATGTACAACTGAAGTTGGAGCAAAGAGCCATAAGTTTCAAACCTCAAAAAAATTCCTGAGTGCCTGGCCAACATGGCTCAGTGATTGAGTGTAAATCTATGAACCAGAGGTCATAGTTAGAGTCCCAGTCAGGGCACATGCCTGAGTTCTGTGTTTGATCCCCAGTGTGGGGCATGCAGGAGAGAGCCAATCAATTATTCTTTCTCATCATTGATGTTCCTATCTCTCCCTGTCCCTTCCTCTCTGAAATCATTAAAAATATATTTTTAAAAAATCCCTGAGTAGCTGTGAGAACTGGTTGAGGAAAATCCAGGTAAAACAAGAGAACGTGGATATCCTTGCAAACTTACACATAGGGTACATATCTCTGAATCCCGCTTTCATTGTAAACTAAAAGCCTTTGCCTTTTTATTTTTAGGTTTCCAATAACTTTGACTTTTCTACTATTGTGATTTTAAAGAACCTGGGGCCTAGAAGCAAGGCAAGAAGTCCAGAGTGTAAATGGATCTGACTTTAGCTGTGAGGGTAGTGAAAGTGAAATCACAACCAGGAGTGATACAGTGGGGAAAGGTGGTAATGACATGCTTCTAGGCATGGGAATTATGTGGAAAGGGGTTTTCAAGGGGCACATTAGCAATTCCTATCCATGTGAGATTTGAAAATAGATGGTAGAACTCTTTTTTGTGGAATCTCCAAATATGTAAACAGAATGTGAAATTCAAACAGCATTGGAGACAGTAATTGTTTGGTGTTGTGGAAATCTAATAAACAAATGACTCTTTTCCTCCCCCTGGCATCTGGCATGCTTGTGACTGGATAGACACAAGTGGCCATTTTCATATCACAGTTCATAAAGAAAACTTGAGCCTATTTAAGCTGTGAATAACTTCAGGATATTTGTTAGATTTTTGTTTCCAATATCGTGTTGATTTTATATACTTTTGCATCCAAATTCTTCAGGGGAAAATTGATGATGCTATTTTATAGGACAGTAGATTGTGAACACAGACATGCACCATACTATATATATTTTCTTTCCATATTTCTATAAATACTATTCAGCCACAAAAAGAGAAAAGAAATTCTGCCATTTTTTACAACATGGATGGACCTTGAGTACCTGGTCAGAACAAAAAAAGACAGACACTATATGATCTCATTTATATGTGAAATTAAAAAAAGAAAAAAGAAAAAAGACTTATGCTCAAGTTCATAGGTAGAACAGGTTGGTGGTTACCAGAGGTGAGGCAGGGTGAAATTGGCAAAGAGCATCAAAAGGCACAAATTTCCAGTTATTAAATAAATAAATCTTGGGGCTATAATAATGTACATCATGGCATGTATCTATCTAATAATAGGATAATATGCAAAATGGTCAGAAAGCCATAATGTAATGACCAATCAGCAGGCTGTGTCCCTGCCCCCTTGTGTTGACCTGAAGACTTGAGGCTCCTGACCCTGACTCTGGCCACAGGCCCCGGGACATGAGGTTCTAGTCCCTGCCCCCCTGAAACAGACCCCAACCCCTGCAACAGTCTCCAGGACATGAGGCTCACATCCCCCATCCTTGTGCCGGCCCACAGGTGCACAGAGAAGCCCCTCCACTGCAGGCCCTGCTGGGGGTCCACAATGCATGAAGGTCCACAGGCCTCTGCCTCAGCCCGCCCAAAGGGTCTGCAGGCCTCCCCCAGCTCTGGCCTACATCTGTGGGGTAATCCACAGAGGAGCCCTGGATGGGTGGGCGGGGCCTACCTCTTTGAGGCGATGGATCACAGGGCTCCCGCACTGTGACAAAACACAGACGGGGCTGGGGGACACCCCTGCCCCTGAGTGCATGGTTTTCGTGCACTGGGCCACTAGTAATTAATAATGCTGTATTGCATATTTGAAAGTGGCTAAGAGAGTAGATCTTAAAAGTTCTTATCACAAGAAAAAAATTGTAATTAAGGATGGTGACAAATGTTAACTAGACACTGTGGTGACCATTTTATATACATATAACAAAGCATTATGTTGTACAATGAAACTATTACAATGTTAAATGTTAATTATACCTCAATAAGAAAATAAAACTATTTTTTATATCCTAAGTTGAAGATAACTCACAGGATCACATTCGTTAGTAGGAGAAGTCACTGGAATTTATTCATGGTCTGACATAGTTTTCAAAAAGTGTCATCTTGAACAAGAAATGACTCATTTATATTGAAGAGCTCTTTGGTGCCACCTAGGATTTAATTATGACTGTGAGATTAAAAATGCATTTAAATTTCAGGCTAACCTAGAGAGAAAGAAAATAGAAAGGAATCATCCAGAGTTTCAATCTTAAAAGAAAGTGGATGACTCTGGGAAAAGGAAATCACAAGCAAGCTCAAGTGAGAAAAAAAGAGGCACATTAGTGATAAGCTATTGAGTAGGAATGGCCATCTCCTTAGACTATTGCACTCAAGTGGATGACTTCATTTCAAAATTTACTCAAAATGGTTATCACCTCCAAAATGATAGTTAAGAAGAAATGGACAAAATTTTGAATCCTGAGAAACGATTGGATCTAAAAAGCCATTTAAGGACATTTTAAAATGTCACATATAAAGTGTGTGATAGCATTGCCTAGTAATTTGGTACAAGTAGTACTCACAATGGAATCTAATCAGATTTATAAAGTAATTAGCCTGAGGTATAATTTATAATTTAAATTATAAATGATTTTTAAGGACCATAGTCACAAGTACAATGTCCCTGGGTAGTATAGGCGATAGGATAAAAAGGTCCTGAACAATAAACAATCATTATTCACACATTATAGTTCTTATACAACATTCAGAAGGAAACACTGTTCATAGATATTATTCAATGCTCATGCACAAAACCTTTTTACCTATAAATTATATTTGCATAAATATATTTGCACATCATCAACTCTAGGCTGTTTTTCAAATACAACCAAACACACACACACACACACACACACACACACACTTGAGACTTCTTGAGTTTATGTTAAAGAACATACTCCACTAATTTCCATTAATAATGGACATTTTGGCCCCCAAAAGTTAGGATTATAAATTTGCATTCAACACCTAGTTTCTTCTTGTCAAATCAGATGCATTTAAATTTACAAAACAAAAGTGCAATAGAAGCTAATTCATATTAATACCATTTTATAAGATGCAAACAAGACAGTTGATTTTTATGAAGCAAAGTATCCATCTTATTAAAAACATTTCATTGCAAAATTTATTTAAATACACTAGTCTATTTTAAAAATGTATTTAATAAAAATTCAATATTTCAAAGCTTAGGCACTAGGTTGACCTTTGGGAATTTTGTAGTTTAATTGGATTAAATTAGTATACAGAACTAAAATTTTTAAATATTTTTAAACTTTAAAAAATTATTCACAATTCTGAGAAAGCCTATTCAATCAAAATGTCCTAATCTGACTTTTTTTTTGCCTTGAAAAAATCTATTTCTCATAAAAAGAAAGAAATAGTTAAGTTTGTTCATTTAATGGAGTCATGACTATGCCTTTTCCTAGTTAAGACACTTTGTAAGTGAATTCAAGTTCTGGTAGAATCTGTTATGTTCATTGGCTTCATTATTCTTTGAGTCATGTAATTAAATTCTCACATGAAATAAAAACATATAGGTGCCTATCAATCAAAAGAGTTCTATGCTTTTAGACATCAAGAATCAAGTGCCAACAAGGGCTCATCTTATAAGGGCCCCAAATGTAATTGATCATTTACATTTGGGGCCCTTATATGATTCACTAATAAGACAATTTTTAGAACTCTAGCAGACCATGTATTCTTAAGTTCTTTATAACACAAGCTTCAATGTCATATTATCAACCAGTGCCATACTTCTGAGAGAAAACAAACAAAATTACCAGTGGCATCCAGATAAAACTAATTGATTGCTATTAGCAATGTCATTTTTCAACAGATTTTTAAAAAAATTACACAACCTAATCACAGTAATTTGTGATTGCTATCATCCACAGGTCAATGTATCAGAAAAACTTTTTGAACACGAATTACTAATACACATGTTCGCCTAAAGATAAAATGGACCTTCCATGGTTGGCATTTGCATTCAGCTGTTTGTTACACACTCATTACATCCTGCAGTCAGGAAGAAGGAGTATTTAAAACACATTACCCACCCCCCTCTAACTATTGCAGCTGCTTCTACCAAGCAATAAAAGTTGCTAGAGAAATCATATACACACATATATGTAAAATTAGGGAAACAAGCTGCTTTATTGCCCTGATTTAAAATAAGCTCAGTCAGTCGAAAAGAAAAATGCTATAATATTCAGCTTGATGAGCAGCTGAAGACAAGAATATACGCAGAAGCAGTTTTAGAATTCAGGATATATCTCACTCGACATTTGAAAGAGATCAACATTTCTCCTCTCAATTTTTCTAAATCATGGAGTGAGCATTTATGTGGGGGATGTAACCCAAAATAGCAGATATATAAAAAATAATTTAAATATGATTCTGAGGTTTTTCAAGGCAGAAAAAGAAAAGGTCTTGCTCCTGCTTAATTTTAATTTGTAAACTGAAAATCATACAAATTCTAGGCTAAAGGGATACGTTTCAAAAGGCAGCAATAAAATTTGAGTTACACAAAACTGATTAACAATCATCCTTTAGTAGGAATATGAATAGATGGGCTATATTTCAAAGCGAAACTTGAAATATAGATTAATAAAGTTGTAAAGATTAGATCAAGAAGTGTAATCGATAACTCACTAGTCTAGGGAAAAAGACATTGATAGTATCTGAAAAAAAAATGAAAGTCTTACTCTTGACGGTCGCTGTCCGGGTGCAATTGTAAAGAATAGCCAACTCCCCGAACACCTTTCCTGGACCCATAGTGCACAGCTTCACGCCTTCTTTTGTAACTTCCACCTTACCATCTAAAAAGGAGAAAGGAGAGCACATTATTTTAATTCTCCTTCATGCTTCATTTTACCTGTTGCATTTCCAATAGGCAACGAGGAGGGCTAGGCTTGTTTTTAAAAATGCTTACCATTTGCAATAGCATGGATAGATGAGTAATATGCTAGGCAAAATAAGTCAGTCAGAGAAAGACAGTATTACATGATTTCATTCATATGTGGAATCTAATTAACAAACTGATGAACAGAAACAGACCCAGAGACATAGAAGCATGGAACATTGCGGAACCTCAGAGGGAAAACAGGGCAGGGTGGTTGGGAAGAGATCAACCAATGAACTTGTATGTGTACATGCATAACCATGGACACAGGCAATGGGATGGTGCGGGCCTATGGGAAGGGTGTTGGAGAATGGGAGCAGGCTGGAAGAGGTTAATGGGAGAAAATGGGGACTTAAGTAATACTTTAAACAAAAAAGATAAAATAAAAATTAAAATAAAAGTACAAAGCGGTTATCAATAAAAACAAAGTCATCATCAAGATGTAATGCAAAATATGAAATAAAATATACAAATTAAGAAATCCATATCCTCTCTTAAATTAATCACTGACAAGATTTGACACAAGACTGAAAGAAAACCTCAGAAAGAGATAGAGACACAAATGTAAATATTTAATATTAGAAAACTATGCTAATTCCAATTTTAATGTCATTTTGACTTTGAAAGAAAAATTGAGTAAGTGACTATATTTTCTATAGCACACCTCATATTTGAAGATTCTTATTTGAATAAGGCAGCTATTATGGAAAGGGAGATAACTTTGACTCTTGGGCACTACTTAATTGTAGCTCATGGTATCTTTTATTTTCAAACATCTTATCTGAAATTAGCAAGTCTGTGTTATTAGCTCCCAAGCCCTTCAACACTGGCTATAAGGAAGAACCAGCCACAAGGGTTGACGGAAAGAGACATTAGGAGTTGTTTAGATTTCACAAAGGACCTGGAAAATGAAATGTTAAAGAAGGAAAAAGCTAAAGGAACATTTTTCCTGGATACACATTGTTGCTTGCAAGTAAGGAAAATGCTATTTGTGAGGGAAATTAAAAAATATGTTTAAAAAAAAGTCAGAGCTTTGTACACAAGAAATCCTATCACCTAACAAAATGAGGAGAGAAACCAAAAGGTAACATTACTGATCCAACTTTAATCCTCCCTTTCTACCATTCCTCCAAGTTACTTACTTTCCCACAGTCTACAGAGGCTGTCATGAGCTAATGACTGAAACCATTAATGCTACCAAGTTTTTTCCAACTTCAGACCTTTATGCATCAACTTCACAATTGTTCCATTAGCTGTGTGCTTTCTGTAATACTGAAGGTTTCAGAGTTTGGCTTTAAATTCATGCCCTCCTTTTAAAAATCAATCTTGTTTATCTAAGCACTCCTATATAATAAAAACCTAATATGCAAATTGTCACTTCAACTGGGAGTTCAACTGCTTGTTATGACATGTACTGACCACGAGGGGGCAGCGCTGAACATGGGAGTTGGTGACGTGGCCCTAGCAGCAGATGGCAGTGAGCCTCGACAAGAGCAGGACTGCAGTGGGATGGTGCAGTAGGTGAATAGGCAACGCCAGGCCAAGGCAGGTATGAGTGGGGGCCCAATTGCCCTGCAGATGGCAAGGGGAGCAGAGCCTCTGCTTGGCTCCCAGGCACTGAGGGAGCTGAGGGAGAGTGGGGAGGGTCCCAGCCCCGATTGATTGTATGGTGGAGCAGCTGAGAGGGCAGCACCAGGCCACTCCACAGGCCACCTCGAGGGATCCCACCAATCACAAATTCATGCACTGAGCCTCTAGTAATATCTATAAAATCACAGGGTTGATATGCTAATTTATTTTTCAAACACCTATTGAAATAAAATCTTAAATATTAAAAAAAAAAACTATTTAAAAACGTTTATATAACTGCCAGGATCGGTGGCTGAGTGTCAGCCCATGAACCGGGAGGTCACTTCTGGTTCCAACTCATTTTTCTGACATATATTTGCCTTATTTTTTCATGCCTAACTCATTTTAAACAAAAGATGGATACAAATTATTATTATATATAATTTGCTTTTCTATATTCAAGAAGGTTGTATTTGCTTTAATTAGAAAAGCAAAAAATAAAACACATTTTCCACTGACGATTCAATATATTCACAGTTGCCAAGCAAGTAGGGGATCTGATCTCATATGAAAGATGAGAATAATCCAAAAACCCTGTATTTTTTTTAATGAATAGAAAAATATAAATGGTAAACAGTAATAGAATGTTTCTAAATATCGCCCTTTGATCACTTATCCTTCTTTATTACCTATCAGGGGGATGGGGAGGGAATAATTTAGGGAGGCAAGAGTGATTGGGCAAGAAAGTTAAAGCCCTAACCGTTTTGGCTCAGTGGACAGAGCTTTGGCCTGTGGACTGAAAGTTCCCAGGTTCGATTCCGGTCAAGGGCATGCACTGTACCTTAGTTTCAGGCACATCCCCAATAGGAGGTGTGCAGGAGGCAGCTGATCGATGTTTCTCTCTCATTGATGTTTCTAACTCTCTATCCCTCTATCCCTCTTTCTTCTCTGTAAAAAAAAAATATCAATAAAATATATTTTTAAAAATGTTAAGTACATACATTAATATGAGAGTTCTTCGAGGACATTTACAAATATTCTAATTCCCAAGAAGCCAGTAGAGTGAGTTATTGATGTGAAATGTGAATTTGGTTAAGTTCATTCACTATGCCATACACTAGCCTTGAAGCAAAATTAGGAGTGATTATACATCTACAAATGATTTCCAAATATGACCTGTGTGATTCACTTAAGAAAACCAAGAACAAACAGTTAAAATTTCACCCAGACACTCAGTGGCCCCTATTCCAAACTGATCAACTTGGGTCATCTTAAAGCCACTTCCCTTTCTTAGACTTTTTTCACTCTGTGGCTGCCTTTGAGATTTGTTTTGAATGGAATCCATTTGCATAGAAAATAGGTAGTACTGTGTGTGGTTATTTTAGTGGTGGGGGGTGGGAGGTGAGAAAGGCATGTAGTGCAAACAGGAAAAGTGAACTATGCTGAATATATACCATGCTTTTCCCAGGGGCTTACACCAGTGTAGAGGCAGATCATGCTTGGAGGTTTCTATATAATTATAATTTGCTATCAACTTTATGAGCCCATTTTGATGAATTCACTTCAGGTTAGCACTGATTAGTTTCTATTTCTTTAAAGAACTAGAAGACATTGATCAGCATTTATTCATGACTTTATATGTTTCAATTTTATTTCACATATGTTAGATTTCAAATCATTTTTTTAAATGGAGTAGCTGAAAGATTTTCAATAAAGTCTAGTAAACTTTGGACATTTCCCATTATTTTCCTGATTAAACCATGATGAGAGCCTGAGCTGGTTTGGCTCAGCAGACTCAAGGTTCCTGGTTTCAGTTCTGGTCAAGGGCACTTGCCCTGATTGCTGGCTCTATCTCCAGTAGGGAGCATGCAGGAGGCAGCCAATCAATGCTTCTCTCTCATCATTGATGTTTCTATCTCTCTCCCCCTGTCCTTTCCTTTCTGAAATCAATAAAAATATATTTTAAATAATAAAACAAAGACTAGAAGTTACTAGAACTGTTTTTATTTTTGAGAATTAATGATATTCTGAAATGAAGTTAATCTATATTTTCTGCTTCTGCTCTTTCTTAATCACTTTTGCTTTTTTTAAAGAAGAGTGATACTATATTGGTGTTATTTTTACTATGCACTATCTCTGCCAGGAAAGAAAATTAAAGAAACGTTCAACTCATTTTTATTTAGATTTTTCTAACTTGTCAAGTTGTTTGCATAGGGATTTGAAACAGTTGGCTAAAATTAGGTTTACTTATAGTTTCATTTAGTTCTTTTCTCACTCCTGCCATTAGCTTCACTAAATGAAAGCTTTACCATAGTAACTTGAATGCCTTTTTTATTCTATTTCACTTACCATATGCCCATTTAAGATCTGGAATGGTCTGAGTCATAAGTCCTAACACTTGCCACTTTGAGCAACAATCAACCTATCTCCTGCTTTTTGGCACCACGATTCACACACCACATTTTATCTGTCTTTTACAAGCATTAGTAGGCTCTATAGATTAAAAAAGGAGAAATTGAATTTCCATGGAGACCTAGAATCTCCTGGCTTTGTTTACTTTTATGTGTTTTTCACTAACCTGAGATTTTGTGTCCCAAGAACTTTCATACTAAGGCAAATCAGCTTAGAGACTTATTACTGGCAGGCAGAAATATAATGACTGGCAATAACCTAATTATAAACACTGTGCTCAGTTCTAACAACCTTGGTTGGAACACTCAGAACAACTTGATTGACCAGTAAAAGGAGACAGATGTTATATCAAAGTTCCCATCTTCTCATTGAATCTGTTTGATTCACAATTTTGTAGGTCTGAGACCACAGCTTTTCTATTATGAATTCCCTCATACACGTTTCTGTAGTTGCTAGATTCAACCAAATTCAACACTATGCGGTTGAGGTGTACTGTCACCAGCATGGCTGTATTTCCTACAGGAGAGGAGGTTCACTTATGGATTTGGTTTCTTTTGTATTTGTTGTCTTTCAGTCTTATTTACTAGTGCATACTAGTACAACTGACATACAGCACTGTATACATTTAAGATGTAGAGCATAAATACCTCACTTATATATTTTGCTAAATGATTACCATAATCTCATACCAATACATTTTTTTTGCCTTATAATGAGAATTTTTAGGACCCTCTGATGTTTTCATAGATTAGGAAAGTCATTTTATCAAACTCGCCCTGCAGGGTCATTTTAGATTAGGGTGCTGGCAATTGGGGAAGAAAGTAGAAACTGATGAAACTGTTATGGGCTAACTGGAAAGAAAGCCATCCAACTGCCAAGAACAAACTGTGATCTTAGATTTCCCCTGTAAATCTGTACTTCTTGCCAGTCATTTATATATGTCACCCTTACGTCTGTATAAGATGGAAAAGAATGGCCTGACTCTGAGATGTAAGTTTATTTTTAAATTGAAGAACTGCCATGTGTCAAGACCCTATCAGTATTCTGTTTTAAAATGCTTTCAGATCCAAATGAATATGGACTCTCTGGACTTCCCCTTCCTTAGATGAGGTGTTAATCTTGATGACTGAAGATCAGTCTATGGCCACTGAATGAAAGCCTCTGAGATATCGCCCTGGTTTAGTGTTATATATTCCTTCCAAAGTTTGCTTTACCCAATTCTCGCTGGGTATGTGTTTTGCTTATTATTTTCTAACTAGAGGCCTGGTGCACAAAATTGTGTGTGTGGGGGGGTGTCCTTCAGCCCATCCTGCTCCCTCTACAATCTGGGACCCCTCAAGGAATATCTGGCTGCCCCTTTAGCCCAATTGGGCCTAAACATGCAGTCGATCATCCATCTCACAATCCAGGACTGCTGGCTCCCAACTGCTCACCTGCCTGCCTTCCTGATTGCCCCTAACCACATCGTCCTGCCAGCCTGATCACCCCCTAATTGCTCCCCTGCCATCCTGATTTATGCCTAACTTCTCTCCTGAGAGCCTGTTTGCCCCTAACTGTCCTCCGCTGTGGGCCTGGTCACCCCCAACTTCCCTCCTCTGCCAGCATGGTCACCCCTAACTGCCCTCCCCTGCAGGCCTGATCACCCCCAACTGCCCTCCCTTGCAGGCCTGGTCCCTGCCAACTGTCCTCCCCTGCTGGCCATCTTGTGGTGGCCATCTTGTATCCACATGGGGGAAGGATCTTTTGACCACATGGAGGCAGCCATCTTGTGCATTGGAGTGATGGTCAATCTGCATGTTACTCTTTTATTAAATAGGATAGAGGCCTGGTGCATGGATGGGGGCCAACTGGTTTGCCCTGAAGGGTGTCCTGGATCAGAGTGGGTGTTCCCCTCGGACATGGGGTGGCCTGGGTGAGGGGCCTGTAGTGGTTTGCAGGCTGGCCATGCCCCCCCTCCCTCCCCCAGCAATCCAAGCAGAGTCCCTGGTATCTGGGATTTATTTATCTTCTACAATTGAAACTTTGTAGCCTGAAGTAGAGCCAAGCTGCTGGCACAGCCATTGAAACTTTGTTGCCTTAACTTCTGCTGGCCAGAGTATGTGGAAAGCTTGGCTTCCTCCATCAGCAGGGGCAACCCAAGCCTCCCACCTGCTCTCTCTCTGTGGCCGTAGCCATCTTGGTTGGGTTAATTTGCATACTCACGCTGATTGGCTGGTGGTCATGGCTGGTGGGTGCAGCAGAGGTATGGTCAATTTGCATATTACTCTTTATTAGATAGGATTAGACATATATACTTACCATACAGTATTTTTTTCCTAAACTATTTGTGTTACCAGCATAGTTTTTTTAACCTTCAGGTTTCTATATTGCTTTAGTGAGGACCACACTTTCCATTCAAAGAAGTCACATTTCTTTGAAAGCATTACAGCAATCCCTATCACAGAGAGCACACAAGTAATACTTATCCAAATGTAGTGAAACAAAATCTGAGGAGTAAGAGGCAAGTTGAGATTGATGCTATATGAGTTTCTTCTTCATCAATTAAGCAAACCTAATTCCCTGGTTGTCATGACTTTTGTAAACACATTTAACACAATTTTTCATTATATTAAATTATTAATAGATGACAATATATTTGAATATAAAATGAAACCACAGACATCTTGGTAATGAGAGAATAAAAATAAAACTGATGTATCAAAAACTGAAGAGAGAGAGAGAGAGCGATATTAACATGCACATCAAGATACTGGAACTTTTCTTTTTTTGTTTCCAACTCTAAGGTCATAGGACATACACACATATCCACAAAGGAAATCTATACAAGGAAACAGACTAAAACTTAAGCATTTTGGATAGAGAGAATCATCAAGAGCATCAGAATGAAAGTCTGAAATGAGCAACTTACATGGCAACACTTCTGTCCTTAAAGATATTTAAAGAGCAGAGAATATACTAAACCTATTATAAACTGGTCAACCATTTATCCAGCATAAACAGGAATCTAGAAGGACTTTTACAAACATCATGATTATAAACTCTTTATACATGTTATATTTTGAAATCCTAGCACTTTAAAGTATACAGAAAGCACTAGATAAATGTCTGTGGACTAATTTCAATTTCTAGTGATGAGGAAAGCTAAAAACTGGGCAGAGAAGTATATGCACACAGAAGTAAGGAAAGGAAATAGACTAATCATTCCCTGAATAAATGAGAGTTGAATAGATAATTGTCTTGATGAAAGTAAATTTAATAAGCTTAATTTTTAGCATTGTGGAATGTATTTTTGCTCTATTATTTCTAGAATACATGAGCCCCTTCAATTTTTAGACTATACAATAACTTTTCTGTATTTCCTTAGAGACAAATAACAGGAGTACCAATGTCACTGTCAGACTTGTAAGGGCTCATTCTATGCGTTTTGTTTTTGCTATGTTTTAATATTAAGCATGGGAGAGTTTATAACATAACAAAAAGGTTCTCAACTGGGGGCAATATTAACCCCATGGAATATATGGCCATGTTTGGAGGCACTTTTTGTTGTCATAACTAGAAAGGGTCTTCTGGTATCTCAAGGACAGGGGCTAGGAATACTGCTGAACATCCCACAATGCACAGGACAATCCCCCACAGCAAAGCATTATTCACCCCAAAATGTGAGTAGTGCCAAAGGTGAGAAACCCTGATGTAAAGTAAATCTATGCACCTACAAAATACATTTAAAGGGGCAACTTTTGCCTCTGTGTTATTTTAACCTCCACCAGATGTAAACTGCAATAAAAGAAAATGTTAGCCCCAGGTTGTCATACTTAAGTAAACCATGTTCTCATTGAATTGAATAAAGCCACAAGCTACTTTACTGAATAATCTTCCCCAGCAGATGTCACCTGCAATAGAAGTGATTACAGAAACTTTTGAAGCAAGACTTATAAAAATATTTCACTGATGTTAGAATGGCAACTTTTTCCCCAGACATGAGAATATCAAGTCCTGGCTCTAGCACTGACTGGCTGCAGGATCTTTCATAAGTTATGTACTGTATTTTCCAGCATATAAGACGACGTTTTAACCCAGAAAAATCTTCTCAAAAGTTGGGGGTCGTCTTATATGCCGGGTATCATCTTATAGAGCGAGTATATCCCAAACTCTGTATTTTAACTGGAAAAGTTGGGAGTCATCTTATACGCCGGAAAACATGGTAGCTCTTTATGCCTCAATTACCACATTTCAGATTTGAGATAATAGTATTTTTTGTTATTGTTTAAAGTATTACATATGTCTCCTTTTCCTCCCCATCAACCACTCCCCAGCCACTCCCACCCCCCAGGACAAGCCACCAATGCCCCGGTGGTCATTGGTTATGCTAATATGCATGCATAACAAGTCCTTACTACCCTCCCCCTTGCCCCTGCCAGCCCTCCCCTGACTTCCCTCTGAGGTTTAACAGTCTGATAGATGCTTCTTTGTCTCTGAATCTGTTTTGTTCATCAGTTTATGTTGCTGGTTATATTCCACAAATAAGTGATATTTACCTTTCTCCGACTGGCATATTTCGCTTAGCATAATGCTCTCCATGATGTTGCAAATGGTAATAGTTTCTTCTTTTTCATAGTATTTCATTGTGTAGATGTATCACAGTTTTCTAATTTACTCACCTGCTGATAGGCACTTAGGGCTGTCTCGAAATCTTAGCTATTGTCAATTGTGCTACTATAAACATAGGGGTGGCATATAATCTTTCTGATTGATATTTCTGATTTCTTGGGATATATTCCTAAAAGTGGGATTGCTGGGTTAAATGGGAGTTCCATTTTTAGTTTTTTGAGGAAATTCCATTCTGTTCTCCACAGTGGCTGCACCAGTCTGCATTCTCATCAGCAGTGCATGAGGGTTCCTTTTTCTGTACAGCCAGCACTTGCCACTTGTTGATTTGTTGATGATAGCCATTCTGACAGGTGTGAGATTAAACCTCATTGTCATTTTTATTTGAACCTTTTGGATGATTAGTGACTCTGAGCATGTTTTCATGCGTCTCTTGGCCTTCTGTATGTACTCTTTCAAAAAAGTGTCTATTTAAATCCTTGGCCCATTTTTTGATTGGATTGTTTGTCTTCCTTTTGTTAAGTTGTATGAGTTTCCCTATAAATTTTGGAGATTAAACCCTTATCAGAGATAGCATTGGCAAATATGTTCTCCCATGCAGTGAGCTCTCTTGTTGTTTTGTTGGTTTCTTTTGCTGTGCAGAAGGTTTTTATTTACAGTAGTCCCATTTGTTTATTTTCTCCTTAGTTTCCATTGCCCTAGGAGCTGTATCAATAAAGATATCGCTATGACATATCTCTGATATTTTGTTGCCTATGGATTCTTCTAAGATTTGAAAGAGAAACTAACAAAACAATTCCATTTATCATTGCAACAAAAAAATTAAGATACCTAGAATAAACTTAATTAAGGAGGTAAAAGGCCTGTACTCACAAAACAATAGGACATTGAAATAAGAAATAGAGGAAGACATAAACAAATGGAAGAATATATTGTGTTCATAGATTGGTAGAATCAATATCATTAAAATTTTCATACTACCCAAAGTAATTTATAGATTCAATTCAGTCCCCCATTAAAATACCAACAGCATATTGCACAGACCTAGCAGAAATGCTCCAAAAATTCATGTGGAATAAAAAAAGACCCTGAATAGCCACAGCAATCCTGAAAAAGAAGAATGAAGTTGGAGAGATCACAATACCAGATATCAAGCTATATTACCAAGCCACAGTTCTCAAAACTGCCTGGTACTGGCACAAGAACAGACATATAAACCAATGCAATGGAACAAAGAACCCAGAAATCGAGCCAAACCATTATGCTCAATTAATTACTTGACAAAGGAGAAAGAGCATACAATGGAATCAAGACAGTCTCTTCAATAAATGGTGTTGGGAAAATTGGTCAGTGCATACAAAAAATGAAACTAGACCACCAACTTACACCATACACAAAAATAACTCAAAATGGATCAAGGACTTAAATGTTAGAGATAATAGTATTTTATTCTGTAGGCTTAAGATAATTTAGTTAGATAATGCATCTGGCAAGACAAATAACATGTAGATTAAAAGAAGCTGTTGAGGAAAGTTCCTTTTTTATTCTTTTAGAATAAAAACTTTGATACAGTTTTAGGAAGGGCAAGGGAGGTATCAAGGCCTTGGTCCAAAAAAATATAGCAGTGGGAAAGAGGAGAGTAATAAGTTAGCAGAAGAAGTGAAGGGAGAAAGGAGATGAGCAAGAAGCTAAAGATTACAGAGGAAGGGACAAGTAGGAAAGCCTTACATTAAAGAGGCTGCAGGACTTTTAGTAAAAGGGTTATTTAAGGTACAATATTCAGTTAGGTATTGTCAGAATTAATGTCCTATCTTTTTATACTAATTTCTCCTGTGAATGGTTTGGGGGAAGATGAAAGCATGAGTATGATTCATTGCTTGGCTATATCAAAGAACAGGGAGGCAAGGAAGTGAAGAATTAGTGATAATGGCAAGCAGAAAAGCAGGAGATAATGAAGTAATTATGTAATTACAAGAAACTAAAGACTCAAGAATTGGCAGATGTTTTGAGGGAGGACATCAGTCTTTTCACAGGATATCAAGTGGGAACTAAGCTAATTTTAGCTAAATCTAGAAAAGATGGGACAGGAGATGTTGGCTGAATCAGAAGGTTAGAACAAGAGATGGTGCTTCTTTGTCCAAGTCCATTTGACACCTTTGATTGGATTCACAGTGGCTTTTAAGAGCAGAAGAAAAACACTGAAATCAGTTCTAAGTTGATATTTTGGTTCTCACTGCTTTTGACAAATCAGAATCGTTGGCACACAGTTTCTGCATCAATGCAATAAAGACAATAAAGGGTTCATGTATGAATACTCACAGGATTCCTACGTGAAATACATGTGAAAGAGTTTGGTGGGAGAGGAAGCTCTCTACAAATATTACTATTCACCACACTAACCGAAGGGGCGATCATTTAATTCCTACAGTGAATGGCTGTAAACAGTAGGTGGTCAGTAAATACTCATTGGTAAATAATTGAAATGTTAGTGAAAATGACCACTATTGTGATTATATTTGAGGAAAAGCCCTAGGATTTCATTTTAATTATTTTGCCTATGTAGTCCAGAAGAAAGCAAAAACAATAATTAAAATGGTCAACCTCTCTCTCCATTTACCAAAATTAGTTTGGTACTCTTATCAAGCAATACATAGCTAATACTCAGAATTTTTGTTTGATAGTTTAAACTATCTGCACTTGAGGTGACACGTAGTTTTCCCCTTTACAAGTGGTTAGAATTCTCTAAAATATATAGCATACACTTATTTACCTTCACATTTTAAAAAATAGAGGGGAAAAAATAATAACAAAGAATAAACACATACCCTGCAAAATAACCTAAACAGCTATAAAAAGGTGAAAAAAGGAAGACTTTGAACTTACTCTCTCAAAAGCAGTGGTACCAATCACATCGGCAGATTAGGTGTGAGAGGATTTTGGTTTGAAAGTTACTCCCATACAGAGAAGATGACTTTTGTTCTCTGTACCACTAAGAACAACATATTTGTCCTGATTCCACTGTTCCCAAGAGAACAGGGTGGGAAAAAATTGCCAAACACCACTCTTGCTTGAAGAAAGGGGAAACAGCAGAATGAAATAATGCATAAAGAGAGCTTCATCAACTGATAAGTAGATACACAAAATGTAGAATATCGTCTTACCTAATAATAGACAAACAAGTAAATTGACGGTACCTCTAATACACCCACAGTCAATCAGGAGTGAGTATGCAAATTAGCACAACAAAGATAGAGGGCTAATTTGCATATGCAGGTGCTGAGTAGCTGGGAAGGGTGGGACACATGCTATGAGAGGGAGGAAGGATGGAGGGAACTACAGGAGCGGTGCTCCAGCCGGGAGCTAGGACTTGGTGGCTCCTGGGTGGCCAGGATTGAAGCCAGGGGAAGAAAGGCCTATTCTTGCACAAATATTGTGCAAATAGTTCAGCCATAATAAAGAATGGAATACTGACATGCTACAATATGAATGAACACTGAAAACATGCTAAATGAAAGAAGCCCGTCACAAGAAGCACATATTGCATGATTTCATTTATATACAATGTCCAGATTAGATAAATCTATAGAGACAGAAAGTAGGTAAGTTGTTGCCTTGGCCTGGGAGGAATGAAGGCACTGGCATGCAATGACTTAGGGATAATAAAAGTTTCCCAATTTTAATTGTGATGACGAATTCACACTTTGTGAATACCTTAAATAGGTAAATTATATGGGATGTCAATACTATCTGTGAAGAACAGAGTGAAGAAATAAAATGGAGTCTCTATAAGCAATTTGCTAAATTCCATAATGAAAGAGGCTGAGGCATGAGGAAACAATTCTATTTTTGTCCTAACTAGCCTGGGAACTTAAACTTTTGAACTTTCCATTCCTGTGTCATTGCTTAGACATACATTAGTTTGTTTTGTGTCAATACCTGTGCATACACTGGGCTTCTAAATAAGACACATATGTCCAGACCACCTGGTGTTCACCTTACATCTATCATCCAGACCACCATATGTGACCAGACCTCCTGGCACCAATCCTCCAGACCAACTGGCATTTGATTTATCCTAGGGCTGAGAATGCAGGCAGGACTAACTATTCTCAAAAATGCTTTTTTAGTATAAGAACTATTTACTATTATTTCTCCTTTATAACATTTCCATGTTTATTTGTTGTTGTATTTTTTTGCCTAACATGTTTCTGGTTTGCAAACCCTGAGACCCTTGAATAAATACTTATAATTTATTTCTAGCCAAAGCCTCCAGACTCTTTTTTAGTTCCATCAACATTGCAATAAAGCTGTTAAAAGAATAAGGACTTTTCACAGGCACATAGTAATTGCTCAATTATATAATGGGTCACTAATGCCATCCACAATATCATATTATCCATTATATGAAGTTTAAGAATCAGAGATGCTTTAGCATCTCATTCTCCAAATAACCTCTCCCCTACTCCCTTTAGTACGTTCACATCAACATTTTCCATCATGTGTAACCTCATTTCCCCCCAAATTGCCATCAATCCCTTCCCAATTTCTCTATGGCTGTCCACACCAAAACTATCTTCAAGTCATGTATTCAAATAACAAGAAGTACTTCTTAGTATCAGCACACTTAACACACCCAGTTATATTAATTCCTTAATTAAAACTCTACCTTAAGCCTTTGTTCACAACTGAACAAAGTTATACGTGGATTGCCTGCCAACAGACTACACAGCAAAGAGAACAGAATTCTCTTCCTTGAATATTATTATTCAGATAAACTACCCCTCAGCTAAGAAATTCACACTCATTTCTCTGACGTCAAAAGTCAAATCCTTAGCATTGTGTATCTAGTCCTCCCATAAACTGTCATTTTACCTAAATTAAACTGACTCTAAATCTTCATTTTTGTTATTCTCTTTTTCAAACTTTGTAGTCTAAATCCAAGTTTCTTAACAGAAATCAGAGGAGCTATGAACTTGAATATATGTGTGTGTGTGTGTGTGTGTGTATAAATATAAATATATATATAATACCTATACATTTTTACTAACTTCTAATTCAAATGTAGCATTTCCATAGTAACAAACCATATTATTTTAACAACACCTACAACAATGTTACCAATAGAAATTTTATTTTAATGTGACAGTTGTTGCATATAACTTTAAAAATAGTTCATGCTCATCACTCCTTTATATTTATGTTAGTGGACACAATGTTAGATATTATTTAATATTTTAATGAAAGATACACATGTATTAGTGAATCATAAGTTTGTTTTTATTATTTTAGTTGATATTTTTATTTAATTGGTTTCCTTGCTAATCTAAAGTAGCCAATTTTATTCACTTAAAAATATTTTGAATTGAGGTTCCTAGATGCCAGACTTCCACAGAAGTCCTTGGATAAAAAAAAAAAAGGGTGAGGAACCCCTGGGTAATGGAATAGTCATCTAGATTCCTTATAGATTCTTATATTAACAACTACTGTTAATGGCCCAGAATTTGTCCGAGAAAGAGAAGACAAAGTAGATTTAAAATAAAACAAGTTAATGTATCTCAGCTTTTTTATTCACTCATCTACTGATGGACATTTGGGATATTACCAAATATTGGTTGCAATAAACATGCACATAATTATTCTGAATTAGAATTTCAGATTTCTTCAGATATATTCCAGGAGTGGAACTGCTGGATCATAAGGCCATTACATTCTTAATTTTTTTAGGCAACTCCATTCTGCTTTCCAAAGTGGCTGTCCCAGACTGCATTCCCACCAACAGAGTACAAGGGTTACTTTGCTCGACTCCGCACCAATACTTGTTTGTTGATTTATTAACAATAGCCATTCTGACTTGTGTAAGGTAATATCTCACTATAGTTTTAATTTGCATTTCTCTGATTAGTAACATTGAGCTTTTTTATGTATAGTGTTTATCTATATATTTATACAATGGAATATTACTCAATTGTAAAAAGCAATGAAATCATACCCTTTGCAACAGCATGGATGGATCTGGAAAGCATTATGCTAAGTGAAATAGGCCACTCAAAAGTGGACTCTAAAGAACAAAATAAACTAAGGAAGGAAATAGAAATAGAGTCATAGAGAAATGACTGACAACTGACAGAGGGGAGGACTGGATGAAAAAGATGAAGAGACTAAGAAAATAAAATAAATAAATAAATAAATAAATAAATACCTCAGAGACAATAGTATGTTGATTACCATCGGGAAAAAGGGGTGGGGAGGTAGAAGAGGAGAGAGGGGCAATAAATGGTGATGGAAGGAGACTTGACTTGGAATGGTGAACACATAATAGAATGTACATGTGTTGTATATATTATAGAATTGTACACCTGAAACCGATATAATTTTAAAATGAATGAAGCAGATTTGTTTGTACTAATATAGAGTGGTTGTTAAAATATATTATTGAGTAAAAAGAATCAAGATGCAAAACATAATAAATAAATAAAAGAAAATGAGTTATCCTATCAGTGGTCAGCAAACTCATTAGTCAACAAAGCCAAATATCAATAGTATAACAATTGAAATTTCTTTTGAGAGGCAAATTTTTTAAACTTAAACTTCTTCTAATGCCACGTCTTCAAAATAGATTCGCCCAGGCTGTGGTATTTTATGGAAGAGCCTACACTCAAGGGGCCAAAGAGCTGCATGTGGCTCGTGAGCTGCCATTTTCCGACCACAGTCCTAGCTGGTTGGAATACTTGTTAGAAATCTAACATCATGAATTCCATCTCGTTGTTTGCCAACTAAGGTTAATTGGCTCCATGGCCATTTGGTCTGCCTCTCACTTGGAAGTTATTTTAGTAATATATCTTCAGTCATAGGAGGAATGGGAGAGAAACAAAGAAAAAGAAGACATTTAGATATGCTGCTTAAATGGAAACTATAAAAATATGCTTTTTCTTAGATATCAAAAAAACCATTTATCTCACTAAACTGGTAAAAATAAAAATATACATATTGAAAAAAATACACTTTGATCTCAACACATTTATGTTCATCACCTTTTTATTCTCCTAATGAACCTTTATAAAGAACCAGTAGGTTTAAAATATTTAAAAGGATGTGAAGTTCTATGTAAAGCATCAATGAATTAATTTAAGAAGCTAATTGCCAAAGGAAAATATTATTCTTAATGATGGTACTGCCTGTGAATAATTTGTTCCTATCTAAAAATGTCCTCAGTCATTTATGTTTGGAATTCAAACACTTCTATATGACAGTAAAGTCCACATTTCCTTTTCAGTTTTCTAGATTTTAGTTCATCCACTGACTCATATCTAGACTTCACAAGAAGTTTTCATTTGATTAACTAGTTTCTTTCTTCTTTCTAAAAAATAAACTCCCACCACACTCACACCCCAGAAAAACAAAGGTATTTTTACTTTTGCTTCAAAACAGGGTAATGATTCCCAAAAGATTTAAGGCAAAAATATTGTATTTTATGTTATGATGATAATCAAATACATATTAAACTAATACTGTGTTTCTGTCCAATAAACTGGTTTTGCATAAAAATTGGGATTTAAAGGATACTTAAATATTATAAGAAAACTCTGCTATCGTATTAGGACTAAATTGCAAATGTACTAGAGAAGACTTTTGGTGCAGTGTAGTTTTAAATTGTGCTTCAGAGCTAAAAAACACACTGCCTTGTATATCACTGAAGCTTCAGAGGGAAAAAATAATATTAAAGGTTCATTAGTTCTGGGCCTTTATTTTTATTTTTTATTCTTTATTAAGGTACAGTGGTACCTCGAGATATGAGTTTAATTTGTTCCGTAACCTTGAGGCGTGGTAAACTGGTGGGTCATGTGTAGCCGGCCAATCCGCGCAATTACTCCTATCTCAAATGTTGCTCGTATTTCAAAGCAAAAATCGCTCCATGGAAGGCTCGTATCTCAAAAAACTCGTATGTTAGGGTACTCGTATCTCGAGGTACCACTGTATTACATATGTGTCCTTAACCGCCACCCTCTTCTCCACATTGTGGGCCTTTATTTTTAATGTTTATATAAGACTTTGAAACCCTTGTTATCTATTGGGAAAGTATTGAAGCTTCCATCTTATATAAAAACTGCTGTTTGAAATTTTAACCTTGCTATTCGTTTCTGTAAATGTTTGCTTGCTTAAATAATAAGGAAAATAAAACTACTCCTACTTCAGAGAGGCCATTAAACCTTCCCTGGACAAAATGATCAGTTCTGGCACCAGGCTAGGCCTTGGGTTGAGGTCTCAAGGCCTTAGCACATAGGGGCCCTTTAAGAACTTGCAAAGGGGTGGGAAACATCCCATAGTTGGGAGACAAAGAAGGTAAAAACATATAAATAGGAAAAATTTCTGCATGTTGGGGCCCAGAATTTGAGAAACATTTTCCTCTGGATCCGCACATAAGAAATGTAACTCCAAACTCTTTGAGCATGGTTTGATTATTCCGGTTTTCTATAACAGTATAAAGTCATGAAAGATGGCAAGGGGCCAGTTGACATCTCCAGGATTATAAATTAAGAATAAAATGAAAATTCTTCTGCAATAACAAGACAAAAGCACCTACATAAGTCCTTCGCATTTCTCACATATTTTACTTGTTATGAAGCGCAGCAAAATCAGAAGAATTTTTCCTACACTAACACCAGCATGTAGGCATGAGAAGGCAGTAGAGACACAGGACTATTTAACTCCATTGGGGATGTTATGCATATTTGACCGCAAGTAAATTCCAGCTGCTGTAATGAGCAGGCTTTTGGTGAGTGGGAAATTTAAACAAGTCCTAGGAAATATTGTCCCTGATAAAAAACAATATATCATAGCTATTTATATTAGAGAAAGTAGCAGAATAATTAATAAAGATTTCTATTTTCTTAAAAGTACCTTTGTCATATATCACAAAGACATGTGGCTTTAATAAACTCAGAAAATAATGGCACAGAGACAGATCTGGGTTTTGGGTGTTGCTATTGTTCATTAGCTGTGAAAAATTATTATAAGCTGGCACTCAGTAAATCTTTTTGTTGAATGAAAAAGGATCAGTTTCTCCAACTCTATGGGTAAAAAAAAGAAGAGTTGCAACACTAAGAAGAAACCTGGTTGAATTTCTAAAGTAATACTCCTCCCTCTTTGTAGATATTAAGACAGAATCAAAACAAATTAAAAGCAGGGACATGAACAACCTCCAGAAGACAGATACACTGGGCCACTGAACAAACAGAAATCTCCCTGGTGGGAAAACATGAACATACAGTTGATAAAGTCCATGCTTTCAAGGGTCAAGAAAATTATTTTCTAGTCCTTGTCTGTGTCCAGTATAAATATATCCTTTGAGACCCTGTATTGAACAATGATTAATCATATTAATGAGCATCAGTTCATAATCTCAAATTTTACCATCATATGCCAGAAGATGAAATGTTCACTAGAATATTCTAACTAGACATATAACATAGTTTTTTTTTTTTAATTTATTGATTTTTTTTTTTTTTTACAGAGAGGAAGGGAGAGGAATAGAGAGTTACAAGCATCATTGAGAGAGAAATGTTGATCAGCTGGCTCCTGCACACCTTCTACTGGAGATGTGCCCACAACCAAGGTACATGCCCTTGACTGGAATCAAACCTGAGACCCTTCAATCTGCAGGCTGAAGCTCTATACACTGAGCAAACTGGCTAGGGCATGACATAGTTTTTTGCAACTCTATGTAGACATATTGCAGACAAGTCTTCCAAAGTAATCATGGCCATGAACTGGGTTTGGTATGACTTTCTGAAAAGATTTAAACAAAATTCAAGCACTGGGTATTATCAGTGGTTCTCAACCTTCCTAATGCCACGACCTTTTAATACAGCTCCTCATGTGGTGGTGACCCCAACCATAAAATTATTTCCTTTGCTATTTCATAACTGTAATTTTGCTACTGATATGAACTGTAATGTAAATATCTGATATGCAGGATGTATTTTCATTGTTACAAATTGAACATAATTAAATCACAGTGATTAATCACAAAAACAATATGCAATTATATATTGTGAAATATTTCTAATTACAAATAAATGAAATTTTGTCTTAAATCATGGTGTAGCATGGGTAACAGTCTTAAAATAACAACAGTAAACTACATTGCTACACGGAGGAGTGGTGTGTTGGTTCCTAAGACCATGGGAAATAGGTGTTTTCCAATAGTTTTAGGCGACCCCTGTGAAAGGGTCATTCGACACCCAAAGGGGTCGTGACCCACAGGTTGAGAAAAGCTGGTATTATACATAGTTATGGGGTAGACAGAATATGAACGTTATAGAAGGTGTAGGCGAAGGAGGAGGAAGAGTTGGAGAAAAGGCTCAGAGAGAAAAATGGAAATGGTGGGTGAATGAATTGTGGAGTAATAGAAGAAATAGGAGGTTCAGGGATTGGATGCAATGTAGCAAAGAGAAAGGTGGTTAAATTAAGGCATCGAAAGTAACAGTTCAGTATTTCTAATTGCCTTTGCTTTGTGGTAAAAAACTCAAACTGTCTTAGTGTCCCTTGAAAACTGTTTTGAGCTGAACCTACAGGAATGCTAACTCTTGCTGACAGTGCTTCATGAAACACCTTATGTGCAGAGCCAGAATGTCTTTGTTGTGTTAATTTCTCATAGGCATTGGAAGAATGGCAGGATTGGGAGTGATAAGGGTTACTCTCAGGTCCACAATTCCATATCTGCTCTCTAAATCCCAAAGCTATTTTTTCATTTGGCTTTAAAACCTGATCTTATTTAATGTGACATTATTTATAGTCTTTATTTTGACCTAAGTGACCATTTATACATTTTGCTACAGAAATGTTCATATGTTTGATTATAGGTGCTGCCCCATACCCAAACTGGGGTATTATATAACATGCAGTATATATATATATTATATAATATTATATTCCTCATGTAACAACTGAAAAATTATGACTTCTGAAACATCTGGCCCCAAGAGTTCTGGGAAAGGGCTTGCAGACATATTCAACTTTACTATATCCTGGACAAGGTTTTTCCCTTTGTTGTGTGACAGTCACCTAGCAGAAAACATATGCCTCTCAAATGAGAAACTATTGCTGAGATCAGGGAATGTGCATATGTGTTTTTCAATCTCTTGTATGAAATTCATGCACTGGAGGGGGGATCCCTCAGCCTGGCCTGCTCCCTCTCACAATCCTGAAGCCCTCAGGGGTGGGAGGTGATCCATCTATCAGGGAAGGCAATGCTCCATCACACCTCTGCTGCTGCCATTGCCGGCAGCACAAGCCTCAGCCAGCTCTGGTTACCTGAGCCTCAGGAGGCCCTGGGCAGCTGAGTAGCTGCCATCCGAAGCATACCTATACCTTGGGCTGGCCCTGGGGGACTTAGGGGATTGGGCAACTTTGGAGGCAGGTGTGCGGAATGGCAGGGCCTGAGGGTGGGACCAGCCTTGCTGTGTGCCTGCTGCCCCAGCAGGGCTGAGAGGATTGGGCACCACCATCTTATAAGGAGTGGCAGTGAATTAGCATAGTCCCTCCTTATTGGCTGGGGGTGCCACCATCTTTGAGAGTGGGGCAGTCAATTAGCATATTCCCTCTTTATTGGCTGTGGGTGCTGCCATCTTTGTGACAGTGTGAGGGTCAATTAGCATATTCCCTCTTTATTAGATAGGGTTTTCTTAGCTCTATCTTGAAAATCCTAAGATGATCAAGTTGTCCTTCCCAAAGAATAAGGCCCAGATGAAGAAAACATGTTAGAAGAAAACTAAAAAAAAAGAACAAAACCTGGAAGAGAAAATGAATATCAAATCAACGAGGACAGTTGTTTTATTTTGCCTTAAAATTCAAGGTAGCAAGTTTCCTTTACATAGTTTGCTTCATGAGAAAGATGTAAACTTTATATATTTCAATCTTAAAAGAGTTTGTAGAAACCTTAATATGTTTTGTAGAAACTAATGCATTTTTGAAGTTGAAAAAATTTAAAATAAAATCTATTTTGAAAAAAAAATACTTGTAATAAACAATTATGTGGAGATCTATAGCCAAAATCTAAGATATAAAGAAAGGAGAAATAATAAATATACTAAGAATCCACACGTAAGGAAAGCCAGAGTAATGAAGAATAAGCTTTATTCCAAGCTTCCTAGCAATGAGGGAAGTTAGGCAAATATGTAACTCCCCTCTCATTTTATGCATCTAGAACAGGAGGGACCTTTTTGGGGGGGAAAAAAAAAGAGTCGAGGAAGTAAGAAAATTCAGCATGATCATCATTGGATAAGAAGTTGACACCTTCTATTGCAGATTTACCCACACAGAGAATTATTAACCATATGAATATTCTGTAACAAATTACTAAATATCTACTTTTATTAAAGCAATTAAATGAGATAAAATTGAAGGATACCACTCAACTGAAAGAAAATCTGGGATATTTAAATAAATAAACATTTAGCACTGGACTCTGCTTCTTAGGGGCAGGGGCAAGCTTTCAAATATACATTCTAATTTCAAATGCCCAGCACAAAAATGATAAACATTTGCTGACTGAATGCTTGAGCAGGGCTTTGGGGTTAAAATAAAGATTTTTCTTCAGAGAGACCAGCAATTTGTTTTTAAGTGAGTATTCTGGTATTGGAGAACTAAAGGCTATTTTTAATGATCGTATTCAGTTAGCATGGCAGGCAGTTACAGACAGTGGAGAATTATGTGTCCAGCCACACAAGACATTTTAAGACCTATGAGTCTTCTCCAAACACAATGTTATAAAATGTCCTTTTGCTAAAAATACTGGAATCAAGTAATTATCTACTTTTGAATTTTAATGAATAGGCCATCTGTTCATTCAAATTGAAAAAATGAAAATTTTCTACAAATTAACTACTACTGGAGATAGCCTCTGTGACTAAATCAGCTTCATTGTTCTCTGTTATATTAAACCTAAAGGTGATAGCTAGCATATTACACCAAGTGTTGAAAACTAGACTATGGAAAAGTGTGTGCTTTTTTCTGATAATGAACTAATCATACTATCTGTTCCTTTGACAGGCTTTATTTACCAATTATCAAAGACTAATTTTTATTATAATACTTTCCACACTATCATTAACATTTTTATTAGTGATGATTATGACAAAGAGTTAACTCTATTCATACTCTTTTTTTGAAGGGGGGGTGTGGTAATTATTACTATAGTGGTGAACAACAATTGTTTTCAATCTTCTCATCTTCCTTTCCAAGAGCATTTTTTAAAAATATATTTTATTGATTTTTTACAGAGAGGAAGGGAGAGGGATAGAGAGTTAGAAACATTGATGAGAGACATCGATCAGCTGCCTCCTGCATGCCCCCCACTGGGAATGTGCCCACAACCAAGGTACATGCCCTTGACCGGAATCGAACCTGGGACCTTTCAGTCCACAGGCCGATGCTCTATCCACTGAGCCAAACCGGTTTTGGCGAGCATTTTTTTTTTTTTGTATCGTGCTCTCCAATATGGCAGCCATTTGCCACATATGGCTATTTAGATGTAAATTAATTTAAAATAAAATGTAAAATTCATTTTGGTCAAATGCTACATCTAGCTGCTGTACTGACTGTGCAGAATATTTACATATTACAGAAAGTCCTACTGGACAGCACTCTGACATCCCTCTTACCCTGTTCAAAAGGAGACAACAGGCCCCAAATAAAGGCATTACCCTCTGCCCCCCAACCCCCATCACTACACTGAGACTTAATTTCAATCCAGTTTCCGCTCTCATGGAAATAGAATCTTAAACTAGCCAGTCTTGAATCACCTGCTTAGCACAAGTGAAATAATCCACCTACCAGTCCCTTACCACTTCCTAAATAACCACCCACTTTTTCCCTTGGCTTAACTTTTCTTTCCCCCTCTCTCTTCTGCCTGTGAGTCTTCCATTTTGTGCAGCTTCTCGGAGTTCTTTCCTATCTGCTATCTGCTAGTTTGGATGCTTGTCCTACCGAAATACTTTTTTTTTTCTCCAGAAAACAAAGTGTTTAATATGTTTCAGTTTATTTTTTAATATCTCTAACCATCATCCCTCTGAAGAATCATTACTTGTTTTATCAACGAACACTGACTTTTTTACTTATCCACTCAGCCGTATTTCTTCCTTTTTAAAACCGTTCTCAAGATATAACCCCAACACTCACTCTTGGCTCTTCAAAAGATTACACTTCCTATTATTTAGTTGACTTATCTTTTAGTTTTTAAAGTTCTTAGGAGAGAAACGGTATGTTTTGTGAAACAAAAACCAATGCTGGTGGCGCTTCATAAATTATGCATGATAGCAGCATGACTTTGGTAGAAAAATATAGCACATTCATACCAGCACCTGAAGATTTCAGTCTAATTAAACATGAAAATACTATTACATTCTGAAATTATGATCGAATTAGTACACTTAATATTACATTTGTAGAAAGTACCCAAGATGCTTTTAGAAATGAGCTTGCTTTGCCTTCCCTTATTATCTACAGAAGAAGGCAGGTTCTCTGCACACTATGATTAACTCATTGAACTAGGAATGAACCATCTCATTTGAACTTATTTAATAGCAGCTTTATTTATTTATTTTTAACATGTATTAGCATTTATTTTATGCGGAATTTACTCCTGGCCATAAGTTTTTGGGATATCTTTTTCTCCATTTCTTCTGGGATATCTTTTTCTTTCATGCAACCTCCCCTTATGGTTTAGGAACAATCTGTTCTTTTTCAGTAGAATCATTTCAGTGTGGCTGGTAGAGCTAAGTGTGGGTTAATCCGCCCATGAGCTCTGTGCATTCTGTACCATATCTTGGGAGTTTGTTCACCAGGATATGCTCAATGACCAGAGAATCTACATCTAAACCCTTAAGCAAAGCACTACTCTCTGTATTTTTAAGCAAGAGCAGCAAAAAGTCAGCACTCTTTTGGGGGCCAAAACTGGCTTTCTGAGATCACCCAAGGGATCCTGTATTGTGAGAGGGTACAAGCCAGACTGAGAGACCAGGCCAGGCCAAGGGACCCCACCAGTGCACGAATCCATGCACCGGGCCTCTAGTATGCATATCAGATCTTTGGTTAATCTCTTCCCATCCTCTTCCTTCCCTCTTTCTTATGAGATTCAACACTCTGTTCCATGTTTCCATGCCTGTGCAATGTGCATCTCCCCCATGTCAAAACTACGGTTGAACATCATATATATATATATATATATATATATATATATATATATATATATGTTCTTCTTTAGCATAATATCTGTAAAATTTTAAGTACTGACGCCTATTTCACAGCCCAGGCCAAGTAAATGAAGCCCTTTAGAGTGTGGGGTGCTGATTTCTATAGTTCTTTGCACTCCCCAAGCTGTTTCCATTTGCTAACAGTTTAGGCTTTGGGACCATGGTGACTCAGACAATATCTGGTAGAACAAACAAATAACCCTATAAACAAAACACAGTTCACATTTGGGGGGTGAGATAGAGGAGATAGAGGAGAGAGCTTTTATTTTAAAGAGAAGAAGTTAAATTCTGTGGAAACTATCAGAGAACCATGACAGAACCATGGATCTATTTCAGTTGATATACTGCCTAGAAAAAAAAGCAATAGTAAACTTTTACAGACAATAAAAATTTAAATTCATGTACTTACTAGCAAATGTGTTCAGTGAATAATATTCTTTTACAAAATGAAGACATTAAGGTAGTGATTGGTAAAAATTTTTTCTGAAAAGGAACAGACTATATATATTTTAAGCTCCACGGGTCATCTTGTGCTGATTGCAGCTACTTAACTAGCGGTATAGTGAAAAAGTGGCCCTAGATAACTTTAAATGTATGAACATGTCTGTGTTCTAATACAACTTTGTTTACAAAAATAGGCAAAAGATGGGTTGGTCTTCAGACTTTGCTTTGCCAATCCCAGCATTAAGGAATATTAGGACATTTCTTAGAACATATTATATTGGAATGTATTATCCAAAATCCCATTATTAACAGCATCTCCCATCTCAATGTGCCTCTGCCATTCTCTCCCATTAAGAGGCAGTTTCTATTTTTCAACCTCCTTACATATAGTCAGGCCCTCGACTTCTTTAACATACAGAACACAGTGAAGACCTCTTGGAGAGTTCCCCATGAAACCCAGCCACATGCTGAGAGATACTCAAACTTCACAGAGGGCTAACATTCAGGCACTCTATCCAAACTCCAGCCATCAGTCAGCCCTGATTGCAAACTATCTGATTAATGACCTCGAATGGCCAGTCTAGCCAAGTATTCACAGCAGTCATCTGACTACCAACATGTGAGGATACCACATAAGAAAAACCTGAACTCAGGTAACCCACAGAACCCTGAGAGATAAACTGAACTAAACCGCTAAATCGTTGACATGTGACAATATAGGCAAAACAACATTTTTGTTATTGTCTAAGGACCAATGACATTTTTTCTACTAATGTAAATGCTTTTATTTGGATAGAAGTTTATTAGTAAGCAGATGGAGACATTTTTTTTATTCCTCCAGTTAAAGAAATGTATTTCATTTAAAATTCATGGGTAAAACTCAACTATTTTAAGTCATATGTCTAAGATTCCTAGAATTACAATGGGCATATTAAGTAAATTCACTAATATTTTTTAATCTAAGATTAAAAGTTGTTTAATATTACTAATATTAAACATAATAGATATCAAACATATAAATTTAATCATATATGTATTGTTCAAGAAAAGAGATGCCAAAATTGTTTATGTTGTAGTCATATTTTCAGCTGTTACAAACAAGGAAGGGAGGTGGGGTGAAGTCATTCACTACTACTGTGGCACTGGGATCCTAAAATAGAATTGCTACTAAAAATAAACTAGATATTTATTTTTTGTGTATGTGTAAGTTGGTGGGCTAGTTTCATTTTTTGCATGTATCTGTCCAATTTCCCCAACACCATTTATTGAAGAGACTGTCCTGACTCCATTGCATGCTCTTGTCTCTTTTGTCAAATATTAACTGAGCATAATGGCTTGGGTTGATTTCTACGTTCTCTGTTCTGTTTCACTAGTCTACATGGATGGAATTGAAGAGCATTATGATATGTGAAATAAGCCAGTCAGTGAAAGAAAAATATCACATGATCTTACTCATTTGTGGAATATAAAGAACATTATAAACTGATGGAAAAAAAATAGATACAGAGGCAAAGAAATATTGAACAGACTGTCAAACTACAGCAGGAAGGCTGGGGAGGGTTGAGGGGGGTGGGAGGTAAGAGATCAACTGAAGGACTGGTATGCATGCATATAAGCATAACCAATGGGCACAAGACACTGGAAGAGGAGGGGTGGAGGGGTGAGGGGATGTGCCCTGGGGTAGGGGAAGCTGGGGAAAGGTCAATGGGGAAAAAAAAGAGACATATGTATTTGTAATACTTTAAACAATACAATAAAATTTAAACAAAAATCAACTAGGTAATTAAATTAGGGTAATCACATATGGAACTAATTATTCTTTTAAACATTTATTTAACATTTTTAGTAAGAGTACTAAAAACATCGTGTTTCAGAATTGACCAAGACATAGAACAAACAAAAGTTCTTTCAAAAACAAACTTTCAGCACAACATTGAATTAGAAATGGGTTCCTAGATTATGAATGGTTTATTAGCTCACTGTCCATTCACACAGTTATCAAATATTGACAAGTGAACTTTTATGACTAAATTACTCTGCAGATTCTTTTCTGGCAAAAATAAAAAGAATAAAACTTCCTAAGTTCAACTAAGAATAATCTGGATAGCTTCAGTTGGGAAGTTTATTAAAGTTAGAAAACTGAATTCTAATGTGCTTCTACATTTTTAGTAAAGAAATGTTGAAATCTGAAAGAAATAGCCTCAGGGCAAAAATCAGTATTCTGAATATATAAAGCTGAAAAGTAGACGATATAAGAGACCAAATTATAAATCTTAGATTAAGAGGGGTGAGAATGAGAAAATAACTCAAGAGACCAATTTCCTGAGACTCATCAAATGTTAGCGTTGAATATACATTCAAAGTCAACATTCAACCTCTGATTTTCCAAATGAGAAAAATTATGTCTCAAGAAAAGAAAAAGAAAACAAAAAACAAAAAACTGCTCGAACACAATGAGAACTAAAAACTCAGGTCTCCTGAATAGACTTCTATTTGATTTCTTGCCAATCCAGTGCTGCTCTTTTGGAAGGATGAAGACTAATGCGTGGATAGCAGAGTCACGCCTGGTCACCTCTCCAATACTGAATAAGTATTTCCCTTATCACCAGAGCAGCCAGCGTAGAAAAAAGAGTATAAGTATTCTGGATTTTATGCTAGAAACTAATGTCAATAGAACTTTGAAACATCATATAAAAAGTACAGCTAAAAATAAAGGTATAAGATTAGGAAGACAAAAGAAAGTGACAAAGAGGTCTTAGATTACTCAACTACAGTATTCATTTATATTTTAGTTTCTCATTCATAGATTCACAATACATCAGGGAGAGTAAGAGCTAAATTGACAAAATAGAAAACTGAGACTCTCTACATAAGAATAAATGGTCAACTCTTAGGTGTTAGTGTTTAGGTGCTTTTCTCTCAGTAAAACCCCCACTATGATCATCCAATATCAGAACAGAACATACAAATAAAGCAGCACTTAGTGGTTAGGGAGGACCATGGACTTAGGAAAAAAGTTACAAAGGAATCTTTACTCCAGGAACAAGGGTCTTTTTCCACATTGTCCCACATTTATCTCATAAAATTTAAAAGATAAATATATCAAATAGGTTTTATTATACCTATTCTTTTTTTTTTTTGTCATTTTATAAGCTTCAATTCTATGTTCTTTTCAGTTTCATTTCCTTGAGATAGGGCCCCTAAAATTGCTTCTCTGGAATTTTCACCTTTTTGGCTGTTTTAGTTGCCCTCTTGCAACTTCTTTAAAGGATAACTTCTTTAAGTGACATCTACTTTTTCCAGAAAAGTGTCTCTAGAAAGATTCTGTAAGCAAAGAAATGCCATAGCATTGACCATAGTAGAAAACATCCCAGGAACAAATACAATGATTTGACCATTTAGCTTATAGCAACCCTTTGGGCCAATGTTATGATGAGATCATTTACAGTGATCACAAATACAAATTCAATACTAAAGTTAGTTGCTATGTGTTTATAGTCATAATTGAGTTTGGGTAAATTTCCCTCAAAATGTTTTTTCTTCATGCCAATATTGAAGAAATTCTGGTGCTTTATGCACTCCTGCAATCTCTTGAAAGCATTCTGTTTTCTCCCAATCTTAATATTTTCCAAGACAGAATGATGTCTACTCATCATATAAAAATACTAAAGTAAAAAAACTCTCAAAGATAGCATTGCCTATACTTTACCCAGAGAAATGTGTATTTTTTGTAGAATTTTATTAAAAATATCAGGCTATACTAATACTCTTTGAAGAAAAGATGCAACATAAAAAATTGAATAAAATGTAAAAGTTGGTGTCCAAAGAGCTATGCATTTGTCCTGGCTCAGGAAGGACGGAGTAGATTGAGTTTAACTTTCCATGGTTGCGGCATTCATCTGCAAAGCAGTTCAGCATAGCTACAAGTCCAATTCGATGTTTATATGATTCTTAAATGTTTACTTTAAAAATTGCTTGTGGAATATCAGCTACTTTTCAGTATTTCATTTAAAAGCAGCTGACTTAAAGAATTCTCAAAGTTCAGCAAATGTATTTTTTATAAAGATGTATAGGGTAAAAGACAACATTTTGTGCATCTTAGAAACCTACTTCCTACTACTCAACCTGAGTCCTTTCATGAAAGAAAAAAGTATTTTTAAAACCAATTGGTTCAGAATGGCTCCTGGGTTCATCACATTCCTGCTTCGGAATGCCAGAGAAGGACATCCTGCTCTTGAGAATCTCAGAGAGCTGTGGTGGATATTTGCGAGGCTAAAATGTTAGATTGGTGCTTGCTGAGGAAAATTTATATATCTAGAACATTAGTAAAGCTACTCGTATAGTTCCTGACTGTATTTGGATGTTTTTTAATGTTTTACGTAGAACATCCTGTATTTTAATGTTTTACGTAGAACATCAAGCTGAAGTCTGTAGGTAGGATAGGAGTTCTTCAGTTCAGAGCACAGAACTATAAGATAGCAATGCCACCAATGCAAAGGTGGAGATGCATATGCTAGATGTAGAATAAGAACTAAGACTTGTGCTCTACTATCTAGTCGTAATAAGAATTAATTGTTGGATTTTACAGTGAGGTGATTTTAAGAGACAGAAGTCCTTCTTAATATCTTTTATCTAATTTTGTCTTAGCCCAATTAAAATGCAGAGATTAGGAGTAACTGTCTAGATCTGATAAAGAGATTGAGCTATGGTGCCCTCACAGATACTACCTGACTACTTATGACATGAGTATCAGTGGTCCCAGCTCCTAGCCTATGGCCTTACCTTACCAGCATGTGAAAGTCCTAGATATTTTGTAAGAGGAGCAAAATATTCTCTGAAACTAGCCGTTGGACTGCAACATTAATTTCCTAATATGTTTTAGAATTCAGATAGGAAACTGCCAATTTGATTGGTTTCTCATTTTGGAAAAAATAAATCCCAACTAGTTGTTAGTTCTAGGTGATTTTTAGCTCTTTTGATTAATTCAGATTTACCCTTCACTACACTCTGGTTATTTCCCTAGAGAAAATCAAGTCCACTATTTAATCTGTGAAACTGTTCAGTTATAAATTTATTGTACCTCATGTACAATAAATCTGGGTATGGTAATGACCTAGGCCAGTGGTCGGCAAACTGAGGCTCTCGAGCCACGGTTTGCTGCTCTGTGGACTAATGAGTTTGCCGACCACTGACCTAGGCCTTCAGAATTTCAAAACGGAAGACAGCTACTGTGGGACAGAGCCTTGATTGGCCAGCAGGACAAATTTAAATCAGCTAAATGTAAGCTATAAACACAAGCTATCAAAATAAATAGAATATGACTATAAAAATATAGGAAATAAATGTAAACTATAAAAAGTATTTATCCAAAAATAACCTCAGCCAAGTAAATATCACTAGTGGTTAAGTCTTGCTGGGAGGATATACGCCTGATATGAGATGATGAAAATGGAACTTTACGCCATCATCTCCCTCTAAATATAACATAATGCTGGTGTAATCATAACGTAAACATACAAATTCCAATTGAACATTCTACAAAATTTCTGAGCAGTACCCTCAAAACTGTTAAGGCCATCAAAAAACAAGAAAAGTCTGAGAAACTGTCACAGCTGAGAGTAGCCTAAGAAAAATAAATGTAAAGTGGTACCTTCGCTAGGATCCAGGAACAGAAAAATAACATTTAAGTAAAAGACTAACAAAATGGGAGTAAATTTTTAGTTACTGATCAATATTGGTTCACTAATTCTGACAAATTTACCATATGAATTTAAGTAAGATGTTTGTCAAAGGGAAAATTGGGTGCAGAATATACGGGAATTCTCTACTATCTTTTAGCCTTTTTGGTAAGTCTACAACTATTCTTAAAAGAAAGTTTATTATTTAAAAATAGTGTTGCTTTCAACTAGTGCTTTCCAAACACTAATGCACATACAAATCACCTGGGATATTATTAAATGGAGACTCTGGGTTATGGCAGGGCCCAATATTCCAGGTAAAATAGGATCCCATGTGAGACCAATATCACTGGTCCAAGGTCCAGTTTGAATAGTGAGGTTCTTAATCTAGTACTACAGGAATCCTCAACCTCTGTACAATGAACATTTGGGGCTAGGGCAATTCTCTGTTCTGAAAACTGTCTTCTGCATCATAAAATGTTTAGTAGCATCCCTGGCCTCTATCCATTAGTTGACAACAGTATCCCTTTCATCCAAATGCAACAACCAAAAATGTCATCAGACACTGCCGAGTATTTCCTGTGGGAAAGGGGGGGAGGGGTAACGTCTATTTGAAAACAACTAATTTAAAGCACTTATTAAAATACGATTTTTAAGGAGCTACTTAGTGGAAATAAAAACACAACCTCTTTATTTATCAAATATTTGAATGCATAGTATGTTCCAGGCTTCTAGAAAATTATCTAAAATTATTTTATCAAGTTCAGTTGTTAGGAATCATCTATTTACTGTCACTGAATAATGCTTTAAAATGTTTCTGTATTTTAGAAATATTTTAAAAAGTTGTGTGACATAAGCAAACTAAACAGCAAGATAGGGAACTACAAGATAAATATTAGCCCCTGGATAAGGCATTTCCAATTAAAGCTGAAGGTAAGTTTGGATGCCACAAGCTAAATACATTTGTATAGCACTGAACAATTTAGAGAATGTCTGTCTATGTGTCATCTCCTTTGAGCATGCTCAATATCCTTAGAAAGATACACTATCCCAGTTCAGGAAAAGGCTCGCAGCAGTCATTTGCTCAGTATCAAAAGAAAATTAAAGTAGAACCAAGATCACATGCAGGTGTTCCAAATTCGGTAACAAGGTCGAGCTTTTAATTCCATGTCCGGTAGCTTTGATTCAGGCAACCTGGCAAGTCAGTTAACTATTCTGAACACTACATTCTTTGCTCTTGTAATAGAGATAAGAGAATTTAGCCTACAAGTTTCTAGTGATGAGTGGATCGCTTATGTGTAGGCAATGACTATACACTGTGTTCAGAAAACGACGTTTACACATGTTATTTAATCCACCTAAGTGCACTCTTAATTGAGACTCCAGAAAGCCAAATTAAGCATGCCTGTTGGTTCTGAGGCTCATACCTAGTGGGTGACAGCAGTATTATATCCAACTGTTAAGGCTGTTTGCAATTGGCATGCCCTCAGTTCACCCGTTCTTGAAGAATTCATTAAGAACCACTTTCAGTGTGACCTACAAAGTTAAAGGCAATTTGAAATGTCTTTCATAAGTTCAATGGGTGCTAGTTACACCCTTTACCAAGGCACCTCAGGAGGGAGGAGGAATCAGTGAGCCACAGTTCCTTTCAGTTCCAGCACCTATTTTTAAAGGCTGATTTGAGAGAACTGCAGCCTCAGTGAGGTAGACAAGGGAATACAAAAGTGCGAGTGGCGGAATTCCACAGCTGGTGTTTACATACTTAAACACAGATGTGCACACAAACCAAAGGCACAGACTCCTTCCCTTTCTTCTTATGCGTGTCCCTCTGCGGACAGCACATTGATCAACAGCTCAGTAGCTGATAATTACTTTACACCTGCCATATGCTAGGGACTGAGGTGGAAAAAAGCGTACAGACGGACTCTCTCATTCTCCCAAACACTCTTCAGAGGATTTGCTGTCTTTTTTAAAAAGATGATTGATAATTAGAGAAGTTAAATTATTTGTTGAAAGTCACAATTAGTGAGCAAATCTATTCAAAACTGTTATTTTGGTACCTGTTCAGTTTCCTCTAGGACTTAGGTTCTCTCTACACCCTGAGGCAGGATCCTAAGGTTCTTAGGCAAGTATCCTAAGAGCATGAGTGGTGTCTGCACAACACTCCTAGGGCCTGGAAGAAAGAGAACAAGCTCAGGCCACCAAATAACTTCCTGCCCCCTTTAAGGGGCTGAGCACAGATCACGCTGTGATAAAGTACCTGTTGACTTTTCTGGAATTTCCACCATACATCATGATCCATGAGTTTATCTTGCTCACCACACCACCCTCACCTACCAGCACAGTACCTGGCACAGTGACTCCTAGTGGATACATGAAGAATTGAGTAAGCATCAACATGGATTCCAACATATTCTGAATGAGGAAGGTCAGAAAGTTCAAACAAGGAAGACCAAGTATAGTAAGTAAAAAAATAAAACATAAATACACATAACCGAAATGAGAAGACACCAGGGAAGACCATGAGCCAGATCAGTAGGATTCCCCAGCCTGTTGCCTTCATTTTATAGTCAATAATGCCCTTAAAGGGCTAGGACCCACACCTGTACTCTATGGAGGCTCTATGGAGGTGCAGTGGAGGTTCAGGAAATGCTAATGAAAGCCAATAGTGCCCTTAAAGCCTTGAAAAGCTCAAATAGAGATCAATCAGCTGTAAAATCATCATCAACAACAACAAAACAGCACATAATGCCATGGCAAGCCAAAGTATTTACAAATGTCTCATGCCAGTGCCAACCACCATTGTGCAATGAAAGAGGTGCCTGTCACATCAAACTCCTCCACAGCCATGTCACCAACAGAGCCTATAACCCCTGCCTTTTGAACAGAGTCCAAGTCACCCAGACAACTGACTGAGGAAAAAGAGAAGTCATTTTTAAAATAAGGATGAAAATGTTCTCCTCTACACACAAATGAGAAATAATAAAATTATACGCTGAAACATCTTACAAGTGACTGCTTGCTCCATTATATTCAGTTTTATTACATGGATGGCAGCATAACTTCAGTTTTATTACATGGATGGCAGCATAACTTCAGTTTTATTACATGGATGGCAGTAAGAGATTAAGACATAAATAGTTTAGTGACCACCCATTCAGCATATCCTTCTTAGTCTAGTCACGTAGGTTAATGGCATTTTTCCTTCTGAAGGAATTTTTTTCTTATAAAAAAAAAAACCAGAAAATTAGAATCTGCAAATGGTTTCCAGTTCAACTTCGCATACATGGATACAATATACATGAACATCTCATAATTCCTAAAAATGAGATGAGGGAGATAAAGAGTGATGAAAGCACCCCATGTACTGACCTTATGTTTGAAACAGCTGTTTGTCCTCGAGTCTGTTAAGCATTTACTCTTTGGAGACATTTTCACCTAAGTATTGCATTTCAGTGCCACAATAAGAAAGCCACAGGTTAAAAATGGCCTTTCTACCTGAGCAGGTGTTTCAATTACTACTGAAATTTATCTCAGAGTAGCTGCTATATTTGTTTAAGATGCACGTCTTTGTCAAGTGATCCTTAACCTGGAATGATTTTCACTCTACTGACTCGCAGCTGATCCCTTCATCAATGCCAGAAAAATGCCATTTTCTTAAGAGGTGCAGTTTGCCCTCTTTCAGTCATTACTTTGTCTTTTGATATTGCTGTGAGTATGATGAACTGGCAGATGCACTGACCAGGACTAGACAGCAGAGAGATTAGAAGGTTGCTTGCAGCCGCTGATATGGATTTAAAGGCATATTGTCCTGAGGTTAAGTCACCCGAAAGCATCCACTGCCATGGCTGTGAATTCCAGCAGCCAGGCACCAGCTGCAACACTTGACCCTGGTTAAAGCTGTACACCTGCTCTGAAAATGACAGCTACGATATACTGGGGGAAAACATTCTGGACTTGGTCTCAGAAAACCTGAGTCTGAATGACAGCTCTGTTAGGTGTGCGCTGTGAAACCAAGGAAAATCTTCTAAATTCCAAGTCAGCTTCCTTACCTATACAGTAAAAATTTTAATACCTACCTCAAGCACTTGATGATGGAGAGAGATGATGGATGAGGCTTCCAGATGGTAAAGCAATGTGCAGACCAAGTATCATTAATCCCAACAGTGTGATACTGAAGATGTATTTTATATTGCTAAGTAGCATGACTGAATATTTTACTTCAAATAATAGGGACATTATTATCTTTAAACACGTTTTTTTTTTTTATCATGGATCCCTTTCAATTGTTGCCAGAATTGAGGCGTCCTTCATATAATTGTAAGGGAATACACAATATTCTCACCATACACATGATGGGGACTACAGTCCATTCGAGGGTTCTCATTACCTTTGCATGGTATTTTACTGTGAGAAAGTACTTTAGAGTGAGGCATGATTTAAAAACCTAAGCCATGGCATGGGAACACTGATTTTCACCATTTGTTAATCCCTTGCATGTAGTTTTTATCCCTCAGATTCTCATATTAAATACCAGCCATGTATTGTTTTTTCATATGATATCATTCATCATTGCAATCCAGTCCTTTTCTAGAGGAGATTCTCAGACTCCAAGGGGGCAGGGCAAATGCTTAAGGGGGCAGCCAGGATTCAAACCATGCTTCACTAGATTTCCAAGCTCATGTTTTCTTCTGTATGAAGGAGTTTCCTTTTGGAACCTGCTTAGTAAGCTTGACCAGGCTCCCCAATCACAGTACCCATGAAGCAACCCATTCTTCTTTCACTTATCCCTCTGTAATCACTTCAATTATTTTATAGTTTTTATGGCTCTTTTTCAGAAAACATCAAGAGTCTATAATGTGTCAGGTTCTCTTCTCTGACAATATCCCGAGACCCACGTGGCCATTGTTACTTGTAGAAAACATCCATACTACAAGGAAGATGTGTTTATCATTGTCTTCATGCCCAATGTCTGTCTCCAGAATCTGTTTGTACTGCTTTGCGGGGTGATAGTGATCCTATTCATTCAGACTAGAAATAATGATGATGCAGTTAGTAAGACATATGTACATCCTCTGGTAATTTTCATGAAAGAGACTTAGTTCAGTGACACTGTGGAGCGGAAAGATGTTAGAAATAGAAGGAATGGGCCTGGAAAAAGTGATGAGACAAGGCTAAGAAACGAAAACAGCCTGTGTGCTCAATAGATAGAGTGCACCTCCTAAGAACAGTTATTACATTCAACACAGAGTGTTAAAAGTATACATTTAAAATTGTAAGCTGACATCCTAAGGTGCCTGAGTTCTGTCCACTATAGACTTTTTGTAGAAACTATTTTCCAGTGGCTTGTGGCACTCATATGATCAGTCCTATTTCTCAGAATCAGGTAGTATTCTTTGATATTCATTAGGAATTCACAAGGGACATTTTATTCATCTGTTTAAACATCTGTTGGACTATGCTGCTCAACTTGATTTTGTATCTTAACTCCCAAAGCTCTCTCTCTTAAATATCTGATGCTGTTGTGTTTGTTTGTTTTTTTTCTTTTCTTGGTTTCAACAAAATGCCAAAACGTCTACTTTATATTCTTATTTAAAATAAAGCATTAGATACAATACATCTGAAATATAAAAATGAGTTACATGTGTAAGCTGTATACAGGCAAAAAAGAGGGCGATTAATATATTTCAATCTCATTATCTGGGCAATCTAAAATTACAAGTTAAAAAGACTTTAATAAGTATACAAAGGCTAATGACAAGGATCTAAATTCTTACTTCGCTCTCTCACAAAAAACAGACCTTGACTATAGCAGATTCGATTAATGACTATAGCATTCAAGATGTTACCTTTCCTGGTATATGTGTTTAAGCTTTATTCAATCCACAACTTTTAAAGCCTGGTTTAACCAATTTTGGTGCTGCAACTTAGTAGTGCATGCTATAAAAGTGACAAAGTACATGTGTACCATATTTTCCAGCGTATTAAACAACATTTTAACCCAGGAAAATCTTCTCAAAAGTTGGGGTGGTCTTATGCGCCGGGTGTCATCTTATAGGGAGGGTATATCCCAAACTATATTTTAACTGGAAAAGTTGGGGGTCATCTTATATGACAGAAAATATGGTAAATGACTATAGTTTCCTAGATGTTTGTTTAAAAATATGTGAGTAGGCTTTTATTTTATTTTGGACTTTTTTGTTTGTTTGTTTTCCCGGAGAAAAGAGAACTGATTTAGAAAATTCCTGTCAAGAAATATACTAAAGGCAGAAAAAAGTTTCTACTTCATTGCCATTTGTATTTTCCCTTCCTGCTGTTTTGTATTTTCTTAAACTCATGCTTGTCATCCATTTGTCACAAGGCCCATTATATCAACTTTCTGTATTCTAGTTATCTTGGCATTTGTGGCCTCACTGGTGGGAGATACCCCATCCACTCTGCAGAGGTGGCTAATTCTTAGAGACTAAAGGGCCAATCTGGTCATGTGGCTTTCATATGTAAATTAATTTATCTAGACCCCATATCTCAACCTTCTACTTTATCAAACACATACAAAGCCAACATTCTTCCTACCTTAAAACAAGCCAGGGATCAGTAACCAGACCATTAGGTACAACTCCTATACACCAAAGCCTGTCAGAATCACTCAAACTAGCCAATCCTAAACCATTTATTATGTCATGCTTTGTATTCCCCAAAGAAACCCTAATAAAGGCCCTGGCCTGATCTTTCTCTTGCTTTTCCTGCTTCCTGACTAAACCTGGTGCTGTCCCATTTGGCCCTGCATTCTTTGGCTGCCAACTTCTTTTGGGGAGTATAAGTAAAAAAGCCACTCTTCAACAGCATTGACCTCTCTGTGTTATCATCACTCAGTCACCTCCATACAATTAAAATTCTTCAGGTATAATCATCAATACACCTTCTCTTCCCTTCCCTAAATATCATTGTCCATGTCATCTGCTTCTAACAATAGCACCTCCCAATCCTCTCCCTCATCTCCTTTAACAGCTTTACCCCGTTATAATTTACATACCATAACATTTATCAATTTGTTCAACTTACAATGTAGTAAGTTTATAGAGTAGTGTGACAATCACCATAATCCCATTTAAGAATATTTCTGTCACCACAAAGAAGATCTCTCATGCCCATTGCAGTCAATCACTGCTTCCACCCCCAGCTCCAGGCAGCCACTACATTCTTACCTGGCTTTATCTTTTCTGGACATTACCCATCAGTGGAATAACACAATATGCAGTCTTTTACATCTGGTTCCTTTCTCTTAGCATAATGTTTTTGAAGTCCATCCATGCTGTAGTTTGTTTCTTTTTATTGTTAAACTAGAGGCCCATTGCACATAGATTCATGCAATAGGCCTTCCTTCCCCTAACTGCCAGCATCTGTTTTCCTCCGGCACCCAGGACCTGGGCCACAGCGGAGCAAAGCCTTTAGACTTCAGCCTTCAGACTTGGCTCTGGCTGCAGTGGGGGTTTCAGTCTTCAGTCTTTGCTCTGTGTCTGCATATGCAAATTAACTGCCAGCTTTGTTTGTTTAATTTGCATGCCCACTCCTGATTGGCTAGTGGCTGTTGCAGAGGTACTGTCAATTTGCATCTTTTTCTTTTATTAGTGTAGATAGTATTCCATTGTATAGCTATACCACATTGATTTTTTTCATTGATTAGTTGATATTTATGTGAATTGCTTCCAGTTGGGGTTGTTATGAATAATGTTCCTATGAATGTTTGTTTATAACACTCTATATGGACATATGTTTTCAACTCTCTTGGATGGATACTTAGAAGTGGAATTGCTGGATTGTATGTTAAAATTGTTTTTACTTTTCAAGAAGCTGCCAAGCTGTTTAACAAACTGACTATATCATTTTACATTCAAACTAGTAGTGTATGTGGGTTCCAGTTTCTCTATTGTCCTCAACTTGACAGTGTCTGTCTTTTTTATTGGAGCTTTTGGAGTGGCATAAAGTGCTTTTTTTCCCCCAAAATTATAAGAGACAGTTTATTTAAAAAGTTACAGAGGTAGTAAAAGGGACCCACCTGGGTTGCATAGGCTCAGGAAACGAGTTATAGAAGTGAAAGCAGGGCCCATGGAGCTTAGGAGAGAGAGGCATAGATAAGGCACTTGGAGGGAGAAAAGGGGACTGGAGAGATGCAAGTGTGCTCCTGAAAAGGAAAAGGTGCCATAAAGTGTCCTGTAAGTTGTGTTTTAATGTGCATTTCTCTAATGACTAGTGATTCTGAGCATCTTTTATGTGGTTGCTAGCCATTTCTATATGGCCTTTGTATAACGGGTGAAATGCAGCATATCTCTTCATGTCTTTTCTCCATTTTAACACCTAACCCGGCCCAATGTCAATCTGAGATCTGAGATTTCTGAGTCTCTTCTGTAAAACAGGGAGCTTGTAGAGGGGTGATCCTTAAGTGCCTTCCCCATCATATTTAACATACAAATTTAGCTTGAACATTTAAAAAAATAATTGGAAACACCTATTGAATTGCCATGGGCAAACACACGCAATTGACATGTCATTTTCTGCACCCGTATGGCAATAAGACAGAAAGAGTGTGTGCACCTATGACAAGCATTCCCTCTGAAACCTCAAGGCCAGAAACAGATATCCCGGCTGAGTCCCATGATCAGCAGGCATCAGGCTGGCATGTTTTCTTTGGAATCCAGAAAGTATTGGAGCCATGCTGTGCTTAGCAGAGACTGAAGCTAGCTAAGGCCTGATTCTGATCATTTACAGCAGCTTCCCAGTCGGCTGTCATCCTACCAGGCTCTAAAGAACCCCTCACCAGGCCTGCCTGCTGTGGCTTCTGAAAGGGGTGGAGGCAACAACTCCCCTATTCAATCTGGCTTCTAGTTAGTGAATGAGGGTTTTGTTGCTGGAGTGCTCTAATCAACTAAGACAACTGAAGCAAACCTTTCCCTCCCTGTGCCCTGGTTGATTATAAAATAATATTAATCTCACTAGCATAAGTGTAAAGATATGAGGCAACAGGGTTATTATTTTTTAATGGATGACAATGATTAGATGGAAGAAGAAACATTGATTACAGAGTTGTGCATTTCTTTACAACTGGAACTACTTAATTAAGTACAACCTGTGAGGGTGATGACTAAATACTTGTAATAGGTTGGATTTCAGAATATTCCTGAAGGGATTCTGATAAAGATCAAAGTAATATTATAGACAGACTTTCCAAATATGACCATGAATTTGATATAGAGTTCTGAAGGTTAAAAATATAAGACAATCACATCTAAAATGTAATCTTTCCCAAATTGCAAGCACTACAGCATTCAACAAAATACTTGATATATGATAGATGCCAGGACAAATAAATGTTTGATGAATTATTGAAGAAAGGAAGAAGGGAAGGAAAGAAAGAAGGAAAAAAGGAAGGAGTGTATTCTCTTCAAAAATTAAAAATCTAAATGGTATATTAAAGAATCAAAATGAAAAATCATTTAAGAAATTCCAATCTACATGCCTTAGAGTAATGTGGGTTTGAACTGTCATTGATCAAAACATCAGGGAAAAAATCTCTTCGAGGTATTTGGAGAAGGTATTCATTCTTGGCTTTGCTAGACACATTCATTTACTACTGTGACTAGTATATACACACAATAGGGTGTCATTTTAAAGTACCCTGAAAATCTAAACACATTAAAATAGATCCATTATGCCCTGGCTGGTCTGGCTCAGCAGATAGAGTGTCTACCTGTAGACTAAAGGGTCCCAGGTTCGATTCTGGTCAAGGGCACATGCCCAGGTTGCAGACTTGATCCCCAGTGGGCGGTGTGCAGGAGGCAGCCAATGAATGATTCTCTCTCAGTATCGATGTTTCTATCTCTCTTCCACCTCTCACTTCCTCTATGAAACAAACAAACAAAAAATATTTAAATAAATAAATATATAAATAAAATAGATCTATTATTATGGTAACTAGCTAGTTTATTAATATTAATAATAGGAGGAAAGCAACAAGGAGGACAGAAATTATAAGCATGGTCATCTGGGCAGCTTCACCAGGAAGCCACAGTTTCATGCTCCCAGGAAAATCACCTATCCTTTCCCTGTAAATCACTGGGGGAAGGGATCAAAAGGGCAGATAAATACATGCTCAGTGAAGTCCAGGTGACATAGGGAAGGTTCTTTCCTGTCAGTCTCACCTGGGAAGAAGATCATTGGCTAAGAGGATGGGGCCGATGTAAATGAGGGTAATCTTGGAAGGGTAAATCCCCAGACACAGAGTTCCCTAATGCTTCTTGTGCTTTTGTCCTCTTTCCACGCTTGCCTGTTCTCTCTCTATAGACTTGTGGTCTTAAGCAGCCACATGGCCACTCATACACACAATGAGCTGCAGCTGGAAACACAAGCTAATCTAGTCAGATGCTGGACTGGATTTTAATATAGAACAGAAATTCTGGACACTGGCCTTCATTCTGATCCTGCTGAAGACAAGATTGGATATCTTCCATAATGGGATGGACAAAGAGGGGACTTTGGAGGGGAACCCCTTTCATTTTACATCATCAATAAAGCTTTCCATAAAACCCTATCCTCCCGCGGGGGCTTCTGGAAATTCTTTTTCTTACAGCACCCCAAGAACTCCACTTCCACCAATAACAGATCTATTTGGAGAAACACACAGATCTTTCACCACTTATTAATAGAAACAGGATCTCATTTAGGTCTATTTAAATGTTCCATAGTAATCCTTACTTAAGGACTTGTGGACGATGACAAACAGTGTCCATGTAGCATTAATGCTGTAAACATAACTTCATGGATCCAAAAAATGCTGCCCTCCAAACCAGCCTTAATAGAAGACAATTACTTTTAGGCATCAGTTGAAATAAGTTTAACATAGATGCCTACTAAAATTACAAAACCATAGCTGCCTATACTTTTTTGAAAGTTAAGAAATCATTGAAAGATCTATTATTTTTTTTACTTAAATTCTTTATTGTTTAAAGTATTACATATGTCTCCTTTTTCCCCCATTGATCTCTCCCTGGGCACTCCCACGCCCAACGCAAGCCCTCACCCTCTCTACTGTCTATGTCCATTGGTTATGCTTATATGCATTCAGACAAGTCCTTTGGTTGATCTCCAACCCTCGCCCCTGCCTTCCCTCTGAGGTTTGACAGTCTATTCAATATTTCTATGTCTCTGGATCTATTTTTGTTCATCAGTTTACATTGAAAGATTTTTTTTCGAAATGAAGAAAAGCAAGGTCCTGTCAACCCAAAATATATCTTTTGGAAAAATACATGACTTTTTTCATAACTGCCCCAAAAAGGAATTTAAATAGAGGTCCTGCTCCAGGAAAGGAGATACATCAGAGGTAACTATCCTATATAATAAAAGTCCAGTGACTGAACAGTGGAATGACCAGAACGACCGTTTGACCAATCATTATGATAAACACTGACCATTGGTGGCAAGCTACCACAGTGGGAACACTGCTCAGCTGACCTGGATGTTACAGTAATAATAATAAGGATAGAATACAAATATAAAATAAGAAATTGATTGTGACATATTAGAGAGTGGAATGAAGTGTGAACGCCCTTAAAAGAGATGTGCATGTAAGAGATAAAAAAGTTTGTACCCCACATGTAAAGACCAGATAGCAGAACACCTGGGATCCACTGATAAGACACACTGAAGACATACTGAAGATGTCTGCTTGATCAATAAAAGAGAACAATCTCCAAAGGAGATCAGAGCCACTTGTCTGCTCCTCCACAGACGGTTGCTCTCCGCTTCCCTTCCTGCATCCTGCCTGAGTTCTGCGCTCTGCCGTGGACCCTGGGTCCGAACCATGAGCCACAAGCCGAGGCCTCTACAAGACCTCGAGCTGCAGCTGCAACGTCCAACGTCCAGTGTGTGTGTCTGTCAGCGCGGATCTCCGGGTGGCCTGCCGAGGTCTGGAAACCACCAGGACTCTGGTAAATAAACGGCATGTGATTCGTGCATTGCCTGTCTGTCTCCTGTGTAATTTACGCTCGGCCAATATTTAATAAGTGCGTTGAGTCATCCGTATAAGTCCATTCTATTGGCAGAGGGTACTCTTGGCCACCTGTGCTTGTGTCCTTAGATAAATTCTGGGACACTGGATGAGTGATTGTTCTTGCTGCAAACCCTGGGATAATGAGCAAGAACCCGGGCTGAGCTGGTAGCCTCCTCACCCCAGGCTCCTCCTCCAAGATCCCTATCACCTCCTCCTAAGGCCCACAGGCCATGCAGTGCCCCTGCGCTCACAGAGCTAACCCTGGAGGTTGGGAGGTGGGTTCATGGTTGCCACAATGGTCTACCACTTCTCAGTGCTATTGTCCCTGGGCCTGCCCCAACCAAGTCCCCTGGAGAGGTGAGTGCTCAGGCTCCAGAAAAATGCTAGATCAGGGAGCAGATGCTTAGAGGGCGGGTCCACAGCCACACAACTGACTGGGATGAGTGGTGCTCCCATAGCAGGCCGATCCCCACAGCCACACCCCCTCTCCCAGCAGTTCACAAATCCTGTGCACCAGGCCTCTAGTAGTTTATATTAAACTACAATGTGACAGAGATGAACCTGGCAAGGCCTGTTTGATCAAATGGCCCAGCAAATATTTATTTACCAAGCATTTGCTTTTCCATTTCCATGTGAATTTCCTTGCTGTCCTTTGAAGCCCTAAACCACCACTCTTCCCCTCTTCTCCTTATCTCCAGATATCATATAAGCCATCACAGCCCAATGCATCTTAAGATCTTAGTCTTATGACACCCCCAAAGGTACATCCATAAAATCAATTTTGGACAGTTTCTCCTGTTAATCTGTCTCTGCTAGAAAAACTTAAATGGCGAGAGGAATTTTTTTGTGCCCTCCCATGTGCATGAATAAATAAAATGAATGATAATCTAGAATGGTCAATAGAGAACTGAACTCAGTCCTAGTTTAGATCTAGGTATATGACCTCTAGCAGATACTTTGCCTCATTGGGCCTCAAACTCTTCAGTGATAAAATACAGAGATCTGGTTATAGTTCATCTAAGCTTCTTTCAAACAATAAAATGATCTCAAGTATCTGCAATTGGGTATTTCAAATCAGGTACTGAATGATACAAAAGCAGAATAAGTCTTTGTAATATTTTTAGAAAGCACTGGCTAGACAACTGCAACATAAAAATATTGAAGATGACACAGCACCAAATGTAGCAAACATAACATGGTAGTATAATTTAATATGAAGATCATGGTTCAATTTATGCCCTATTTTTACCCTGAGTGAAACTATTGCTGATTTATTTCTAGAATATGCTTTTGGCCAATATATTGTAAATCAGAAATGATTACAGAATATTAAATATTCCAATGACCTTTGTGAATTATTCCTCAAATATTCTTTTTAATCTTCCAGAGAAATCCTTAGGAGAGTTGGAAAAACAGAGAGCTTAATACTGCTAATAGTTATTATAATATATGTTAGAAGCTGCCCATTGTCTTCACTATCTGAGAGAGGTGGACAAGGAGTCAGAAAGGCTGATTAACCTTGAAGGCTTTGGCAAGGGTCAGAGCTAATCACCCACTGTCTAGTTGAGACAAAGGGAGCTGAAGCAACTTCCACCTTTTAATCTTATGTAAATCTTACTGATGGGCTATCATTGGAATTGCCTGCCTAAGGGCTATGGGTATATTCCAAAACCTTAATAAAAGGGATTGCAAGGCCTGAGCAAAGAGGAGTCCTTCCTCTTGAGCTGGGATTGCTCTGGTCCCCAGTATTTCCAAATTAATATTTTCTAGTCTCTTTCATTTGCATGCGGCCTCCTCCAGAGCCCAAACCCTGAACCTGAACCCTGAACTACCTGGGATGTACCCTGAACCACGTGGGATGTGGGGGGACACTCACAAATATAGATGTAGCTTTATGCACTTTATTCATTGTTGTTATTTGTACGTAATCAAGAATACCAATGTACTGATCTAGCTGGTCTGGCTCAGTGGATAGAGCGTTGGCCTGCAGACTGAAGGGTCCTCAGTTCGATTCTGGTCAAGGCCACATGCCAGGGTTGCAGAATTTACCCCTCGTAGGGGACGTGCAGGAGGTAGCCAATCAATGATTCTCTCTCATCATTGATGTTTCTATCTCTCTTTCCCTCGCTGTTCCTTTCTGAAATCAATAAAAACATGTTTTAAAAAAAGAATACCAATGTACGGAGACTATTAAGAACATTTTCTCAAAAATTACAGAATAAAATCAGTCTGCTTGAATTAGGTAGATGAGAACCACTGGGAATCTTCATGATGAACAGAAGGTTTGGTGGGAATAAATCTGGAGATAAAAATCCCCAGAATGAACCAGAAATAGAAAAGATGTCATACATGCCTATTTTCAGAAAAGGGTGAAACAAGGAAGACAAAGAGATAGGAATAAAGCAAATATGTCTCGTTCAACATTATTTGAAAGAGGACAGACTTTAAAAAGGAGAGAGACAATTCAGAGAGGAACACCTAAATTTACGACAAGTGGCATTATAACTATGAGCTAGCAATTACGTAATTACCGCAACACAAAGAGTTCCATGCCAATCAAACCAATGTCACATTGAAGAATTTATTCTTCATGTGGAAAGGAGCAAGATGTCACACACTGTATTTCACAAGAGAGTTATAACTCTGCTTGAATAAGGGTGTGAAGAGTTTATTTTTTCTTCTGTGTGATCCTTGGTTTATTCACTCTTCAATCCAATATTGCTTAACTTCTATGCATCAGAAACTGTTGCATTGGTGTTTTTATTTATTTTATTATTTTTAAAATATATTTTGTTGATTTTTTACAGAGAGGAAAGGAGAGGGATAGAGAGTTACAAACATCGAGAGAGAAACATAGATCAGCTGCCTCCTGCATAACCCCTAGTGGGGATATGCCCGCAACCAAGGTACATGCCCTTGATGGAATCGAACCTGGGACCCTTCAGTCCTCAGGGTGATGCTCTATCCACTGAGCCAAACCAGCTACAGCTGCATTGGAGTTTTTAGAGTATGCTTTTAAAACTCTTAAGCAGAAAAAAAATTGTTTAAATAGAGATTAATCATATGTATACTTTGTGAAAGATCTTTACTTTCCAATTATTTCCCATCAAACCAGAAGCATTGCCTGAATAATTCCTTCAAATAAATCGCAGCCTAGCCTAGAGTTTTTGATCAACAATGAAGGCAATCATGACATTGTGATGTCTCCACTAGGTGGCAGTAGCAGGCATACGTTGGCCCTTGGAAATTCCTGGTCACTGGGGGTTTTAAAAACAAAAAGAGGGGCAGGGGAATTTCAGCATCAGTCTCAGACAGATGCCCAGAAACCAACAAGATTTAAGGTAAAAAAAAGTACAGAAGCAAGGGACAAGAAGCAAACAAACATTGTCACTAGAGCTGACAGAGTGTGGGAAGAGTCCCCCAGTCTGGCCAAATTCTTTCTCCCCTTTTTAGTGTCTCTGCTCTGGAACTTGCTCAGGAGGACTTCTCTGGGATCCTAGGGAACACAGTGGAGGAGGCCACATCTTCCCTTCAAAGCATGTGTGACTATCAATGCTGGCCCACTCCACTGTGGCATCCCATTGGTTCACTCCCCTTCCCTAGAGAAACTTCACAATGCAATCTTCTTCTAACTGCATAGATCAAATACTGTACTCTCTTATCCAAAGCAGAGCCACTTCTGTGAGTGAAACTAGTGCTGTCCATAATCCCACAGAACATCAAACTCAAGCCAGCCTGTTTGGTCAAGTGGAGCTATATGGCCACCTAATTCCTAACTCTTCCCTCCAGGAGAACTTTTAAGCCCTCAGAGCCCTGGCAGGTCTATGGCTTGACCTTGACTTTGTGGTTCCCATCCTCCATTCACCAGTGCCTGGCACCGACTGAGCAGCACTCAGTAGGGGTTTGCAGAGTAATGAGTAATGGTGGCTGATGCTGTGCTAGTGTACTCCAAGGACATTTAGCCCTTCTACAAACAGTGTGACCTTGCAGACGAGGAAAACTCAGATTCAGAGAGCATAAATATCAATATAGCAGTAAGTAGCAGAACCAGACCAGAACCCAGTCCTGACTCCTACATCAGTGTCTGTCCCCATCAGTGCTTCAAGTGGGGATCCAAACCAACTACCCAACACCTCTGTCATGTGTCAGTCAAGGATTAAAAGAAGAAGAAAAAGAAGAGCATTACAAAACATCTATCCAAGCAGAGACATTACTTTATGACTCTGTGAACAGGGTATAAAAGCTGCCCTGGCCAGTGTGCCTAAGTTGCTTGAATGTTGTCCCATGCACTAAAGGCTTGCTGGTTTGATAGCCAATTAGGGCACAAGCCTATATTGTGGGCTCTATCCCAAATAGGGGATGTACAGGAAGCTCACATAGATGTTTCCCTCTCACTCACTTCTCCTTTTCTCTCTCTCTCTCTCTGAAAAACAATAAAATATTAAAAAAATAAAATAAAGAACGGGGAAAGCAGCTGAACAGGCAGAGGAGACCTGCACGCTCTGTGCCCAGTCCACAAGGCACAGAGCACATGCCTGCAGCTGATGACAACTGAGTATAAATGCAATCCTAATGTTTATTCAAAAAAGAGCAAGAAATACGGGTTTTATATCTTCTTTTTAAGTATAAGAAAAATCGTAAAACCTGGTTTTCGCTAAATCAGTATATCTGGGATTCACCTTTGACCAAGGGCTGCTGTGGTTCTCAGCACCTAGATGGTACGTTGGCATATGCAGGTTTCACTGGTTTGGAGGGATGGCCAGGGTAGGAAAATGTTTACCAACTTCCCGGGGAATGGTGTGGTGCAGCCAAAGCTGAGGTTTATAGTTTCAAGTATAGTCATCATCAGTATGGACATCAAAGGGAAGTTAGAAATACCAGAAGCTGAGGTCCAACCAGATTCTGGTGAATCTACAAGATTCTACTGAATCACAATCTGCATTTTAAGTAGACCCCCAGGTAATTTGTTTGAGAAATCCTGATCAAGAGAAAGGGTTGTATTCAGGTGGTGCTAATACTTCTAATAGTTTCCCCTTAGTAAACCCCCAAAGCTAATGCCAGGCTTCTAGAGTGGTATCCCAGTACTCATCCTTCCCACCCTCCAAGCATGGTCCCGCCAGCCCTGGTAGGCAAAAGCGTCTGTCAGTTTCCTTCTGATCAGCTGTGCTTTTGTTTTGTAACAGTTTTGCTCTTGTGTCTAGAGTTGAAGAAGAAACAAGTTCATCTCGAAGTTGGTGTATCTAAACATTTATTTTCTTTGGTAGAGCAGAGCTTTAATTATGTCACTATAATAAATAGATTTTTGCTCCTAGGACCCCACAAGAAAATGGCTGGCCGAAAAATATTATCAGCTCTCTCTCCAAACAAGAACCCGATTAATCTTCAATCGAACCTTTGGTTTCTTTCATTCCACATCACTGATTTTACCATATATCTTTTGACCTGTCAGATGTGTCTTGGGTAAATGTCATTGCAGGATCCCTTATGTGACATAGTCTCAAAGTTTTAAAAATGTCTACACTGCAAAACGGAGAGAATTTAGTGTTCTTTTGTCATCTGACAGTCCCAACTTCATTAAGTGCTCTTAAAATCACTGGGTTCCCTTTAGGGAAGCCTCATCTCCATTTAACTGTTTCTCCTGAGAAAAAAATTGATTAGCCCCAGTCCCATGCAGGCAGGCAGTCAATAAATGTTGAAATACAATAATAATAATGACCACAAAGCTTCGTGTTCTTCCTTATCTGTGAAGGTTGCCGTGGTTACCACTAAAATCTTGTTTTGTTTCACTGATTCTTTAATTCTTTTACATAAGATTCCTCAGGGTTTACTGCTTAGCCTCTGTCTCTCTCCCTACAACACACCTGTGCTACATACCTATGACTATTTCAGTTTCAAATGAAGTACGTTATTTCTCATGAAATTTTAAGAACCAAATTATATGAATAAATATAAAGAATAGAAATATGAGAATACTGTGATAAAAATCACAACATTCTACTTTTCTAATTGGGTCAAATTGCAAAGTATTTGAAAAAAAATACAAAGCTGCTAGGGTTTCTTGTTAGCATAAAATGCTTCTTTCTTTTATAAAAACCTCTTATATAAGATACAGTAGAATACTGAAAAATGTTACTTTCATACCCCAAACAATCTAACACAATTCCTGCTCTGTGTATAGTATCTCTGCCACCCCAACCAATAGCATTTCCAATAATTTATGCATAAAAATGCTCCCTTGGATTGTAAGTCTGTTAATAAATCTTGAGGTTGGGGTTCTAAATTTCAGCCTCCCCCCTCACCTCCCGCCCCACTCTCCCCTCACCCCCCGGCAGATAATCCATGGGTGTTTCATAAACTACTCACTGCATTAGTAACGATGCTGCCAGGTTCAAAAGCCCTCTCTCTACTCTAGTTTTCTGAGTCTGCAGGTCAGTAACACATTTGAAAGTTACACGCCATGTGTTAAAAAGTATTTCTTGATGATTTCAACAATATAAGTAGGCATATAGCAATAGCTTTTGGTTATTTTCTCATTCATTTCTGCATCGGTCCATGCTAGAGATGGAGCTTATTTGGCTTAGATCTCATCTTTGCTCGTTCTGTTTTGTAACAACATTTATCAGATGATGTGGTTTCCAAGAACTTGACATGAATCTAAAGTTAGGTCCTCAGGTCATATGCAACTGATATCTACTTGTTGCTAATCTCATGTAGAGAGATCATAGCCACTGGGCTATGATAAATGTTCTCTCCTCTTTTTAGAGGTTAAATGATATGCAATTACAGATATTTGGTCATTTTGACCTATGGAAATACAATATTGTCTGACTCAGCCAAAGAGTTTGGGAAGAGAAGGAGAAGATATTTCATGTATTGTTTTGGCATATCCACAACTCCTGAGTTCTGCCATCCTACACAAAATGATAGATTCTCAAAACTCAGTAAAAATAAATAAATAAATAAATAAATAAATAAATAAGCAAGCTATCAAATTCTTGCTGGGATACACTGAGTTATTCAAATATAGGTGGGTCAATCATGAATGAATTAATTGTGCCTCCTCCTGTTCTTCTATCTCAATTACAGTTGCTAGAAGGCAAGCATCAGGAAAACATAAAGGAGTAAAACCATGACCACTTACTCATAGGATCTGAAAAGGGTAAGGAAGAGAGAAAGGTGACTCTAATTGCTTTATGGAGGAAGGAGGCTAAAATAAAACATGTGTTTATCACAGAGCTTTGCTATGTGAGGATGCCTTTGAAAGGAAGGTAGTAATATTGATGGCAAGTATTTTTCAAGTCTCATCCAACAAAGAGATACAGGATAGTAATTATATTTGGGGCCATGTGCTCCAAAGCAGTTCTGTTTTTTATGACCATCACAAGAATACTAAATAGAAATATAATTTAATCAAATATAAAAAGAGGTGTCAGTTCAAGACAACCACACACCACAAATAACATAGGGAGAAATGAGGAAGCAATGAAATCTGAGGCATGTCAGTCTCAAGAGCTCAGATTTGACAGTGATGCACAAAGGGTCAGTCCTGTCATGTTTTACAATTCTTCACTTCGCTGATCCCCTATAATTCTCTGGTTTACATGATCATTTTATGGTATTAGTGATAGCAATAGTGGATTCTACATGCAAATACCATATAACAAATTTTCTCTTGTACCTTCCCCACAGCAGAATATTATACATTGTCTTGAACAAATTGTGTTCTCATCATGTTGCTAATCCCTCTACATTTCATACTCCTCAACTGTAGAACAAAGGACTGAATGAATAACCTTAATGTCCCTTAGCAGGACTATTTCATGCAGATGAGAAGCTTTTGATCACTTCTGTGTTCCTGAAAGTATTGCAATAAGAGACTGTGGTAGAGCTTTTCTAATTGTGGAATAAATTCCACCTGGAAATATGTGAAATATTTTTAGGTAGGACATTAATAAACATTTTTTTCAGTAATTATCTCTTTTTTTAAGTTCTATTAATATGGCAATTGATATTGGTTTTTCGTTTGAGATAGAAATAAATGTATTTTAACAAATCAAGTTTAAAAGTAAAAATAGGGTAAAAAAAAAAGCATAAGTAAATAATAGCACATTATGAAGAAGGTGGTGAATGACCAAGGTCTAGGAAACAATGCAAGGCTGATCCCCAGTGAAAAAACAGGAGTCATAAAGTTTACTACTTTCTTCCAACTGGCATCGTCATTGACCACTCTTTTTTAGAATTTGCTAACAGTATCCTATATAATAAAGAGGTAATATGCAAATTGACCATCATGTCAGGGCACAAGATGGCTGCTTCCCATGTGGTCACAAGATGGCCATCAAAAGATGGCTGGCAGGGGAGGGCAGTAGTGAGTGATCAGGCCAGCAGGGAAAGGCAGTTGAGGTTGACCAGGCATACAGGGGAGGGTAATTGGGGGTGACTGGGCTGGCAGAGGAGGTCAGTTGGGGGCGATTGGGCCAGCAGGGAAGCAGTTAGGTGTCAATCAGACTAGCAGGGGAGTGGTTATGGGGTGATCAGGCTGGCAGGCAGAAGTAGTTAGGGGCAATCAGGCAGGAAGGCAGGCAGCAGGCAAGTGGTTGGGAGACAGCAGTCCAGGATTGTGAGAGGGATGTCTGACTCACAGGGATTGGGCCTAAAACGGCAGTAGATAGTCCCAGATTGGGGAGAGTGCATGCTGGGCTGAGGAACACCCCTCCACTCCCAGTGCACAAATTTCATGCACTGGGTCTCTAGTGTCTTATAATGTGTTCTTCATCGGAAACCTGAATCCTGAGAATCAGATACCTTCTCAAACCCACTCTTTGAATTCTGAAGAGTTCTAACCTTCTTCAAAGCCATGGCCAAAGAATTCGTAAGGACAGAGACCTCCGGGTCATGCAGGTCAGGGCTAGGGGGCAGCAAGTTGGCCAAACCATCTTTGACCCAAAAAAACCATCTTTCATCCTGCCTTCTTTTACCATCATAGTTTCCTGGGAACCTCTATCTACCTGGCACTGCACTAAGCCCTTTACAAGTATTAGCTCATACTTCCTTTATACAATTCTATAATGTAGATATTCTATCCCCATTTTATATAGAACTGGATTTAAGTATTGTGCTCTGGTTACATAGTTTGAAATTGGTTGAGATAGGTTCAAAGCCTAGATTTTTGTATCTGCAAACTATGACACTACTTCGGATTTTTTATAAAGGATGTTATTGAGACAAATCTAATTGTTTCTGATCAAGATCCAAAAATTTCCATTTTGGCAGGTACTTCACAATATGTAATCGTTAGGTGCTAAATTTCACTCTAAAGAAGGTGACAAAATACTGCTATTACCAAAGGGAAAAAAAGGGAATACTTTAAACAACTGTGAGTTTTCATCCTAATTTTCACAGTGATAAAGCTTTCAATGATTTATTTCAAAGGACTTAGCTATTAATTGAAAGTCAATTTTTCCCTAAAACTGTTTCATTCTTCAGCTATTAAGTACAAAATATGGGATGCTGACTCATAAGTAGTAGAACTTTTTAATAAAACTGTTGAGATTTAGCTCACCTTATATATAATGCAATATTTCCTGATCTCATTTTGCAGCAATACTTTAGATCATGATTCTTAATAAACTCTGAGGGGAGTAAAATCTGCATAAACATGTGTGTACTTTCACATGCATGCACATGCACACACATTGAAAGCTCCAGTGTACTAGTTAGGCCACCAATTATCAAATCCCCCAAATGCAAAAGATCTGCTGAATAAAATATTAAAATGAACATGTGGCCTAGAGCATGAGGTCCTGAAAAAATAGAATTGGGACTAACAAACAAGGAGGGCCATTTCTCTTGGGATAGATCTGGTTTGATAATTTATGTTGGGAAAGATTTATTGTGTATCCTTAGCTAATGCCATTCATGTGTCCTCTGATATAATTTCCTAGGGCCTTGTTTCAAATGTTTTAGGAGAAGTGGCTGTTAGCCAGGGAAACTTAATAAAAGAACTATAAATCCTATCAATAAAGAGTCCTCCCATCTCAGGTATCATATATATGTAATATGCATATACATACATGTATATATTCATAATCATATACATCACACAATCATACACATGTATGTATATATTATATATATATGGTTATATATGCAAAGTTATTAAATTGAGCAGGCATATACTATGTATTTAATAAATAGATGCTACTATTGAGAGATGAAATACTGACAAGGATATTTGGCTCTGGAGTTAGAGTACCTGAACTTTTTATTATGTGGCTATTAACCTTGGGCAAGTCAGCTAGCCTCTCTGTTCCCGTCCATAAAATGAGAATACTTGTGAACATTATATTATAAGGTTATTGACTTAATACATATGAAATCTTAAAATAATAAAGTAATGCCTACCATTTAGGGAGTATTCTAAGAATATTTGCTCCTGTTAAACATTATCATTTAGAATGTGAATTAAATCTTTGTATCTTTTGAATAATTAGACTAATTTCATAGTTAACATTTCTCTGCCAAGCAATTAAAATTTCAGATAGTTACAAACCAAATAATAATTGTTGAAAAAGTTATGTAGGGAGTAAGAGATTCATCAAAGGACTTGTATGCATTCATATGAGCATAACCAATGGAACAGACTAGGGGCGGGGTGTGTGTGAGAGGGCATATATTGGGGGGATGGGGGTGGCCAGGGAGAGATCAATGGGGGGAAAAGGAAACTTATGTAATGCTTTAAACAATAAAGAATTTACATTAAAAAAATAAAGAGTGTGAGTGTAGAAGTATAATTTGTGCCTTAAAGGATGCTGTAAATCTCAAGAAATAATCGATTCTGACATATTTTATAGTAAATCTCTACATTGCACATTTTTTATTAATAAAATGTTAACATACATTGGAGGGGAATAAAGCTGATTTTCTTAATCACATAATTTTTGTATTTGGCATATTATTACCATGAACTGTTCAACAGATATAGAGAAAGTGAAACTATTTATTCCACATTCCCCCAAATGACTCCAATTCTGACCTGTTTATTTCCAGAGCTTGTCATACACCTCCTTGAAACCATAACTTATGTCTCAAATAAGAAAAAAGCTAGGCCTGGAATATTAACTGCACTATTTATGCCACAGCATAGAAGAGTGCAGAACCAGGACCATCTGGTCAAATGACAAATCCAGCAAGTTATGTTTGCCTCTGTTCAGAACACCTTCCTTTTCACCCCCTTCGACCTCCCCACCATTCTCATTCTCTAACTTTTGTTTAACATTTACAATGTTTTTTGGAGAAGGAAAACAGAAAGATAAGCATGATGCTGAGGCAAGAGCTGTCAGAGATAAGGCATCTTGCAGGTGGGGCCACAGGCTCAGGGATGGGCATTTCACAAAACCCTGAAAAATGGGTACTGTCACCCCCGTTTTCAAATAAGGGAATGAAAGCTAAGAAAGTTTAAATGGTTTACTCATGGACACATAGTTCCTTTGTGCCATGGAGAAGATTCACAAACAAATCCGTGTGGCTCTTATTAAGCTTCTGTATGTAGGCCACCGCCTGTGCTGAAATTCCCCTTATGGAAGGGTTTGGGTCTACTGTTATAAAACTAACAAAATAAACAAATATTCAGCAGAGAAATACTAATGAAGAAATACATCAAAGTTGACGCTGAGTATCTTTAGCCTGCAGAGCAATAAGCATATTTCCTTTATTCCTAGTTCCCAAGTTTTCTATAATGAGCAGTCACTCTCTTAATAACGTGAACAATACGACTTTAGAAGAATTAAAAATTAAAAAAAGACAAGGCATTTCTACTAGAAACTATTTCCTGACAATTATCACTCTTCCCACTGGTGTTTGTGTTTAGTTTGGAAACTTAAATATTTTAAAAAGAAAGAAACAAACAAATTCAATCAAACCAAAAACACACAGAATAACAACAACCAATATCCAAAGAAATGCATTATTTATTCAGTATGGGACAGCAAACAATAGTTTTATCATTTTGGATTAAAAACAATCTTAACACTTCTCATACTATTCAGCCAACCGTCTAGATTTGCCCTGATATGAATCAGAATTAAAATTTTAAAACATCCTTTTTCAAGTTTTACCTGCAACTTGGATTCTGAACCTTGCCTCATTGAAGGAGTTCTCTACCACAACTTCACAGGACTGTGCCTCAATTCCTCTCAACCTTTCTCCTTCCTTCCTTTGCTCCCCATTCTTCCACCTTACAGGGAACAAAGGACCCTGTTTGCCTGGGCAGGGTGGTCTGCACGCATATCTGTGTCAGCACTGTTGAATTTGGACACACTGACCATCCTGCCTCACTCACTACCTCAGCCATTTCTCAGAAAAGAAACTGGACACTAGTTCCCTTCCAGCCACTGCATCTCATTTTCTCATAAATTAAATGTCTGCATTAACATTTAGGATCTTTTTATAGAATTGTTTTTAGAACAGTGTTGCCTTTAATATTAAATAGTTTTAAGGTCAGTGGCTTTATCATCTCTTTTTCCAGGTACCTATGGACATTTTTTTTTCTGAAGAATTCTCTCTCTCTCTCTCTCTCTCTCTCTCTCTCTCTCTCTCTCTCTCACCTATTTTTCTCTCTCTCTTTCTCTCTACTTTTTAATCAGCCAGAGGATATTTCATAGTATGATGCAAGAAAAAGAAATACTGTCAATTTAATTACACATCATTCATAGCTACTAATAGAAGATAATGACATACTCCTTTTTGTTTGCTAAGTATGGAGCAACACATTAATTTCAAATCACAGCTAAACATTACACTTCATTATATGTATATGTTTTGTTTAACTTCAATGATGATGTTATCCCCTCTTCCTCAGGCACTGTTTTCTCTAGCAACAACTCAGTAATTGATTTTAAATTCATGTCCTTCATTTAGGAGCATAATTATTCCATGAAAAATTTCTTTGTACTGGTCCATTACCATAAAATGCAGTCATAAAATATTCAAGAGCAGCATATGGGTAAAGGGCTTTGTTCTATTATGGTTAATGGAAAATATAAGTAACCTTGCTCCCAGCCACAAGAAAGAGATGACAGAAAAGGAATCTAAAGTTACAGCGTGGAGCCCCTGCTTGAGAAACTGCTAACTGTTACCTCTCAAGTGGAGAGAATCAGCAGATATGGATAGAAATGACATAGAAATCTTAGAAGAAACTTTCTCACCTCTTTACCCTCCCTTCTTCCCACAAAAAACACACACACACACAAAAACAAACAAACAAACAAACAAACAAACAAACAAAAAACACATACCTGCACAGACACATTCCAAAGGCAGTGGGTAGAAACATGATTTAACATTCAATGATACTCACCGAACTCTTATGTTCTTACTTATGTAAGCAACTATAGATTTTTCCTTATTATTACTATTAAAGGAATTGCTTAAACTCTATTAAATTCAATTGCTAAGCATTCCAAATTAACTTTTGAAATGACCACACTGTACTTCTCAGAGCCGAAAATCACTAAGAAAAATTATGAACCTACTATGTACCAAGAAAGTTTAAAAACAAACACATAGTGGCATATAAATGTTTGTACTGAAAGAATACTTAAATCGTTATTTAAACCTACATCCTAATGTCCTAAATGCAGATTATTATACCTGTTTTACTCTCTACCTCAAGATTAGGTGAACTAACTGATCTCAACATATCTAGTACCTTTATTTCTTTGCACATTTTATTGGGTAAATATCAGCAGAAAATGAATCAAATTGTTGCATGTGGTAAAATGAACCACTGCCGTAGGAGTATATAAAAACTGATGGGGTCTCAGGTTATTTAAAAAAAAAATGCCAACACAGTGCTGAATTTCTGCTAAGAAGGAAAAATAAGTTCCTCGTAAAAACCTTTCTCCATCTAGAGAACTTTAATACAATCTAGAAAACTAAAGTGTTTTTTCCTAAGTGAGTTCTGTTAGAAGCAGGCTTCCAACTATCCATCTTCCAGTGGGTTAGGACTTATCAACTCTGCTCTGCCATTCCACTGCCTGGGTATCATCTGCTAGGAAAATGGCTTCCTGGGTCAATGGGGAAGACCAAATACTGTGGAGAAGAAAAGTTAAACATCTTGGTGGAACTCCATGTTTCTCTGGCACCTTGGGCAGGGTTTGCTTCCTTAAGAAAGAAAACAGAAATGATCATAAGCTCTTGAATGCGGCTGGAGAGGAACAGATGTTGACAACAAATTGATTTCATTGGTTAAGTTCAACAGCAGCAGGCAGGGGGCCTGGAGTTGCTGCCAGCTGCTGTGCTTACCCACCAGGGTAGTTAACATCATTAAGACAATTCCAGAGTGCCTAACTGGAGAAGCAAGAGCCAGGATGACTGCAGAGCGAGGAGTGAGAAGCCAGAGCGCGTTCGGGGCCTTACATGGAGGAAGGAACAACCAGCAGGGTGAACTGCAAAATAGCACTTGCTACCCTGTCTTTGCAATAGCCCAGTTGCCAGATGAGAAATCTATCCGATCTTTCCAGATCCCATTGTGCAGCTTCCTTTTAGCACATGGAGCTCCCTGTGGGATTTGCCACATCTCCCTAAATCCCATGCAGACCTTCTAGGAGATGAAACCCAACTGTTAACACATCCATTTTCTATGTATGAGAACCCAGAGGGAGAGCAAACATCCTTCCGGATGCCTTTTATGGGAGCGACATTGCCTATTGTCAAAACACGCCTAGAGAAGCAGGATGAGACCCAAGTGCTGGAAACAGCTGTCTACAAGAGCCAAATATTTAGATTCTAGGAAAAGGCTGCCAAAGACTTCATTTCCCGAATACATGTGCCAGATGTACATGTCCAGGGATCAAATTTCAATTGGATGGTTTCAATCCAATTCTTAAGCGTGCATGGTTTACATATCTCAAATAGCCCGTGTGTCTCAGAAAAGGAAAAGAACTGAGTTCATGGAGTGGAGCTCCTTTTAGAGGCGGGTTTTAGTAGCCGCCATTTCTGCATTCACTTGACTAGAGAGATTTGCCGGGATATATTTGAAAACACAAGTGTAAAGACCTCTTTCAAATAGAGGGAATTCCTCCAAGCGCTAAAGGAAGAAAAGGCCTCCTATAACCCCACTGTCTTTTCTCCAGGATATAAATTTCAGTAACTTGACAGAAATGCTGCCACTATTGTTTAGAATGATGGCTGCATGGCACACAAATAAAAATTCCCCTCCCACCCAAATGCCTTTTTTGAATGGAGGCAACTTTATAGAAATTATAATTTCCCAAAACGTGTGTAAGACTTGTGAGTATGTTTTACACTTTGAGAAGGCTTGATCATCAAAATCAAAGTGTTTACTCATAACTGTTGTGAGAAGTCAGCAAGTACTTTGTGATTTTCCTTCCCTTAATAATTAAGGCTTAATTACTTCTCAAAAAGGTAAAGGAGAGGAGGAAAGTCCTATGCTTGTCATTTTTTACAGCATAAAGGAGAGCCCCCAGCTCACCATTTATTTCTAAAACATATAAGGTACACAGATCTAAAGATATCAGAGGGCAAAGAAATAAGAAATACCAGATTCTTCAGGCATTTGAAGTTGAAAGGAGGAGGTCCCTGTTTTTAGAGTCTCTGCAGGCCAGTACATAGATGGACATGATCACATTAGGAGACAAGGTTTACTCAGGGATTAAGTCACTTGTCCAAGTTCTCAGAACACCTGTGTGTTGAAAACGAAGATGTAAATCCAAGCAAGTATGTTTGATTACAAAGCTAAATGTAAAACTACTAAAGGCTGGGCCTTCCTTCGTTCTGCATCGCCCCCTGGTGGTCAGCACGATCATAGCAAACGATCGAACTCCAGGTCTCCAGGTCTAACTCCCAAAGGGTCTTTTGTATATCAGCCTTTTATATATATAGATTACCATATTGACTTTTTCATTCACAGGGCAACCTTTTGTTTTTCACAGTACTAACTTGGATACTTTCAGATTTCTACTTTAGCCCCAATTAGTTTTGACAAACTGACTCAATTCTGCTAAGTATGTTTTTCTGACATTGGCAGCAAGAAACTTCTCAACCTCTGTGACATACAATGTGTAGGTCCATGTTTCTTTATAAACTATTATGGACCTATAATGTTTATGAATATAAATGTATATACCATTATATAAGGTACTCTCTCTTTTTTTTCAAATATTGACTTACATAAAGATCTTTGTATTCTGAGATGGTAAACACATAGATACAATGACTAACTACCTGAAATACTCCTGGCCCAGATTTGAGAAAGTGTTAGCTCTATCATATTTGCTTATAGAACTATTCCTGATGGTACCAAACATCTGCTTGGTTTTCTTCACTGCAAGAACACATGCATTAATGTTTGTTAGAACATAGTGAATTATTTATAGAACACTGAAATTCAACAGAATGTTAGGTATCAGGGCAAAGAATATTCAAAGCTTTAAAAAGGAGAGCAATGTTAACAGAAAATAAAGAAAGCAAATGGCCTCATCAACAGTAATATTATTTTAAAATGTCAATTGCTTTAAAATATTTAAAACAAAAGAGATTCATATTTTCTTTTATAACTGCTACTTTAGTATCATTGACTACATATATGAGATAAAACCATATAGATTACAAAAACTAGTTTGGAAAGAAATTCAATGGTTTATCTACATCAACTAATTATCCGTTCTTGTACCTCCTTTCTCAGTTCTTTGCCCAGTATTCTAGTTGAAGATTTTGTTGATGGGAGCTCATTGTCTTAGGAAATAGTACAATAGCTAGACAAACAAGGGGACTTTGTTTCAAAGGAGACCTAGGTTAAAATCCTGGCTTTGTCACTTAATTAAGGGCAAGTTATAGAACCTCATAAGCCTTGTCCTTAAATAAGAATGATAATTTATCTATTTCATATAGATGTTGTGAGGGAGTAAATGAGTTAATTGGAGTCAAATGCAAAGTTTTGCACAGATTAAATACTCAATAAATGTTAACTGATATCCTTCAAATCTGCTCTATATATGGATGTTTTGATACCTCTTAGTGATATCTTAGTTCCCTAGAAAATTACATGTTAGTTCTAGCTGATTTGGCTCAGTGGATAGAGCATAGGCTTGCAGCCTGAAGGGGCCCAGGTTCGATTTGGTCAAGGGCATATGCCTGGGTTGTGGGCTTGATCCCCAATGTGGGGAGTGCAAGAGGCAGCCAATCAGTGATTCTCTCTCATTGATGTTTCCATTTCTCTCCCCCTTTTCTTTCCTCTCTGAAATCAATAATATATATATATATATATATATTTTAATAAAATTACATTTCTGGGTTTTCAAATTCAGCTTCAATAAGAGCATTAACATGTCACATGTAGCCTGCATGCCACATTTCTCTTTGCCAAGTGTTTAAAGTTGCAAGTCATTCTGGTGGCTTAATTTCAAAGTTGAGTCCCGTATTCATCACTCAGGGGAAGGAAAAGTCTGTCCAGGAAGAACTAGAAGTGTTTTCTTTCTGCATGAGTTGCCCATCATGGAATCTGATTGCAGTCCAAGCAAGTGTGTCAAGTACAGAGCTTGGGTTCCATGCTCTGCTGCTTTACAGTGTTTTCTATATTCTTCCCATTTTCCAAGATGCATGAGATCACAGCCTAGCAGTTACTTCTTTTGTGTAAAGCAAGAACTTTGCTTTTTGATCAGTAAGGAAAACTTACATGTAATATTCTGTTAAGTTGTAAGATGTGTGGCAGGCAATGGTTAGAGTCTCTTTTGTAAACCTCTTGTCTATGGCATTCCTAACATAGAGAAGCCCTTGCAATCTGCCAGCAAGAAAGCAATGATGATTCTGAGCCATCTCCCAATAGAAAAACTATGATCACTACAAAGAATTTCTTTTAGTATTTCTTTCAAGAGGAAGAATTACCTACACTTCCTAGGCCATTGGAGCTCTGTGAATGGATTATAGGTGTGCCCAGGTATTGATCCTCAACCCCTGTCACCATCAGGAGAGGCGTATTGTGCAGCACCACCTGTATCATTTTGAAGTCAGAACATAAAAAGTTCCCTGCTTGAGTCTTGATGTGAAAGGTCCTGTCTATTCTTTCTCAGAAAGCCAAAGGAAGTCCAGTATCCTGAGTGGTATATTGCTGTGGCAGAATTTTATTCTATGGCAGAATGAAACTACAATATAATTTTTCCTATGATTTTCCACAGACATATAAGAATGTGTAATTTCTATATAATTAATGAGTCTTTATTTTGCACCATGTAGTTGGGAATTTTTGTCTGTCTTCCAATATCAAGAAAGTGATTATAATTAATGATTTAGAAATAGTAACATTATCTATATATATCCTATTTAATAATATAGTAAAAGAGTAATATGCAAATTAACCATCATTCCACTACACCCACAAGCCACACCCATAAGCCAATTATATAAGGTAGCAAGTATGCATATTAACCCAACAAAGATGGCTCTGGTCATGGAGTGAGCAGGAGGCTTGAGTTGCCACCAGCTATGGAGGAAGCCAAGCTCCCACAGCTCTGACCTGCCTTGGCTACAAAGTTTCAATTATAGAAGATAAATAAATCTCAGATACCAGGACCTCTGCTTGGGTTGTCGGGGGGTGTGGCCAGCATGCCAACCACCACAGGCTCCTTGCCCAGGTTGCCTCATGCGCCAAGGGAACCCCCACATTGATCCGGGACACCCTTCATGGAAAATCAGCCTGCCCCCACCCATGTAGCAGGCCTCTATCCTATCTAATAAAAGAGTAATATGCAAATTGACTGTCACTCCAATATATAAGATGGCTTCCCCAATGTGGCCTCCCGAGAAATTTAGTTAGGGGAAAACAGGCTGGAGACTAAGAAGTCACAAGTTCTGCAGTTGGTAAGCTGGAAGCTCAAGAGAACCAAGAGCACAGTTCCAACCTGAGTCCCAAGACCTGAATATCAGGAGAGCAGATGGTATAATTTCCAGACAGTAGGTCACAATCTCAAGACTCAAGAAGAGCTAAGATTTCAGGTAGAGTTCAAAGGTAGGAAAAGACTAATTTCTCAGCTCTAGCTCCAAGTTGTCAAGCAATAGGAATTCCTCTTAATTCTCGGTAGGTAAAGGTTACCCACATTAGCAAGGACAATCTGCTTTATTCAACCTATTGATTCAAATTTTTGTTTCATCCAAAATCACCCTCAGAGATACACCCAGAATAATGTTTGAACAAATATATGAGCACCCCATGGCCCAGTCAAATTGACACAAAATTAACCACCACATATGGCCTTCCTGAGACAGACTGATGTTTTGCTGTGGTCATTCTTTAGCCCACTGTCTGACCAGACCTGACACTGTGCTCTTCAGTTCCATAAGGGTACTACTCTCCCTCTGATCCAGAGTGACTGTTTTGCCTTAAAGATACTCAAAATGGACTAAAGAGATCATAGGTTCTAGATGGGGAACCCTAAAAAGTTGAAGTAATTACACATTCTGGTTAGCTCCAAGGGAATGAAAAAGAAACCACATGTTCATTTGTGAATTGAAATGGGAGGTGAGCCTGAGTAGGAGACATATTCTGCCTTCTAGGAGGAAAAGGACATCTGATTAATGGCAAGCCCTGCCAAGGTACAGCTAGCAGGTAGAGCCAAATGGCCCCCTGCCATTTAATCCTGAGAAACAAGGAAAGGTGGGTTAGTTAAAGGGATAAAAGGCTTATTATAAAAAGGGGCTTGATAATTGCCGTGAATTTAATTATATTCCCGCTGCCAGAAACCCATCAATATTGAAAAGCAACAAAGAAAACAATTTCCTGAGATATTTTGTAATTTTAGGATGGTTAAAATCTGCCCTAAAAAAGTAGTCTGAGGAAGTCAGAAAAAGCACAAAGTACAAAATTAATGAACACAAACAGAAGCACCACCAGGTCAAAGGCCTCTAGGCAAGAGGGAGTCCTGAGCAGTTAAGGTTTAGTATTATTGTAAAATGTCAACAATTCTACATATGCATATGATTTCTTAGCCATGGATTATTAAAGGCAAAGCTACAATTTTGACATTTTAAAGGGGGTTCTTAGCAAGCATTTGTAACCACATAGAGGATGGACATGATGGTCCCAAGGTCTTGTCTATATTTAGGATTTGAATTCTAGAATTCTGAGTTTTGGGATTAAAATTTAAAAACTTACATTAGATCTGGGACTAGGATTGCTAGTAAATACGTGAGGCACTCCAATCAAGCACCAAAACTTTAGTAATCAAGACAAATAATATTTTAATGCAATACTTAAAAAAATAACCAAAGCAGCAAACTCTGGCTTATGAGCTAGCTATTTGTTTTTATATATAAAGTTTTATTGGAAACAGAGTCTGGTCTGTGGCATTATCTAAAATTGTGGTATTATCTATGCAATGGATTTCTCTCCATTGATTTTTAAATATTTTATTAAACTATTACCTCTCTTAAATTGTACAGTCATTGTATTTCACTTGGAACACCACAAATGAAATACATGCTACACACTCATTTGAATCAAACTATCTCTAATGTTGTCTGGCTCAAAATACTACAGCTAGCTGCATTCCTTGAAATATTACAATATACTGTAAGAATTATATGGATAACCTACTTCATTCTGATAGCACCTCCATGTGACTATTATGTTTCCATTTTACAGGTGAGTACCTGAAGCTCCTTGGCCAATATCATGCAACAAAGGCAGAATGTGGCAAAGTCAGGATCCAATTAGCTGCAGCTTGACACTGTGGCCTAGGTCCTAATCACCACTTAAATATTTGACAAGATTCTGCTGGAGAAACTGTCTCTCTTTGTTCATGCGCCATGTTTTGATAATATGAGGGAATTTCTTTCCTTCTATTTTTACTTATTTGTTTACTAAATCAATAAAAATAATCAAACACAACTTGTAACCCTTCTGTGAAAGATCAAACATAAAGAAATCAAATATACTTGTGCAATGTAGAAGAAGTTGTTAATTTATGTAATATAACTTAATATCTTACACAATTAAAATTATTTTTTTCCCTAAAATATATCTGTATTGATTTCAGAGAGGAAGGGAGAGGGAAAAAGAGATAGGAACATTCAATGATGAGAAAGAATCATTGATTGGCTGCCTCCTGCATGTCCCCTACTGGGGATCAAGCCTGCAACCTAAGCAAGTGCCCTTTACCAGGTATTAAAAATTTTTAATACATACATTTGCTAGGACCTGGTTACCTGGAATTATCCTAACTTGAGTGATTCAGAGTAGCTTGATAGTTGAGACAAGAAAACTTGAAGGACCTTTGCAAACATACTTAGATCTGCATCGTTGAGCGAATCTTCTCCTTTTGTAGGACAGAAGTACTTCTCTACTACAGCCTCCCTACGCAAAAGGTTACCTAGCTTTAGTTTCAATTACAATATTGTCACATCAGTCACGGTAGACCTAGAGGACATGGTCAGTATTTTCATTTACATCGCAACGCTCTTTCCCGAAAGCACAAGAACATAGCACCGCTGGTGGGGTTGGTATGCCTCAGAGATCTCTTTCAATGATTAAAAATTATTTCTACTCAGCCATTTATCCCCTCCCCACTTCCTGCTTAGCTGGTCAATTGTGTCTTATTTTAATCATATCTCAATTACAGTTTTCAGTTATTGTCACCCTGCCCACAGCTCCTTTGAAGAAAAGTTGCCAAGTGTTCCTGGGAAAGGGGCAGCTCTCTTTGGTTCAGGTAACCCAGTCTGGAGGTGTGAGTCTTTGAACCAGGGCAAGCATGAGAACTATGAACGCTGCACATCTAGAATAAGCAGTGATCTATGAAGTGGCCTGGCTCAGAATCATGGCCAAACCAACTAGAATTTTTCCCCCTCAGGAATCTAAGAAATAACCCAAAGAATGAGGCATTGCACAATGAGAAATGAGTCTAAAAGGGAGATGCGTGGGTGTGGAGAGAAGCTGTGGCCTCCTTAAGAGGCCATACATGACTTGCAGAGGGGAGGATGCTTAGTGCAAAGGCCATGTAGCCTGTGGGAGAAATGGAAAGAGATCAAATCTCTACATATCCCTTTGTTCCTGACTGTCCACTCATCCCAGCTCCAAACCACATGCATACTTAAAATACAGATCTCCTTCTTCAATGAAATAATTACTCACCAGCATTTGAGCATTATAAACCAGGTTCCCCAAATGTTTAATACTCATATAAAGAGGCTAACATTATACAAAATAAGAATGATTTCCAAAAGGATAAAAAGCTTGGAAAGAAAAGAAAATGTTTATGAATCCATGGGTGTGCATCAGAATTCTGCAGAGAATCACTATGAGGGGAAGCATAAGGATAATGGTTAGGAGAAGGATCCTGGAACAAGGCCTTCTGGGTTCTAGCCCTTGATTGTCACTACCAGTTCTTTTACTTGGCAATTTGCTCCGCATTTCTATGGCTCAATTTCTTCATCTATGGCAAAGTGATGTAGTGAGGATTAAATAAACTGATAAATGTAAAGCATAAGCAATGAAGCTTTAGTGAGATCTACAATGTGCAGAAAGGAAGGCGCTAGAGACCTTACATGAACTTGAGGCCTACACTATAGAATTCCATGGCCTAAGACAGTGGTCAGCAAACTCATTAGTCAACAGAGCCAAATATCAACAGTACAATGATTGAAATTTCTCTTGAGAGCCAAATTTTTTAAACTTAAACTTCTTCTAACACCACTTTTTCAACATAGACTCGCCTAGGCCATGGTATTTTATGGAAGAGGCAAAGTTTGCCGACCACGGGCCTAAGAAGATAGTAAGTGACTCAGTATGTCTCTGCCCTTTGTGTAGATTAAAAGTGGCGGCAAATTCTTTGTCAGTCTCCCCACTCAGCATTGGAGTTTATTTCCTCTGCTCTGCCCCTGTTGGTGGTTAACAAGGAAAATATGCAAAATGTGATATTGTATCAGTTCTGGGCCTGCCTGTACTCCCGTTAACAGGGCACTCCTTACAACCCAGCCACCATGCTGTGGGATAACTGAAGTCACTAATAGAGGCCAGGTACTGTGACTTCAGTCTATTGTCCCAGCTGAGCTCCCAGCTGACAGGCAATTAACATTAATCACATGGTGACTCATGTTGCATGTTCCAACACTAGAAGACTTCACTCTGAGTAATGTCCAGGGCTGATAGCTTTCACTTGTGCCCCACAGAGGTCAAGTGAAGCCAATGCCATGTCTGTTACTTGAAGTTCTTCATATGTTAATTTATGAAAAAACACTAAGATGGAATTCTAAAATGTTTGCTTCTAACCGAGATTTAAAATGCAATGCTTTTATCCTGAAAAACCAATTAGAAAGAATCTATGGACCCCTTTGTTCATAGCAGCATTTTTTTTTTACAATAGTTAAGATCTGGAAAAAGCCCAAGTGCCCATCAGTAGATGAATGGATAAAAAAGTTGTGGTACATTTACACAATGGAATACTGTAAAAAAGAAGGATCTCTTACCCTTTGCAACAGCATGGAGGGACCCAGACATTATTATGCTAAACAAAACAAACCAGACAGAGAAAGACAAGTCTCACATGGTCTCACTCATATGTGGAATCTAATGGACAAAACAAACTGATGAATAACATAGGTCCAGAGGCCATGAATTCATGGAACAGACTGACATCTAAGAAGGAAGGGGGATAAGAGGGCAGGCAGAGATTAACCAAAGAGCTTACATGTGTATCTTCATAGGCCACTGGCACAGACAATAGTGCTCTGAAAGGCTGAGGTTGGGTGGAGGCTGAATAGAGAAGAGGCAAAGTTGGGGCAAATGGGGGAAACCTGAAATACTGTCAACAATAAAAAACATTAAACGAACTAAAAAATGCAATGCTTTTTATCAAACAGACACAAATAGAAGAAGTATAGTTGTGTTACTGTCAAGACCTTTACAAGATGAAATAGGAATTCACAGTGCACTATATAGGCAGTGTGGTTCAATGCTAAGACAAACGTTTAAAGTTATACAACAAATGTCTTCTTCTTCCAGTTCTGCTAGTATGTCCACATGATAGCAGGCCTATCCTCATTTGGAGTTAATGACAAGTGACAACACTTGAAGGCAATGCCACCTGCCCCCACGCCACTCCTTAATTTTAGCCTTTTTACTCTGTGTCGGTGATCTTCACCATGATTAACAGATGAGGTAATAAATGTATTAACGAATGTATTAAGATATCATCATTTAATGGGCATCCTTCCTGTCCATTTAGATAAAAATTTATCGCATAAAGTTTCTACTGTTCATAGAGCTCAAGGATTTTCTTAATTGATGAGCCAGGTTTTGAAGGACAGAGACAGACCACACTTTCTTTTATTTCTGTGGGAGTTTTGCTTGTTTATAATATATCTTACATTTTGTTGAAACATTTATCAGGGGTTCATCTATAGTGGATTTGGGCAAACATCAAAGCCAATTATAACTTTTGTGTGGGCAAAAGAAAATATCCATCGGAGAAAATGACAGCATTTATTTTTATCCAGATTGAGTTCAGACTAATTCAGAATGTTCTATAGTGGTTGTTGAAAACACCACCTCATATAAAATAAATTATCTACCATAGCAAAATGTGGTCAATGCTCATGTCAATAAGAGACCAAAATATTCAAGGAAAGTAAACAGTTTTGCAAATAGCCACTGATGATTTTCTCTTAGCCCCTATTTCATTTTGACTGGCAGGAAAAACAGTGAAACAAAGTCAGTCCTGCTAGCTCTGACAGTCCTAATCCCTTCCCTGCCTAGGGCAAGTCACCTAAGTCAGAAGACGATAAAATCTTCCTGCACAACAGATAAAAAATGATAATGTACTTTAGTGATAATGTGTGCAAGCCACAAAAGGCAAAACCAGAATGTTAATATTCTCTCCCAAAAGGACAGAGCTATAAATCTCTCTTAAAGACACATTACCACTGAATAACACTGGTGCAAGAGGAACTTAAAAACAGGACCATAAGAAAAGCCTCCACTGAGACTGACACTACCAAGGTTAGCAACTGTTGCCAACCAGCACACCTCTAAGGAAAACAATTTCAGAGGTACCTAGATCCCTAGCTAAATAAGAGGACCTTTTTCTTTGCTTAAAAAAAAACACACAATGCACAACAAAAACCTTTCATTCTTTATAAAGCAAGTTTTATGGTCATTCAACGGAATAACAACCTAATGAAGAAGGCAGCAATATGTGATGTAAGCAGAGAAAAGGGCTCTAATCCTTACTCTGTCCTTAAAAGGGGAGGGGAAGCAATTTGTCACCTCAAAATATGCCTCTTTGGGATATTATTTTAAGCTGGTTATTTTGAAAAAATAAAGATTCAGAAAGAATTTTTCGGCTTCCTCTTAACTGCTTAATAGGAACTTAGATGGAAGACCTTTGCCACAAAGCCAGATATCATTACAGGTATCTATAATGTAATAGGAACTAAGTGTGACAGACAGAGAGGAACCTAGCAAAGCCCATTTGAACAAAGTCCTTTCTGTGCCCCATTGTTAAAGATGACCCAGAAAACTTCTATTTGCCAGCTTTGGCTGGTGTGGCTCAGCTGGTTGGAGCATCAAAAAGCGGTGGGATTGATTTCTGGTCAGGGCACATACCCAAGTTTTGGGTTTGATCTTTGGTTGGGCTCATGCGGGAGGCAATTGATGAGACAAATAATGTTTCTCTCTCTCTCTCTCTCTCTCTCTCTCTCTCTCTCTCTCTCTCTCTCATCAATAAAAAAAAAAAGATTTAAAAAGAAAAATTTATTTACCAAACTTTTGCTTTTCTTGTTCCATGCCTTTCTGTACTTTGAAGCCCCAAACCACACCCCCACTCCTTCTCTTAAAATGGCATATAAACCTTAACTGCCTGAACTGAACTCAAATCTAATATACTTATGGAACCCTGTTGTGCACATTTAAAATGAATTTGGTTGTTTCCTCCTATTAATTTGTCTCATGATAATTTGATTATTCATCCAGCGGAAAAACCTTAGAAAGGTAGAAGAAAAAAAGCAATTTTTAAGCCCTTGTACAGTCATGAAAAAAGAGACTGTGTTCTGGATTAAGCTGACCTATGTTCCTCAACTAGTTTTGAGATCTTGGACAACCTTTTGACCTCTCATCACTACAATCACTGCTTCTTTAAAATGGGGTTACAACAGGATCTGCCTTATATGGTGGTTATGAAGACTAAATCAAACCCAATCACTTTTGTGCAGGGTTTCTTAACCATAGCACTACTGACATTTGGGGATGGATAATTTTCTTTGTGGGAGACTGTCCTCTGCGCATTATAGGATATTTAACAGCATCTCTGGCTTCTACCCACTAGATACCAATAATGACAATTTTAAAAGTCTCTAGATATTGTCAGATGATCAGATGTTCACAGAGGGGAAAATTCACCCTCAGTTGATAACCAGTGCTTTAGTACCTGGCAAGTATCAACTCCTGAATAAATGCATGTTCATGTCCTCTACAGTAAATATTATTTTGGGCTATAAGTAAACTAATGTAATATGCAGGAAGGAGGTAATTGGTGATTGGCTAAGATCAATTTTTTTTTATACTTACATGTATACTATAACTCATATAATTTTCACAGCTATCTTAGGAAGTCAGTATTAGGGTTTCTCAAACATTCTTTCACATGAAGAAATTGATTTATCAATGATACTTATAGCACAAGAGTAGAATCCTATTTAATAAAAGGACAATATGCAAATTAGCTGTCACTCCATCACAAAGATGGCAGTGCTCATAGCCACAAAATGGCAGCACCTAGTCCTCTCAGCCCCACTGGAGTCCCCCAGTTCTGGTGGTGGTGGAGGTTAGGGGGCAGCTGCTGAGACCAGGCAGCGTGAGCGGCCTGCGGAATGCTTATTTCATCATCCCTGTGATGAGGCAAGCATTCCATGCCTGGCCGCGGATGGGCCTCTGGCCAGACCAGGGTACAGAATATTTGTATCATCTACCAGGTGATGGGGCAAGCTTTCCATGCCCAGCCACAGATGGGCCTCTGGGCCATGGGCGCAGAGCAGCCAGGCCCTGCAGAGAGCTACTGGATTTATGTGTAGGGCTACTAGTTGTATTTGCTAACACCTTAAAACCAATTTCAAAATTCCTGTAAATACATGCATATCTTAAATGTGCAAATCCATATATTTAGGCAGCATGCAATTTCCAGGAATGTGAACTAGTCTCTAAAGTTGACAGTCAAGTGCCTCACCCAGTGGTTCCACTAAATTGCTTCAGGTACAAAGCCATGCTGTATGGTTTAGTGGAAGCTTCCTAAGAGTTTCACAGTTAGGATGTATTCCACATGATTCTGCCTTAAGTGCTATATGAATGACTAAAGTATGTGTGGAGTTTTGAAGCATTTTTAACTCAACTTAAACAACTAAATGCCTTGACCACAAACATCCTTGCTCACCAAACACATTTGAGTTAGGCTAAAATCAAGAAACTAAATACAAATAAATTTCTGCCAGATTTTGAGGATGGCCAATGGACTACAATTCATTCAAGTCCATGAGTATACTTTTGTATACTTGGCAATTCCAAACAGTTGATAGAGTCAAAGCAATCTGTTATGAATACTTCTTCCCATCTATGCTAGAATACAGCTGTCAGATTGAACTGCTGTCAGAAAGATCATTAAAAAGTGATGAATCTTATTCTAGAATTATTTTTCCCCTTGTGTATCACTCAATAACACAAATCTTCATGAGAAAAATATGTGAGTTAAGTTATTATTATTATATCCATTTCAAAGAAGTTACTGAGGCTCAGAGTAGGGTTAAGTAACTTGGTCAGGATTTTGGCAGGACACCAAGCAAGTAGCAGAAGGAAAGTTGACCCCTAGAGCTTCTCCATGCCTGGACTGCCTAGTGACACTGCGGGAACTGTCCAGCTGCAGTGGCCTTGTTAGTGGTGGTCAAAAGAGATGAAATTTAACTGAGGATGATATCATACTGTGTTGAATATAAAGGATGACCACCATTTACATCTTATGTCTTTAAACAGATTGATGGTTGTCAGAGGGAAGGAGATTGGAGAAAGAGATGAAAAAGGTGAAGGGATTAAAAAGTATAAATTGGGTCTGGCCAGCTTGGCCCAGTGGTTGAACATCAACCTATGAACCAGAAGGTCATTTTCCAATTCCTAGTCAGGACACCAGCCCATATTGCGGGCTCGATCCAAATGGAGTGTATCCAGAAAGCACAAATCAATGATTTTCTCTCATCATTGCTATATACCCTTCCTTCTCCCTTTCTCTCTCTGAAATCAATATAAATATAGATTTTTTTTAAAAAAAGTACAATTTGGTACTTACAAAGTAGTCACAGGGATTTAAAGTATAGCATAGGGAATATAGTCAATAATATTGTAGTAACCATGCATGGTACCAAGTAGGTATTGGAAATATTGGGAACACTTTATAAAATATATTATTTTTAAGCCACCATGTTGTACACATGAAACTAATGCAAAATCATGAATGTAAACTGTAATTAACAATATTTAAAAAACGAATCTTACTTCTTAATTCCATGTCTGTGCAGTTCTTTTCCTAACCAAGACTGGGAGCTTTTATTCTTTGGGGAGGAGCAACATGATAAGAAACTAAAAAGTTACTCCTTGCCGAGACCAAGACCGGTTTGGCTCAGTGGATAGAGCATCGGCCTGTGGACTGAAAGGTCCCAGGTTCGATTCTGGTCAGGGGCATGTACCTTGCTTGCGGGCACATCTCCAGTGTGGGGCGTGCAGGAGGCGGCTGATCAATGTCTCTTTCTCATCTATGTTTCTGACTTTCTATCCCTCTCCCTTCCTCTCCGTGAAAAATCAATAAAATATATTAAAAAAATAAAATAAAATAAAAAGTTACTCCTGATGGGTAATGGCTTTGTATAAGATTAAAAGGTCCTTTGCATAATGGAAGTAAATCTATTTATGTTACAAAATTAATCATAAATAAAAAAATATGTTTTTAAAAGATTCTCTATTGTTTCTTTCTTAAAAAATCTTTAATCAAAACTCTTGTTTCCAAATCACATCAGAGACAACTTACCCTGTAAAAGTCTTGCAATTGCCTCCATACCACTGGTGGGGGAATAGAAAATAAGTAAAATATGTAATCGTAAGTTACACAGCCTGGTCAACAGATTTATACCCCATTCCTGGAGCATAATCTGGGTAGATAGATTTAAAAAGAAAAATATTTTGATATTAATAATATAGCAACTTGGAGTCAATTGCTATGTTTCTAAGGATCTTCATCAGACCAGTTGTCAGATGGACAGAATCAATAATTTGCCTTTGCCGAAACCGGTTTGGCTCAGTGGATAGAGTGTCCGTCTGTGGACTGAAGGGTCCCAGGTTTGATTCCAGTCAAGGGCGTGTACCTTGGTTGCAGACACATTCCCAGTAGGGGGTGTGCAAGAGGCAGCTGACTGATGTCTCTCTCTCATCGATGTTTCTAATTCTATCCCTCTCTCTTTCTCTCTGTGAAAAATCAATAAAATATATATAAAAATAATTTGCCTTTACTGCAAAGTATTTCATATTCTTCTCCAGCAACCAAGTGCTCTGCTAAGAAAAATACTTCCTTTAACAGGGTCACTTCACTGGCATTTCTTATTATAGCACCAGATTCTACTACATTATGTTCAATGTGTACTTAATTGGGCATGAGTTTACTGAACTTTTGCTAGACAATTTGTTTTTATAAAATAAGTTACAGGGCTACAAAGTTACCAAAACAATCCAAAGACATTGTTCCTTTCTTAGAGAATTTTATTGGAAAGGAGGAAAATTTCCCTCTGATACAACATAGAATATTTCAAAATCACAGTTGCCCTTATACTGAAAAGCTAACATTTTCCTCTAGATTTTTGATTTTCATATTCAAAGGGTCTTGGTAAACTAAACTTTAACTTGAGGTTTAAGGCTCTATAAATATTTATCATGGACAGAAAATTTAAAAATATTTTAGGCATCAAAAAGATTTGTGTGGTATAATAAAAGGGTATTGGACTGAAATTCAGGGGAAATTGTGTGGTTGTTTTGATCTACCACTATTTGGCTATGAAACCTTCAATAAGTCTTCTATGCTTTATGGACATTCATTTCTTTACCTATAAAGCAAGAGGATTAGATTAGATGCTTTATAGTATTCCCAAAAAGCATGACAATGTGTGATGGTAGCAGAGAAAATTTTAAAATAAAAGGGGAGGTATTTGTTTTTAATGAAAGGAAAGCATCACAATTTATGTATTAATGAAAATGTTCCCTTTATTCTATTTTTGGAAGAATTTGAGAAAGACTGATATTAATTCTTCTATAAATGTTTGATACAATTCAGTGAAGCCATATGTTCTTGGAGTTTCCTGTGCTGGGAGGTTTCTGATTACTGATCCAATCACTTTGGTGTGTTCAGATTTTTTTCTTATGATTCAGTATTGACAGGTTATTTATTTATAGGAATTTGTCCATTTCTTCTAAGTTATCTGATTTATTGGCATGATATTATTCAGTTTCCTTATTATTCTTAGTATCTGCTGAACTTTTAAATTTATAATGTAAATAATTTTCTTGTTCCAACCCATTTACCCCTTTAAATTAACATTTGGGCAATTGCTACCAAATGCTTCTTAATGGATACAAATACTACCTTATTTTATAAGTCCTTAGCAGAGAGAACATAAGCATGAATACAATACTCTGCTAACAGCCCCACAGGACTTAATATGAAATGGCATTATCATCCTCTTCAACAGGCTAAAGGCTGCCCTCAAATATTCCAACTTTGTTTAATCACAGATGGTATTTAACCACTGGATCTATGTATTCTATACTACCACATTACCTAGCAGATTTCATGCAGACATTGATTTGAAAAAAGATATTTTCTTTTTATCATCCTCACATCTCCTTTTCTTAGCTTTAAGAATGGCCTCCATTCCAAGAAATTAAATTTTTAACTTATACTTTTTTCACATATTTAATAATTTTGTAAACTTGGAATATTTTTCTTAAATTTAAATCTTTCCAGACTCAGTCCCATAGTCCTTGAAGTCATGCCAAGAAAACAATGTTATCCAAAGGACTTGTAGGCTCACATATAAGCCTAACCAATGGACACAGATACCAGGGGGGCGAAGGCATGAGTAGGGGTGAGAGTATAGGAAGCAATAGGGGGATAAGGAAACATATGCAATACCTGAATCAATAAAGAAAAAAAGGAAAACAATGCTACTTTAAATCTGGTTACCCATTCTGATATCAAAAAAACATTCAAGAAACTAATGTGAAAAAATTGAGGTAAGCAAAGGAACAACAAAAAGGAATTCTTGCCTGTATTTTAGGTAGCCTATTTTCCACTCTGACCACATGCTTTAGTTCTTACGGTCCAGTTTTTCCCTGAGAAAAGGAGGTATATTAAAGCAATCCCAGATTTCATGACACAAGATAATTTAGTCCTCGATCATCAGCAATATTGTATAATAGAAAGTACATGGTAATGCAATTATAAACATCAAGCTGAAAAAATGGGTATCATTCTTGTGTAGGGTGACTTATACATATAAATCTGAGCTGGGGAAGTAACAGAGTTCTGAGGCCAAATTATTTCAACTTCCCTATGGTATAAGCAATGTTCTTTTTCAGGTTTCTGTTTACATAATTTTAGTTATTTTCCATTTTAGTGACTAAGAAATGAAAAGCCCAATTTACTAAATTTGAATAGAAAAACTTTCATTGACTCCAGTCCAAAGACTGCAGTCAAGAAGAGAGAAACTAAGAACTTGGTGTGGTCTCCTTCAAATGTTGTGACTCAGGTCTACACTATGATCTAGTAAGTTCCATTTAGCAGCTTAGTTCTCCGAGCCCAGGTTGTGAATCACTGTCACCAAGAAAAGCAGCTCTGGCAGCTGGTCTTAACATCCACATGAGGAGCTCTGAGGGACTCTCATTTGTTTGTATGCTCAGTCCGTCATTCACACATTTGTTCTATATTTCTTCCAGCAAGCACTTGTTATATACTTTGTGTAAGACACGCCTTTTTTAGTTACTGAGGATCCAGCGATGAATGAAATAAAAATGTGTTCTCTCATGAAGCTTAGATTTAATGAGGGCAGTGGTGTGGTGGTAACCAACTCTGAAAAAAAAAAAGTCCCCAATTTGTAGCATTTGTCAATTTCTAGGGTGGATCTATTCCCATCATGGCCAATTTAACAAACAACTTGCAAAACCCCTGAATACTTAGCAATCTGCACTTGCAAATTAGTATGAGAGGCTCCATACCACTGGTGGAGGAATAGAAAATAAGTAAAATATATAACCTGAACTAGGGATAAGTGCTATGAAGAAAAATAAAGCAGAGAGAGGGGATATGGAATGTTTGCACATGGAAGAAGAGAGTGAAATTAAAATAGCTGGGCATAACGGGCTTCACTGAGAAGGTGGTATCTGGTCACAGACCTGAAGACATAGAGAACGGCCAGGCAGTGGAAACCACACTCTCTCTGTGTGACTTAAAAGAGTGCCCATGGGGATGTCAGGCCTTGTCTCTGCCCAAGGTCCCTCAGTCTGCTTATTTTAGCCCAGTTTACTGTCACCCATGCTTTTCTTCCCAGGCACAGTCTATGCACAAATGAATTAGAAATTCATAAGTTGAAAATATTCACTTCATCTAGTCTCTTAGGCCTCTACCATCCAATGTACATTGTCTAAAAACCTTACTCCTGGTCTTAAGGGTTAGCCTGAACAGCCTCACTCTCCCAGTTCTTTAGTTGAATCTGTAGAGTGAACAGAAGAACATGCTGTTTATCTCAGAGCTACCATAAGCAGGCAGACAGCTTATCACATAAAATGTGTTGGGTTTCGAGGCTTGCTCTTTATGTGCACGTCATGACAACAACCAGATAACAACAGAATAGACTTGATAAAATATTAGACCCAATGGAATTACCAGGAAGGAATTTTAAACAATGATGTACATCTAGCTGTAATGAACTGGGAAGATATTCACTTTATTAAGGATACCAACCACACACTGGCATCGCCTGAGGTGTATCTTCTTTTTAAAAAATCTTTATTGTTGAAAGTATTACATATGGTGTATCTCCTTATGCCATAGTTTCCTCATCTATAAAGTGAAACTAATAATCAAAACTAGTTTATAGTTGACTGTAGAGATAAAGTTAATTAACATAGAAAAGTTAGCATTTATTAATGTTAGCTATATATAATAAATGTGATCAAATAAGTGGAATTCATGTGATAAATGTTAGATCTACTCCTCCTCCTCTTCATTATTATTATTACCGTTATTGTTATTACTTTGGGAAAATACTTGAAGGTGTGTCTTTTATGATCTCTATTTAATATGTAAGGAAATTGAGCAACAGGAAGGTGACTTATGTCATAGAAAGGGGGAAAGTTGGGGTGGAGATTCACAAGCAGACAGTCCATTTCACAACAGCTGGACTATAAAGCAAAAAAGTGTGGTAGGTACCCAATGCAATATACAGATATTTATCACAGATTTGTACACTTGAAACCTATATCATCTTATTAATCAGTTACCCCAATAAATTTAGAAAAAGGAAAAGAAATACAAAAATCCCTTCTCCCCCTATCCTCCACATTTAGGCCTTGAGGGCAAAAATTATGTGACTCATATTTACCACTATATAGAAAGTGCTGAATTAATACAGAGAGGAAGCACTATTTACTAAGTGCTTATGTCTTAATAAATAATATAAACTAGAGGCCCATTCCAGGAAGATTCCTATAAGAATAGGGCTTCCTGAAGCAGTCTTCGCTGCCCCGCCTTCTTCCCTCCCTTCTCTGCTGCTCCACTTGCTTGCTTCTCTGCAGCTTCACTCCTTTCTGCATATTTGGCTTCCTTCTAAGCTGTCTTCAGTCTTTACTCTGTGCCTGGATATACAAATTAACTGCTATCTTGGTTGGGTTAATTTGCGTACTCACTGCTGATTGGCTGGTGGGCATGGCTTGTGGGCATAGAGGAGGTATGGTCAACATGCATGTTTTTCTTTTATTAGATAGGATTAGAGGCCGGGTGCATGAAATTCCTGTAAGGGAGGGGGTCCCTCAGCAGAGCCTGCACCCTCTCCAATCTGGGACTCCTTGAAGGATGTCTGACTGCCCATATAGGGGAATTGGACATCCCTCTCACAATCCAGGACTGCTGGCTCCCAGCAGCTCACTTGCCTACCTGTCTTCCTGATTGCCCCTAACCGCTTATGCCTGCCAGCTTGATCACCCTCTAACAACTCCCCTGCCAGCCTGATGGATACCTAACAACTCCCCTGCCAGCCTGATGGATACCTAACTGCTCCCCTGCCCTCTCCTGCAGGCCTGGTCACCTCTAACTGTCCTCCTCTGGAGGCCTGGTTATCCCTAACTTCTCTCCCCTGCAAGCCTGGGTCCCCCCAACTGCCCTTCCCTGTAAGCCCAGTCACCCCCAACTTCCCTCCTCTGCTGGCCTGGTCACCCCCAACTGCCCTCCCTTGCAGGCCTGGTCCCTCCCAATTACCCTTCCCTGCTGGCCTCATCATCCTCAACTGCCCTCCCTTGCAGTCCTGCTCCCTCTCAACTACCTTCCCCTGCTGGCCATCTTGTGGTGGCCATCTTGTGTCCACATGAGGGCAGGATCTTTGACCACATGGGGACAGCCATCTTGTGTGTTGGAGTGATGGTCAATCTGCATATTACTCTTTTATTAGATAGGACAAAGGCCTGGTGAGTGGGTGGAGGCCAGCTGGTTTGCCCTGAAGGGTGTCCCAGACCAGGGTGGGGGTTTCCTTGGGACATGGGGTGACATGGGTGAGGGGCCTGTGGTGGTTTGCAGGCTGGCCACATCCCCTAGCAACCCAAGTGGAGACCCTGGTATCTGAGATTTATTTATCTTCTACAATTGAAACTCTGTAGTCTGGAGCAGAGCCAAGTCTCCTGCTTGCTCTGTGGTGGCAGCCATTTCTGTTGGGATTTATTTATCTTCTATAATTGAAACTTTGTAGCCTTGAGTGGAGGCTTGGGCCCACCAGGGTGTGTGGAAAGCTTGGCTTCCTACATCACTGGGGAAACTCAAGCCTCCCTCCTTCTCGCTTAGTGGTTGCAGCCATCTTGGTTGGGTTAATTTGCATATTTGCTCCTGACTGGCTGGTGGGCATGGCTAGTGGGTATAGCCTAGTGATGGTTAATTTCTATATTACCCTTTTATTACAAAGGATGTTTAATATGAATTATTTTATATACCCCCCCGAGAAGGGAGCCACTAATATGACCTCATTCTGCTTCTGAAAAAACTAAGTGCACGATAATTAATATATTACCCTGAGTCCTATAGTAGCTGCATCAGTACTTAAATTTCACTCTAATAGGGTCCAGATCCCAAGCTCTTCATCACTGTCCTTTCTATGCCGACACTGCTCACCCAGTAACCTCAAAAATAATGAAGAACAATGACACTGTTTTCATTAGGCCCAAGGATATGTGAATTCAGTTTGGAGATTTCCTATGAATAGACAATAGTCTCCTCCTCCATTAATTTCAACATGTGAATAAGAAAAAAAGGCAGAGCTCAGTGGGGACCTGAAGATGAGCTCTCAAAAGCCTGAAAGAGCCAATTAGCTTTGGTCTAATGACCTCTCGAACTACTCGACGGTTGACTGGTGCCGTGGTAAAGCTGCACATCTCCTCTGTAAGATCAATCTCTGCCACTTCCAATCTGCCTTGTGGATGAATCATGTATTTTAAGACTGGGGAACATGGAGTAATGCTTCAAAACCTTTCCCAGGCACAAAAATAGAAGCTTAGTGCTATTGGTATGGGGTCTCCCACTGTTTCAAAGGAACCATTTTCAGGCTTTTGAGAAAGAGCTCACAAATGTTTTTTCAGCAGCAATTTAAATATTCTACTATTCTTTGTAATTTTCTCAATTCACATTTGTTACAGAGCAAAGGACAGTGTGCTGCGGTCTGAAGGCCGAAGCTAAAACAAACAGAGCATCTCTCATCACAAGGCATCCTGGAGCCTGGGGAGAAATAGACTATGTTGTTCCATGCTTTGCCGCGCCCAGTGATGCAAATGATCCATCAGGTAATCTGGGTTTTAATTAGTGAATAGTGCAGAGCGAGGATCATAACTGGTTCTTTCCATGTGCAGAGGTCAACATCTCAATCCCTGTGCTGGTGGAGGCCTGTTCCAATGCTCCTGAAGCCAGCAAGGTGATGGGAATGAGGGCCGCAGGCGAGCTGTAAGCAATAGGGACTGAAGAGGACTTAGCACTTGGGAGACATGTCCTTTTCAGCACCTCTTCTAATGAAAGCAGTTGCTACTCTGCTCAGGCTGATGGTTGCCATAAAGCAAAGCATCCTGCGTTGGCTTTATTTTTCAATTGTTCTTAAAAGTCCCATACAGAGATTTTATGACAAACTGTTAAATTTGTAAATGTTAGCAACTAATTAAAAAAAATAAAACACAGCCCTGGCAGGTTTGGCTCAATGGAGTATCGACATGTGGACTGAAGGATCCCAGGTTCGATTCCAGTCAAGGGCACATCCTTGAGTTGCGACCTTAATCCCCAGTGGGGGTGTGTGCAGTAGGCAGCCGATCTATGATTCTCTCTCATCACTGATGTTTCTATCTCTCTCTCCCTTTTACTTCCTCTCTGAAATCAATAAAAAAAATTTTAATTAAAAATAAATAAAATAAAACACAGATTGCGATGAACCCACATAGCTATGAGGCCGATTTGGCCCAAAGGTGCCTGTCTGGTGACTTAGATTCTGCTACACTGACGTCTCTGCATCGCTGCAGTGTTAGCAGATGCCAACTCCTCATTCCACCTCTCCCACCCCCACCACCACTGCCGCCAATCCCCAGTAGTAGCTGCTCAAGTTTCAGGCAAACTCCTATCTTTTCAATTTAGTTCAACAAGATCTAATATAACTGATAACCTAAGAACACACTAACTAATAATCATAGCTGACAATAATGGAGCCCCTGGTATATACATAACATTTTAAATAAGTCAGTTCAGACAAAGCCCAAAAGGTGGGCATTCTTATTATCTCCATTTCACAAATGAGGAAACTTAGGAACTAAGCAGGTGTATATTCTGCCTAAAGCCATATTAGTTCTCAAGTAATAAAACTGGGTGTCTAGCCAAATATTCAGCCTTAAGATTATTCTGAATTACTATGTGGAATAAAATACCCATATAATTAGCATAAAGAGTACTATTTATAAAATTTCCATTTATATTCTAAAGAAATAAAAACTTTAAAATTTGCAAATAGGCTATAAAATTTGCAAACAGGCTATAAAATTAAGTATATAGAATAAAGAACTTATTTGGAAATAATAAAATCTATGGACAAAGCAATATTTTGTGTTGCTTACCAGAAAACAGACCTTTGTCAATGTTACTTAAAATTAATTGACTATAAAAATGTTCAGATCCTTGGACCTAGTAATCTACTCTTGATAATTTATTCTAGAAATATTTAAAGGAAAAATAGGTATCAGCTCAGATGTGGTACCAGCCTCCAATTTTTCAATAAAAACAAACAAGCAAACAAAAATAAATAACCAAATTGCCCAAGGAGAATGAGACATACTCTGGGCATACCAATATGGTGAAAGACCAGATAACCACTAAAAGTTGAAGCCCTGCCCTAACCGTTTTGGCTCAGTGGATAGAGTGTCAGCCTGTGGACGCAAGGGTCCCAGGTTCAATTCCGGTCAAGGGCATGTATGTTAGTTGTGGGCACATCTCCAGTGTGGGCTGTGCAGGAGGCAGCTGATTGATGTTTGTCTCTCATCGATGTTTCTAGCTCTTTCTCCCTCTCCCTTCCACTCTGTAAAAAATCAATAAAATATATTTTAAAATATAAAGTAAAAATAAAAGTTGAAGCCCTGATGATCATTGGTAGCAAAGAATATATTTTATTTATGAAACTCTAGATAAACAAAGAGAACAAGACAGTTGTATTCAAATTAGAACTAGGTAAAAATCTATGCAAATATAGGCCAGAAGAAAATGCAAATATGGCTTTGGGATGATTTCACAATGTTTAATTAATTAAATTATGAACAGCTTAGAAAAGAAAATAAGGGACTTTACTAATACTCTTGTAGCAGCATTTGTTATTTGTTGCAGTCAGATTTAACCCAATCAAAATTATGATAAATACCCCAGTAGCACTCAGCTTTGGCCTGCTGGAACTAGAGTTTAACTTGTTTACTGTTGAGGATGAACTTTTAGTGTTTTGCACATTTTTTTAACAACAATTATACAGAGTAGTGTTTTGCATACATGGGTCCAGATACCTCAGAATAAGCTGTCATCTCTGAATAACTATCATGAATGATTATGTTACAACATATTGTTTCAAAGCATGCTTCCAGGTGGTTCTTAAAGTAAATATATTCTCATTTTGAGGACTTCACCCTTGCTATCCTGAAAATATATAAAAGGCTTGTGCCTTCACTTTCTCTAGGCTCCTGCTCAAGTGTTCTGGTCACTTTATGAAAAACTAGAGGCCTGGTGTACATAATTTGTGTACTCAGTGGTGGGGATGGGGTCCCTCAGCCTGTCCTGTGCTCTCTTGCAGTCTGGGAGCCCTTGGGGATGTCTGACTGGAGACTTAGGCTTGCTTGCCATCTGTAAGCCTGGCTTTTGGCTTACTAGCACTCCTCCTAATAGAGCATACTGACCACCAGGGGGCAGTTCTAGTGGTCAGTGAGTATCATAGCATCCAGCTGTTCTATTGTTTGGTTGGTTTGCATATTAGTCTTTTATTATACAGGATAGTAATACCTTACCACCACTGATACTCATTACATTATATATTTATATGTTTATTTTCTGCCTTTATGTACTAGATTGTCAACTCATGAGTATAGGGAATTTGCCCCTGATAATCAGTGCTAAGTCCCCCACCTGGAATAGTACTCAACACTTGGAATATTAATAGAATCTAACATTAATGCAGTACTTATTATGTGCCAGGCACTATTCTTGATGTTTTACTTAAATTAAGTGATCCAATATTTCTAAAGACTCTATTCTTCTTTTTATTAGATGAATACCCTAGTGCACTGAAAATTAAGTAATCTATCCAAAATACTGATGAATTGACTCGAAAAAGGCAGCCAAATGTCTATACCCCCTGGTATATCTTCTTTAATCCCTAGACTTTGAGCATTCATAAGACCTATACAGTGTTTCTAACTAGCAGTGCATGGCAAAGGTGATTAGGTTACCTATTATTGTCATTTCTACCTTGCAATGACTCTGTTTTTTAAAGAAAACCTCAGTCAAGGATATATTTTATTGATTTTTAGAGTAAGAGGAAGGGAGCAAGAGAGAGAGAGAAACATTGATCAGTTGCCTCCTGTGTGTACCCTGGTTAAAGGCGTACTGGAAAATGCTCCAACCCAACCAAGCCACCCAGACAGGGCTGATTCTTTCTGATTTAAGGAAACCACCATATGGAAAGGCCCTCGTGGCAATAAACTGAGGAAAGACCTTAGCCTATAGCCATCGAGTTGAGGTCCTCATTCTACCATCTGCAAGAAACTGGATTCTGCCAAAAATCACATGAACTAGAAGCAGATCCCTCCCCAGCTGACCCTCATATAAGGCCCTAGTCCTGGCTAACATTTGCATTGCATCCTTGTCAGATACTCTAAAGCAGAGGACCCAGCTAAGTTGTTCCCCAATTCTTGACTCACAGAAACTATCTAAATAATAAAAGCATAATATGCTAATTAGACCAGATATCCTTCCAGAGGAAGCTGGGACTGTGAGGTAAGCCCGGATTCCAGGTCCCAGGTCTTGGGTGCCTCCCGGCCACCAGAGGGAAGCCCAAGTCCTGGGTGCCAGAGGAAAGCCAGTGTTGGCAGCCAGGGGAAGGAAGGCCTACTCTTGCACAAATTTTGTGCATTGGGCCTCTAGTGAGATAATAAACGTGTTGCTGCAAGCTACTAAGTTTGTGGTAATTGTTGTATGGCAAGAGATGAGTAATGTAGTCCTAAGTTTTTAAAAATGTCTTCAAACACAGGCAATCTAGAACCTGTACTTTTAACACTGTACTACATGTGGAGTGGATGAATGAATGAACAAATGGATTGACATAAGGATACCAAAGGCTCTCTATATGCTTATTTTAAGAGACTACAATAACCTTGATCCTCAAACCTGTCAAAGATATAAAAAAAAATCAAAATCAGCAACTCTATGTCATAACATAATTAGAAAAATTGTCATAACAATATCAGAAAAAAAAATAGAAAGAACAGTTGGGTTAATTCCACAAACCAAAGATGAATTTAACAACTAAAACTCAATTTTAACCTCCACATTTATAAAAATAATGGCGAAAATCCTATGATTATTTCAGTAGATACAAAAGAAGCATTTGATAAAGTTATACTTCTATTCATGATATTTAAAAAACACTGAGTCAATTTGGAATAGGACAAAATCTACTCTATTTGTAATTTTTTAAAAGTCTCTTAGCAAAAGTTTGAATAGAGGAGTAACTATAACTATACAAAACTATAGGAAATATTATATTTAATGGTATTTTGAAGGCTTCACATGACTTGGGGAATAAGATAAGGCTGTCCACTCTTCTCACTTTATTTATCATGTGTTAAAAATCCTAACCAATGCTAAAGCAAGAAAAATTAAGTAAGTTATAAGAAAGGAAGGAGTTATAAGGAAATGAAAAATTAAAATCCTAATTATTTGAAAATGACTTGATTGCATATAGAAAACCTTAAAGAACCTACATAGAAACTATGAGACTTAATAAGATGATTTAGCAAGGTTTCTGGACAAAAAGTATGGAATTCAATTGTACTTTTATATATTAGCTAAAAGCAATTAGGAAATAAATTTAAAATACTATTTATAAAATTCAATACACATCAAAAGGAAGGATTAAATCTAATGTAAGATGGGCAAGAAGGCTATTAAAAACATAAATATTACTCCACCAAATACTTAATTTCACTCAGACAACACCATCACTATTAGAGATATACAGAGGCCATAACCAACATGACAGGAAATAATAAAACATATCCTCAATTATCCACAGATTTTCAATATTTTGAGCACATGCACACAGTCTTGAAAACTGTGGAAATGATAAAGGTTTTGCCTTTTTTTCCTTCTCTTTCATCCAGTGGTTGTGTGTACTGGTTGCCTAGGAAACTGTTAGAGCTGGGGACAGGACTGGCTGTGCCCTCATCCTGAGGGGGGCAGAAATTTCAGTGGTAGCTTGTTGAATCTGGGCCTCAGCAGAAGGACTCTGCAGCTCCACTTGGCACCAGAGCCACTCTTCTCCAAGGAGGAAGCTATACGTTTCATTGTTAGCATTTTGCAGTTGAAAAGATGTAAAAGGTACATAATGGTAACTGGGAAGCAAAGACAGAACATGGGTTGTTCAAGGTGTGGCTGTTATCACAGGTGAAAGGACTTCAGAATAGAAAAGAAGATGGTTACTGAAGTAGCTTAGGTGCTGCAGGCAGACGGGGATGAGAGGGCTACTCACAAAAGCAAGGTGGAAAGCAGCTAGAAAAGGAGGAAAACTTACCAGCTATGTACCAGGATCTGCACTATAAATTTTCTTTTTGATTCTTTTGCATCCATTAATTACATCACTTACCACTCTCTATTGCTCTCTCACTCTGACAATCACACACACCCCTCCTCTACCCCCAACACACTTACTATCCTCATTGGAAAGATAGGTAATAAGGGGTTCAAAGAGACTAAATAACTTTTTTACATTCTTTCTTATTAGTACACAATGAAGTTGGAATTGAATCTCAATCAAAACTCATAAAAACCCATGTCAGCTGAAACCAGTTTGGCTCAGTGAATAGAGCATTGGCCTGTGGACTGAAAGGTCCTGGGTTCGATACTGGTCAAGAGCATGTATCTTGGTTGTGGGCACATCCCCAGTAGGGGTTGTGCAGGAGGCGGCTGGTTGATGTTTCTCTCTCATTTATGTTTCTGGTTCTCTATCCTTCTTCCTTCCTTTCTGTAAAAAAAATCAATAATGTATATTTTAAAGAAAAATCCATGTCAGTCTGCTTCCAAAGCTGTTTTGAGACATGGGTAGAGTAAAGGGAGGTAGAGGATATTCTACACCCAAAAAGATGTAAGTCTGGGTCACGTTTAGGAAATGAGAACTGGGATATAGAGGAGATAGGGGTACAAGTAGTTAAAAATCAAGTAGAGCACAAATCATAAACTATTTTAAATGCCAAAGAGGAAACCATATTTGTAGTTCGATAATGAGGCTGTCAAATTGACCGGCCACTATGCATTGCAATGTGGATAGTCTAAAATGACGTGTTTGGGGCATAACATTTCCACTGCACTTGTAGGTCATTAAAAATTTCATGTGAGCTGAAACCGGATCAGTGGACAGAGTACTGGCCTGAGGACTGGTGGGGTCCCAAGTTGGATTCCGGTCAAGGGCATGTACCTTGGTTGTGGGTACATCCCCAGTGGGGGGTGTGAAGGAGGCAGCTGATCGACGTTTCTCTCTCATCGATGTTTCTAGATCTCTATCCCTTTCCCTTCTTCTCTGTAAAAAATCAATAAAATATATTTAAAAAAAAGTTCATGTGAAATAGCTCATTAGTCATTTTTATATTGACATATGTTGACATGATTATATAGTGGATGGGTTGGGTTTCATAAAATATATTATTCAATTGAATTTCATCTGATTTATTTTAAGGTGGCTATTGAACAATTAAAATTATATTTGTGGGCTCATATTCTATTTTTACTGGTTACCAATGGGAGGCCATGAAAAGCATGGTGATAGGAAGGCTAGGACTGGTGGCTACTCAGACTTAACCTTTTTCCCTTCTTATACACACACACACACACACACACACACACACACACACACACACATCCACACATGCACACACGGACTCTCTACTGCTCTGGGAAGAAAAATCAGCTCTACTGCAAACTCTGAAATAAAAATAGTTTAACCAAAGTCCTTTGCAAGAAATACAGATGGATTCATTCAGTACCTAGAAAGTGTTTACATCTTAAAGGACAAAGGTACCTGTGGGGAACAGAGGAATAAGGATGGCTTTGTAAGAAAAATCCGTTACCAGAGCCTCCAGAAAGAACATTCAAGCAGAGTTCCTGCTCAGATCACAGGGAGAGCAGTCTCAGCAGCCACCTGGTGACTCACTCCTGCATTGCCATATTATGTGCTAGCCCCTCTGACCTTGATATTCCATATGGCACCAAGAGATTACTCACCTCGGCATCAAAAAGACAACCATAAGGCAGCAGCCCTCCTCACCCGAGAGGCCTGAACTAGCTTGCAAGAGATAGTACTAGAAGAACAGTATAAAAACACACCCACGTTGGATTCTTGTTCAGGGTATTCCATTCTAATCGTGCTTCAACGTTTTAGGGGACATACGTCTTTCATGTATTTTCATGGGCATCTGTTTTCTCTCCTATGGGACAACCTACTATTGTAATGGTGGAAAGGGGGCATAAGGCCACAAAGTTTCCTATAAATCCCCTGGTTTAATAAAGGTGGTAGGAGTTGCCAGGGCTGGCCAGTGATGAAGAGGAGCTATTAACTGGACAGTGTGGCGTTGAGCAAGCAGTACTGGAACGGACAAACAGGAAACCTGAATTCAGGCTTTTGCTCTGCAACTAAGAAGTTACACGACCTTTGGGAGTAGCCAGCCCATCTACACCTCACATTTCCTCTAGCATATGAAGACCTTCTAAATTGGTGGCTCTCTACTTTTATTTTCCTTCCAGCACACCAGAGAGCTAGGAGACACTCCCTTTGGGATAGCAACTCACTGCCAGTGCCAAGAAAAGAAAAATTCATGAGCACCAACTATTTTCATCTGAGGAGACATAAATCCAGGGTATCAAAATCTTGAGCTATTTGGGAAACCTGACCCACTTTTAGAATCTTAGAGAGTATCTTGTCTCTAAGAATTATCTGGTGTTATGAGGATGAAAGAAATCACTAAGATTGTACAAACTACATTATCCTATGACACCATATCCCTTCCTCTTCTTTCTTCTCCTTATTCTCATTCCTCCAAACAAAATATGCCATACTTAGAGACTGCTTTCTGATGGATGCTGATTTGAATAAATCACGGAGGATGCTATGCTGCCATAAAGAGAAACTTGTTAAGCCAGTCCACTGAAGATAGAGCCTGCAACTCTGCAACTCGGGCATGTGTCCTGACCAGGAATCAAACCAGTAACCTCCTGTTTCCTGGGTCAATGCTCAACCACTGAGCAACACCAGCCAGGCTGCCCCATTCTATTTTTTAAGATGCTATGTATATCTTAATCACTCTATAATTTTAAATAATTTCAGCTAGCACTTTCTGAGCATCTTTTCTATATAAGATTTTGGGAGAATATAAGAATAAAATGCAAGAAGTGCTGATGGGTATTATGAAAGTTCAGTTTCATTCTAAACACCAGAAATTTGGAATTTATATTTATCCTATAAACTCCATTCATAGAAGTTATTGTCTTTTGGTGAATGACTATGGAAAGGTCAACAGAAGATATAAAATTTCTTATCTTTTTTAACTGAATCCTCAGTAAGGAAGGTGAACAAAAGTGTAATACACTTCAACGGTGAAATAGCTAGGCCTGAAGAATGAATGCCTCCCCAAATACAATCTGAACCTAAGAAAATCAGACTTTCAGTGTGGAAGGAGATGTCTTAAATGCTATTTACATTGTACACATAAAAGGATGTATTTTGCTAGATGGGAATATCAGGGAAAATGGTGAAAAATGTTCTGGCTCTTTGTGGATCTTAGGAATTGGTATCTGGCTTGCTTTCTGGGAAGCAGGTAGAATTTGGAAAACAGAAATGCTAAAAAAGGATTTTCCATAGAAATGACAGCAACAAAACAGTAATAAGAAAGGACAGGGGAAGCTTGCAAAAAGGGTATTTAGAGTAGGTAGACTGGGACTGAGGGGCCCTGGTGAGGTGGGAAGATCAATAAAGATGAAAGTTATTAATGTAAAATAAATAAAGAAAACCTCATTTAAAATTGAATTGGGAAGCCCTATAGTGGGAACTCTCATGCATATACCATGAGTCTCAGCCTACATAATAAGCAGAAAGAGGAAAGAATTGTTTTGACAATAACACTTCTTCACATTGAAATTCATCTCTTGCATGTAAGAAAGAAAGTATGGTCACTCCATACCCCAGCAACAAGGCACCAACCAGTTTGCAGCCAATGACATAACTGCTGTTCAGAACAACCTAGCTCCCCACCCCAATTTTCTCCTAGAACCTACTTGAAGCTAGCCTTCCCTTTGTCTCTTCAGACTTGCCTATGGTTCACCACTTGGCCCAAATTACAATTCTCTGCTACTCCCAAATAAACTCATTTTGCTGCTAAAAACTGGCTATTTTATTTTATTAAATATATTTTTATTGATTTTTCACAGAGAGGAAGGGAGATAGTCAGAAACATCGATGAGTGAGAGACATTGATCAGCCGCCTCCTGCATGCCCCCCACTGGGGATGTGCCTGCAACCAATGTACATACCCCTAACCGGAATCGAACCTGGGACCTTTCAGTCCGCAAGCCGACGTTCTAGCCACTGAGCCAAACCGGTTTTGGCTGGCTATTTTATTTTTGAGAGTGATAGTACAAACTGGATCTTTGAGGACTCTGAATGTCAATTAAGAGAGTTGATTTTATTATGAAGGTGATGCATTTTCTGAATGAGAAGAATACCAATTAACCACCAGACACAAAATGCTGAGTTAGCAGCTGTACTGAGTTCATCACATATTAGGTCACAGCAAAATAGTTATTATTTTAGCATTTATAGAAACTTTGGGTTCTCCCACTCAAAAAAAAAAATAACTCATTGATTTAGATGGCAACAGAGAAATCAGAAACATCAAAGGGCATTACGAAAGATATGATGTATGAAAATAAGGGGACAGACAAAACTTGAAGGAAAAAATGGCTGCTATCACTAGAAAAACTCTCATCTACTTCTTCTCTGCAGCTGGTTGTTAAGTGGAAAGAAGCAAACAAGAAGCCAATGAGGACCATGCGAGATGCTCTGCGCAGCTTTGTGCCTCAGTGTCACTCCATGTGTTCAGTTCCTCCCTCTGTAGTTCTGCGTATCTCTTTAAAGGAAAACAAAAAGACAAAAAGTGCCATCTTTTGGCTACTAAGATGTCTTTCAGTTGAGTCACCCTGTTGCCAAAAACACCCTCTTGCTCCTTTTGGAATTTTAATGTTCTCTTTTTAAGTCTCTTTTTTTTGCTGGTAGAAGAGATAAGATTTCACAAGCTAATTGAATACGTGCAGCAGAACTAAGTTACAGCCTTCCTTGTTGAAATTCTTGGAGCTGAAAATACCTTTTCTTTAGCTCTTCTGACAACATGAAGAAAAAGAGTCTTAGTCATTAACTGGAGCTACTAAAAGGAAGGATAAGCCTAGTAAAATAAATCGGTACTCCCTCACTGGTGTTCTCAAATGATGAATTCATGAATTTTAAATTCGCTATAACAGGGGCTATTTAATGGAGTAGGGGCCCAGAACCTAAAACATGTGGGTTACAACACTTGTCTTAGTCATTGATTTTTTTTTTTTGGTAGATATGATTTTACCTATTTAAACTACAGAGAGGTGAAAACAGGCTTAGTTAAGTGAGGGAAATTACCTCCTATTTCTTCTTACAATAATGAGAGATTTCATTCAGAATCTGAAAAATTGCCTAAGACATTTTGGAGAGAGCTTTCATACAAATGCTGGAGCAATGACTTTATGATCCTGTTTAAATATGTAGGGTTAAGACTCAAGTGGTTATATAACACAAACTGTTAAATAGTGTGTGATTTGCTTCTCTGAACCTGAAGACCAAGAACAAGCTCCCATTTGTTTACACAAATTCCCTTGTTTTAATTTAGCAGAGAGATAGAATGTGAACATAACTGGATTTATAGATTGCTGCTTTACCAGCTCAATTAATGCTCGGAGAGAAATAGATAAATGGAAGCTTGAGTGGCTATAGAGAAGCTGTATCTACAAAAAAAATGGACTCTCAGATGGCTCATTGTTTGAAAAACAGCCTTGATATGTACATTACTTTTTAGAACCAACCTCAGTATAGACCATGATTATAGAATGCTCTTTAAATTTCAAATGGATTCTAAAAACAAACAAACAAACAAACAAACAAACCCTGGTGCTTATTGAGCATCCGCATAGCAGTGGCTGCAAGCACAGATGCATTCATGCATATACTGTAAGGGGGAAAAAAAAGGGAAGACCAACAGTTTCCAAAACGGAACTGCCAGGTTTCCAGTTGGTTGGCATCAGGCTGACATTGAGCTTATTTTAGCAGCGGTGATTGAGAAATCATAGAAGAGAAACAAAATGGAAAATAAAAAAGTGAAAGACTGCAAAGAGGTGACAGGAAATAAAAAATTACCTCATGCAAAAGCAAACTCAAATCACTGGAACCAAAGAATATAAAACTATCTTTTCCCTTAAATATAAATGAGGCCATCTGCCAAGATCCAGAGCTTGACTGACAGAGACATTTTTAAAGAATCAGAAAAAAGAAATGTTTTCTTACTTAGTCTCTTTTATACAACAGTTTATACATATGGCTTAGAAAAAAGGTTACCCTAGGGGAGGAAAACTAGTAACAATCTCTATATAATAGATGAGAACAGGTACCTAAGAGAACAACTGAGGAATATTTTAAGAAAATGCTTCTCAGCTTTGATTATGCATTTGAATAACCATGAAATTTGACTAAACTGCAGATTCAAAGTCACTGGGTCTAGGGTTGGGCTAAGTTTCTGTAGTTCCTATAAGCTCTGTGGTGATCACAATTCTCAGCACCCTACACTACACTATTAAAAATAAGCAACAACAATTGAAGTGATTGGACTAGTCAGCCTTAAAAAGTTAATGCAATTATTGGATCTGACTGGCAGCATCCTATCTAATAGAAGAGTAATATGCAAACTGACCATATCTCCACTACACAAGCCATATCCACCAACCAATTAGGAGTGAATATGCAAATTAACCCAACCAAGAGCAAACAGGAAGCTTGGGTTTCCCGGCAATGGAAGAAGCCAAGCTTCCTGCGCACCCTGGCCAGCCCAGGCCCCCAAAGTTTCAATTATAGAAAATAAATAAATCCCAGATTCCAGGGCCTCTACTTGGGTTGCTGGGGGGCATGGTCAGCCTGCAAATCACCACAGGCCCCTTGCCCAGGCAGCCCCACACCCTAAGGGAACCCTCACCCCTTCAGGGCAAACCAGCTAGCCCATGGACCAGGCCTCTAGCCTATCTAATAAAAGTAATATGCAAATTGACCATCACCCCAACACACAAGATGGCTGCCCCCATGTGGTCAAAGATGTTTGCCCCCATGTGGACACAAGATGGCCACTTCAATATGGCCAGTAGGGGAGGGAAATTGAGAGGAAGGCAGTAAGGGAAGGCAGTTGTGGGTGATCAGGCTAGCAGGGGAGGGCAGTTGGGAGTGTCCAGGCCTACCAGGGAGGGCAGTTGGGGGTGATCAAGACTGCAGGGGAGGGCAGTTATAGGTAACCAGGCCAGCAGCAGAGGGAAGTTGGGGGCAACCAGGCCTACAAGATGGGCAGTTGGGGCAGACCCAGACCTGCAGGGAAGACCACTTGGGGAAGACCAGGCCTTCAGGGGAGAGCAGTTAGGGGCAATCAGGCTGGCAGGCAGGCAAGCAGTTGGAAGCCAGTAGTCCTGGATTGTGAGAGGGATGTCTGACTACTCATTTATGCCTGATTGTACTGGGATTGGGACTAAACGGGCAGTTGGACATCCCTTGAGGGATCCCAAACTGGAGAGGGTGCCAGCTGGGCTGAGGAACAACCTCTCCCCTTGTGCATGAATTTCGTGCAACAGGCCTCTAGTTTATCCATATTAAAATAGATGTATCAGAGTTGAAAGCTATAAACATTAAGATTGTTAGTTGAGCCAAAACTGGTTTTGGCTCAGTGGATAAAGCATTGGCCTGTGGACTGAAAGGTCTGAAGTTCGATTCCAGTCAAGGGCATGTATCTTGGTTGCAGGCATATCCCCAATAGGGGGCATGTAGAAGGCAGCTGGTCAATGTTTCTCTCTCATTGATGTTTCTGACTCTCTATCCTTCTCCCTTCCTCTTTGTAAAAAATAAATAAAATATATTTTTAAAAAAAGATTATTAGTTGATTTCTTTATATCTGATTGCATTATATTCAAACTGCCTTTTGGTTATATATTTTTATCCATATTAAAATAGATGTATCAGAGTTGAAAGCTATGAACATTAAGATTGTAAGTTGATTTCCTTGTATTTGATTACATTATATTCAACTGCCTTTTGATTATATATATTTTAAAATCCTCACTCGAGAATATTTTTCCATTTATTTTTAGAGAGAGTGGAAGAGATGGGGGAGAGACAAAGAGAGAGAGACATCAATGTGAGAGAGACACATGGATTGCTTGCCTCCTGCACACACTCTGACATAGGCCGGGGATCAAGCATGCAATAGAGGTATGTGTCCTTGGCCAGGAATCAAACTCATGACTTGTTAGTCCATGGGCTGACACTATAATCACTGAGCTTGATTATACTTTGATTTCTTGGGTATGATTTCCTCTAAAGAGAATTGTGCTGGCTAGTCAACCCAACTCCTGATGGAATGGAAAAGTATTGTGCTTTGCCTCAAGAAGAATAGGATTTGTTTGCTATGTAGTTCATGATGATGAGTAAAAGGAACGTGAAAAGGAGGAAGATGACTATGATGGTGATGATGACAGCAGGCATTTAACTGTGTGCTTATTATGTGGTAGGTACATGACATCAATGTTATGAGTTGATATTACTGTCCCTGTATTACAGAATAGAAAGCCTAAGGTTACAGTGGGACTGAAACCCATGGCTGTCTGACTGCAAATCTATGCTCTCTGCCCACATAGAGATCCCAGTATGTGAAGAACTTTTCATTATAACTATTACTAAAGTAAGCACTCTGTAAATGGTAATTGTATGTTTTAAATTTTTATACTGGCTTATATATAAGTTTATATTTGAATCTTTTGTATATTTAGCTAACATGAGTCAGACTCCATAAACCTTATAAACTCTAATAATAGTGATTCCTTAAATTGGTAAAACTAAGAACAAAACTCCTAATGATGGCAAAGCCACCCTCGGGAGTCTAGTGGAACAGTGACTTTAAAAATCAACCCAGAAAAGTAGGCTATATCTCAAACATTCAAATAAAAAAATTATTTTCTCTTATCTATAAGCCTTTCCTTGAAACTTTTTAATATAAATCTATCCATTTTGAGCTTGGAGGTGAGGTTCTCTCTATGAATACAATTTAAGCTTTCCCCTTCAATTTAATTTCATAATTGATGGAATAATAGTCCTATTTCAAATGCATACAACCAGTGTGCAAATGAGTCTGATGAAAAGTATGTATTGCCAATAGTTCTAAGATTTTAGTGGGTGTTGGAAATGGTCACACACAAACTAAAAAATATTTAGCTAAGATATCATTATCATTTCATCAAAGTCAATGCCCATGGCCTTCTATTATGCAACGTCTTTCAAGGACATTGTGCACAAGACCACCCATTTGAAAAACAAAGACTAGGATTGACCAAAGGTTCCTCCCAATTACCCTACTACTTAAGAGTCCATCCTAAGATAGCAGACAGGATAAATGAAGGTTCAGTCATAAAAGGCTAAGTAGAGTGAAGATCAAATTTTGAGTAGATGGAGCAGATTGTAGAGAAATCAGTTGAGAATAAGATTCAATGTGGCTGGTATTTTTTCCCTAGTCATCAAACCCAACACTGCAGTGACTTCAATCAAATCCTCACACTGAGAATGCAGGAGTATGCTCTGCCTATTTATGGCCTAGCCCAGAAGCAGAGGTCAATGTTTTTCTATCATCCTTCAAATCATATGCATTTTTTTGACTTAGCATTTTCCAAGATGTCCATTTGTTCAGAGCAAGGATATTGTGTTTATTTTTATTATATTTATTTAGAATACACACTCTCATATTCTAGAGAAATAAGGTAATTTCCAGTAAAGTGCTTTGCCTTTGCTTATGCAAAAAACAAAAAAAACAAAAAACAAACTCACATTGTCATGATCAGGATTGAGAAGGGCAGAGAGCTGCACATGAGACTGATTAATGGGGACCACAGAGTTCACATGCCTTGACCTTTTCTAACGAGTGGGGGTGATGGTGAAAATATTCATGACTCCTACTACTATCATCCTTACGCCTTCTAACACTGGGACACGAACTCACATTACTGATTATGATCTGAATTAATAATGAGTAGCTGTATCTAACTGACAAGATAATAGCTAAACTGCAGTCATGGAGATCCCTGGGTTGTTTCCTGGTATTATCTGACATCTCTGTTCAATTCTACGTATTTTGCTTCCCCCTTCTTGTTCGTTTTATATCTACTTTCTTCCTTTTCAATATAGTAATTGAGTATTTCAGTGACAAAATTAGATTAGCCAGCATTCACATCCTAATGACATTAATATCAAATTATATGTACTCTTGGTAGATTCCATCAGAAATGACAAGGGAGAGATGTGAAAGCAGTAAAACTGACCAGGGCAGGCAGTCCAAAAGGGGGCACGCGTGCTTGTCAGTACAGATTTTTCAATTTGTTTTTAAGTCAGAAACATTTTGACCAGAATTTTCCTTTCCTCTGGAAGACCTTATATTTTAGTCTCTTAAAGACACATGATGGTTATTATTGCTGATGACACATCCAATTTGTATGTGAAGATCTCAAAAAATAGATATATCTAAGCTCATGTAGCACTTTTTAAATGGGAACCTAAAATATTTGGGCAAGGCATCTATATTTTGAAAAGGCTCCTTAGGTTATTCTGGGAGGCAACTAAGAAAACTATTGCTGTGTTTTTCTCCATTAATTCCTTGTTCTAATGCCATCATAACAGTATCTAAAGATTGGTCTTCAAAGAAGATTCACATAAAGGTTTGAAAAAGATATATATATATATTTATGAAAATATAAAAATCTTTAATTTTTTTTCATATTGCTCTTTTTAAATATCTAGTCTACCTTTCAGTTAGTTATCTGCCAATGTCCAGTATTTGAATCCACTTTACATTTATATGACCAATGCATTTAATAATTTTTACTCTGATGTCTAATTTTTAAAGACTTATTTCAACCATAACATGAAAGGATTTGTTTTCACTGATTTTTATTTTTTGGAGAGACAGGAAGGGAAAGAGATTGAGAGAAACATTGATGCAAGAGAGAAACACTAATCAGTTGCCTCATTTATATACCCTGACTGGGAATTGAACCCACAGTCTAGGTATGTGCCCTGACCAAGAATCAAATCCACACTTTTTGGTATAGGGGATAATGCTCCAACTAATTGAGCCACCAGTCCAGGGCAAACATATGAACTTTTGACCTGTGGTAAAAAAGGTCCAAGATTTTTAAATAATGCTATATTTTCAGAATAAAAGTTTATACTAAATATACAAGGGAAAAATAGGAATTATGTAATATAATTCAAATAGTAATATAGTTTAAATAGGTTGATTAGAATTAATAAAACCATGTTAAAAATAAGATCTGGAGGTGAACATTACAAAGACCTAACATGGGTAATTATTTACTGTGTTTCTTTTGTACTTGTGTTTATAAAATGACTTAAGTCATAGATTCTGCCTTAATAAGAGCCAATAGTGGCCAATATGTAGCAATCTGTATTTCAAAAGTAATTGGATGGTCATTATCCATGCATCTAATCGGTGGCTAGGTGAGGCAAACCTTAACCATTTCAAATTCAGAGATACTGAGAAAAAATTCTTAGACTTTTCACCATGGAACTGAGGCCTCCCAACAACTTTATAAACAAAGTTTCCAATAGTTTACTAGTAGTTTATTGTGTACCATGATTCTGAGACTAGAGTGATTCTAGGTCACTATTTTACCAACTTAAGTTTAGAGGGTTTTAGTGTGTGTGTGTGTGTGTGTGTGTGTGTGTGTGTGTTCACACAGGCAGGTGCAAATGCACCTGCCAATCAAGGTGCACCTGGTCAGAAGCTAAAAGAGTAAATCAACTAATACCAACACCAAGTGGATAAAATGATAGTGCCCGTATTTTAAAAACAGATTTAAAGAGATAGTATATATACTGTATATAAAGCCCTTATAGAAGCCAAATAGCATGTAGAAAGGGCTGGGTAAATTTGAATGAGGATGGTAATCATCTTAGTTGTATATAATTATCACTGCCCTACCAAGAGAATTGTTCACTTTTGGCTTTCTAGCAATCACTGTTTATATTTGGAGAGGGTGCCCTCTGCAAATTGTTTCTTTTTGAAGTAGTGGCGGAGCTTTCCACGTACTCCTTCCTGCTCAGTCCCTACATTTTGGAGCCAGGTATACCTGTCAAGACAAGCTGTGGCAGAAGTTCTTGCCTCTCCCTGGAGGAAGCAGTGTATTCTAGTGAGGATTATTACTGCAGCATGGTTCATGGTGGCCAATGCAGAGAAACAAGAAAATTGTGGCCCTTGCAGAGGATTAAAGAAGATGTGGTACATATATACAATGGAATACTACTCAACCATAAGAAAAAATGGATTATTGTCATTTGCAGCAACATAGATGGGTCTTAAAAATGTCATGGTAATTGAAATAAGTCAGACAGAAGAAGTCAACAACCACAGGATCTCACTCACATGTGGGATGTAAAACTGAAAGCAACAAATGAACAAAAAAGATATACAAACAAAAACTCATAGACACAGACAACAGTATGGTGGTTACCAGAGGAAAATCGGGTGGGGAACAATGAAGAGTAGAGGGTGTCAAGTGTATGGTAACAAAGGAGATTGGACTTTGTGTGTAGGGCATACAATGCAACATACATATAATGTCTCATAAAATTGTACATTTGAAACCTATGTAATTTTATTAACCAATTAGAGGCCCAGTGCATGAAATTCGTGCAGGTTGTCCTTCAGCCCAGCCTGCTCCCTCTCCAATCTGGGACTCCTTGAGAGATCCCTTTCACAATCCAGGACTGCTAGCTCCCAACCACTCCCGTCTGCCTTCCTGATTGCCCCTAAACGCTTCTGCCTGCCAGCCTGATCACCCCCTAACCATTCCCTAGCCAGCCTTATTGATGCCTAACTGCTCCCCTGTCAGCCTGTTTGCCCCTAACTGCCCTCCCCTGCAGGCCTGGTCACCTCTAACTGGTCTCCCATGCAGGTCTGGTCACCCCTAACTGCCCTTCCCAGCAGGCTTGCCCCCCCCCAACTGCCCTTCCCTGCAGGTCCAGTCACCCCCAACTTCCCTCCTCTGCTAGCCTGGTCACCCCTAAATGCCCTCCCCTGCAGGCTTGATCATCCCCAACTGCCCTCCCTTGCAGGCCCGGTCCCTCCCAACTGCCCTCCCCTGCTGGCCATCTTGTGATGGCCATCTTGTGTCCACATGTGGGCAGGATTTTTGACCACATGGGGGCAGTCATCTTGTGTGTTGGAGTGATAGTTAATCGGCATATTACTCTTTATTAGATAGGATAGAGTCCTGCTGCATGGATGGGTGCCAGCTGGTTTGCCCTGAAGGGTGTCCCAGATCAAGGTGGGTATTCCCTTGGGGGATGGGGTGGCCTGGGCGAGGGGCCAGTGGTGCTTTGCAGGCTGGCCATGCCCCCTGGCAACCCAAGCAGAGGCCCTGGTATCTGGGAATTATTTATCTTCTACAATTGAAACTTTGTAGCCTGAAGTAGAGCCAAGCCTTCTGCTGGCACAGCCATTGAAACTTTGTTGCCTTAAGCGGAGGCCTGGGAGAGCCAGGGTGTGGGGATAGCTTGGCTTCCTCCATCGCCAGGGGCAACCCAAGGCTCCCTCCTGCTCTCTCTGTGGCCATAGCCATCTTTGTTGTGTTAATTTGCATATTCACTCTGATTGGGTGGTGGGTGTGGTGAGTGGGTGTGGCTTGTGTGTGGCAGAGGTATGGTCAATTTGCATATTACGCTTTTATTAGATAGGATGCCATCCCAATCGGTTTAATAGAAATAATTTTTAGAGTGCTTGAAGAGATATAACCATTAATTCTTTTAATTCCAAGGCTATCTTAAACTTAGAATTAAAAAAATTATATTAGAGCTCTGGCCCGTTTGCTCAGTTGGTTGGAGCAGCATCTTGTACACCAAAAGGCTGTGGGTTCAATCCCCAACTGGGAAGCATGTGAGAGGCAGCAGATCAATACTTCTTTCTTACTTCGAGGTTCCTCTCTCTTTCTTTCTCTTTCTTTCTCTATCCCTCACTTTCTAAAAAGCAATAACCATATCCTCAGGTGAAGATAAAAAAATTAGAGTAGGTATTATTTTTACTAGAACAGAATTAGACTTTAAAAGGATTTTACTTGGAGAAAAATAGCTTAGAATAATGTCATACATACTAATTCCAAATGAACCCTTTAGTAATTTTAAAAGTATAGACCAAGTCTTTCGAAGACATTAAATAAAGTATCCTGGCTGCTTCGCAATGTCAAGTGGAATTTTAAGCAGTATTCATATAAATTACAGATGTTTCAACAGATTTAAATTAAATTTCTGAAAGCTAAATCATACCTTCACACACAGGAAAAACCTTTGAAATGTTCCAAGAAATAACACTTCATTTCTAAAACAAGGATTGAAATTTTACAATAATCACAAATGTATTTATCAAAGCTGACTCTAGATAATATATTTAAAACTTAAGTTGTTGCTTAGGAGCCCCATAGACCAAAATCTGAAAAAAGTTCAGTCCTTTATATAAAATGGCAGAGTATTTGCATAAAATCTATATAGCCTCCCTTATATTTTAAATCATCTCTAGATTACTTATAATATAAAACATGATATAAATAGTTGTAAGTAGCTGTTTATGTAATAATGACAAGGAAAAAAGTTTGTATACATTCAGAACAGAGGCAACCATCACAGGCCTAACTATAAGGTGCATGTCAGCAACATTTCATTTTTTCAAATATTTTCAATCTTTTGTTCATTGAATTCATGGATTCAGAACCCATGGATGTGGAGGGCTGACTGTATGTTATACCACTATGATCACACATTGGAAGGCCACATTCATAATGAACAAGAGTCTATGGAAGTATTTCAAAATAGTTAAATTAGTCTTCAAAAGCCAAATCAATTCCAACTCTACCGTCCAGAACACCAAGAAATGATCTCTTCTTTAGGTTCACATATCCTTCCAGTTATAGCTTATCAAATGACTATTGGTGCCCCACCTTTTCATGTCTCATTATACCAGACCATAAACTCTCTGAAAGCAGGAGTCATATCTCCTTTATTACTTAAGTCTCCAGAGTGATAGTGTTTTATTTACACTTTTCCAGTTCTACTCCTGTCCCTACCCACCCCTAATCAAGTGGACATTAGAAATTGCCTCAATCAGTAGAATATGGCAGAAGTCACATATGGGACTTCTGATAGTAGGGCATAAAAAGCATTGTCTTGGTCTCTTAGATTGTTCTCTGAACAAGAGGCCTTCATGGAGAAAGGAGAAACACCCACCACCCCCCATATCCTAACCCACAACCAAGAGCAATGATTTGCCACCAGTCAGCTACCTTGAAAATAGATCCTATAACCTTAGTCTAGTCTTCAGATAACTGTTGGGCTAGCCAACAACTTGCTTTAATCTTATGACCTTTTCCACTGACCCTTTTACACATTTCTGACCCAAAGAAAACCAAAAGAAATAATACATTATGGTTTAAGCCACTAAATGTGGGGATAATTTGCTAAGACACAATGAATGATGAATATAGCAGCATAACTCTTTAAAAAAATAAAATATAGGAATCCTTAACATACAAAATAAATTTATTGAACACTACTGAACAACATAAAGCATTTACCAAAGTACCTTGCAAATAGCATAGATTATGTTCTTTTCCCAAACATGAAAGTGCATTTCAAGAATATTTAAAGTATTTCATTTTGTTGTCATTCAAGTAATGTACTTTCAGATAGAACCCTGGACTAAGGAAAAAAAAAATTGTTCTTAGCGCTACAGTATGTCAGAATAGAAATTACATAGTGAAATATCTTCCTCATTAAAATTGTGCTGAAAAAAATATAAAAGGGAACACAAACCCTAATAACAATGAGATATGACCACTAACACTATTTCTGGCATAAAATAAAACATATAAGGCTTAATCTTTTATTCTTGTCAATTGCAAGTTTCTGAAAGGTGGGGAAAGAGGTTTTTAATTGATGGAGTACCAATACATTCCCTCAACTGAATGCCTGTCGCTGACACTGAGCTGACAGGTGGAAGGGCTTGGGCGAAAGCTTTCTGAGAACAGCATACAGTTTATACTGTATATTGGTGGCTGTCCCATGTTTGTGTGTCTGAGTTATCATTGAGGAGAGGGTGCTATTTTCAACAGAAGATGAGGGAACTGAAATAGAAGTTCTTCCTTTCCTGAGAAGTCAAGCAGGGTTAGACCAATTGATAATGCTTCCTTGGCCCTGGACTTTATAATGGAATGCACTTTAACCGAAAGGTTTTGACAATCTCCAGAAAAAGACTGTTATAATCTAAAATATTGGTTGCCTATCTGCCATAACTGAAAGACCTCTATCTCATTCCACACTCTCCCTACCTCTGACATATGGATATGGGTCCATTATATTAAGTCCCATTTTGGTCAAGAAGACTAGTTCAATCCAGCAAATTTTTATAAATGAAAATTTCTAGTCATTTGTACTAAATCCTGGGCCAGGACAATTATTAAAATAGTCTCTTCCTTTAACAACTGTTATGGAGTGTACCATATATTGGTGCCATCGGCACAATGGTGAAGAAGAATAAAGGTTCTTGACTTAAAAATGTGTGCCCTACTAGAGGAGACAGATACGCCCACAGAAATCTCCAATTACAATGCAATCGTACAGTGATAGAGGAGTACGCGCTGTGCAGTGGAAGTTCTGGAAATGATGTCTTCTCTCGGCCAGCTAGGGATGGATGTTGTAAAGAGTAAAGAAAGGCTACCTGGGGGAGAAAGACAGCTAAACATGAATCTAAATTATATAGTGAAACAATGCACAACACGTGGAAGTTGACCAGGAAACTGGGGAGGAAACTGTCAATAGAAGAGACAGCTGATGAAACCTGAGTTAGGTTTTAAAGTAGAGGTAGCAGTAGAGCAGGCAGAGGAGAGGGAGTGGGGGATGGAGAAGGCTTTGGGGGTGAGAAAAAGGAAAGCACAAAGGCATGAAAGTATAAGATATTTTAGTACAGAATAATATTCATAAGCCCATGAGGGGTATAAAGCTGATAACTCTAATGAATGTTCCATTCTGCTTACACGTAGCTTTTCATGGACAGTCTTTGAGTGCAAAAACTGGTTTTCTATCTTGGACTTCATAGATTTTGCTCCCCAAGCAAGGGAAGTATATACACTTGTTAGACCCAGAACAGCCTTAAAAAATGAGGAGGAGGAGAAGGGGGAGAAGAACAGGAGGAAGAGGAGGAAGAAGAAGCAGAGCAATGATTGCTGTAGCAGGATTTTCACTAACCATCCTGGTTCACCTACATTTTCTTACTAGAATCCTTCCTTTTGCTTTACAATGATCTTTGCCTCCAACACAGTAGCAAAGCTTTAAAATAAAATTCTGGAGCTGTGCAGTGTGCAGCTTCTGCCTAATAAGCCAAATTTTATCATGGGAGGAAAACTATTATTGTGATCATGAACACAGGAATAAAAAATGTGCAGGTTTAGGAGGATCTGTCTAGATAAAGAAGCATTAACATTAGCAGTGCTAGAGCTCAGGTTTTTCCCACCCTTTTCTCTGCAGAAAGAATTTGTAGTTCTCTCATGTGGAAACACAGGTGTCAAGAACATCCCATTCACAACAGGACTGCGAAGGTGGCATTCACACTCCCATCTCCTACTACCCTTGGGAATGTTTGTAAAGACAACACCATTCAAAATTGACCAGCCACTTCAATAATGCCCTAGGCACTATTTCCTTTTTCTTGTAACTAATTGGATACCCTTTAAAAAATTTCAGGGCCAAGATTTATTTTTCCAACTTCCACACGACGATCTTTCTAGAAAGAAAATATTCTAAGATAGGGAAGGCCTATCTAATGGGCTGATTCGATCTTCACTGAGCCCATTAGTTTCCTTTTCAAAAAGAGGGAAAAGCAACAACAGAAGATCTCTGATTAATGTTTAAGCATCGATTTAATTTGGTTCTCCATGAAAAGAAGCACAGTGTGAGAAAGAACTGAAGAATACAAAGGATGCTTCTCTTAAGAACCTACAGAATAAGTCCCCATATGCGCAATTAATTCTACTTTTTCTTCTGCAGAGTCTAATAAATCATCCTCTCCAAATATCCACAGAATTAAGAAACACAAGGAGTCACTTCACATTTTCAGATTGTCTTTAAAGAATGCAAAGCTAAAAGGTTGAAAGAGTTTTAACATTCGTATTATATACCTTTAAATTATAGCAATAATGAAAGCTACTCTATACTGAGACCTTAACTGTGCCAGGCTCTATGGTAAGCACTTTACAAGTATATTATCTTATTTCATGAATGCATAATTTTGTGGTATAGAGACTCATTTATATATGAGAAAACTGGGGCTTAGTGAAGTCAGAAATTATATGGCTAATAAGTAGACAGGTTAGACTTGAAACTCATGTGTCTGGCTCTGAAAACTGTGATGCCACTTCTGTGTCCAGACAAATGGCAATGCTAACCATGCTCTTTCAGCTCTCAGTATCTGAGAGGATACAGCACAGATGGAAAGACCCTCCATTTGATTGCTGATATCTCTGATTGAAACAGACAACTCTTATGGCTCATTCACCTCCCCACCAACTCAAAGATTTTCAGTTCATTTGAAACAAATGATGAGTCCCCTCTTGCTTTATACCACATAGGGCCAACTCTTTTAGGTTTTCAACTGTAAAGATCTGGAAACAGCAGCTTTGATCAGGCTTGCACATTGATCAGTAACTACCTGAAAGCACTGTGTGAGAGCTAAAAATTACACAACTTGAGGAATAAATTGGGTATGAGCATGTTTAATAGACTCTTCCAACTTAAGAGTCTCTAGTGACTTCTACACTTGGTGTATTCTAAGATGCATGTCATAAGTGATATTTTTTAATCACAGTTTACTGACAAGAGACATGGGGTATTTAACACCTTATCCAACTTATTAGAGGTGGAAAGCCCCTCCTCTACCACCGATATTTGCCTGATGATTCCTGTATTCAGTGTTCTTTCATCATCCATGCTAGTGAATTAAAACATCAGTGCCTAATGGCCTCGTAATTAAGTCAATATATCTTGGGGAGAATATATGAGGAACCAGTCGAAACCATGTGAGTCTGACTGGCTGGGTCACTGCTCTTCCTCTGCTACACAACCCTGACCTGCTTTTGTACCTCCATAATGTTGATGCCAGGAGAATCCGAGAGGATTAAATCAAATAATGAACTCACCACAGTGGCTGGCACAGCACAGCTCAAAAATGATTTGTGATTATTATATGATCCCAAGGTTTCATAATATCCTCTCCTTAGTTCCATGGTATCTATGTCCCTTTATAACTTTCAGTGGTAAGTAAGTTCATTTAGGGCAGGAGTTGTGCATTCTAAATCTCTGATATTATCTATCCAATTTAGTGTATCCTTGTATTTCTTAGTTACAACTCTGAGAGTCCCTAAAAGGAACTCACATCCAGCTTAAATACACACACACACACACACACACACACACACACACACTATCAATTTAAAATAGGGAATGTCATGTTTTCTGTCTAAAACACTAAAATTTCTTATAGAGGATTTTAGAAATCTTTGCAAGTAACCTGTGACTTGAGAAGATGGGTCTCAACTCTCCTCTTGACAATGGGACAGTGAACATACATTTCACTGCATGTAAGTAAAACAAAGCTGGATAGTTTTCCACACAAATGCACAAACACACACACATCTGGGACTAGCAGGGGAACAACCAGTAGCAGGTGTAAGATATGCTACTGAGGCAAGCTATTTCACTCCTCTGAGTAGAGGACCCTCATAAACAGAGAGGAGGTACGACAGCGCTTGCCTCAGCCCCAGTGGATGACTGAGATAATCCCTGTGAAGTACTGAGCACCAGGCCTGGTTTATGATAAGAGATTAATGAATATCATCTCACTGTGGGGTCAAGTATAATGTTGCCAAGTGAGTGTTTTATATCCTTCTGGCTCTGGAGTTCACCAGCTACCAGTGAGTAGATTTTTCACCAGCCCTACATCCTACCATACAGGGGGGGAAAAGGAGAAGGAGCTTAGAGAACCCTACATTAATCAAGGGAATCCAAATGTTGTGGCAGACCAGTCATCCTGAACGATGGGTACAGTGCATTTCACTCAGCATTTCATACTGATAGCACCTGTCAAAATAAGCAGCAATGCTGGAGGTAAGTGCATGAGACTCACATTAAGAACAAAAAAGGAGACCAAGACCAGGTTCTCACCAGACATCCCAGGGGACTCACTGAAAATCAATACTTATAGGTAAGAGGAGAAGTGTTACCTTTAAGCGGAAAGATTATCTGGTTCAAAAATAAAAAGGAAGCTTTATGTTTTCAGTGAATAAACATCGTTATATGAGATCTCTAACAGGTATGTTTTATAGGTTTTTGCAGGATTCATTCTTTTAAAAAATATATTTTTATTGATTTAAAAGAGAAAGGGGAGAGATAGAAATATCAACAGTAGGAGAGAATCATTGAATAGCTGCCCCCTGCACACCTCCAACTGGGGAACGAGACCACAACCCGGGCATTTATCCTGATTAGGAATAGAACCCTGACTTTCTGGTTCATAGGTCGACACTCAACCACTGACCCATACCAGCCAGGGGGCAGGCAGCAGGATTCATTCTTGATTAAAAAAGAGTAACAGTAAAATTTCAAGGCACTTACCTGGAGGTACTAACAGGTTGCCTTAAAATATAGGAAAACATATGTAAATCCTTTTTAAAGTCAACTTTCCAATTAGAAGTCTATACATTTAGTTTGTTGCACATCCTAAGATGCTTTCCCACAGATGTACTCTTAACAGGGAAGAGGATGACTTCTCTGTAGGTTTAAGGCAACAGAGTATGTGTGGAAGGCAGGGTTAGAGTGAACTTGCTATGTAGTCCTTGATATAAAACCTACTGCTATAAAATTTTCATTCTAATGTGATGTATATGTCAATTTTAATTAAGACTTAGAATGATTTTCTCTAAAATTATTTGTTTCCTCACAAAACTTTCTGAATTTGCTGTTCTAGTCAAATTTTTGCCGAATTTGGCCAGTGGATCTACACCACTAAGAAGCCCTGGAGAGAATGTGTGTACACTATTTGAGATGTACAGTTTAAACAATTATAAAGTATTTTATTCATCTTAACAAATGTTTCCATTTTAGACCCAGATACATGGATAAACAAGTTCAACTAGAAGTTCATAAAAGGAATACAAAAGCTTCTTTGAAAATCAATGATGGATGATCACATTTTCACTATAACTGGCATATCAGTTTTTCTCCAAGAGGAGTACCATCTGGCTGGATACGATTATTGGATGCATCAGTCATTGTCTTACTGTCATTCATAAGGTCAAGTTTCCTAAAAGTATCAAGTCTCAGGGACTGAGGAATTTGCAGTATCTCTTCTTGTTAGAGAGAAGAGCACAGATTGTCTACTGCTCCCTAATGCCTTCCTTTGCTCAGCTTATCCATTGTCAAAATAATCCTAATTTTACTTAGATTTTCACTCTTCTTTAGCATTATTGAAGGTGAGATTCCAGGCCACAATTCAAAGGATATGCACTGATTAGTCACGGGTAATCGAGGCGTTGGCATCAGTGTGTGACATGTATTGAGCCAGAGGCAGGCACATGTCACATTTGTCTTGGTGGTGGGGAAAAGCTGTGCTTCCCACCTCTTTCCTGAACAGGAAGCATGTGGCCTCAGCTGTCATCAGCACTCATCTTGAGGCCGTAAGAATAGCGAAGCTGCCCTAACCAGTTTGGCTCAGTGGATAGAGCACCTGCCTGCGGACTTAAGGGTCCCAGGTTCGATTCTGGTCCAGGGCATGTACCTTGGTTGCAGGCACATCCCCAGTAGGAGTCGTGCAGGAGGCAATTGATGGATGTTTCTCTCTCATCAATGTTTCTAACTCTCTATCCTTTTCCTTTCCTCTCTGTAAAAAAAATCAATAAAAAATATCAAATATATATACATATATATATATATATATATATATATATATATATATATATATGTATATAATGTGTGTGTGTGTGTAATAAAATAGTGAGGCTGAGGAAGCTGCCAATGTCAAGAGAGGTAGAGTGAGAGAATCTGGGCCTTTGGCAACATCATTGAATGGATGGGTGTACCAAGCTTTGAAGCCTACTCTGTGTCTGGAAAATAAACTTTGTTATTAAATAAGGAGGTTTGAGTGAGGAAGTTGGTCTAGAACATTCCAGTCAAAAGGATTCCCTGGAAGGGAGGGAGGGGAGAGAGAGAGAGAAAGAGAGAGAGAGAGAGAGAGAGAGAGAGAGAGAGAGAGAGAGAGAGAGATGAGAGAGAGATGCACTGGAAACATGGATCAGCCTCCTGTACTCACCCTGGTCAGGGATGAATCCCACATCCCTGATATGTGCCCTGACCAGGAATCAGACCTGCTACCTTTCAGTGCACAAGACGAGGCTCCAAGAAACTGAGACACCATCAGCCAGAGCAGGTCTGCATTTCATTTACGAGACTCCCACACATGTAGGGCTGGAAGTTTGGATGTAGTGAGGTAGTAGTATGCTTCGGCCAATGCTCCAAAATGCCATTTCATTATAATTGAAAAGTATCTAAAATCAACTATGCTTTGCAGATGTCAGATTTAGTGAAGTTATATTCATGCAGAAAATATAATTTTTGATAACTAGAAAAGTGACTACATTTTAGTATTATTTCTTCATAATAAGCAAAAGCATTAGGCATAACATCTTCTGTCTTTGACTGGGTAAACCAAATATGTATATATGACCCTCAAATTAATAATTATGCTATAAAATTCATGCAAAACCCTTTTTTATTTCATTTAAATTGTTGCGTTCTCACAAAATTTTATGTAAGAATATTTTAGTTAGCAGTTCACATACAATCTTAATTTATTTAAAGAAGTAGGGAAAAAACAATTCCTTGTAAATATCATTAGAATGTTGGAAGCATTAAAATACTTAAACATGTAACAATTATTTTGTTCCTAAAATATACACATTTATCATCAAATAAAACACAAGCACAATACCACTTTAAAACTGAACAGCATAAATATATGCTGTTACTTTAAAAGGCTATGGCCTGCTCTTTTATTCTAAACCAAATTTTATGCTGATTTAAAATCTCAAATAAATTACTAGAGAACACAATTCCATAATGATCACCAACTCATGTGATGGTATTTAGCTTCCCGTTACTGGATTTAATTTCAACCAAACATGAAGCATGCATCGGAGTAACAACTTGGAAACATTAAACTCAGAGCAAGTGAATTGTGATGAAATGATCAAGTAGCACTTTATTACATCCACTGGACTTCCATAGCACAAGGGAAGTTAAACAGCGCAGAGAAGTAAAAGCCATAATATTATGTAACACCCTAATGTAATCTCTACCCATGATAATTTCCAAAGGAAACATCAGTAACTCTCCTGCTGAAATCAAGGGCAAGAACTCAGTTGGTCATCCCCTAGGCTTCCAAATCATCTTATAGCATGGCCTTGGTCACACTGAACTGTAATTGATTACTTGCCTGCTGTTTTCATTGGGTTAACTCCTTAAAATGAAGAACTGTCTTTTATCTTTGTATTTACGTGTAGAGTAATATGTCTGATACAAAGTATAGGCTCAATAACTAAATGAAAAAATGAATAAATAAAAATCCAGGATCGTACAGAATCACTAAAGCTGTTATCCATGGTAAGGCTATTTATCGTCCTTGCCTGTTTTATATGATTTGTTCTTTCCAAACAAGATTACCGCTGGGATTTTCAATATGGCTTCTAGGAGCTCATGAGTAACCACAAGGGTGATTATAGTCTGTTCAATACTTCAAAAAAATCTTTCAGAAGCTACATATACACTCTCTACTAAGTATCCCATCGCTGACTACATATCTTGTGGCTTTGCTTTAGGCTGGGATTATATCAATGGAGCATAGTAAAACTCAACCCATGCTGCCCAGAAGTCCTGATTGACAGTTACATACATCAGCAATTTTCAACCTTTTTCATCTTATGGAAAACATAAACTAACACACTAAATTTCTGTGGCACACCAAAAATATATTTTTATCAACCTGACAAAAATAGGTATAATTTTGATTGACTTACAAAAAAAAATTAGTAATTGCCTACCCTTTTTTCTCAAAAGTGACTTTAAAAAAAACAAGTGCCTATGCATGTATACAAGGATTTCTGGTAACCAATTAGATGCAACCTTATTATGGGAAGTAACCAACAGAAGTAACTCTATTATCTGACCTATATGTTTATGGTTCAAGACAGGGCATTTACACACTGGGTGCCTATTGTTTTGTTGGCTGTAATAATTTTATTTTTTATTCGACAATATAAGTAAAAGAGGTCAGTGCCCCTGACTAAATTTTAGTCAGGTATTGAATGTTTTAAAAATTCTTGTGGCACACCGGTTGAAAATCCCTGCCATATATTATTGATTAATTAAAAATGGGCAATAAATGAATCACTACTTAGTTAATATAGTTTTGTAAGCAATAATATTTTAATACACAGGATCCATGTAGTGGGAGAAGATAATAAAAAGAGTCTGTAATGATAAAGAGACTTGAAAGCATTGGCTTATTATTCAAGTCACTAAGGAGTTTGCTAATAGGTATGAAACAATGCAAAAGATAGAATAACTTATTACCTCTTTTATTTGAAAACTTTATATTCTATGACTTCATATATTTTAAAATTTTCTGTCTTAGATCCCATACCCATATTGTTGCTCTCTGATTATATTCCACCCAATACTGCTAATTATTATTGTTTTTGAAGACACCAAAAGGAAGCCTTGGAGAAGTAGACTAATGAGTGCATCTATTTGTCTCTAATAAACTATTACATAAAGTCTTATTATCTGTATGTGTATACACATTTACAAACAAATTGAAAAAAAACTCCCAGTGTTTTTATTGTGCGTAAATTTTGTAGAACAATTAGCATGAAATGCAATTTGCACTAATTCATTGGGGACGAAGGGAGCATGAAATTATCTTTACTTGTTAATTTATCATTTTATGGTAAATTGCTCATATTGAGTATTTTTCCCAGTGGTAATAATACCTCCTTCTCATAGGAAGACAATATAGACAATATAGAACTTTCTCTTTAAAGTACCATTTTATATTGTATTTCAACTATGGTTAAAAAATGAGGACAGCTTGTACCCACATTACTCATTAGATCTCTCTCTTCCTAGTATGACATCATCTCTGTAGTCCTCTTGTAAATTACCATTCATATGCTTCTGACCTCAAATGACTGTGCTAGGCAGAACACTTGAAATTTGGAGAGATTTATGTTGCACCTGAGTTTCCTAACACTCAAGCCCTGAGTGGATCCACAGGGTAAAAATGTTCCAAAGGAAGAACAATAACCTGAACACATACAAATTTATTGCCTGCATACATTATCTAGACTTCTTCTTTTAGTATCTCCGCCCTCTAAAAAAAGTCTCCATCAGTTGATTCTTGTTTTGTTGCAAGGTATTATGGAAGGAACACTCAGCTGCCTATGAGGAGTACTTTACTGGTAATGAAAGACTTGGGCTGCAATTAAACTCCATTGTACCTGGAAAAAGACAGATATAACCCTGTTTTTTTGTTTTGTTGTTTTATTTAACAAAACGTAACTTTATTTATCAAGGTCAATCTTATACTACAGTGCTAAGTAGAAGTAGCATATATTTCCTACATAGATTTTTATCAAGTTACTAGAGGTCTGGTGCAATAATTCATGCACAGGTTGGATCCCTCGGCATGGCTGGCAATTGGGGTACATGAGGACCATTTTACCCAGTCCCAATCAGGGCCAATTAGGGCTGGCCAGCCAGAGAGAGGGACCACAGGAGGTTAGCCAACTGTGGGAGGTTGGCTGTGGGAGTGCATTGATCATGACTGAGTTTCTGCCCCCTGGTAGACAGTACATGTCATAGCTACCAGACAGTTGTCTGATTGTTTGGCCGTCCAGTCATAATACACACACACACACACACACACACACACACACACACACACACACACACTAGAGGCTCAGTGAATGAAATTCATGCACGGGGGTGAAGGGGCTGTCCTTCAGCCCAGCCTGCTCCCTCTCCAATCTGGGACCCCTTGAAGGATGCCCGATTGTCCAGGTAGAATCAGGTCTAAATGGGCATCCCTCTCACAATCCAGGACTGCTAGATCCCAACTGCTCACCTGCCTGCCTTCCTAATTGCCCCTAACTGCTTCTGCCTGCCAGCCTGATTACCCCCTAACTACTCCTCTGCCAGCCTGATTGAAGCCTAACTGATCCCCTGCCAGCCTGTTTGCCCCTAACTGCCCTCCCCTGTGGGCCTGGTTACCACTAACTGTCCTCCCCTGTGGGCCTGGGTCCCCCCCAACTGCCCTTCCCTCCAGGCCTGGTCATCCTCAACTTCCCTCCTCTGCCAGCCTGCTCATCCCTAACTGCCCTCCCCTGCAGGCTTGATCATCCCCAACTGCCCGCCCCCCCCCTTGCAGGCCTGGTTCCTGGCAACTGCCATCCCCTGCTGGCCATCTTGTGATAGCCACCTTGTGTCCACAAGGGGGCAGGATCTTTTGACCACATGGGGTGATGGTCAATCTGCATATTACTCTTTTATTAGATAGGATAGAGGTCTGGTGCATGGGAGGGGGCCAGTTGGTTTGCCCTGAAGTGTGTCCCAGATCAGGGTGGGTGTTCCTGGGGCATGGGGTAGCCTGGGCAAGGGGCCTGTGTTGGTTTGCAGGCCAGCCACATCCCTCAGTCACCCAAGTGGAGTCCCTGGTATCTGGAATTTATTTATCTTCTACAATTGAAACTTTGTAGCCTGGAGAAGAGCCAAACCTGTTGGCACAGCCATTGAAACTTTGTTGCCTTTAGTGGAGGCTTCAGCCAGCCAGGCTTTGCAGAAAGCTTGGCTTCCTCCATCGCCAGGGGCAACCCAAGCCTCTTTCCTGCTCTCTCTGTGGCCCTAGCCACCTTGGTTGGGTTAATTTGCATACTTGCTCTGATTGACTGGTGGGCATGCCTGGTGGGTGTAGTGAAGGTATGGTCAATTTGCATATTACTCTTTCATTAGATAGGATAGTGTAAAAGGTTAAGTAATAATAACATATAAACTACCTATTTTATAAAATACAAGATATCATTATTGTCCATTTTAAAAATATATGTTTTATTGATTTCAGAGAGGGAGGAAGAGATAGAAATATCAATGATGAGAGAGAATCATTGATTGGATACCTCCTGCATGCCCCACACTGGGGATCAAGCCTGCAACCTGAGCATTTGCCCTGACTGGGAATTGAACCATAGCCTCCTGGTTCATAGGTTGATGCTCAACTCTTGGCTGGACTTTATTGTCCATATTTAAGCAAATGTGAAGGTAAGATATCTATTGAACTAAGTATTATATATTAATAAATATTCTTTTAATGCCAAATAATTATATAAAATAAAAATTATAGAAAATGCTATCACCCTGCTTTTTACTTAGGTTACTGACTTCATATATAAAGCAGGCAGGCGAAACTGCAGAATGCCTGCTGTGCTCAGAGCCCCATTCTAATAGCAATAACTGTACAGTTGACATGACAGGTGAAAGGTCAGTGGAAGAGCAACTAGTCCAACAGTAGCCTGTCTGTAGGCCAAACAGTAAGGACAACAAGTTATATGGGAGAGAGAATTTCTTCCCCCAGAGCTTGAACTTGAGATCAGAGAATCAAGTTAGGTGATAGTGGAGACAGAAGGAGAAAAAAAAAAGATACACAAGAAAGAGCACAGACACACATGAGTAACTGATTCATGTTGCTGAAAGATTCTGATGCTGAGAAAATAAGGAGGTAAATGGGAACTCACGCTGCTGCGAATTTGGGGCAAATGTTAAAGCAGCATATAGTTCGGTCTCTTGAAGTCCAACAGCAGAGCAGTTTTTCTTTTGCCCATGAAGTCCAGGTTAGCTGCTGTCCCTGGATTCTGATCCACTATGGTCATAGGGTCGTGTTTATTATATTTTTTATTTCTATCGAACATGATTTCTCATGGAACACCTCCCAACTTTTAATCAAAGTACTTAATGTTGCTATAACCCAAAGGAGCCTTATGCGGATGATTACCCATCAAATACATTCTGAATACTTTATTTTATGTTAGCTAAAGTTGTCTTGCTTTAGGGCAAGGAGGGATAAGTAAAATTGCTTTTTTCTTTTCTTTTATTGTTTCCTTTTTTGGGTCATACAAGGCTATTTTGATTCTCTGACTTTATTGCCTATTATATTACCTGAGACATTTACTAGTTTATTGTATAAGAGAAATAAAACCTATTTTTGGAAATAGCCAAGTACAAAAGTGTCTAGGATAAAAATTAGGTCTGTATATGACACAGTAAAATTTAAATAGAACAAAAAAAAATCAAATCAAATGAGGACTTTGATAATAGATGTAGTAAGCAGCCCAGGAAATTCTGAATTTACAATTAAGTTCCCAATCCTTACTCTAATGTTTTATTTCACTTAAAGATAGTCATGTTTCTAAAAGTTATACTTTTGTGTTTCTTATAAAGTTTGGTCATCTCTCGCCCTTTCTTTGGTATCTCTCTGTCTAAAGAGGTGAAAAGAATTGAACTATTTTTCATAATCTCGTAAAGCCTTTCTCTGTAGGATGGTTTTTATAATCCTAAAATGAGAATCCTTTGTAAAGTAGGTTGGACACAACTACCCACTATGGTACACATCCATAAAGACTCACCCCCTCCGCATTTTCTATTGCCTGTCCTACACATCGCCATCAGGATCCCTTGTCTTACTGCAGGAGGAGATCTGAAGTTACCAGCAGGCTGAGATTTAAGATTAAAACAATAAGACCCTCTAAACTACAAATGTTACTCACATCCCTGACTTCTCTCCACCCTTGGAATACTCTCTCATTCCTTTAAGTCATTATACACTGTTGCCTATAGAATGTCAAGTACCAGGAGCAGAAATACAATGCATTAAATCCTTGGGGTTATAACACAATATGAAGTGAATTGTAGGCACCCTTGATCTACCGTGAGGTTTGAGATACTGTTTAGGGAAGGCAAGACAAGGTGGAGAGAACCCTGAGGTGTCAGATGTAAGCAGGAGCCCCATGTGGAGGTGAGAAAAGGATATGAAAAAAAAAAGCAAGCTTTACCTAGGTCTGCTCTGCCTGTGTCCCACACAGGATGAGAAAAATAACTTCTGTTGCTTTTACAATATTAGATCTCAAAAGAATAACGTGGCTTCCTCTTTCTAATGCAATTCAATGAAGATAGGCATTTAAGAAAATTACTCATTGAAATATGTAGCTGCTCCTTTTTTTTTTGAAACCAAAAGATATCTATAATGTATAAAATCCTTCGAAATATATATCTCTCTTTAGTCACTTTTTTTCTAACTGCTTTTATTTCCTTAAATGACTTAAAGGCAACTTAAACATTAGGAGATGTATTTGAGACAATGCACTGTGATTGTAAAATATGAATACTTTATGGAAATTAGTCTGGTTTTCCACCAAATTCATGGAACAGAGATTCTTCGGATGAATAGATATTTTGAATTAGCTAATGGGAAAAGGTCCTGAGGTGATTTTTTAAAATCACCAACCTACATGCAGGTCTGTATGAGACGTAGAGTCAATTATTGAAAAATTTGGTTTTCAACATTTTTTAATATGGATAAGATATTACATCCCCACCTACCCCATCAGACTGTTATTTACCATTTTTCAGCCATTTTTAAAATGTGACTTTATACTCTCTCCATTGTTTTCTATTGACTGCAATGGCATTGAATTTTTTTCAAAGGAAAATTCTTCAGCTACTTTTTCCAAGCATCTCAATGCATAAAGCTAGGTTTTATCTCAAGTTAGATAGCTTTAATGAAATGAAAAGACATGTATTGGTTTGTCTCACAAGTGATTTGTTTAGGCAATTTCTTTTTCTAGTAGAGTGTTATGCTTGGTTCATGACCTGAAAGCGACTTGAAAATTCAAATCCAAATGGCTTTGAATCTTTGCATATTCATGTATGTTTATTTAAAATGCATTATAATACTACCAAGTAATTTGCAATGAAATAAACATTTGTAAATTTTTAGCCATGAAAATACAATCTTAACATAGATTGAACTGAGAAAAGGGAGATGATTTTAAAGATTAAGTGATTAGAATGTGTTTGATAAAGTCAAAAGCCTGCTCCTCAGTTAAATGCAATAAATTCTCAGAACAACTTCTTAAAACACATGGTTGAGAGTTATAAACATTAAGAGTAGTTCAAGCTCTCAGTAGAGAATATGAGAAAGGGGTAAGTTTTTTTTCCTTAGAGTTTCTCATATAAGAAAAAATGACTGTAACCAGAAATAGCAAAATGAAGACTAATACTAAAGCTAAGGCTAAGTCAGTGGGTGTTTCCCTAAGATTGGCCTACAAAATTGGTATAAAGTGAGCTCCGCTAGCAGAGGCTTTTATCCCATTTGAAAGTAAATAAAGCATTTCCACATATTGCTGATGTAAGTTTAAGTTGGTATAACTTCTCTAGCAGATAAAAGCCTTAAAAATGTGATAACTTCTTGTCTCAGCAAGATTTCTAGTAATTTATACTCATAGATGACAAGAAATCACACCAAGAATATTATTCACAACTTTTTAAATTAGTAAAAAATTGGGAAAAAAATTTTAAATGTTCAATAATAAGACGTCACTTAAACCATGGTGCATTCATCACAGGTACTTCTATATAGCCCTTAGAATGATGATTCAGAATATTTTATTACATGGGAAGAAATTATATATACTTTAGATGAAAAAAATTATCTTATAAAGCCTTATGTGCTATGATACCCCATTATGTACATGGAAAGGAGTGTACACACACACACACACACACACACACATATATATATATATATATACAGTTGAAAAGGTGTATACAAAAATGTTCACAGCAGCCATCTATAGATGGTAGTGTCTTATGAGATTTTTATTTATTTTTCCTTCTATTTTCTAAATTTTGTACAATGAGTATTAACGCTTTTCTAATAAAACTTTGAATTACTTAATAAATATTAAAAAGTCAGAAAAAAGGTAGAGACTTGGAAGATATGTTGCAAATTACATGTTTTCTCCAATAAACTTTTTTAGATGAACTAGGCTTTATTTATCCTTCCTTTCTCTAGAACATATAAACACTTTCACAATTTCTGATGGACCTTTCTGGAGGACAATCTGAAAATATGCAGCTCTCCTGGTATAGACTGTGGATTATATGATGTCTCAAAACCATGAGTGCAACTTATATTTGGCCACTTATAGCAAGTTTTTCATGTACTCAACTCACTCATGCCTTTGGAGCATGAAGAAGAATGACAAATAAATGGGGCGTTTTCCCATTGATTTCTAGACACAGTGAAAGACAGAGGGAAAGGCAGAGGGAAATATCAATTGGTTGCCTCCTGCATGAGCTCTGACCAGGGCCCAGACTGGGGAGGAGCCTGCAACCCGGAATCTGGGCAAGTTATATTTTTTATATATTTCAAGAGTAGGGCTTAAAGGTTTTTTTAAAATAAATTTTTATTGATTTCATAGAGGAAGGAGAAGAGGGAGGCAGAAACATCAATGATGAGAAAAAAATCATTGATTGGCTATCTCCTGCATCCCCCACACTGGGGATCAAACCCACACCCTGGTCATATGCCTTGGACTGAAATTAAACCCAGGATGCTTCAGTTCATAGGCTGATGTTTTTTCCATTGAACCAAACCTGGGCTGGAGGTTTTATATGGGAGATAGAATTTAAATATTAAACTGTGTTTAAGACTTCTTATAGGAACTACATCCCCCTAAAGTAGTGAATATAACATGTACCAAAGAAACAGATATATGTTACTTAAGGACTTTCAAAACATGGCCTATTAGAGTAAGATAAATATTATATGATCTCACTCATTTGTGGACTATAATAAACAACTTAAACTGATGAACAAAAAGAGATCCAGAGACAGAGACGCATCAAATAGACCGCCAAACTTCAGAGGGAAGGCAGAGTTGCAGGGGGTTGGGGTATAGTTTAAGAGCTCAACCAAAGGACTTGTATGTATGCATATAAGTATAACCAATGGACACAGATACTGGCTGGCGGGGTGTGCGGGCGGTGAGGGCATGTGCAGGGGATAGCCAGGGAGTGGTCAATGGGGGAAAAAGGAAGATATATGTAATACTATATGTAATACTTTAAACAATAAAGAATTTTTAAAAAAGAAAAGAAACAGATACAGAACATTAAAAAGGAAAAACAAAAACAAAACAAAACATGGCCTATTATGAAGCTGGTCATTTCTCAAGGCAATCATATTCCATTTAAAAAAATTCAATTATTCTCCAAGACAAACTTAGCATTGTTCTAGATATCCTTTGTGAAAATCATTTTATAAAAGAGGAACAGAAACCAAATTCTGTACTCTATTAAATATTTCAACCTCAGGTCATATTTCTGAGTGTACATTCTAATTGAATCATAGCAGCACTAATCAGATATCTTGAAGATCTCCTAGGTGTGTCTGAACTGATGAAGTTGGGTGGAAGGTAATGACAACTTCCTTAGAATTAGGAAGATTCTTCACTGCTCAATTACCTTGAGTGGCAATGCTTTATGTAAGGATCTCATCATACATAATCCAAGCAGGTGCTGCCAGGGGAGAATGTGGGCACTCGGCTGATGGCCCCTGATCCCTAGCTCATAGATAGCTGTGGCTTATTTCCACTTCCTATCAGACTCGGCCTTGATGTGGATAAATACTGGCCTAGAAACCCTGCGGGATTGCATTGCATTGCTTTGCTTTGTCTTGCATTGCACATAAGCTTAACCATTTGTTTTGGCCAAATCTGGGCAACCAATGCCCCAGAGTTTCCTTCTATCGTCCTCCATCCTCACCACCACCTTGCTGCTTGTCCCCAAGTGCCCACTCTATGTTTGTTTGTTTTATAATGTTGGAAACAAATGTCTCCATCAGTAGAATGACAACTTAAGTCTTCTGTGTCAGTATGACTATGCTGGCAGTAGCTGCAGAAAACACTATTTGGGATTTTGAGGTTGAGGGCTTAGTGAAAACAGAGGCCACGGTCACTTAGCAGTGTGTGCCCTGACAGATTGCGGAGTTTCTTCTTTGTCCCATTGCAAACAGCCAGTTTCTGGTTCTGCATCAGAATTTAATTTGGAAGCAAATTTTTAATTCGATTACACTATAATTTCTCTCTGATTAGATTTTAATATTCTAACAATATTCCTCCCCCCTTTATTTCAAATATATCTTGACTACATTATGGATTAAATATGGAGAAATCTAACCACCATTTATAACATAATTTCTGTGGAAAATGCATTTGAAATTTCAAGTAACTAACTTAAAAAAAATTGGAACCTAATCCATAAACAAAGGGCTGCACCCACTCTTTTTATAACCAGCCATGGTTCTAGGCAAATACTACCTTCTAAATTATGTTGAAGAGCATTGAATAAATGAAGTTGTACTTGCCTTTACACTTTATATATGTATATATAAAAAGATGCCCTAGCTGGTTTGGCTCTATGTATAGAGCATTGGCCTGTGGACTGAAGGGTCCCAGATTCGATTCTGGCCAAGGGCACATGCCTGGGTTTCGGGCTCTGTCCCCAGTAAGGGGCGTGAAGGAGGCAGCCAATCAATGATTCTCTCTCATCATTGATGTTTCTGTCTCTCTCTCCCTCTCCCTTCCTCTCTAAAATCAACAGAATATATATATTTTTTAAAAAGGTGACATTTCTGTAGTTCTAGGGATGTTTATTTATTCAAATTTTGTCATTCCAGTTGCAAGCAGTATCAGATCAAATCCTTACTTCTAAAAAGTACCAAAGAGTTTACTCTGCACCTAAAAGCCACTCTGAAGTCTAGTTTTGACATACTGGTTTGGTTTTCCACTTAGTGACATACTAGGTTATATGTACCAACATCTATCATGAAAGCACCCGAAACCAAAGGACTATTTTCCAAGGTTAATATTACAAGGTCAAGCAGGACTTTTCAATTTATAGTGAACTAGGAACTTTGCAATCTGTGTATAAATATTTCATTTTTAATAATTTACCTGAAAGTTGTATAAAAATTGCTTTTGCTAAGAAAATTTTCCAAAATCATAGCAGCCCTAATTCCTATTTGCATTACCATCATTTAGTAAGATATAATCTTAGATATTGGAAAAGAAAAAAAAATGCTTAGAGTTTTAAAAATGTGAAATCCTTGCCTCAGTGAGTTTTTTTAATAACTTTTTTTTTGCCAAATGTAGTTTTTAGATAGAGAAGTTGGTCAGATTTTATGTGGTGTACACTAGTACAGGTTTTGTTTTTTGTGTTTTTTTTAAGGACACACACAAGAGAAGAAAATTAAGTCACATTTTTGTCACAAGAGGTGGATGATTCATCTTCTAATAGATGATAAAAATATTATTCTTAGCACATGTGTGTACTGTGCACTTACTGCTACTGTAGAAACAAGAGAAAGGGCCCTGATTTCCATTCGCTGACAGTGCTCTCCATTTTCAGTTCTTGGTTATTTCTCAGAAAAGCAGAGAAAAATCCAAAAAAGTGCTCCTGCTCCTGTGTTGGAGGTTTGGAGACTTTACAAAGCGCCTTTGGGCAGAAAGGATCTTAAGAAACTGTCCAGTTCAAAGCTACTTAATGAGGCTCATAACTATCAAGAACAGCATTCACTAGAGATTTGTTAGAATTTAGGTTCTTGGGTCCCATCTCAGATCTACTGAATCAGAAATCAGAAATGATGGAGGTGAGGCCAAGAATATGTGTTTTGCATCTGTAACTTCGAAGGCCAATAAAGTTTGAGAACTACTGCGTACTCCCTGACCTTCCCTCCTGCTTTTATGAGAACTTTCCCATGAATTCCAAATGCTCCCTCAGGATAGCCAGTTTAAATTTGTAATCCCAGATCAGACTTGTTGTTGTTCTGCAGATTATGGAGATAATTTGCCATTCTGCAATGTCTCTGAATGAAAATAATATAATGCCAGTATGTGGATACATGATACTTATAAACAAAAGTTGTTGTTTTTTAATTTTTACTCATTCAATTTCTATTAATAGCAACAGAAATGATTCAATAATTGAAAAAAAAACAAATAAAAATAACTTTTTGGTAAAGAGAGCTATTTGGAATTTCCCCAGGGATTTTGGTTAAAAATGCTGAAGAAAATATTTTCATACAGATATCTAAGAATCATATAAAAATTTCGACAGCTTGAATAAATAGCTGAGTATTTTGATAAATAATATTTTAAAAACACTGGAAAAGATCAGTTTTATTCTTAGGTTCCAAGGCCTGGAAAATTTCTTTTTATACAACATGGCAAAAATAACAGAACAAAAATATATAAAGATGGCAAACACAATAAAAAAAGCATACAAGCTATAGGATACTGATGAAAAAAATATTGCATATCTAGACATAAGTTTTAAATTGGAACAGATTAAGAAAACTATCAGGAAAAATGTTTTGCTAAATTCAAGCATGTGTGTGTGTGTGTGTGTGTGTGTGTCTGTGTGTGTGTATTTAGCTTAACAGAAAAGGCAAATGTCCAGATATAATGTCTGTATAAGTCTTCTTTTAAATCACCTCTCAGGCTCCCTGATTCCCTCTTCCCCAACTCTCCTCGGATGGAAGCGAAGAAGCAAGGAGACTGCTGGAACATAGTGATATGGGGAGGTTCTGAAATTAGGCATTTTTACTTTAGGCTTCATAAATTACTGATCTCTTTATTCATTCATTCATTGATTCATTCACTCATTCATTGTTAATAAATGTTTATTGAGTGGCTACTATATTTCGAACATAGTCTCTTCCCTTCCCTCATATGTCTTATAATCTAGAGAGAGGATAAAATTAATTTCAGATAACTGTGGGAGCACATACTGGAGAGTACATTCTGGAGGAGAAAAAAAACATATTCCAAAGAAAGTGATGTTTTAGTTTATATCTGAATGTTGGCAGAAGGGGCTACCCAAGCTAAGATGGAGAGGGGGAGGTTGTGTGTATTGGGTGGTGCAGTCAGGAATATGTTACAGTCTCTAGAATCAGCATGTGGATAGGACCAGAGTGAGATGGGAAGAGTCATATTAAAGAGTTTGGACTTTATCATAATGGCAACTTAAAACAATTCTGACTTTTTGAGTTGGTATTGGGGGAGAGGAAGGGTGACACAACTGATCTGTTTAAAAAATAGCTCTGAGTGCAAATATTAAAAAAGCATTTGAGCAGGGCAAGACTGGGAGCTCAGAGAGTGATTATGAGGCTGTTACTATGGTGTAGGCACAAAGTAATGAGTTACTGAGAATTGGGTGAAAGGGAAGGATCCACAGGGACCTACTGAAGGACTGCTCTGCAGAACTGGCTCACATCTCTGTCCTCCATCAGTACCATTCCTAATACATCTCAGTGGGGGCATGTGCAGAGATATATTCGAGGAGCATGGAAAGTGCCTATCCTTTTCCCGGCCCCCATAGTTGCTCAGTGGTTAAGTGTTGACCTATGAACCTGGGGGTCACTGTTCGATTCCCAGTCAGGGCACATGCCCAGGTCGTGAGCTCAATCCCCAGTGTGAGGCAGCTGATCAATGATTCTCTCTCCTCATAGATGTTTCTATGTTTTTCATCCTCTCCCTTCATCTCTGAAATCAATTTATATATATATAAATGAAAGTACTTATAGTTTAGCACTCTTCCACTTAAAAAAAATAATAAAACACATAAAAAAAGAAAAAGGACCAGAATGCTTTTATACAAATGGATGAAACAGGAAAAGGGGCTGGCCACTCACGCTTAGTGGTTCAAACAAATGACCATGTGCCAAGCTGTTTTCCCTCTAGACAGTATGCAGGTTTGAATCTGAGATGTGCCATGCGCATGCTGGGTAACTGCAGACACTCAGCCTCTTTCTCAACCTCTGATTTTTCATCTAAAACTAGAGATGATAGTAACAGTCTACCTCAGAGTTGTAAAGATTACCAAGTTAGTTCATAAAGTGTGTGGAATAGTGCCTGGCATATAGTAAGCACTGGATCATAAGTTATTTTTATTACCCTTGTAGAAATTATGAAAACAAATGCTTGGATGTTGAGTTTGATACCCAATATCAGACACTGAGTAGATGCTTAAGGTAGGATTTGAATCCATATTTCTCCAAAGCCCATGCTATTTCTGCTTCAACCCTGGGCCTTAAAACTGGATAGACTTATACCAGCAGCTTCAAGAAGTGGTTTTGACACAGTGGCCACAAAGAGGGTATCTTTACATAGGGCCATGAGGTCCACCACTTCGTGGCTTTGGGAAAGTTATATAACCTGCCCAAATCTGAGGTAAAGGAGATAACAAATGAAAAAGTGTGCAAAACTGTATATCTCATTAATATTGAATATATTTTAACTTATGCTGAATGGTTATTCTTTTACAGAGAGATGGGATGGCATGGAAACCAGCAGTACATGTCTGGTCCCTAGGAACCTAGGTCTGCTTCCACAGGGCACCAAAAAAATGATTCTTCACTTTTCCCCAGATCATGGTTTCTTCTAAGAAGAGATGCCAATGCTCGGGGCCAGTGAGATTATCTGGAAAAAGAAACTACACTGATGCAGTGGTAGAAACAATAGGTCAACAGAAGCCAGAAACTCACTCTTTCCCTCTGCATGATGGAAGTCCTAGGGTTTGTCTACAATCACTGGCTTTCTTCCACCTTTTTTTTTTTAAACTAACTTTGATGGCTTGTTTATTCTCATACTGGTCACCCAGTGCATGGATTCATGCACATTAAAAAGAAATTAATTAAAAGAAATATTTTAGTATTACCATTCGCATCTTGCCAATGAAAAGAAAACAGGATTCCACCAAGTCTCCTATCTACCTACTCCAGGACTTCTGTGAGGATCAAATGAGATGAGAGAGGTGAAAACGTTTCACAAATTGTTGGTTAAAATGTAAAATGTTTGCACCTGGCTATAAAGCAAATTGGGTTCTTAGACTGATGAAACTCCAAGGATGTCAGTTGATAGGAAGAGGAAGCCAGGTGTTGCTACATGGCATCATTATCCAACTGTTTCCGGTTGGGCTGGGCTGTGGGCTGCATTTTGTGCAATAGGATCTTGGCAGTATGGGCTGCGATTTGGTGGGGTGTTGCTCTGGGGTGGTAGCAGGGCCTGTGTCCCACTTGGGGGAAGCCAAGTGTTGGTTTGTCGGCACTAGGTACTTGGCGCCATTTATTTTTAAATGGCCAGTGCACCTCATGGCAGCTCCTATGCTGAGCATCTGCCCATTGGTCATCAGTGCATGTCATAGCTATGGATTGGATGGATGGACACTTAGCCTTTTACTTACTTACATATATATATATATATATATATATATATATATATATGTATACAATGCAAAGTGTCCCTTTTGGAGTTCAACCCACCAGATCAATTGCTCACTATGATGTGTGCTGACCACCAGGGGGCAGCATGGAATGAAGGAAGGCTCTTGCCAGCAGCCAGGAAAGGTCTGGCAGATGGAAGCATGTAAAGGGAAGAAGACCCAATTGGCAGCTGGCAGCCACTAGGGACTCTATCTGTGTCCGAATTTCATGCACTGGGCCTCTAGTATATAGATAAGAGATTCTCTTGAACAAAGTTGCCCATTCAACATTTCTTAGTTTTACCTCAATTTTGAAAATAGACTTATTGTAAAAAACTAAATTTTACTAAAAAGTTCTAAAAAGCTGATCTTCTCCTTCTTCAATGTGATACACTTTGTGTGTGTGTGTGTGTGTGTGTATAAGAAATTTGAATTAGTCATGATCAAGTTTGCCTACCAGGTTCTACAGGCATATGATGGCTCATTTTTCTCCCTGAAATTGTGACACCCGCTAAATGTATTTCTCTCCTGTAAATTCTGTAAATGTAGGTAATGCTGTCTGTATTGTTTTCTTTCCCATGAAAATATTTTCTTTTACCAAAGGACTTTAAAATAAGTCTAGAAAAGAGCAACAAACCATTTGAAAAACCTTCAAAAGCATACCAAATGCATTTTCATATTTGTTAATTCCATCTTAATGGACTTAATGAATAATCATTCATTTTGATAAGGTTAGCATTTCCTTTCATTAATATTTCATGTCACAAAATGCTTACCATAGGAATATTTATTAGAGCACCTTGTTCAGAATAAGGGTTCAGTAAATATTTGTTGGTGATTATAATTACAATTCATGACAACCGTGACCTTTCTATAATTCCTCTTTAGGATTATATTTTAAAAGCATCTAATGAGCCATATGGACAACCTAAAGGCATACTGAAACCAGCCAATTCAAGAAATAGGTTTTAAGTACTTACCTTTAAGAAAATACATTTTTGGCCATCTCATTTTACTTTTCCATAGCTTGCCAACCTAACCACTGATGTTACTTTTCTGGAGCTAGATTGTGTTTCTTTAGGTTCTCAATTAGATAGTATATATTCTAGGAGGTTAATATGCAGTATTCATTCTTATATTGATAATTTTCTTGTAATGCCTTAGGGAAGAGAATACTACTTTCATGAGCAACACAATAAATAAGAGGTGAACACATTGGTTTGTAAGAAAACAAGAAAGTTGCCAATATGAGTACAAATGTTTTTACTATTTCTTAACTTCTATGTGCTAATTCTAACTTTTTAAAAAGAAGGTAGGTTTTTAACTTATAAAGAAGACTGCAGATATTTAACTTACTGAATATGGTAACTTAAATAATTGCGGTAGCTTAATAAATTAAGCCCAAATGAGAAAGCATGAGAAATGTTATTGTTTTAACTAACTTGAAAGTCAGTGAGTCGAGGCTTATATTTATGATAAAGCTTTATCCTGGAAATAATTTTTGTTTTTACTCTAGTCAATCTTTCCTTGCCCATATGTCAAGAAAGAAAATTATTTTTTTTAAAAAAAAGACAACAGTAACAAACTTAAAATGTATTTTACAGGCTCTCTGAAGTAATTAATTGGATATTGGATTCCCATTAATTTGGAATATATTAATAAAAATTTGAAATATATTTATAAAAATCATTTCAGAACAGATATAGTCTTGTCCCAGAAACCTATTTACTCCCATATTTCATAATCTTCAAAAATGTGTGTCTGGAGAAATGTAAGGAGTGAGAGGAAAGCCAGAACTCATCTCTAGGCCCATGCTGATAAACCAATAACTTTCTTATCTAGTAAGTACTGTCTCTTGAAAAATATGCGAGTTGACTTGAAACTGAAATGAGGTCAGTAGTTGCATTTCAACTTCTCACCAGTCTTCTTCCCAAGTAATTTAAAGTATGAATAGTAAAGTAAATTGAGAATTTACAGACTATTACATTTCAGAGAGGAATCTGAGTCCTGTAATAGAAACACATAATCATATGTCTATTCAACTGTCTCAGGTCACGTGTCCTTAGGCAGTCCCTGAAACTTAGGCACAGGCTGCGAATATCTAGTGCAAGGTGGGCAACCCCTCAAATATCACACAAAGAGAGAAGGACGAGCAGCTTTCACAGGTGATGGGGAACCTCATTAAGACCAGTGCTTGGCAAACGGCAGCATCTCCCTTTCTTCTCTAAAACCCAAAGGAAAAAGAGCAGCCTTTCCCAAGGACTGTTGAACTCTGTCAAATGCAGAAATATATGGCATTTCAATGATCATTATCATTATTATAACAAAAGCCCTAATATGTTTGGGCCTCCTACTATGTGCCTAGCACTGTGTTGAATGCTTTATATACAGAAACTCGTTTAATACTCACTATAACTATTGCTGTTGTTATTCCCATTTTACAGTTGAGAAAATGAAAGTCCAGGGAAATTAAATCACTTGCTTAGATTACTCACCAAGCAGACAATTATTAGAGCGTGATTTTGAACTTGGGTTACCTAATTCTAGACCCTGCACTTTTAATTGATGCTTAACTAAATGTGTTTAGTGTAGACCATTAAGAAGCAAAACCAGCTTCTTGGCTTGGTTTTAATAGAGTTTTTAGTTTTAGTTCTAGACTTTTTCCACAATAGAGAGATAAAAAGGTAATTATAGCTGTAATATGTTATGTAAAAGGTTATTATACACAAACATATCACATAATAGTATTTTACTTGGTAAAAGAATGCTCACAAAACAACATTTCCATGACAGCATATTCAGAAGAGTGTAATGTGCATGTGCTTTCTTACATAAAAATGTACCAGTCATGAGGAATTAGTGCCTAAATATTCCTGTGCAATAGGTTTTCATGATGAAAAGTCAAGGATTTGGTGATGGGGAGACCTAAATTTGAGGCCCACTTCTGTCAATTAGGACCTGCATGATAATGAGAGAGGTGTTTTCTTTGTTTCGTTAGCTTCACTGAGCATCCATTTTTCCACATGTAAATAATATTAAAAATAGTATCCATGCCCTAGCCAGTTGGCTCAGTGGAAAGAGCATCAGCCTATGGACTGAAGGGTCCTAGGTTGGGTTTTAGTCAAGGGCATGTAACTTGGTGTCAGGCTTCATCCCCGCTCTGGTTGGGGAGTGTGCAACGACAACCAATCAATGTGTCTCTCTCACATTCTCTCATCAGTGTTCCCGTCTCTATCTCTCCCTTTCACTGTCTCTTAAAGAAAAAGAAAGAAAGAAAGGAAAAGTATCCTTAGGTGAGTATTAAAAAAATAGTGTGTACTACCTTGAGGTTCTCTGGGGACAGCACCTAACACATAGTAACTGCTCCATGAATACTTTTAAGTAATTATTTTAAAGAACGTTAAATAATAATAGTAATACCTATGGTCAGGAACAGCCTAACGAAATGCAAGGTTAGTACATGAGCTTTCAGAAGTAAGAAGAAAGATGTCCTTTAAGAATATTCTACCTGAGGTGGGCCAGGATTCAAACTAACACCATTGCATCTAATCTGCTTTTGAGAGATAAAATATTTAACCTTAGCTTTTAAAGAGCTCATCTAAATAAGTGTGTATTTTTCTGTAAATCCTTAGAAGACTGAGTTTTTAATATCATATGCCATTTATTTGGATATTGTATATATATATAAGACAGCATACTTCCAGGCATACAGTTAGATTTCAACAATTTTAGATGGCATTCCTACTAGTAGCAGTTGTTGATTGTTGTGTTTTTAAATATATGTTTACTGATTTCAGAGAGGAAGGAGAGGGAGAGAGAGATAAAAACATTAATGATGAGAGAGACTCATTGATGAGCTGTCTCCAGCACATCCCACACGGGGGATTGAGCCTGTAACCCGGGCATCTGCCCTGACTTGGAATAGAACCATAACCTCATGGTTTGTACATAGGTTGATACTCAACCACTAAGCCATGCCAGCTAGGCTGTTGAATGTTTCTGTTACCTTGCTCTGTCTATATTTTCTTTGCTGCCCTCGGGTATTAAAATGAGAACCACACAATTGCCCAGGAAAGTAAGTCCTTGGACCTGGCAAGATTGTAGAATCAATTTCAGGAACAGACAGTTTTATTTTATTTTTCACAATTTATGGACCAGACTCATCAAATGCAGAAAAGAAGCTCTTTTCAGATTTCCACAAGGGTGAGAAAAGAGTGATTGATCCCACTTACTCAAGTTGACTTTCTCAGGATGAGAGATGTGGTTCTTTTTTAACACTGACTACAAAACTTCTTTTAGTAATGTAGAAAAGCATAGCTGTCACAGGCCTCAGGACTAGCAAGCAAAACAGAGATTCTCTTTTTCCAGCCAGGTTCATCTCCAGATAAATAAAGTTCAACTCAGCTGGGGGTAGGAAGGTGGTAACTGTATTAATTAATTAAGACACTGCTTAATACAGCAACATAAAAAAGCTACTGAACACTTGAGATGAGGCTGGTGCAATTGAGATATGTGGTAAGTACAAAATATACACTAACTTGAAAGAACGGGTAGGAAAAACAGAATTTAATGTGATGGGAAGCTTCCTAAGACTCTCCACATTTTGCTTTACTAACGTTTGTACTGCATATATATTTTTAAAAAATATTTTTATTGATTTCAGAGAGGAAGGGGGGGAGAAAGAGAGAGAGAGAGAGAGAGAGAGAGAGAGAGAGAGAGAGAGAGAGAATAAGGATGAGAGAGAATCATTGATCTGCTGCCTCCTACAAGCCCCTCACTGGGGACAGAGCCTGCAACCCAGACATGTGCTTTTGACTGGAATCAAACCTGAGACTCCTCAGTGTGCAGACTGAGGCTCAATCCACAGAACAGAACAACAACAACAAAAATCCACCGACTAGGGCAACACTGTATATTTTTAATCAAGATATGAGTAGGTTATCTGATCCCAAAGATAGAAGTCTCTCTAGATAATAAGCATGGTTAATAGTTAATGTATGCTTCCTGTGGGCCAGGCTCTGTGCAAAGCATGTTTCATTCATTCTTTCATTTACTTTTGCCCCATAAAAGATGAGTGGATAAAAAAAGCTGTAGTATATTTATACCATGGAATACTATACAGCCATGGAACACTAAAAATGAAGGAACTCTTACCCTTTGAGACAGGATGAAGGAACCTAGAGAACATTATGCTAAGCAAAATAAGCTAGTCAAAGAAAGACAAGTATCACATGATCTCACTTATCTGTAAAATCTAATGCACAAAATAAACTGACAAAATAGATACAGAGACATGGAAACATGCAACAGACTAATGAATCTCAGAGGGAAGGTGGGAGGGGGGCACGGGAAGATATTAACCAAGGAATTACTATGCAAATATGTATAACCCATGGACACTGACAATATTGCAATGAAGGTTTGTGCTGGAGCAGGAGCTGGGTAAAAAGGGTCAATGGAAAGAAAAGGGACATCTGTAATACTTTCAACAATAAAGATAAACTTTTAAAAATACATTTTTATTGATTTTAGAGAGAGAAGAAGGGAGAGGGATAGAGTGATAGAAACATCAATGTGAGAGAAGCATCGATTGGCTGCCTCCTCCCTACTGGGGATTAAGCCTGCAACCTGGGCAGGTGCCCCAACCAGGTATCTAACTGGCGACCTTTTGTTTCATAGGTCAACACTCAACCATTGAACTGTACCATATGGGTAATAATAAAGAGATTTTTATTAAAGTTAAACTATTGATTTCATTTTAAAGATGAGTGAGCTGAGCCTTAAAGAACTGAAGTAACTTGCTTAAGATTATACAGCTGAAGCTTGGTTACGCAAAAATTTATTTGACTTCATAGAACACACTAATACTCACTTCCACAACCTCTCAATGAGTCCTTTAGTAACAAGCACTGAATTATATCATAGATACAAAAATTAAACAGAATGGTTCTTAAAATCTCTCTAAATCTCTGTGGGGTAAGGGACCATCTTCTTCAGATAAAATGTTCTTCTGAAGTATTTGACCTCATCTGTTTCCCAGAAAACGCAGACGTAGCAAACAAAGTGTAACGTTTCCTTCTGTTAAACAACATGGGTCAAGTTGTACCTGTAGGTACTTAGAATCCAATTATTCTTGATTTATTGCTAAATCACTTAGGCCCGTAACTGAGCCTATTAGAAGAAAAGATTAACCCCCCAAGTATTGAAGGAAAGAATGCTCAATTATAAAATACATTTTGACTTCCATTTTTATTTCAGAAACTATTTACATTTGTATGCTAGAAGAGCAGCTTTCTTTTTCATATTGGCAAAATATTCAAAGCCATAGCTATCTGAATACGCATTTTATACTAGAGGTCCAGTGCTCAAATTTGTGCACTAGTAGGATCCCTTGGCCTGGCTTGCAGGTTTTGGTAAGACCAGCTCTCTAATATCCCCTGAGGGATCTTGGATTGAGAGAGGGTGCAGACCAGGCTGAGGATGCTACTGGTGCACGATTGGGGTCAGGGAGGGACACAGAAATATGGTCAGCTGGAGAGGAACCATGGGAGGGCTCCAGGGTGTGTCCGGCCCATCTGGCTCAGTCCTGATGTGCTGGACCCCAGCAGCAAGCTAACCTATCAGTCAGTGTCTACCTCCTGTTGGTCAATGCATGTCATAGCAACTGGTCAACCTGTCGACTGTCTGCCTCCTGGTGGTCACTGCATATCATAGCAAGTGGTTGAGTGGCCTTAGCATATTATAATATTATAGGCCCGGTACACAAAATTTGTGCACGGGGGTGTGTGTCCCTCAGCCCAGCCTGCACCCTCTCCAATCTGGGATCCCTTGAGGGATGGCTGACTGCTGGTTTAGGCCCGATCCTGATCCCTACGGGATCAGGCCTAAATGGGCAGTCGGACATCCTTCTTACAGTCCAGGATTGCTGGCTCCCAACTGCTCACCTGCCTTCCTTCCTAATTGCCCATAACCACTTCTGCCTGCCTGCCTGCCTGATCAACCTCTAACCACTCCCCTTCAGCCTGTTTGATTCCTAACTGCTCCCCTGCCAGGATGTTTGCCCCTAACTTCCCTCCCCTGCAGGCTTAGTCCCCCCCAACTGCCCTTCCCTGCAGGCATGCTTGTCCCCAATTTCCCTCCTTTGCCAGCCTGGTCACCCCTAACTGCCCTCCCCTGCAGGCTTGATCACTCCCAACTGCCCTCCCTTGCAGGCCTGATCACTCCCAACTGCCCTCCCTTGCAGGCCTGGTCCCTTCCAACTGCCCTCGCCTTCTGACCTGATCACCCACAACTGCCCTCCCCCGCAGGCCTGGTCACCCCTAACTGCTTTCCCCTGCAGGCTTGATCACCCACAACTGCCCTCCCTGCAGGCCTGATCCCTCCCAACTTCCCTCCCCTGCTGGCCATCTTGGGGCAGCCATCTTGTGTCCACATGGGGGCAGCCATCTTGTGTGTTGGGGTGATGGTCAATTTGCATATTACTCTTTTATTAGATAGGATAGAGGCCTGGTGCATGGGTGGGGCCCAGCTGGTTTGCCCTAAAGAGTATCCCAGATCATAGTGGGGCTTCCTTTAGAGTATGGGGTGGCATGGATGAGGGGCCTGTGATGGTTTGCAAGCCTGCCACGCCCCTGAAAACCCAAGTGGAGTCCCTGGTATCTGGGATTTACTTACCTTCTATAATTGAAACTTTGTAGCTTTGAATAGAGCCAAGCCTCCTGCTTGCTCCGAGGCTGTAGCCATTTTTGTTGGTATTTATTATCTTCTATAATTAAAACTTGAGCAGAGGCCTAGGCCAGCCAGGGACCAGGGCAAGTGGGAAGCTTGGCTTCCTCCATTGCCTGGGAAACCCAAGCCTCCTGCTCGCTCCATGGCCACATGTTGGTTTTGTTAATTTGCATACTCACTCCTGATTGGCTGGTGGGCATGGCTTGTGGGTATAGTGGAGGTATGGTCAATTTGCATATTATTCTTTTATTAGATAGGATTATACTTTAATTGAACAGGCCACTGGATGATTGAACACTTAGCATATTAGGCTTTTATTATATAGAATTAGGGTACTGATTAGGTAAGCAGATGCTGGGAGATAAATCCCAAAGTGATACTTGAACTCTATCCTCAGTTCAAAACTACTAAAAATTGGATATTGTCTGATAACTGAGAATAAGCATTTTATGTCCCTAAAATAGTGGTGTTAAATTGACGATAGCCCATTAGAACAGGAAAGAAAGAAAAACAACAGCAGTACTAATCCAATGCTACTACAAAACAGGCCAGAAATTGTTAAGTAGGTCAGAGAATTATGTCCTCAGCTTCTTTCTCCTGGGGATAAATGAAATAGTTCAAATATGTCATTTCATTTATCTGCACACACTTTCCCTGAAGGGCTAGAGCTCAGCAGTGATTCCCATTCAGCAAGAGATGAAATGGAAGCAGAAATGAGTGTGCTGGCTTGGCCCAGGTCCTGTGGTTTATAGTAGCTGCTGAAGCACTCAAAATCGCCTTCAAGGGAACAAGTGGAAACCTTATGAATGTGGAGCTATCTATAAAGTTTTTAAGGAAGAGAATTCAGAATTCACAGAAATTTGGCACAAACCAGTTTTGAGACTGTGTATTTTAACCAGATTTTCACAAGTTTTCATGGGGTTATAAAAAGAAATGGCAAGGGTCATACTTTAGTTAACCAGCAGTTCTGAATGAAGTGTTATTACAGAAATTACTTATCTCCCATGGAAAATGTCCTGGCTTACGCAGTGAAAGAAAATCAACAATGTAGGATTTCCATCTACATTAAGTGGACAGAAGAAACTTAAGCTCAGAAGCAATTTGTCAAGATGCCCTCTAATTGAAAATATGTCAACCTAAGCAAAGAGGAGGAACTTGCACAAAATATTCAAGAATTTTAGCTTACTTAAATATAATATATACAGACTTTCCTATTCCCCAAATATTTTTTAAAAAGAAAACCTTAAATTAAAAGAAATCTTTATATCCTCTCACCTTGTGCCAATTATTCTCTTTCACTGGAATTTTCCTCTGATTTCCCTACTCTGCAATCAAATGCTCAACCCTATACCTCCTCTCACAGGACTCCAGCCCACCTCTATATGATTCTCTTCAGTAATCTTATTCTTATGTAATCTTTTTACAAAATATGTTTTATTGATTTTTTTACAAAAAGGAAGGAAGAGGGATAGACAGTTGGAAACACTGATGAGAGAGAAACATCAATCAACTGCTTTCTGCATACCTCCTACAGGGGATGTGCCCACAACCAAGGTACATGCCCTTGACTGGAATTGAGAATCGAACCTGGGATCCTTGAGTCTGCAGGGAAATGCTCTATCCACTGAGCCAAACTGGCTTCTTATGTAATCTTAAAAACTCACCTATATTGTAAAATGTGTGATATAATGATGCAGCCCAATATGTATTGAATCCTTACTGACAACTTGACACTATACTAAATGTTTTACACATCCCATCTCACTTAATCCTTTACAATAACCTTCTAAAGTAGGCACATTTATTGTCCCCATCTTACATACCTAGAAATGTAAGAAACTTATCCCAGTTTTTGTGGAGTTCTATCCTTAGACATTTAGACTGGAAAAGGGATTGAATGCCAGACTAAAAAGCAAATGTCCATGTTTTTATTCACCCAACAGATATTGGCTGAGTGTCTACCACACCCCACTCTCTGAATATGGAGCTAAGGACACATAAGTAAGTACATTGTAATCCCTACCTCTAAAGTGTAATGGAGAATATGACCAGGCAAACAAATAATGGCAAAGACTCTATCAAATGAACCACAATATAAAGCACAAATTAGATATGACAGCACAAAGGAGGAAGGGATTGTCTCAGAGAAGGATTATCAGAAGATGCCTAGGCTGGCTGGTGAGATGATTAAGCAAAAGAATGGCAGGTACAAAGGCCAAAGACAGAAGAGAGCGTGTAAATTAGAGAGGCTGGTTCAGGGTGCTAGAGAGAAGGAGGGGTCAGATCATGAAAACCATCTAAAAGCTAAGGACACATTGATGGATTAAGCACTGGGAACTACTAATTGGAAGCATGATGACAGGAGTGGCAATGTTCAGAATCTCTCTCTCTCTCTCTCTCTCTCTCTCTCTCTCTCTCTCTCTCTCTAATTGCCTCCTCTTTTCCCTTGAAGTCTGGCCTGGCCTACCTTTTGCCTTCCTTGTTACCCTGCCTCTTTATTCCCTTATTTATGTTACTTACTAATTTGTATTCCAACTACTTCAAGATGTCACCAGTTTATTCTATTTAGGACTTGTTATTCTTATTGAATGTCATTCACAAACACTGAGGGCTGAGGTTGTCTGTGTGTGGTGGAGAGTGAAGTGAACAAAGATAAATAAGAAGCAGCCCCTGCCTTTCTAGTAAACATCTGGGAGTCACTCATGTTCTATTTGAAAAGTAGGTATCAGATGAATCATTTAACATTTTCTCTCTTAAACATCAAATTATTGTTTAATATATTTTTATTGATTTCAGAGAGAAAGGGAGAGAAAAAGAGAGATAGGAACATCAATGATGACAGGGAATCACCGATTCCCTCCTGCACACCCCTTGTTAGGAATGGATCCAGGAACTCAGGCAGGTGCCCTGACTGAGAATAGATCTGTGATCTCCTGGTTCACCGGTGAATGCTCGACCATTAAGTCACACTGCTGGGCGAACAACTAATTCTTATTAAATACATGTGACTCTCAATTGATTTTAAAACATTTGTGGAATGTGGGTCATAATAGGAGAAAGAGTGATTATAAAAATTGAACACATATGCACACACAACTATCACATACATAGAAATTCCTTCCATAGGTGCTCAGAAAAAAATGCAGGTTGCATCTAAATCTAATGTCTAGTTTGGCTAGTAAAATTTCAACCCCATCGATTCCTTCAGAGCAGGAGGGAGGGGAAAGAAATTATCCTCTTGTAGACAAAGAGGCCTTTCCACACCTAGAAAATTACATCCCACTGGCAGGAACCTACCAGCTGACCCTGACCATGCAGATCACCAGCTTCTTCCACCTGGGGCTACAGATTGTGTGTGGGAAGATTTCTCGGCTGTCAGATAAAGCCAGGAGTACATTTTATGTACCCAGCTCAAAAGATGTTTGCCTACCCACTCATTTTTGTACAATTTCTCAAGCCTTGTACAAATTTTTTTTTTAAAAAGCCATGTCATGTTCGATGACTGCTGCTTAAAGTTTTCTGTAAAAGGCATGACATTTTTTGAAATGTATTAATATTTACAATTAGAGCGTCTGAAATTCAAAGGCATCAGTAATAATATCAGCTTCACAATTCATTTTTGTCCAATTTTGCCTTTAGAGAGAACAAAACAGCACACACATGACCTAAAAACGCTTTACTCATTAAAGTAATAAAACCACATATTTGTCAACTTTAAGACAACAGACACGGTTTTCATTTAATTCAGAATTATTTCTCTAATCTTACTCATCTATCAAAGCACTATTCCCATACATTAGTCCTAACACTCTGCACATAATTTACCCAGAAACATTTAAATCAGGTTCTTAATGATAAAAATCTGTTTTAGATTTTCTGTGTGCATTTAAAATGAAGTCAATTTCAAAGTTCATTGAAAACATAGACAAGCTATGTTAGACAGAAAATGTTCTGCGAATGTTACTGGTTAGTATTTTCATTGATCCGCTTGCAATTGACACCATCTATTCCTGATGTAAAGGGAAAACATAATTATGACAGAATTGGGGGAAGATAAAATTAAGTGTGATACGAACAGACCACAAAACCCTGAAGACAAGATCAGATGAAGACAAATGAGTTATCCTATTCATCTCCACACATAATTTTATCTCTGCTCCCTCTTGACTGAAATTTTCATCTTCATTTAATTGTATAGCTTTTTCTAAAATCTCTACGCTTAACCAATCAGATATTTAATTTCTCCTAATATCACATAGTCATGCAAAACTTCTAGGTAGTGGAAATAGAATTGAAATTGACCAACAACTGAATAGTATCTCAGCCATTTATTTGCCATGTGGTCTTAGATCATTATTTATGTAATCCAAGTTACTTAGATAGTCCAAGCTGTATTTCCCACAAGGCTTCTCGAAGGATCAAATGAGATAAACAGTTTCTTGCTTAAGTTCAAAATCCTGTAGGAAGAACTCAATACAGGCAAATCTTGTGGGCTTGGTTCCAGGATTCAGACCACCATAATAAAGTGAATCTCATGGCAAAGTGACCTGAATTGTTATGCTGGTGAAAGGTCTTGCCTTCAATTTGCAAAAAAAAAAAATTCAACAAGTTGAAGTGCAATAAAGTGAGGTATGCCTGCTAATGGGCTCTCCTATCAATCTATACTAATAATAGAGGGATATGCAAATTGTCCAGGATGCCATCACAGTAACAACCAAACAGCAGGCTGCAGGCTGTGTGGGATGACCAGGCCAGCAGGGTAGTTAGTGAGGCAATGCCCAAATGACTGAACAGCAGCTTCATGGGGCAACCAGGCCAGCAGGGAGAGCAGTTGGGAGCAACCAGGCTGGCACGGGGGGGAGGGGGGGAGTAAAGGGGGACCAGGCTGGCAGGGGGAGGGAAGTTAGGGGTGACCAGGCTGTGGGGTGGGGAATAGTTGGGGGTGACCAAGGCCAGTGAGGGGGGCAGTTAGGGGCGATCAGGCAGGCAGGCAAGCAGTTAGGAACCAGTGGTCCCAGATTGTGAGAGGGATGTCCGATTGCCAGTTTAGGCCCAATCCCTGGCAGTCAGACATCCCCCAAAGGGTCTTGGATTGGAGAAGGTGCAGGCTGGGCCGAGGGAAACCCCTCCCCCCATGCATGAATTTCATGCACCGGGCCTCTAGTAAAGTTATAATTACTGATCAAGATGCTCAGCCTGCCCATAAAAATGATCATATAGTCCTTTTTTAAAGAATGTTTATCATTTATATTATTTGAAATGAAATTTTAAAAGCACAGTTTATATTTCCTTTTCCTTAAAAAGTATATTTAGAGAGGGAGGGAGAGGGATATATAGAGAGAAGCATTGATGTGAGAGGGAAATAATGATCACCTGCCTACTACATGCCCCCTACCAGGGATCAAGCCAAAAAACCAGGGCATGTGTCCTGACTGGGAATCAAACCAGTGACTGATGCATGGAATGATGCCCAACCAACTAAGCCACACCAGCCAGGGCCCATTTATATTTTCTTATTTGTTAGATTTATAGTCAGCATAATCAATCATTTCTCGCATGAGCAATTATAAAACTTATGCATTCATAGTTCCAAAGTCAAATCCACTAAATTTTACAATACACTAAAACTGTGAACCCACAGATGGCCAATGACCATTTCTTCTTTTGTCCCTCATTAAGAACTCCAGAGAAATAACTCATTTTCTTCCATTTAAAAAAAGCTCTCACATTTGCACAGTATTTTGAAAAAACATGTCAGTGGTAAGGGATGACTACTCATTTCTCCTAATTAATTTGAATGGTAGCACACAGAGTTTCATTACAAGCTATTCTATACTGTAATGCAGTTTGAAAACCATATTCCATGCACGCTAATATTTGCTTGTTCGATTTTTCCAGTAATTACAGTTATTTTAGACAATGTTTTGAGTAGCAACCAAGTCAAGTTCACAAATGTGAGACCAACGGGGAATTGCAGGACTTGATGATAGCCCGCCAGCTGCTCTCACAATGAGAATTTAAATGGCCATGACTCAGACAGTGTGAGGTTTACAAAAATGCTGCAAAGTCTACAAATTCAGTCCCTAGTGGAAAAGGCGATGGACCGTTCAGAAATATAATTCCATCTTTTACATCAATGACTTGTTTTACTTGAGGGAGTGCTTACTCCTTTTATGATAAATGTTCATAGCTTTTTGTCAGTTGTCAGTAGATGACTAGGCTTCCCAAGCAATACACTACCAAGATGGAAAGCAATGGAAGAGAGTTTAGTATTGTAATTTAAACAGCTGGCAAAAGAGTTGATCTAATGTGTATTTAATCATCCACATAATTGTTACTGTACTGCGTGGTAATTAGGTGTGAATGATAAGTGGTTCATGTAAATGAGCATATTGCAACTATTAACAATATAAAAAATATTTGTAAGACCATACAATTTACAAACTGTGTTCACATACATTATCTCATCTCATTAATTTCACTTTTCTTTTTTTCTTGACAAGTTCAATATTTCAAGGGTCACACTGGGGGGAAAACAGAGAGAACATGGTAAGAGGAAAGAGGAGCTCAGAATCCCCAAGGGAAGTGGCATCGAGGGAGGTTTGAGAGCTACACCAACCTGGGTTAAAGCCCAGGCTCTACCATGGCTTTTGTCTGTGATATTATAACACAACATTCTGATATTTCCTGAATTGGAGTTTTCTCACCTGTCAAAAGAGGGTGAGGGACAGCATGTCATAGGTCAAGAAAGACTAGACCTAATTCTATTATTTGTTCTGTCCCTTACCAGTTGCTACAAGGATTAAATATATGCAATAGGCCTAAACAGTACCTAAACTGGGGTCAAGAAGCATTTGTTTGCTTTACTTTCCATCACAACCTTTAACATATATGAAAGACAAAAACAGAACAAAACATTCCTTCCTTTTACTGGAAGGCCCAAGGAAGCTGTTCTTATTGTTCTAGGTCCCTGTCCCTGAGAAATCAGGACACAAAAATAAAGTATAACGAGGTCTCATCCTTGACATAGGACAGGCTGTCCTTACCTTCTGTAGTGAGATTCATACATCAAAATAAAAGTGAAAAATGAGATAGACTCTGGACAGAAAGGAAAAGAGAGAGATGGAGGTGTGTCAGAATCTTTACTCATCCCAAAAGTAGACCAGATATACTGAAAGCAGAATCCAGTAAACTCTCTAGTAGGGCCAGTGTGATACAGCAGGTTTGAGGGCAAGGCCCCTGCTGCCAAAAATTACTTAAGTTTACACTTTACCCAAGTTGCCATGCCACAAATTAGCATTTAGAGCATCAGTTACATGGAAGAATGTTGTATGTCACTCAAAAACAACCCTCACATGCACCCCCACACGATCACTAAACTTGCCTTTAAATAGTTTGCAATATCCATGTGGATTAATTATATTAGTACATGTCTCACAAGGTTATGACAAAATCAAACTGAAGCAATAAGACATTTTAATACCAACTGTAAAAAGGAATGCTGCTAGATAACATCACCTATAAATTAAACTTCACCATATGGCCATGAGATTAGTCACATTCTGAAAAACTTGGCAACAAGTTCCATCAAAGAATATGTTTTTAGAGTGGGAACAAAATTGTGTATCTCATTATTTGGGGACTGAAAATCAATTGGTGAAAGTTAATTCATCAGATATGAGTCTATAAATAAATTAAGTATATGTTTACACACATTCATGAACATATATCCATTCCCAACTTTGCCAATATATATTCACATATCTTTCTATATAGTTACAGTTCCAATATGATGCTTCAGGCAAGGACAGAACCAGCTATTTTTATTCTTCTTATTCCCTGACCTTTTACCTCATTTGATATGAAATTTTACACCTCATCTCAGAGTAAGCATTAAACAGATTGACAATCTCCATAAAGTGATTGTTTTTATCCCCTAGGACTTCTGGGTCATCCTGGCAGTGAGCTGGCTGATGCCCAATTCTGGAGCGACCTGTCATAGCTCAGACTTCCTGACTAGACACAGTCCTGTCTTCTCTGTTAACTGTAACACTTTTGTAATATACTGTTTAGTTTTGTAGTTGTCATTTCCTAACAATTTTCCCACCCCTCCATCATAGATGCTGATCAATGTTCACACTACAAAAAGAAAAGGGAATTTACAGCTGTGATCTCCAAGCTAAAAGGTGGGCCCCAACATGTTGCTATGAGACCTAGAAAATATCAGGAAGAAGGCCAACAGGTTGGTCCTTACTATATGTAGTGAGATTCATACATCAAAATAAAAGTGAAAAATGAGATAGAGTAGACTCTGGATAGAAAGGAAAAGAGAGAGATGAAGGTGTGTAAGAACTGTTACTCATCCAGGAAGTAGACCAGGTATACTGAAGGCAGAATCCATAAGCTCTCTCTAGTAGAGCCAGTGTGACACTGTAAGTCTGAGGTCAAGGTCCCTGCTGCCAAAAATTACTTAAGTTTAGTTGGGTTCCACCTAGACCCTTCTTGTATAGTATGTTTAATTTTCAAGCTTCAGAGTTCTAAATGCCCATCTTTTACTTTCATTTACTCAGCTGAAATGTGTGCTTCTTGCAGTTACTAGTTCTGTGCTAATCCACTGACCCCTTTCCAGCCCTCCCTTAAACCTATTTGAACAATTCCTATACTAAATCATCTCTGTTAAAATAACTTGTAAGGTCTGTGTGTTTTTTTTTAACCAGACACTGAAACAGTACTAATGGTTAAGACATAGTTAAAGGACTAATACAATAGTTTAGGAACAAGGTAGTAAGCCCCAGAACTCAGTGGATGAGAGTAAGAATGAAAATACATTAACAATAATATTAGATAATGCTTATTGACACTAGGTCCATGTGCTTCATGTGAAATTTAATCATTACAGCATTTTTATGATGTAGGCAGCAACAATAGTCTCATCCTATCTAATAAAGAGGGAATATGCTAATGGACCCTCACACCATTGCAAAGATGGAGGTGCCCACAGCCAATAAGGAATGAATATGCTAATTGACTGCTCCACCCTCAAAGATGGCAGCACCCACAATCACAAGTTAGTGTCACCCAGTCCCCTCAATGCCCCAGCTGCCCAGGGCCGGCCCAAGGTGCAGGGAAGCCTCAGATGGTGGCTTCCCAACCACCCAGGGCCAGCCCGAGGCACAAGCAAGCCTCAGATGGGTGGCTGCCTAGCTGCCAGGACCACTCGAGGCTCAAGTAACCAGGGTCGGCCAAGGCTTGCACTGCTGGCCGTGGCAGCAACAGAGGTGTGATGGGGTGTTGCCTTCCCCTGATCACCGGGTTGCTTCCTGCCACTGAGGCCTCCAGGACTGTGAGAGGAGGCAGGTCAGGCTGAGGGCCACCCTGTCCAATGCATAAATTTTCATGCACCAGGCCACTAGTTTATATATAAGGAAACTGAAACAGAGAAATAGGTTGCACAGACCATAGAGAGCAAATGGTGCAATAGAGCTGGAGACCTGCTTCTATACAAGCACTTATTTCTATTTAAGCACTTGGTACATATTCTTATCCATCTTACTGCTATCACAATGATTCACCAAGACAAGAGGCAATCTATAGAAAGCAATGTGGCAATGCTAAAAGCTGGTACAAGGGGAAGAAATCGATTATGATGAGGAGGGTGTAGAAAGGCTCCATGGATAAGTTAGCACATAAATATTTAACATAACCTAGAAACTTGAATTCACAGTTGTCAATTGTTTTCATTTTCTTATTTATATTTTGAATTACTTTCTTTTGATTTAAAAGAGAAATAAACTAAAATGTGTAAACAACAGATATCTTCTACATTCATATTTGCTGAATGCCTGAAATTTGACAACTAAAAATCCAGTGGAACAAAATAAGACAAAAGAGACTTTCTCTCTGAATTGCTTCTTTCCTTTGGGCGATATTAACATGTTGTTAATAAAAGGAAAATTAAAGTTCTGAAAAATTATGTGGAATACTGCAAAGTATGTCACCACATTATAAAAAAATAGCCAAATATAAATAACTAGAGGCCCAGTGCATGACTTTATGCAACAGTAGGATCTCTCAGTCTGACCTGCAGGGATTTGGCTGCAACTGGCTCTCTGACATCCCTCGAGGGGTCCCAGATTGCAAGAGGGCAGTTCTCAGGTGACACACCCCAAAATCAGGCTCCTTCCTCTCTGGTTCTGGGTGTGTCACCCAAGAACTCAACATAGGAGCTGCCAACGTGTGGTCACTTGGCAGCTCCTATGTTGAGTGTCTGTCCCCTCTTTCAGTGTATGTCATGGGAACTGGCCAATTGGTTAGTTGCCCAGTTTCTTAGACTTTTATATATATAGACTAGGGGCTCAGTGTATAAAATTCATGCACAGGGGGTGTGTCCCTGAGCCCAGCCTGAACCCTCTCCAATCTGGGACCCCTTGAGAGATGTCCGACTGCCCACTTAGGCCCAATCCCACCGGACATCCCTCTCACAATCCAGGACTGCTGGCTCCCAACTGCTCACCTGCCTGCCTTCCTGATTGCCTATAACAGCTTCAGTCTGCCAGCCTGATCACCCTCTAACTACACCCCTGACAGCCTGATTAATGCCTAACTGCTCCCCTTCCAGCTTGTTTGCTCCTCACTGCCTTCCCCTGCAGGCCTGGTCACCCTAACTGTACTCCTCTGCAGGCTTGATCGCCCCCAATTGCCCTCCCTTGCAGGCCTGGCCCCTCCCAACTTCCCTCCCCTGCTGGCCTGATCACCCACAACTACCCTCCTTTGCAGGCCTGGTCCTTCCCTACTTCCTCCCTCTGCTGGCCATCTTGTGTCCACTTGGGGGCAGGATCTTTGACCACATGGGGGCAATCATCTTATGTGTTGGAGTGATGGTCAATCTGCCTATTACTCTTTTATTAGATAGGATAGAGGCCTGGTGAGTGAGTGGGAGCCAGCTGGATTGCCCTGAAGGGTGTTCCAGATCAGGGTAGTAGTTCCCTTGGGGTGTGGGGTGGCCTGGAGGAGGGCCCCGTTGTGGTTTTCAGGCTGGCCACGCCCCCCTACAACCCAAGTGGAGGCTCTGATATATGGGATTTATTTATCTTCTATAATTGAAACTTTATAGCCAGGAGCAGAGCCAAGCCTCCTGCTCCCTCTGGGGGGGCAGGTATTTCTTTTGGGATTTATTTATCTTCTAAAATTGAAACTTTGTAGCCTTAAGCAGAGGCCTGGGCCATCCAGGGTGTGAGGAAAGCTTGTCTTCCTCCATTGCTGGGGAAACTCAAGCCTCCCTCCTGCTCTCTATGGCTGCAGCCATCTTGGTTGGGTTTATTTGCTTATTTGCTCCTGATTGGCTTGTGGGCAAGGCTTGTGGTTGTAGTGGAGGTATGGTCAATTTGCACATTACTCTTTTATTAGATAGACTCATTTCTTCTCTAGTGATCTATGTTCATAGGTCACTGTTTATTTAAATAAACTTAAATAAACCTAGATACCAGAAGCTTGAAATTAAACACAAAGTAGAGGAAAATGTCAGGTGTGTGTATTTAAGCACCAGTCTATAAAGAACTTCACAAAGTTGCAGGATGCTGCCCCAACCTGTAACCACCACTAACCAGTAACATGAGTTGGAAAGTCAGGGGAACAGCGTGGTTGGTTAGGAGCACATGCTCCAGGGTAGACCACCTTGGGGTCAAATACTGGCATTACCACCTGAGTATTACTTTGGGCAAGTTACTTAACTGCTCCAGGCTCAGCTTCTTTTCCTACAAAATCAAGATAATAATACATCCACATATAGAAAAGCTGAGCACAGTATATGAATATAGAAAGGACTCAGAAAATGTTAACTCTCATTTGACATGAAAAACCTGTGGTATAAAGAGGTTATGGTATGCATGTATACACACACACACATATGTATATGTTATGCATTCTATCTTTTTAAGGGGAGAGCTCGAACGCAGTCCCCGATTACCACAAATTATGCAGTCGCGTTTCCCACATTTGGGGAAATCGCATGAGTCAGCACATCCGGAGTGCAATTGATAAGCCTCGCCCTGGGAAAACCACCTTCGTGATCATGGTATCTCCCCTGTAAGTATAGTTATGCATTCTATTAACAAGGTATATAATTTCATTAAAAACAATGAGTATGAATACATTATCATTATTAGCAGCTATCACATTCTCACAAGGTCTGCAAGTTTTTTTCTATTGGCCTGTTTCACAGAGGAAGCAATTCACACTTAGAATGAAGGAGAAACATCCTGCTTCTGCCTGGCACACTCCTGAAAGGAAAAGGCAGCTAAGGGAGGAGGGTTGAAGAGTGCTGGACTCCACAACCCTGACGAGTCCCTCTGACCTTTCCAAATGAACATACTATCGGCTTCCTCAGAAGACTTCGGAAGGATTCAATAAAATACCATCACGTTTGGCAGTGTTTATGAATGAACTTTGTTTGCAAAATACTCTATGAGCTCCTTTCATAGTTTCTGCTAATATTGTTTTCAATCACCGTGGCTGGTCAGGAATCCTGCCTCACCAGAGAAGAAAGATGAGGCTAATCCTTTTCTACTAGACAGTCTATGTGGGGAGTAGAGCACAAACTCCTTTTCTGCGCTGTTGCATTCAAAAATTGGAATGTACTTCAAAGCGAGGAAAGCCTATTAGCAACTCTCAACAAAATAAAAATAAAAAGGCTTCAGAACAGATAAGCCAATTTCCTCTGCCTCAGCTCCAACATTCACATCACATTGAGAACCCTAGATGGTATAGGGGAGCACCCACAACCACATTGGGCACAACTTGGCTTTATAAGGGGTGTAGGTGGGGGAATATGCATTACAATTTCAGATAGGTAATTTGCTGGCCCAAATATGGCTCTTGGATTCTGAGAATATGCAACTTGCCATTATCTCCTGATTAAAGTTGTTTTTAAATGCCCTAAAAAGCAGTGAACTAGAAAAATTGGATACGCATAGCATACTGTCTCTGTAGTGCACCTTTAAGCCTATCCAGTATAGTACAGTGGTACCACTTAACTTCAACACAGCCAGAACGTGCTTTAAAAGCCACTACATTACCCTTGCCTTAGTACTGTCAACAGCAAAATAAGGAGCGTGATGTCTACTTTTCAGAGCTGTTGAGAAAATCCACTGCCATAAGGGACACAGAACACTCAGCATCGGCTGCCTCCACTAAGGATGGCCTCTGAGAAGTGATGTCCTAAGCAGCATCCATATTTGCAAAGAGGCTTCCAATGAGCATGTAGAAAGGGTCAGATTCAACCTTGTATTTCTTCTGCGGTATCTGAGGGATTGTTCTGATTACTAAAGCCTACCATATCAAGAACACGCCATTAATTCCCCAAATTCTGGCTTAGCAAGTCAAAGAAGAAAAATAATATTTTTATCCAGAAAAATATGAAACAATGTGAAATGTTACACTGTGCCATGTTAAAATAGTTATCATCAGCTCTCCCAAAAGCTGGGGCAGAGAATTTTGCATTTTGGTGCAGTGAGGGACTTGAGAAGGACACTGAAATCCACCCGGCCTGCTGAGAGCGTGAAACACTGGGTGGACAGAATATTTTGCCCACGTTGTCCTCGAGCCCAATGAAAGGTTTGCACAAAGTGAATATGTCTAGAAAGTTTATTTTAAGGAGTTTAGCTTTACCACAGAGACACAATATACAGCACAGGGAATATAGTCAATATCATCTAACTTTACACAGTGACAGAAGGTTACAAGAATTGTTGTGGTGATCAAGTCTAGAGATGTCAAACCACCATGCTGTGTATTTGAAATGAGTATAATATTGCATGTCAACTGTGATGCAAAAATAAGCAAACTACTTGATAATAAAAAATGCAAAAAAAGTTTAGCTTTATTTCGGTAAAAAAATATACATTTTTTAACCCACCCACCCATAAAGGGGTCTCCACAAAATTAGCCCTTGAACTAACTCATCTACTCACCACTTGTAATAGCCCTTCTACGGAGGCAGCCAACATAAAGGAAAGCTAACAAGTAAAAGTGTAAATGGATATGGGTGGTTTGAGAGCAATTCTGAAAATGTAAAAAGCAGCATAGGAGGTTTAACCATAAAATTGCTATTTTAGTTCTAAAATGAAATTCTTGGGTGGTGAGAGAAAGTCCTTAGCCCTTAAAAAATTTCTACTCCTGGCAGAGCTCAGTTGGTGATCTGCTAGCTCATGCCCTCAGAGAAGGGCTGCCTCTCCAGGCACCAGGGCTCCATAGAATGCAGTCTCTGCCCCATGTCTCCCTGTGTTCGGGCCTTAGTGAGATAAGCCTCTAGCTAATTGCAGATGCCCAATTGCCAGTTGACCAATTTTTCAAAGCTGCTGAATGCTCAAATGACTCCTTTCATTATCTCATAAGAAACGACCCTGGTTTCCCTGTCATCCTGGGTGGAAACACTGGCTCTGGCCCCTCTGTCATGTAAGAGCAATGTGCCTTAGGAAATGACTTAAACTTTCTGGTGCTCCACTTCTTCATCTGCAGGATTATCATGAAGTCAAATCCCTTGTGTGTAAGTGAAAGAGATTTTACATCATACTTTGTTATTCAACTTAATGATGCCACCAATCATTAACATATAGAGGGGTGGGCAAAAGTAGGTTTACAGTTGTGAGTATGTAAAACAGTTTATTCTTGTATTATTATTTATTAATTACTGTAATATTTTCCATGTGGACAACTGTAAATCTATATTTGCCTCCCCCGTATTTTCCTTATACATTTTTACATTCCATGTCATGATTTCAACAACTTGATTGTTGAGTATTATGTCACTTTCTGATATTATATAAAAAAATTTCCTATTGTTCTGAATTCATCATTTCTAATCTACCTAATCACCACTTAAGATGTTTTAAGATATTTTTAGATGGGCCAGTGTGACTCAATGGTTGAGCATCAACCTATGAACTGGGAGACCACAATTCTATTCCTGGTCAGGGCACATGCCCAGGTTTTGGGCTAGATTCCCAGTCGAGGATCAGCAGGAGGCAACCAATTGATGGTTTTCTCATATCAGTGATGTTTTTATCTCTCTCTTCCTCTCCCTTCCTCTCAGAAATCAATAAAAATACATGTTTTTTTAAAAAGTTATTTTTTTAATTTAATTTTATTTTTTCTTTATTGATTAAGGTATTACATATGTGTTCTTATCCTCCCACTGCTCCTCACCTTACCCCCCATTCATGCCCTCATCCCTTGGTGTCTGTGTCCATTGGTTAGGCTTATATGCATTCATACAAGTCCTTTGGTTGATCTCTCCCCTTTACCCCACCCTCTCCTGCCTTCCCTCTGAAGTTTGACAATCTGATCGATGCTTCTCTGTCTCTGGTTCTATTTTTGTTAGTCACTTTATGTTGTTCATTATATTCCACAAATGAGTGAGATCATGTAATATTTATCTTTCTCTGACTGGCTTATTCCGCTTAGCATAATGCTCTCCAGTTCCATCCATGCTATTGCAAATGGTAAAAATTCCTTCTTTTTTACTGCAGTGTAGTATTCCATTGTATTGATGTACCACAGTTTTTTAATCCACTCATCTGCTGATAGGCACTTAGGCTGTATCCATATCTTAGCTATGGTGAATTGTGTTGCTATGAACAGAGGGGTGCCTATATCCTTTCTGATTGGTGTTTCTAGTTTCTTGGAATATATTCCTAGGAGTGGAATAACTGGGTCAAATGGGAGCTCCATTTTTAGTTTTTTTGAGGAAACTCCAGACTGTTTTCCACATGGCTGCACCAGTCTGCATTATTTTTGGACTTTGTTTTTATTTTAAAACTGAAAAATAGCTTGTGATATCATGAATAGAAATTAAATTACTAATAAGATGCTTTATCTGGCATTTCCATTAGAAAAATGTCATAACAATGAAAATGAAATTTTAAATTTAAAATGAAAATCTTATCCAGAAAGTAAAAATGTATTTATACATTCAATATATCTATTTATGAGCAAATGAGATCTGTCACTCCCAGTAAGCTGAAAATTAAAAAAAAAAAAATTCAGCAATGTCTCTGAGCTAGCTGTGTTTTCTAATCATCATTAAGTTGGAAAAATGAAAGAGGCTGATCATTTTTCCAGAAAACATAACCTGGGCACTTCTCATCAATAAAGTGTGGTTTTTGGCAGATGTCACTGACAGCCTACCCTGGAGGGGCACTTTCCAGTGAAGAAAGAAGGCATGTTCAACCACTTACATGGTAGCTCATCTGTAGGCCATTGACAGCTAAGGAGATTATGATGAACATTTAACTTTCCAAAATCTTGGAGTTGAAACAAAATGGTAGTTCTATGCAGAATCGATTACATTATTCACATCTGAAGTAATCTAAAGAGAATATTGAGGGAAGACCTAACATTTTGGTCATATTTGCAAACATATCAATCCTAACCAGGTTTCAAGACCTGGTTTAAATGCTAACCATTCTCTGAGAGTGATTCCCTTATTCCCTTGTGGAATTAAATTTTTGATTCAGTGAGGATTCAAAACATTCCTTTTGCAGGTTGCTTCACCAAGCACAGGCTGTGTAACCTTGAGTGAAATACTTAACCTCTCTAGGTTTCAGTTCCCCTATTTTAAAAACATAGCTAATAATAATATTTTATAGACTTATTATAAGGATTAAGTGAGGTCAATTCATGAAAGATGCTAAACAATCAGCGCTTCTTGGAAGAGAGCCTGTCCCTTGTGAGTGCGGTATTAAGTGCTTGTTAAATAAATGAAAGCAATAAATCTGATGTTACTCAACACGGTCTTCATACTCTCTTCTGTCCTGGATGCTTCCCCTCATAAGGACAATGTTGTAAAATCTCCATATTTAACCAACTCTACCTATCTTTCAATAGCAGTTATAAATGTTTGTTGGGTTAAGACAGTGGTCGCCAAATTTGTTAGTCAACAGAGCTAAATATCAACAGTACAACAATTGAAATTTCTTTTGAGAACCAAATTTTTTAAACTTAAATGTCTTCTAATACCAGTTCTTCAAAACAGACTTGCCCAGGCCGTGGTATTTTGTGGAAGAGCCGCACTCAAGGGGCCAAAGAGCCGCATGTGGCTCGTGAGCTGCAGTTTGCCGACCACAGGGTTAAGAAATAGTCTTGGGGTCTCATTGGGGCTTAACCATTAACCAAGACTGACTTGAAATAATCAATAGGGAGATTTTTTTTCCTACATATTATTTTCTGGATGTGACTCTAGACTACTAACTCTTATGTCTCTAGTGATACACAGAGTGGGCACATAATAAACATGTGTCAAGTGAATAAAATATTACAATGTCTTTCATACTTTACCTAAAATAATCCCAGTTTCTACATTACCATATTCAATACAAATATGTATCAAGCACATGTTATTTAAACATTTTTAACGATTTTAAATGTTGTTGGAAGACTGGCACATGATTACTATAGGCCCTATTTTATCTAATTTAGCCATTAATCAACAGGGGTTAATTATATCCCAACTATTGGTTAGCCCTATGCTAGAGGAAGACTGTATTTCAAAAGAGGCATAGAACATAGTCTCAATTTACAGACTAATGGATTAAGGGCACAGCTAACACCATGGTCAGACTATGATTAAAACCGTGAGTGGTACAACCTGTAAGTGATCTCAGCCCTGAGAACTGGACTAATTGGGGGACATGTCTCAGAAGAGGCTGGTGGATAGGAAGGATTCATGCAGATGACACATGGGAACAGAAAGCAAGAGGCTCATTCATCTTCCTACATCACCTCTCATGGGGCCTCGTACAAATTCATCACACTGAACTGAATTTAATTCCTCTGACTGGCAAAGCAGTGTCAAACCTGCAATGCTCACTGGGCTGGGCTGGGGAATGGGGGAAGTCTCAGGAGACAGGAATCATTAGAATGGGGATTTTTAGGGGAAAATAGCCCCTCAACTTACCCCCTATGTCTCAAGTCTGCAGAGTGTCCAGCCAGTTTGCCTTGTGTTGACTGTCACCCTTTCTTTACCTGCCTCCCCTGCCTGCCCTGTGACCTCTTCCCAATACTCTGGTCTTTTTTCATTTAGTACCCAATTCTGCTCCATTTGACTTAAATACTAGTTTCCAAATAAAATATAAACTAAGTTACTGCATATTTCGAAGGGGCTCACTCAGGCTTTAAGTTTCAAAGCTGATTTCCCATAGAGGGTTTGTGTATTTCTTTGTCCCCCGCCCCTCACTCAGAAATGATTAGGTAAGTCATATTAGACAGTTCTAAAAGAAGGCGCCTTTCTTCAAGATATTTTCCCTCTAATTCCCCAAACATTTTATTACTATTTCTTCTCTCCCGAGTCTAGCCAGAAACTTGGCCTCCTTTGACACCCAAACATACCAAGTTATTAAAAATACCCTTCAGCCAAAATTAAGGAAGGGTCAGTGAAATGAACTCCACATGGGACTTCAGTGGAGCACAGTGATTTCTTTGACGTCGAGTAGGAAATGAATGCTGCTGCTCTTGGGCCGCCAGTTGCTTTCCTAATCTGCTGCTGGACTCTGTCAGAAATGAATGTCTCTCCTTGTCAGATTTCCTCCTATCTCTCCATATGACTGTCACCAAAACATGAGATTTAGCTGGCAGAACAAGAGCTTATCTCATTCAAAAAAAAAAAAAAAGTCAACATTCCACAGAAAGATAGGGCACCTTCAGTTGGCATTAAGAGGAAAGTAAGATTAGAACCTTAGTACTCTCAGGCTACACACAGGAAAAGACAGGCAGACACACTATTTTCAGGCTGCTCTAATTGAGTCTTATTTGGACTGGAACCCTCTGAAAAGAATCAATACATCAGGAATGGGTGTGCTGCAGGGAGGAGTTGGCTGCTGGGTATAAATATGGTGAGAGCAGCCCTTTCTGCTCACCTCCCAGATTAGAGGTTCAGTATCTAATTGACCATGGAACAAAAGGAACATTGTTTTGTAAAAAAAAAAAAAAAAAAAGACACCTCTGCTGCGGTCCACAGAAACTGTTATGGCATCTTAGCTCTGCGGGGACCTGTGTTTAACTGTGGTTTCTCAATCCAGCTTTCTAAATTTGTTACAAAAGTGAACTCTACTCAAGAGTAAAGCAAAATCCATCAGCAAGGCTATACTTTTGTTAAGACAAACAAGAAGGGCAGACTACAACATTCAAATAGGAATTCAGCAACTTGACAAGCATTTCAGGAGAGGGGGGGGGATATCATTAAATTCAATAATCCATGGACATTCCTAAGGAGATATGTCCCAAGATTTTCACAAATCCCAAATTTATGCTGTAGTATTTCCACCAAAAGAAACAGCCATGAATAACTCACAAGGATTACTGCATATGACGCAGAAATGAAAGAAAAAAAAGCACTGCACTGGCAGGCAGCTGCTCTGGTTGGGGCTGCAGTTAGGTTCACTCACCAAGACACCACTCAAAGTGAAGTCTCAGCAAAATGATAACTCGCCGGAGACCACCATCTTTCATTGTCTTCTTCTGACAGACAAGAGGGTAACCTTGAATTCATAGAGATAAGTTCATTCTCTGTTTCTAAGAGGGTAATGTAGTCAACTGTGGTTTAGTTTCATGAACTTTTGAGACAAAAGCAATTTCTTTCAGAAACTCGACACATTATATACTCCCTTGCCTATCATTTCAGATGGAAGAGGTAGGTGGTGGAGATTGTAGGTTGAGCCAAATGATAGCACCTAAAGAGGAATGGAGAGTACCAGGAAGTGTATGACTCATAGTATTGAAGTTTTTTTCTTGTACATTTACACAGAGATTTTCCACAAAATTCATTCTTGACTTTAACTGTAAACTTCAATGTAAGAGTCCTTTACTGAGTTCCTATTAATACAGAGCATTTGTATCATAGGATTCAGGAGGTACACAGAAGAATAATACATGTCAAAAAAACTTATGGGCTTTAGAATCAAGCTCAGGCTACAGGCTATAGGGTAACTGAGATGTTCACAAAGTTGCTGCTCTGAAGTGTGGGCAATGAATCCAGCAAAGGCAGAAAGACATGTATGTGCGTGGGTGGGGTCTTATGGCGTCCGTGATAAGACCGTGTTATTGGAGCTCAGGGCTCACTTAAAGGTAGGCATTTAAGTCACAGGTGAAGTAATTATTACAATTTAAGCGGAACAACAAATTGTATGCCACCCCCACTGAAATACCAGGAAAATACTTACAAAGGAGCATTAACCAATTTACCTTCATAAAAATGTCAGTACACACATCACAGCAATTAGGCATGTTGTATGCCTACTATGTGCCCAGCATAGTCCTAGCACAGACACCCCCCTCCATTATTCTCTATGATGTTTAATGGACTCCTTTCCCTGAGTCACATAAACTGTAGATTCTGAAGTTTTCTAATAATTATTTTACTCTCAGCCCCATGAAATGCTTCAATTTCACAATCACTGATTTTACCTGTGGATTTTTTTTCTCATCTATCCAATGCTTCTGTCTTAGATCAGAACCATATTATTTCACACTTGGATTTCTGCATTATCCTCCACTATCTTTTAGTGAAACATATCCTTTCTCTCTCTCCAGAGCAGAGATGTAGGTGTGGTAGCACTGGTAGCAATAGTATCTATTTATATGTAATGAATATGTCATGTTGAGTGCTTACTAGATAAAGCTGTTTCATTTAACACTATGGATGACACTGTTGAAAAAAAGAGGAAACTATGATTTGAAGAGACTGAAAGTTTCCCCACCAAGTTTGTATAATTAATAATTGATGGAGTAGAATTCCAAATTAAGTCTAACTCAAAGAGTAATTTTTTAAGATCATGAATCTAGCCACAATATTTAATTCAGTGCCCCTTTCTATAAAATAAGGCACATATTTTGAAGTACTAGCATTGGGACTTTGGGATTAGCAGGTGTAGGTTCAGATTTCAACTCCATTTACCAGCTGTGTGAATTTGGGCATGGTAATAAATATCTCCAAGCCTCAAATATGTCATTTATAAAATAGGAAAACATTACTTTCCCTCCACAGCATTGTTGTAAAGATACGAGAATGCATGTACAAGTGCTGAGTAAGAATTGATGAAGGAATAAATGGAGAGATAGAATGATAATGGATGAATGGATTTCTTTGAAGTACACCTCTTAAAATAAACATATCACTCATCGCAAGGATACCTATTTTATCCCTAATTTGTAGGGTTTAAAACTCTTGCATTTTTTTTCAGAGAAAGCCATTAAAAAGTGCATTTTAATTAAGAGAAAGTAATGAGATACGTATGCATTTTTCAAAATTATTATCACCACAATCAACTACAACCACCAACATTGGTTAAAACTTATAAACCTTCCAAATTTTATTTTCCCCAAATACAGACCCCTCTCCCCTGCCACATGAATGTGTAAAATGCTGAGGCTACAAAAAGACAAAGACACTCCTTTTAAACATACATGACAACACAGATATGTTTGTAGTTTGGTTGGCATATAAATAGAATGTCAACTTTTGTCAATAAATGACATGCCATTCCTGCTGCCCAAGGCATAGAGAAATGTGCAAGAGTCACCTATGTGACCTGCTTTATTCTACTTTCTCCCCATCCCTTGCCAAACTCGCAGTATAAACTTTTTACAAGTTCATACTTTTCTTTTAAAAGACATTGTCAAACTTTCCTCATTTTACTAGTAAGGTGAGCAGGAAGTCCATAATATAACAATTCAGTAGTTTCTGTTTTAGGTGGGTAGGGGGTAAGGGGTGAAAGTGGATAAATCAGTAGCAGAGAGTTGATAACAGCTGGTGTTTTCACAGTCAGGGGAAACAGTGCTTTTATTACACCCCAGACAATGAAGCTTTTCAAAGATTCCACTGGTCAAGTGGACACCTACAGGTTCATCTTCCGGTAGTATATTCTCTAACTTCAGAGGACATATTCTTTTCCAGAGTTCAGTAACCCTAAGGACATTCAATTTTTCCAAATGCCTGTCGTCCCAACATGCACTTATTCTCACTATAAAAAAATATCTGCTAATTCCCCAGCTTACATGGCTGAAGAAAAGGATTCACGGAATTCTAAAATATTTCTGTTACCGGGGGAAGCAAACTATCACTATTCTCTGCTTCTGGCCTCGATAATTTGTATTTTTCTCTTCCTTTTTTGAAGCATCCAGTAGAGTCCAATGCTGTGGACTCTTGGTAGCTCAGAGAAATATCTTCCTTAAAAGAAATGAGCTAACCCCTTCACTGATCACTTTTTAATATGTATCCAAGTTAAATAATCCAAAATGCAATAAGAAAGAAGATCAAGGGTCATGTTAAAAGGGAAACAGGTGAAGGAAAATATGAAAAGCGGAGGTGGCAATGTGACTGGGTGTCTAAGCAAGAATGAATATGTAACCAAAATATTCTGAGGGCAGGGGTTAGCCCAGTCCTGCACTCTAGTATTTAACACAGTGCTTATCACATTGCAATAATCAAAGGCTCATTAGAGAAATAAATGAGAATCTATAGGAAAAGTGACATAAATAACTGAGTAGATATAATGGGTCAAGTGAAGCCATGATAAAGTCTCAGAGGACTTCAAATTCATAGTAGAAAATCAAATACAGAATTGTACAGATAAGAAAAGATGCACGCATGTGCGCACAAATGTTGACACATGCAAGTTGCATAAACACATATATGTGTGTAGGAATAAAAATATCACCATATATATGCATATCTATAGACAAGATCAGCTGGAAGGAAGCAATATGTTTTAAATATAGCATTTTGAGCTAGTGGCTAATGTAGAGAAAGTAATTCTTATCCCACTTAGACTACTGAGTCTTATTTTAAAAATAAACAAGATTTAATATTGAACAGGATTCAGAGGTACATACATGGCACTGTTAATCCCTCAGAATAGCACCAACGTGAGTAGTTCTGTTCAACAAATTACCACATAGAAAATACATCCTTTCCTTGTTTATTTAAATAGCAAGTCTATCTCATTTGTCTTAAAAAATAAAATAAAGTGAGTGAGCCTCACCTACTCTGTGACCTGCAATAAAGTAGAGAGGAAGAAGCATGAGGTTTGTGCAAGTGAAGGTTTGGTATTATGCAGAATGGGACTGTGAACTCTGCCTCTCCTAATCCAGGGAGTAAAGACTGCTAGAATTCAAGATGGTTACCCCAGGCGTGATATACGAACAACTTAGAGGTCAGAATAATGAAGACGTTCTGGGAGCTGGAGTTTTAGATTGTGTTCATGTCTCACTCTTTCACAGTAGAGAAGATAATGTGAAACAGAATTGAATAACTTGAAATGTTTCAACTTTGTCTTTTTCAGGCTCCCTCCCAAAAAGGAGACCGAATTTAAGACTCTACACAAGAACATTAGGGTTTAAAACTCAGGAAAATTCTCACAGAATGTTCAATGACTGATTTAAAAACATTGACAGACAATCAAAAAATGTTCCAAAGTCCTCAACTTAATTATAAGTAGGGTAGTACAGGGCAGGACAAGGGGTAGGGGCTCAATAAGCTTCTATATCAGAATCCAAACACATCCAAACATTTTGTAAGTACTAAAGCTATGAGACACCAAGAATCTATTTGTATAGCTATTTTAATTGTCATCCTTTTAGCTGTTAACATCTATTCACCCTTTTTAAAAGAATACTCTTTTTATTAAGGGAGCCATCCATTGCTGCTTCTCAAGTTTTGTGGTTTCAGTGGGTCCATTTCAAAGGCTTCAGCTAACCAGAGAGGCCTTCTCACTGGTGATAGTGAGTGGTTAGATATGGGCACGTGACCAAATTTGGGCAACAAGAATCAGATCAGAACTTTGGTGTGGCTTTGGAGAGCGAAGCTCTCTCTTTTCTACAGGACTTACATGGTAGACTATGGTAATGTCTACAATCATTATTATCTTGCTACTGTGAGAAAACAAATAAGGAAAAGAAAGCCAAGGAGTACCCAGGGACAAAGAAAAAACACTTCCTCTTCATAATTGTTTGATCCTCTAGATTAAGTCACTGCTTACCCTTGAACTTATACAGACAGGAAAACCAATAAATCTCAGTTGGCTTAAGTAAATGTGCTTGGATTTTCTTTCACTGATCTCCAAGTCCTAACTGATGACGGAACTCACTTATAAATGAGTCAGGGACATAAACTTTAAACAAAAGTATTTCAGTTTTTGGAAGAGAGCAGTCATTTTGATGACTATTACTCATGTTTGTTTCCTGAGAGCTATGAAGAAATGTGTGTACAGGAAAAAAACAGAAAGGGCTCACTTCACTTAAGTTGGTATACTTATAATGTATATTTCTTTCAAAGTCTATTGACTACTTAAAGCAAAAATAATAACCATATTTAGTGGAGCTTATAGCACACATTTAAGAAAAAATATATAAAACAACAATATAAAGAATATGTGGAAGAATATGGAATTACACACTTAAGATTTTTCATTGTTCATGTATTAACATGACATTTGAAAGTAGACCATAAGAAGTTACATATACATACAATTTCTAGAAGAATCACTAAAAATAACACCAAGAGGTAAAGTTAAAAAAACAGACACACCCAAATCTATATAAAAATAAAATGGATATGCAGTTGATATAGTCATAAAATGAAAAACTACTCAGCATTAAGAAAAGAACTACTCATACATACAATCACATAGATGAATCTCAAAAAACATTTTGTTGTATGTGAGGAGCTAAACACAAAAAAAACTTATTCTATATGTATGCATATGATTTCCTCTACATAAAATTTTAGAGTAGGCAAAACTAATATATGCCTGTAGAAATCGGAAAGCCTGGAAAGGGGTCACTGACTCTAAAAGAGTATGAGGAAACCTTCTGGGGTGATGGAAATATGCTATGCATTTTTGAGGGTGAGTGGGGCATAGTTCTAAAAATTATCAAAAGCCATTCACTTGAACACTTTTAAGATCCCAGTATTGCACTGAATATAAATGTTCCATCAATAAAAATACTTTTAAGTCTCTATATTCTGTAAGGGTCCAAGGCAGTATTATTTTGAGACTAATTCATGAGGATGGAATGGAATAACTTTGACACAATTGAAAACTTCAAAAATACAGTGCAAACTTGACACTTGGAAGGCTTCAGTCCAGGGGTTTTCCCCGGTACCTCGGGGCTGAAAGGAGAAAAAGCTCCTATTTCTCTGAAGCCTGAATAGCACAGGGACCAAGGATGGGGACAGTAGAGGTATCCTCATGATAACATCCACATCAACCCCCCATGAACCAGCAGCAGCAGTGGTGCCATCAACAGTGCCAATGACATTGATTACTTGGCACAGACTAGTGGTTTTAGCACCATGAACAGTTTCTGGACCAATGATGACCATGCCAGCAGCAGAGGCAGGAATGGCCCCATCCTGGGCTTTCACAGTGAGAGCTCACCTTATTATCTGGTAATGGTGAAAAGAACATAGAGTCTTGTTCCCAGCACATTTGAGACATACCCTGGGCCATTCCAGAAATAAGTCAGGAAGACTCATAAGAGGACAGAGGATTCAGCAGTAGTTAGTGATAACGAGAGTTAGAGAACTGTCATTCATAGACTGTTTACTCCAAGACTGGAATGGCCTAAGGAGACACAGGTGATCTAATTCTAAATGACTGGGTTTTCTTTTTATTCAAATAGATAACTTTGTTTCCTTCATTCAGGAAGTCATAAGCTCTAATTATCCTGCATCCTGATGTGTATAAATATTTTAAAGAATCATAGATTTAGAGCTGAATGGATCTCTTCATATTCTGATGTAAGAGATCAGTCTATAGTGGTTTTCAAACTTCAGCATTCACAGAATCACCAGGACAGCTTGTGAAAACATGCATTTTAGGCTCCAATCCCACTGCTTCTGATTCAGTACGTTTCAAGGGAGGCCTAGGAAACTCCAGAGACCACATTTTGAGAAGCTCAATATTCCCAGCTTGAGGTTGAGGATCAGAAACAAGGAGGCAAACATTTTTTGAGCAATGGAAATGAGGACAAAGACCTAATTTGTTGAGTTCTTCCTATGTCCCAGGTACAATGTTATATATTTAATATCCCTTAATTCTAACAATAAGAATTGTTAGAATTTATGAATTATAAGTTTACCTCCAATTTACAGATGAGAAAACAATGAATGGCAATGGTTCAATAACTTGCATCAATCATGCAAGTACAAAGTGATCAAGTTTGAAACAACTGCCTCGCCTTGTCCCAAAGTCCATGCATGTCCTTTCTACTATTCCACAAAGAAAGGAGATTGGTCAATAGTGCTTGACAACAAAAATCAGTAGCCAAAAAAAGATAAGGTTGGTTTTTTTTCAAAAGTTTTAAACTCCAAAAAATCACAATAGATGCTTTAGAAGAGAAAGAATAGTGTAATCTTGATAAAATAGAATTTAAAAGATGGGAAAAGTTAAAAGTTATCTTGTTTACTATAAAAGCTGCTCTCTCTGGTACTTACTCCCAGGAGAGTTATAAAACCTGATTTTTTCATGCCCTCCATATAAATCTACATCCCTTTTGCCAAGGCTAATACAACAACAGCTGGATAATGCTGAAATTGATATGGGATAATTTGTCAATCTTCAATCTGTGTGTCTTCTAGAGACAATAGTGACCACCTGTACCCATCACTGGTTTTCTTTTTAATCACATGAGTTCTAAAGCTGAGCCACAGCAGCAAGAGAATCACACCATCTGGATAAAACATGAACACACCAATATCTGCATTTTCCCAAAGTAAATAACCAAGCTCTGACTGTATATACATTTAAAATTATTTGACAACAGCAAATTATCAGAAAGATAACCCGAGAGTAGAGTCTTTTTAAAAGGTATCTAATTCACAGACTTAACCTGAAAAGGAATGCCATAAAAGAGGATACATGAACATCGCATAAATCCTAAAGTGAATGAGATGATCACAACTTCATTTTAAAGCTTCAGAATGAACTGCACAGTCTCAGAGTTAAAGGTTTCTAATCACCTAAAGCTATGTTTGCCAAATATGTTCTGAACGTCTTCATTATCATTGCCTTGAAGTATCTGATACACACACACACACACACACACACACACACACACACACACATTATGAAACCTACCACAGGAGATTAGGATTCAGAAAATTTTGGATGAAATCATGGAAGTGTTTCCCAAGTCTCCTGGTTGACGTTCATGTTCACAGGGTTAAAAATGAAAGATCTATTGCAACCTCCTAATTTGGACAAGTTGCAGCTCCTCAAGAGTATTGGAGATAACATTAAAGGAAAGAGAAGTGGTCGCTTGTGTTCTGCCACAGACATCTGGAAATTAGAGCAGCTGAAGGGGCTGATACATCAGCAACAGGCCACTGAGGCATGACCACTCCAGACTCATTGGGAAGCACCAGCAGCAACTGTTTGTCATGGCAACAAGTGACAATACTAACAGAAGTGGTGGCAATTGCAGAAACAAAAGCGTTGCCACCCAGGGCTGATGGCGCCTGTATTCATGGTAACTGCCAGTGATGCCCAGTGAGAGGCATGATATTTAGCAGAAAATCAGTGATGCTCTGCAAGCTTGGTGGACACCAGGCAGAGAATCATGGCGACAGGTAGGCTGCCTGGACTTGCTCAGGAACATTTTTAAAGATACTCCATGGGTAGCTGGTGAATTGGGCAAGTGTACTAAATCTTTCTATTTTATTTTTAAAGTAGTTGTTTAGTGGAAATTTCTCTTTTTAATGCTCATATTTTAATAGTCATTTTTCTATACTTCCATTCAAAATAGTCAGGTTTTTTAGTATTGTTAAACATGTAAATTATTGTATGCACAAAATATTTTATTAATCATTGTATCATTTTATACACCATACATAATTATTCCTGCATTATACTACAGAAATACCTCAAAGGTCAGTGTAACTTAAAAAACCTACTTTTAAATAAAACTGGAAATTTAAAGACCCTATAAGCATACAAGGTTGATAGAATAACTAGACATACATTTGAGCTCCTCTTTTTCATTCTTTCTGCCAGTGTTATTGTTTGTAAACATTTTTTAAGCACAGGAAACTCATCATTATTTTAGTGTATGGTAGTATGTTAAGATGCATAAGCAGTTAAATGATTTGTGATCAACTAATCCCACAAAAGACAAGACAATAATGTTATTATTGTCTGATAATAAAATTTCATTTCACACTTACTTGGACTCTGCTGGAACTAGCATAATGATCAACAACTTTGAATGAGGAAAAATGACGTACGGAGCTACTGAAATTCAGTCCCTATGAAACTGCATTGAAACCTAACCTGTACTTTATACCCAATTTAAAGAACCAGAATTAGGAGAAATATCCACAATTAATCCAAATGCATAAAATCAGGCTATGGCGGTTTCTTGACTTCTTACTGCAATACCTAGTCCTTTAGAGCATATTGCTCTTTCAATGCCTAATAATGAAAGGTTAAAATCCACTCACAAAAATACAACATTTTGGCTTTACAGTATCACCTCCTGAGAACATACCCATCTAAATATATGCAAACTTAAAAAAGAAAGAAAAAATCCACTAGCAGTGTAATTAGGGTGATATAATGATCAAAATTAAGAAGAACAGATGAAGAATAACAAGTCAACACATGCTATTTTAATTTTCTCTGGTTACAAAATGCATGGGATCCAGAACATGGTATACTTCTCTTATAAGTTAGAACTATTATATTTCTAAGCTTAATGTTATAAATAACACCTAAACTAATTTACTTGTGCTACAGGAATAAAGAACATATCTTTAAACATGCCTTGATTCTTTTAAAGTTCTTAATAATAATTACAAAAATAAAAGCCAAATAAATGAGAAAATGTGTAATCAAATCCCTTAGTTTAATAATTGAGGAGGAGCATGGTTTTGTACACCTGTATCTCAGCTTGGCCCTGGCTTTTAAAATGGCATACTTCAGCCCATTCACAGATTGGTTCAAATGACTTTGCAAAAGAGAATTCCCTGACCATCCTCTCTAAGGATGTTTCCTTGATAGATTTATCACTATCTGAACTATTCTATGTATTTTTTATTTGTTTGCTTTTTAACCTTACTCATCTCCTTATCTCTCTTCACCCAAGAATTTAAGCTCCATGGGAGCAGAATCCTCATCGAAATTGTCCATAAATCTGTTCCCAGCTCATGGTCCCAGCAGAAGCTCAAGTAGTGAACACTTAATGAACAACATGATGGGAAAGTGGGGGGCATGTTGCTGAAAGTCAGGGATCCTGCCACCAGATGTATGAACACACGTAGGTATTTTCTCAAATTAGTTCAAGGAATTCACAGATTCTCTGAAGGCAAATCAAGAACCTCAGGTTGAGGCCATGATAGTGGTCCTTCAGGGACACTAAATAAGTCGAGTGAATGAATGCATGAAAGGTGTTATATGACTATGTAAATATGCATATTGGGGCTTCTCCAGAATGAGTATAATAACACAACAGTTTTTTTTTTTTGGATTAACATATTGTCCGTCTTAATCTTATCCAAACTTTAGCCTTCTCTACAACATTCTGGGGGGGGGGGGGGGGATAGCTATTCCAATGACTGAGAGCCAAATGAAAGTATTCATGTAGCTTCCAAGAAGCAAAGTTTTAAAATGGGCAAAGTCATACCACAGCCTGCTTAGGGACTACTTATGACCAACACATGCCGTGAGAAAGAAAATTAAACGAGGAGGGAGGCAAGGGAAGCAAGAGTGGGGGATCGGCCTCATCTTCTGAAGGCATGTCATAGATGTTGGCTTCAATGCCACCACTGAGAGTCCTTGAATGAATATCACATCCAAAACAGCCACCACCCCCACCCCTCTCTGCTGCCACCATGCCCAATACTCATCTTCATTTTTTTCAAAATTAATATTACTTCCTGAAATTGCATTACTTACTTAATTGGGTATTTTCTTTTTCTTTACTGACTTTTCCTAAAAATCTAAGCCCATTAGGGTACTTTTGTTTCATGCACCACTGTAACACAGAACCTAGATACGCACCAGAGTCGTCCACAGAGCTCAGTGAAGGTTTTTGAAAGAATGAGGATGGGTGGTATTGGTCTCAGGGACCCTATTTTCAATTCCAAAATTCCCTATGCTACTTCATAAACAGGATCCATTTCATTCATCCTGATTAAAAGCATGATGCTTTGAGCCTCTGTGTGTATCTCACTGAACTCCATACTATCTCAGTTCTCAAAAAATGACATACAGAGAGAAAATTAGAGGATATTTTGATGAAAAAAAAATACATATATATTTTTTTTTTCCAAAGGAACAAAAGCAAAATGAAATAAAAATTGTGAAAAGGTAAAAAAGTAGATCATGAAAAAGAAACAGGGATGATTCATAGTTGGAGATGGTATGAGGGAAAAGTCATACATAATTGCCCATGCTGTGATTTTCTCTGCCAACAAATACAGGTTTTGCAAGTTTTAAAGGATCCCATTGAAAGGCTCCTTGCTGTCCCCCCTGCAGACCCAATCAGCTAAAATCTGCACTCAACCCTTTTCCTCAGCTCTCTGACATGTCCATTAGCTTGGAGTCCTCACTCACCCTCTCTCCTAGAACACACTGGTCCCTGCTTTGTCTGCTGTTTGTTTCATGAATGGTTCCCACCAGCTGCAAACTCCAGGAGAGGGGTGGCAGTCCCCTCCACCTGCGCGCGTGCACTGCCAGTGGTGGTTTCCCAGCGCACAAATCCACACAATCCCCTCCCCTCTCATTGGTGCCCAAGGTCACCTACAGCCTCACCCCTGCCTTCCCTTCTCAGTTCCTCAGGTCTTGAAGCTTAGTGGTCTCCCTCACTGCAGGGCAGAATCCTATGTGTTAAACTCTCTTGTTTGAAAGAAAATATACACTTTTATTGGATGGGGCATGTTGCCTCTGCCTGTGGGGGATGTTTTCTTAGGGCAGTGGAGCTTTCCCAAGCTCCTGAACAAAATTTACAAACCGAAGTCCTGAGTAGTGTAAACCCTGATGGGTTTTGTTTTTGTTTTATTTCCTCTTTCTGTAGTGCAAGGGCCTGACTTAAGCTTTGTTTGTGGAAGCATCCACTTCCAAAGAGTTTGAATAAACACATGACCAGCCACACAACTAGATAAAAGCAAGATTACCTCTTCCCTCTGAGGCTCCTGTGTTTTAGGCATCTTGGTGGATTTCAAACACTGACCATTAGGGTCACTCATTTTTTCTCTTCCTGGGCTTTAAATCCCCACTCTTATGTTTTAAATTAACCAATAAACAATTCTAGGCCTCCACCCTTAACCCAAATAAAAAGAACTCCAGGTATATCTCTCTCTCTCTCTCTCTCTCTCTCTCTCTCTCTCTCTCTTTATCCCATTTTGTGGCCCCAGGTATACTGTGTACTTTATTTCCAGGTCCTATAACTCATATTTATTTTTTCAAGGTTTCTTTTCCTGATGGTTATTATTGAACAGTATCATAATAAGAACCATAAGACCTGGCTCAGCCACAACATTGGTAACCTATAGGTTGACAGTGGTATAAACATCCTAAATTAATGTTAACAAGGGCTGAACTTCATTTTTCATTAAAGAAGAATAGCAGTAGAAGAGAAAGTTTTGAACCTACGAGGATCTTCCACACAAATTATACTAGGTTCTGTGTGTGCATGTGGCTAAAAGAGCAGAAATTGTTCAGAATATGTGGAAAGTGTTTATTAAAAAGACACAGGATTCTGCTAGAAGCCCATTGTTCAGTGTAATGGAAATTTAGTAAAGGTTTAATAAGATTTTTTAAAAACCCAATACACTGGAGCCTCACACAGAACACAACAAAGCACACTATTTTGCCCATCTCAGATACCAAAAGGATCTTTGTAAAATATCCCCTATAAAGACAGCCATGTGGCATGAACCCTGTAGATGGAAACATAATAAGCCTGGCAGGTACTTATGAAATTGTTGTGACAGAAATAAGACACTGATTTGCATTTTCACTTCCAAGTTGATAATGAGAACATAAGCCTTTTAAAAATGCAAAGCATTATAATCAGACGTTTTGTAGGAAGTGTCTTCAAACACGTCTCAGTAATAGAAAAAATACAAAGCACTGACAACCCATTCGAAAGGATTCCTTAAAATACATTTGCCAAACACAAAAAACCTACTTCGTAATTTGCAAACAAGTGTTAGAGGAAAGCCAAACCTCAGTTTCAGCCCCTCGTTATACCAAGTGCCAGTTTGGGGTCCTTGGGCTAGCATGTCACCTCTCTGGGCCTCGGTTTCCCAGCAGATAAAATGGGCCTAATAATGTCCGCACAATGTGATTTCTGGGTGACTAACCCATCTATGGCCTGGCATGCAATAAATGTTAGTTTCCTTCACCCGTGTGAGTTATTTAAAAAGCTGTGTTTTTTTAAAGATATCTCTTACTTTACAATAAATATTGTTAATTTGTATACTTTTCACTAGATTTTATTTGATATCTCTTGATTAAGTGTGAGCAATTTGAAAATTTCTTATTCACTGCTACCTGGAATAGAAAATTTATAAATATTTCATGTTCCAATCCTTCATAGTCTAGCTTGACAGTCAAATCTCTTTCTGTGTGCCTCAGCTTTTGTATATCTATATATGCATGTCTAGCAGACGCAATTCTGTTCACAGAGGCACTATATTCCAAAATGTGCTCGCTAATTGGTTCTTTAGAATAAAAATTTCATTTCCTTATTAAAAGGATTGCAAATGATTGAGCAGATGGTACAAAGGTGGCTTGCCATAGAGCATGTTGAGTTGCATCAACTATTTTATTTAATTGGTTACCCATAGGTACAATTTGAAAGTAACTGGGCTTTTGTTGGCATACTTTTATCTCTGCTTCTTTACATCATCCAGGCCTTCCAACGCATGTACGTAGACCTCTAGTACTCCCAGTGACTTTGCCACCTTTTAACTGAGGTACCCACCCTCTAACACCATTACCCTAAATGCCCAATAGTTTCAAACTATCAGTCTCTAATTTACCCACTCACATGTTCACTGCCTCATTGGCAAATATCTTATTGTCAAGGACAGCAAACAGATTCATAACCATGCAAAAATATAAAGGCCCAATAGTTTTAGGACCCATACAAATATTTTACTGCTTTCAACTAGTATGCCTGCTCACAGAAAGAAATTATCTAGTTGGTAACATTACAAGGACCATAATAAAAGGTAAAGAATTTTTTTTCCCTATGGGAAAAAATGATCTCCATGGAGTTAGAAGACTCTAATTCACCTCATAGGCAGTAAACTCTGCCTAGGAATTGATCTCCCTAAAGGAAGTGCTGCTTCTTATAGTTCCTTTGGTTTCTCTGTTTTCTCACCTTTTAAAGCTCTGCTTCTCTTTACCTGCCTGTTTGTTTGTTAACAATAGCTCCTAAAGTGGCGGAGGCATGGTTCAAGCAGTTGAAGCTCTTTGTTTGCTGTGTGAAGGGAGCTGGGGCACGGAAAATGGGGACCGGGAGAGAAGAGCCTGTTTATAAATAAGATTGGCCATTTGTAACTAAGAGGGCTTTGTTACTGTTTTTCCCTCCTTGCTAAGAGGGAAGGTGCATCTGTCCCTGTAGTTCAGCCCAAGAGAAAAGAAAGGGTTTAAAAGTTTAGTTGTCAAAACTGGTATGCGGGGATTTATTTACCACTTTGTATTATTTGTAAAACAAATGAACTTCACACACAAGAATTCTAAATGGAACAAAATGAAACTTGTGAAACATGAAAGCTGTTTCCATTGGGGAATGTTCACTAGAGGAATACGAACTAGTCTTAAAAAATTTGTTTGCTTTAAAAAAATATGCATTACTTAAATGATCTCCAATTGAACAAACTGTAAGTTCACATTGGCAACATTTAAAGAGAGAGTTAATATCATTTGTCTTCAGTTTGACACCTGCTTGCTCTTTTCCGTGGATTTTTTCTTCTCTCCTTGACTTATTTTTTTTAAAAATATGTCTTTATTGATTTCAGAGAGAGGAAGATAGAGAAATAGAAACATCACTGTGAGAGAAAAAATATGTTTTTATTTATTTCAGAGAGAGGAAGAGAGAGAGAAATATCACTGTGAGAGAAATATTGATTGGCTGCCTCCTGCAAGCCCCCTACTGGGGATTAATCCCATAACCTGGCATGTGCCCTGACCTGGAATCTAACCTTGAAATGTTGTTCATGAAACATTCTACCTGAGCCACACTGGCCAGGCTCTTCTTGATTCTTTTTTTTTTTTCTGTTAACCGTGATTCCTTTATTCTTTTTTTTTTATTAAATCTTTATTATTCAAATTATTACATTTGTTTCTCTTTTTTACCGTCCATAGCACCCCTCCACCCAGCTCCCACCCCTCCCTCTGCCCTTAGCTCCCTCCCATTGATCTCATCCATAGGTGTATGATTTTTGTCCAATCTCTCCCTGTACACCCCTCACCCCTTCCCCCCTGAGAATTATCAGTCCACTCCCTTTCTGTGCTCCTGATTCTATTATATTCACCAGTTTATTCTGTTGATCAAATTTTTAATTCACTTAATTTTTAGATTCACTTGTTGACAGATATGTATTTGTTGTTCATAATTTTTTGGCTTTTACCTTTTTCTTCTTCCTCTTCTAAAAGAGTACCTTTCAGCATTTCATATAATACTGGTTTGGAGTTGATGAACTCCTTTAGCTTTTTCTTCTCTGTGAAGCTCTTTATCTGCCCTTCAATTCTGAATGTTAGCTTTGCTGGATAGATTATTCTTGGTTGTAGGTTCTTGCTATTCATCACGTTGAATATTTCTTGCCACTCCCGTCTGGCCTGCATCATTTCTGTTGAGAAATCAGCTGACAGTCGTATGGGTGCTCCCTTGTAGATAATAAACTGTTTTTCTCTTGCTGCTTTTAATATTCTCTCTTTCTCTTTTGCTCTTGGCATTTTAATTATGATGTGTCTTGGTGTAGTCCTCTTTGGATTCCTTTTATTTGGGGTTCTGTGTGCTTCCTGGACTTGTAAGTCTATTTCTTTTACCAGATGTGGGAAGTTTTCAGTCATTATTTCTTTAAACAGGTTTTCAGTATCTTGCTCTCTCTCTTCTTCTGGCACCCCCACAATTCTGATGTTGATACGCTGAGAGCTGTCCCAGAGTCTCCTTACATTATGTTCACATTTTTGGATTCTTTTCTCTTCTTGCTTTTCCAGTTGAATGTTGTCTGCTTCTTTATATTTCAAATTTTTTACTTGATTCTTGCCTTTCTCTAGTCTGCTGTTAGGACTCTGTATAATATTTTTTATTTCAGTCAGTGTATGTTTAATTTCTATTTGGTCCTTTATCATCTTTAGTAGGACCTTTTCCATCTCTAGTTGGCTCTTTTGTATCGCTAGTTGGTCCTTTTTCATCTCCTCTTGGTTCTCACTAAATTTATCGAATTTTTCTAGCATATTCTTGAAAAACCTTACAAGCATGGTTTTGAACTCTATATCCAGTCGTTTTTTTTTCCTCCATTTCTTTTGTTTGTGATCCCTTCCCTTGTTTCAGCATTTTCACTATGCCAGGGAAACTTCTGTGTTGGATTCAGCCTTATGATACCAGATGCAAAACCGAAGAAGCCTCTGTTGAGCGTGGGAGGGGTGGAGTTTCAGGGCTTAAGGGACCGCCTTGCCTTCCAGGCGGCCCCGCCAGCCACAGCCCAAGTCTCACGTGACTGGGTAATGGCTGGAGCGGTCCTTGTGCGCGCACCCGCAGTGCCTCTAACCGCTGCCTTTCCAGCTCCCCTGCGCACCAGGACCACACGAGTCTAGGTCCCCAGGGTTTTGCCCGAAACAGGGGCTTAGTGGAGTCAGAAGTGGCACAGTTGGGAGGGTCTGTCTGCCGCCCTCTCGCGAAAGCCAGCGGCACAATCAGCAATCTGTCCTGCGCGCAGCACCGTGCGCGTGGGAGACCAGATCTGATCTTCTGCGACTCCCCTAAATTTCCGTGCACCTCTCCCTTTTCACAGTCCAAACTCCCCCCGTATGAGTTTCGCTGGATTTGGGGTTTAGTGTCATAAAATAAGGGGTTCAATGCCATTGGGAGTCTCCGTTTCCCTCCCGCCAGAGAAAGCCAGCCAGGTACTCCGGCACCCGCTCTCTCAGCGCCCGCGTCTCCGTACCTCGGCTTTTTGCAGCTCCTCTGGGTCTCCGTGAGCCCCTCTCTTTCCTTCTAGCTGTAGAACTTACACTCCGCCAGCTTTCCTGTGGTTCTGGATGATGTCCGTTCTGTCTTTTAGTTGTAGTTTTGAAATTGTTGTGCGAGGCAGCAGTGTAGGTGTTTACCTATGCCGCCATCTTGGATTCCTCTCTTCTTGATTCTTAAATCTTGGATATTTATAAGGCTCAATATTCATAATACGCCCAATTCTTTTACCACAAACTCCCTAAGCATATTTTACTATTCCTTTGGATTCAGTTCCCATGATATGCTAGCAGTTCCATATAGACACAATACTAATATCTGATGAGTTTCAGACATGTTAGCCTTCTGGAAATGTCTTATAGAACCTCAGGTTCAACCAGGACAAAAATCTTGCCTTCCTCAACTAGCTATATGCTTGTTTTAGTTTCTATTTTGCTGAATTTAAACATCTACCCCATGATCACGGAACTAGAGACCTAAAAACCATCCTCATTATTTTTCTCTCCTTCTCCTTCAATGTCAACCCATCGCAGGTATGCAGCCTTTGTCATTTCAGTTTCAGGGAACCCCAGAGCACTGGCATTGTATCACTAGACACTCTGCTTAAAAACATTGAGAAAAGTCATTTTCAAATAGCTGCACATTAGAATCATCTGAGAGACTTTTAAAATATATGAGTACCTGGTATTTGGGAGAAATGCTTTATTGTTATTATTTTATTTCAGTGAGGTAGGAAGAGGGAAAGAGATAGAAACATCAATAATGAGAGAGAATTGCTGATCAGCCACCTCCTCCAAGCCCCCCACTGGGGAATGAGCCCACAACCCAGGCATGTGTCCCGACCTGAAATCAAACCATGACCTCCTGGTTCATAGGTCGACGCACAACCACCGAGCCTGAGAAATGCTGATCTAATTAGCCCACTATGGTCAGTGCTCTGAGACTTTCATCTGTTTCTAATGAGTAGCCAGTCCTGAGAACCACTGGTGAAGAAACTACTCACTTCCCTCAGGATAAAGCCCAAATTCTGCTGCTTGATTAGTAAGACCTTGCGCAATCTGAGCCACAACCCTTTCTGCATCATCACCTCGGGTCACCACCTCCCACTCCTACCACGGGCACTTTAAATGACAAAATATCAGACAATATACATTCTCTTCCATGCTTTAGGCTTTTCCTCTCCTTACTCAGTGCCGTTGCATATGTTGTTTCTCTGTGTACGATATTCCTGTATTTCCTTACCCGGATCATCTTGACCTGCCCTTTCCTTAGCTCCAAGAAGGCTTGCCTGTCGTCCTAGCCAAGCTGAAGGCTGGTCAGACGCCTCTCTCCAGCAGCATCGCGGGCTTCCTTGTTATGGGGCATTTGTTAGTCTGGCTTGTCTTAGAAGTTTCCTTCCTGACTCTGTCTGCGAATTCATTAGTATGGGGCATTTGTTAGTCTGTCTTAGGACGTTTCTTCCCTGACTCTGTCTGTGAATGGGGACTGTACCTTTTCCTCTGCCTCACCAGTTCCTGGCCTGGTGGCTTATTTACATGTGCCCATCAAATGCTGCTGAATATTAATGGAACACAACACACTGAGTTCTATTTTTAAATTGTATTCCATTTAGAAATAAAGGTATCTGTTTCACTTCAATATTTCAAATCCACTATAGTACATGTTTTCACCAATTTTCAAACTCACATTCACCAGCCTTAAGCTCACCCTCTTTGCATTCAATTTGCCATACAAGAAAACACATTAGTAAATGCCATTTAAATATGTTCCTAAAAGCAGAATTTAAAAAAAAATCCATTATATTCTCCTGAAATTATTTTTTAATAGGAAAAATTTTCATGAACAACAGAAATGCAGTTTACCAACTTACTGGAGGCATAAAGGAAATCTTCATAGTCTTAAACTCTAAAGTGCTATAAATTTAAAATTACAAAGTTAGGAAGAGTAAGGAGAAGTGATAATAGATAAAACTATACTTGATCTTAGCCAAAAGGCCGAGAAGCGATGGTAATAGATAATAAAGGTAACAATAATATGGAATAAAACACAGGAATTTATCTTGACAAATATGGCCCTCTGATGGTCAAAGACACTAATACCTCATCCTTTTCCACTCCCAGATACCCACAACTCCCAGGATGCTGGTTATAAATTGAAACTCTATTTTACTTTCAGAAAGTATAAGCCATTCAATGACTTGATGATGGCATTTGGGGACCTAATCAAGACAAGTGATAGTGGTACAGCATTGGCAGCAAAAGAAGGGCAGCCACTATTTGCTGAAAGCCTTGGAGGGCAGGCAGAGTGAAAGGCTCTGTGTGGGTATTCCTAACCCTCCTGGCTTGGCTGCTGGTGGCGCAGAAGGCCAGCCTCTACCAGAAGGGTTATGTCCTCCTCATTCACAGTGAGGGAGAGCCCTGCCCCACGGCAATCAGGAGCAGCCAAACGTGACGGGGTGAAGTGCAAACCTCCGAAGCTTGGCTCGTCGTCATTTTTCACAAAATCTTTCTCAGTTGTCTTTTTCCTTTCATGCATTTAGAAATAGATTTTTAACCTTTTAAGGTGTGTGTTTAAGTATGGCAACAGCCACTGCATGAAGACCTGTCCTGGCATCTGTTCAAATACTCAATACTCCTACATGAATGAAAAAAAAACAAAAAACACCTTTCTAGTGTTAAGCATGGACACTATGGGATATACTTCAGATTGCAGCTCGCAGTACTCTAGTACTACATGGAGTGCTGTGGTTCCAACATTAAGGCTAGGGAAATTGCGGTTCAGAGAGAAAGACTTGGAGACGCAATGTTTCAAATACAATTAGAATGACTATTACTTCATTCTCTTAATTTTCATGTCAGGGTAATTGGTTTAGTGTGTATTAACCAAAACCCAAGTCAAAGTGCATTTCAGTAGACATGACAGTTCTAAGTAGTATTATATCCATGAGCAAGCTCTCAGAAGTGCACAGGACAGAGAAAAGCTGAGAACAGCAACAGTTCTCAAGGAAGACCATGGTGCATTATCGTGTGCTTTCAAGCGAGTCCTTTCAAAGCACATTTGTGAGGTTAAAAGTAGCAATTACTCTCACTTCCGTATAAATAGCCAGAAAACAAAGTGGATGGCACCAGGGAGGTGGAAGGATAATACATTTTCACCAAGCATCTACTAGAAGGAGGGCATTGATCTGAGCTCTACGTGGATATGATTTTATTTCAGAATCAAAACATTCTTAGGAAGTAAAACAAACTTATTCCTTATTGATAAACGTGAATATCCCAGATCACAGAGGCTTGGAGAGTTGCTCACATTCATACCTTTTGGAAAGGAGCAGCTGAGATGGAACATACCTCTGACCTGCTCACCTTTACTTACTAGTAAATGCAGGGTTTAAGCACCTTAAGGATAAGGTAAGAACTATAACTAAGCCAACCACATAGAGAACTGCAGTCTATAAAAGTACACACAACACATCTGATGAGCAGCCAGATCCTCTTTGCAATATTGCTGTGCAGAAACATAGGCCCAGGGTTGCCACTTCTAAGTTTTAGAAGTCAAAAATCTACATTTTTACAGGAGATGTCCCTGGCTTAAATGCTGACAGCTAGTTACATATAACCAAGCTGGCCACCAAGGACATCTTTGGGCTGGATGGGGTCTACCAGCTGCCAATTTGCAGCTTCTCAGTTTAATGTTCATTCAGATCAGGTTGGACTAAAGCAGTAGCAAGAGACAGCAGGGATTCCACGAAATACCTTTAAAACATAATGCTTTGTAAGGCTCTAAGCCTAGTGAAAAGGAGGCAAAGACACTACACTTTTCCATTTAAAAAATATGTAAATCCAACTTTACATCTGTCAATGGAAAAAGTAGGTAGCAGTTGTATACTTGCTGCCTGGCTATTGGTACAGCACAGCCTCAATTTTTAAAATATATATTTTATTGATTTTAGAGAGAAAGGGAGAGAAAGAGAGAGAGAGAAACATCAATGAGAGAGAATCACCGATTGGCTGCCCTCGGCACCACTGCCCCCCCACCCCCGCTGGGGACTGAGCCCGCAACCCAGGCATGTGCCCCTAACCAGAATCAAACCTGGGACCCTTCAGTCCACAGGCTGACACTCCATCTATTGAGCCAAACCAGCTAGGGCCCCGGCCTTATTTTAAATTTTTTAAAATATCTTTTTAATTTTTTTTGGTTAATCCTCACCTGAATATATTTTTCCATTGCTTTTTCAGAGAGAGTGGAAGGAATGGGTGGAGGCAAGAAGGAAGGAGGAGAGAGAGAAAGTGAAACATTGATGTGAGAGATAAACATGATTTGGTTGCCCACTGAAGATAGGAACAAACCCCCAACCCAGGTATGTGCCCTTGATCTGGAAATGGAACCTGCCACCCATTGATGTAAAGGGTGATGTTCTACCCACTGAGCAATGCAGCCAGAGTGACACAGCCTCACCTTGACAGGAGTACCTGCAGATCTGACTAAGATGAACTTAAGGCTCTAACAGTCATGACAGTATTTTATTATTACAGGGTTAGCTCTCTCTTTTCCTACAGGGTTGGGGGCCAGAGCACAATCAGGGCTTCTGGTTTATTCTCATATTGATCTTGTTCAGCCTAAGCTATACTTATTACAAGGGAGCAGAACACCAGGGAGACACTAGAAACAATTCCATCTAATTAAAACATGGATAACCCTCAAAAAGGCTGGGTTGGGTCCTCTGGGACTGCCAGTGCTGAAGCCGATTTCCTGACCCACACTGTTCTAGATGTGCCCTGGGCTGGGAAAGAGCATGTGCCTTAGAACACAAAGCACGCGATCATTTGTCCTGCTCACCTCTCATCCCCTCTTTCTATTGATTTGGACTCTTAACTGCATTTATTCATAGCCGTTAAAGTGAAGAGCCTCTGGCTAACTCAGGCCACTTTGAATAAGTATGCAGAAGAAAAACTGAAATTAATATTTGAACCTTCTTAATCATACGAGGCCAGAGATTTAAAGTCTTTAAAAACATATTCTGTGATGTGAAAGTTATCTAGATCTGAAAAGCCTCTTTAAAGCTAATTGCTCTGGGCACAGCTCCCTATGCTGAGGATACATCCCATGTCCTTCACATTAGTTATAGCACACCCCACTTTACAGGAAACAAAGTTTCCACAAAGTTGGTTACTAGGAGATTTTCTGTAAGCAAGCCCAATTCCCCTTTGGACTTGCTCATATAATTAGAGCTCTGTGTCCATTGGGGAGAAAGATCAAACACAGGGAACTAAAGTATTTGTGGCAAGAAGAGAATTTAGAAGATGACAGAGCTCAAAAAGATTGCCCCAAAATAAAAATAGTATTTCATCCTGAGTAAAGAAATTAAGTAATAAACTAACTTGTCTACTCCTTCCACCATCTACAATCATATATATCTCTTCTTTCTACTCTATTGATTTCTTAAAAGTACAGCAATCTCCTTGATGACAGCTGAATGGGCACATCAGAGACCTAGGCCCTCAGCTTAGTACCATGGGGAACCACCTTGATGATCCTGAGTTGAATGCCTGTCTCCAGGCTTTCATTTCTCACTCAGCAAGTGGCAAGGTCTTAAAAGCCAATAGTAATTCTCATTTTGAGGTAGCTACTAGAACCTGCTCTCTTTTTTTTCTGCCTGGTATTTTGTATTGTTCAGTAGAATTATTGAAAGATCAAATGTTGCTGCTACTTACAACTTTCTAGTCTAGATTTCTTGACCTTTTCCCTCAAAAAGAGACCGTTCTTGATTTTCTCAAAGTTTCCTGATGCCTAAGGAGTGGTATTTTATATGATGGCTATTAGCTAATGAAATCAGTTTAGAATTGCCACTATTGCCACTGACATGAGAAAATATACAACATATTAACAGAAAAATCAGGTTGAATCTGCACCTAAATGTTGCTAAGATTATATAATTTTGTGTGATTATTATATTATTCTTTATATTGTTTGGGACTATTCCTCTGTTTTCAGAATTAAACACACAGTTTTTAAAGGGAAATCTAATTAAAATTTACTTAGAAACAGGGGTGAATATTAGACCAAAAAAAAAAAACTCATGTTGACAGCAACAGGGCTGCTTTGAACAAGTAAGAAGTTGGAGTAACTCATCCATTCTGATTCTGCAATGCCCCTTCCCTACCAGTTCTTAGCTAATTGGAATGTCACACCAGATCCTATCACAGTGTCTAGCAAATATTGGCCCACAAGAAATATTATGGCTGAATCTGAGTTGAAGGTCTTTCAATAGAGGAGATAAGGCTGCGCTCAAAAAACGCCTTAAAGATTGCCCTGCTGGTGTGGCTCAGTTCATTGGGCATCCTCCCATGAGCCCAGAGGTTGCTGCTTTGATTCTAGGATAGGGCACATGCCCGGGTGGCAAGCTTGACCCCCAAGTAGGCAGTGTGCAGGGGCCATTAGATGGCTGTTTTGCTCTCTCTCTCTCTCTCTCTCTCTCTCTCTCTCTGTGTGTGTGTGTGTGTGTGTGTCTCATCAATAAAAATAAAATTTTAAAAATGTATTAAAGATCTAGAACGCATTCCTCAACGATATGATCTATGGCACCACCGGCCATGTCTGTGCCACTTTATGTTCTGACCTCTTGGGCTGCCTGTAAGCACTCTTTGCTATTTTAATAAACACCAGTCGCTACTTCCCTGTTTACTTTTTTACTAGGAAAGTTCTATTTTAATTAAACTGTAAAAAGCTGTTTATTTAATTTTAAAACTTCAGTAAATATTTTTGAAAACTCGAAGCAATACTGCAAAACCATAGTTTTATCAATTTTGGCTTCTTGGAAGGAATAGTCCGCTAAATAAAATCTGCTGCCTGCTCCTCAAATGCACATAGGAATGACAAGTGGCTCACCAAAGCACTCATGCTGGACAATCCTCTGGGCTCGATTTCTTGTTCTTACTAATGTAGCAGCTATTTTTATTTTTTGCATTTTTCTCAGTTTTATTGACATGTATGAGACATATAACACTGTGTAAGTTTAAGGTGTACAACGTGATGATATTTTATAGCTGTATATATTGCCAAATAAGGTTAGTTAACATATCCATCACTTCATAGAATTACCTTTTGTGTGTGTGTGTGTGGTGGGAACATCTAAGATCTATTCTCTTAGTAACTTTTAGGTATACAATAGAGTACTATTAACCATAGTTACCAGAATTTATTTATCTTATAACTGGAAGCTTGCACCCTTTACCATCATCATCTGTTTCCCTTAACCTGAAGTCCCTAGCAAAGACCAAACTACTCTTTGTTTCTATGAGTTCAGGTTTTTTTTTCTTTAAATTGATTTTAGAGAGATAGAGGAAGGTAGGGAGGATGGGATAGAGAGAAAGAGAAAGAGAAACATCAATTTGTTGTTCCACTTATTTATGCATTCATTATTTAGTTGATTCTTGTATGTGCCCTGACCAGGGACTGAACCCATAACCTTGGCATATGGGGACAGCACTCTAACCAACCAAGCAACCTGGCCAGTTTTTTGTTAGTTTTTAGTTGTGTGTGTGTGTGTGTGTGTGTGTGTGTGTATGTGTGTGTGTGTGTGTTTTCAGCTTCCACATATACATGAGATCATATGCCTGTCTGACTTATTTCATTTAGCACAGTGGTCGGCAAACTCATTAGTCAACAGAGCCAAATATCAACAATACAACGATTGAAATTTCTTTTGAGAGCCAAATTTTTAAACTTAAACTTTTTCTAATGCCACTTCTTCAAAATAGACTCGCCCAGGCCATGGTATTTTGTGGAAGAGCCACACTCAAGAGGCCAAAGAGCCGCATGTGACAGATAACAGGGTTCATCCATGTTATCCCAAATAGCAGGATTTCATTCTCTTTTTTGGCTGAATGATGTTTCATTAAACACACACCACGTTTTCTTTACCCAGCTACCTGTCAAAGGACACTGAGGTTGTTTCTAGGTCTTGGCTGTTCGAAGTAATGAATGCAGCAGCTATTCAATTACCCGTGCTTCTCTGTCTGTTGGTGCTCTTTCCATGAATCACAAATACTGCCACCAAAAACATATTTGTCAAGTTCAATCTGAGATGTCACTTTGCTCACCAGCCTTTAATGGAGCCCACTGCCTATTAGACAAAAGTCAAGCTCCAGAGCATGACAGCCCAGGTCCTCAGAGCCCCCACCTACATTTCTACCTTATTTTCCACTAGTCTCCCATGGCTACACCCTAGTGCATGGTCCCTACGTGTGGTCACCATACCAGCAGCATCAGCAACACAGGCAAACTTAGAAATTCAAATTTTCTAACCACACACACCTAGTGAGCCAGAAATTGGGGGTAGGACACGGAGAACTGTGTATAACAAGCCCTCTAGATCAGTGGTTCCCAACCTTTCTAATGAAATGACCCTTTAATACAGTTCCTCATAAACCCAACCATAAAATTATTTTTGTTGCTACTTCATAACTGTAATTTTGCTACTGCTATGAATTGTAATGTAAATAATCTGTGTTTTCCGATGGTCTTAAGCTCTATAGGGGCCCACAGGTTGAGAACCACTAGCAGGGTCGCCTAAGACCATCGGAAAACACAGATATTTACATTATGATTCATAACAGTAGCAAAATTACAGTTATGAAGTAGCAACAAAAATAATTTTATGGTTGGGGTCACCACAATATAAGGAACTGTATTAAAGGGTCGCAGGATAAGAAAGGTTGAGAATCACTGCTCTAGATGATTCTGAGATGTGAATGTGTGAGATCCCTGCTTTAACCAAACTGTAATTCCTTAAGTACACTCAATACTTCCCCAAATTAATGCTTTTCCTAGGGCTGTTCTCCTGCCTGAAAGTGTCACCTCTCCCCTGTCTCCAGTGGGTAAAAACCCACCAATCCTTTGGGCCAAATCCACTATCAGCTCAACTATTTTTAATTTCCTCAACCAGAAGTACTTCTTTAGTATTTGAACTTCTTTAATATTGTTTGTATCTTTCTTGGAGCATTTACTGTGGTTTCTCTTGAAAGATGGTTATCTACATAGTCCTTATCTAGAGTGTGAACTCTTTGAGGGCAAGAGGTAATCTATAGCTTCCACAGAAAAAGAACCACTGATCACAAACAAGATATATGTCTGTCCAAAGAGGAAATAGTAACTACTGGTTAATATTTAAGACGGCCAGTCTTAGCAAATAAAAAATAAAGGACTTCCAGTTAAATCTGAATTTCAGCAAAATATGTAAAGTCCAGATATTGTCTGGGACAAACTTATACTCAAAACTGTATTTGTTATCAAATTTAACTGAGCATCTAGTATTTTATTTGGCAACCCTATCACTATTGTTCATATGTTACTTGGTCTTTATTCAGATTTATCTTCTTGCTATTTCTCTCTCCAAGAAATTGAAAAAAAAAATACAACAAAACCTTATATCTACCTGATAAAAGAGTAACATGCTAATTATCATATCTTCATGATGCCCACCAGCCAATCAGGAGTGAGTATGCAAATTAACCCAACAAAGATGGCTGGTTAATTTGCATACACCAAGCGCCAAGTGACTGGGGCAGGTGGGACTCTTGCTTCATCACCATGGCGATGATGCAGGCTTCCTGCATCACCCCAGCTGCTCCAGGCCTCTGGGCAGCATAGGAAGCCAGAAAGACGGCTCTGGCCAGAACAAAGGCAGTGCTGGCAGCCAGAATAACAAAGGCCCATTCTTACATGAATCTTCGTGCATCAGGCTTCTAGTATCCAAATAAATGTTTCCCTTTTAAAAATCACTTTGAAAACACTTTTCTTATTCAATGATAGTGATGCTGCCCAAAACATGTATGAAATTATTTTTTAATTGTTTGCAAAATTCTCTTATTGATTATGCAAGAAAAATCAGCCCTTTTATCTGAAACCTGTGTATTTAAGAAAACATCAACGGTATTACTATTTTATAACCTACTTTTATTTTTCAGCATTGATGTCCAATATCTTTTAACTCTTTGAAGATCAAATTTATCTTGAGAGACTTAATACTTGATATCATTGAAAATAATTTTAAAATACATGTATGCCTTTCAAGAGCAATTCCCTACTAATGCAAGACTGTGTAAGCTTCTAAGATGTTAATATGAAATTGATATTCAAAGAAATGTGTGAAGGCTGGTTCTCTTTGATTTTTTTTTAACAAGTCACATTTCCTTATAATGACTCCTCCCTCAAGATTCCAAATTTATACCAGTACAGATTCCAAGAAACTAAACATTAACTCAATAGAGAAAACCCTAAATGCTACAGTTTCTTCTCAAAGACTGTAGATAAGCATTATATTTATTTTTTAAAAATCTATTTGTATAAGGCATGTTCACTATAGAAATTTTGAAAATCATAAAGTATAAGGAAAATATAATAAAATTTTACTGTAACATAGAAAATTACTATTACACCATTAATATTTTATATTGCTTTATATATTATTCATATTTATGTATTTTTATTTATATGCATAGTTTTAAAAATTGAGATGTATCTATTTTTATGTTACATAGGTTTTCACTTACTATTTTTTCCAGATTTTCTGAGGTATAATTTATAAATAAAATTACAATATAATAAAGTATACAATGTAATGTGTACATTGTGAAGTGATTTTTACAATCTAATTAATTAGCATTGCTATTATCATCTCCCATACTTTTTTGTTAGAATGCTTAGCATCTACTTTCTTAGCAAATTCCAAGTCACCATGCTGTATATTGGGTCCTCAGAACTTATTCACCTTATAACTGAACATTTGTACTGTTTTACCAACTTTGCCCCATTTTCTTACCCCTAATCCTGGCAACCACCATTCTATTATCTGTTTCTATGAGTTCTATCTTTTTATTTTTATCCTATATATAACTGAGATAATATAGTATTTGTCTTTCTCTGTCTGATTTATTTTATTTAGGATAATATCCTTCATGTTCATCTATTTTGTCAAATGACAGTTTTTTTCTTTTTTTAAAAGTTGATATTATTCCATTGCATAGATATACCACATTTTTTTTACCGTACTTCTTTTACTAAATTTTATTTTTCAATTATAGTTAACATTCAATTCATTTTATATTAGTTGTAGATATATAGCATAATGGTTAGATGATCATACAATTTATAGAGTGACTCCCCCCAATATTTCATGTACCCACGTGGCACCATACTTAGTACAATATTATTGACTGTATTTCCTATGCTGTATTTTACATCCATGGGACTATTTTGGAACTGGCACTCAATCTCCGTTTCACCCAGTTCCCTAACTGCCCCCTCTTCTGTAGATAAGTTTTAAAATAAAAGACATGCAACCAAACCAAATTAACATGTTCCATTTGGCACCAAATACCACATAGACTATGTGATATCAGAACAACTTCCATAGCTATATATCACATTTTACTCCCGTGTATGCACATATTATTTACATATTTACTTATATATCCTTTTTGTGACTGACATACCTTGAAAATGGGAGCTTCTGTGAAAGGACATGGTATACATTCAATGAAGCAGGGAAGGCTCCATCTATAGTCAACAATTTTAGAAATTTGCTTTCTACCTCATAGTAGTTAAAATCCCTGCAGCACACTCCATCAATGTCCTAGATTCAACCTTCCAATGCCTTTCCTGGAGGATTTACTTATGCTATTGAGAGACACTGGGTTCAAAGCCATTTGGCACTTGGTTGTTCACCTTTCCAATCTCACCCAGGCGAGTAGAGAGGAGACAGAAGGTGGATAACATAAGTTACCGATAATATCCTCCTTTCCTCGAAAACAAAATGAATCAATATGACAAGTGTGATGGAGGTTACATGAAAATAAATTTGAGCTTTTTGGAATTCGATATTTTGAAACTGAATTTTAAAGGACATTTTCATATCAATGTTCAGCTCTTTGGGCTGTTGCTCAAGCTCACTGATCCACATAACAATACATTTTGGGTTTCCATATTCTTTGAGAATAATCCCAAAGAGGTATGACAATCTACCAGTAAAGGGGATTTCAAAAGGTAATGCTTTAACCATCCCAACAAACCTTACACCTACTTTTAACTCTACAAGAGGATTTTAACAGGTTGGTACCTTACTCATTCCATTAGCCCCCACATTTATTTTTTTCACAAATCAGTAGAAATATTTAAAAGTCAATTTCTGTATCAATTGGCTACACCAGTGGTCGGCAAACTCATTAGTCAACAGAACCAAATATTAATAGTACAAGGATTGCCATTTCTTTTGAGAGCCAGATTTTTTATTTTTTATTTAAAAAAAATATATTTTATTGATTTTTTTACAGAGAGGAAGGGAAGGGAATAGAGAGTTAGAAACATTGATGAGAGAGAAACATCGATCAGCCGCCTCCTGCACGCCCCCTACTGGGGATGGGCCCTTGACCGGAATCGAACCTGGGACCTTTCAGTCTGCAGGCCAACGCTCTATCCACTGAGCCAAACCGGTTTCGGCGAGAGCCAGATTTTTTAAACTTAAACTTCTTCTAACGCCACTTCTTCAAAATAGACTCGCCGAGACCGTGGTATTTTTTGGAAGAGCCATACTCAAGGAGCCAAAGAGCCGCAGGGGGCTTATGAGCCTCAGTTTGCTGACCATTGGGCTACACTAATGAAAAAAAAACCCACCAATTTGTTAACATAAAGCAAAAATAGTAGTACTGAATAGGAATAAGTACACCTGACTTGCATGAATAGAGGCAACAGCATTTTATTCTTCTTTGCCTCCTCTCCCCTGCTTCCATGATAAAAGCAATTTCAAAAGTACCACTGTCCCAAGGGTTTTTACCTGCTTCTAAATCCAGACAGGAAGAGTTATTAGAGAAAGTTCTGGTTGACTGAAAAATCCAAGAAGCAGATCTACCATCATGCAGAAACAGCTATAATTAAAAAGAGCAAATCCAGCCAGGCATGTACAACCTAGAATTCAGGCAGGCAAGTTCCTGGTATCAGGGATATAACAATGAAATAAGAAGGTCTTAAAAAGCAATTAAAAATTTAGAATGAGGTCATGAAGATCAAGATTTACAGGCAATTTGGCATCAGTGAAATCTGTTCAATAATAGAAGACCCAAACTATAGGCCAGGAGAACAAGGTGGAACAATAAACCCTAAGCAGATTGAACACTGTAATTTCTGATGCTATAAAGACTTGGTTTCTGGGCATACTTTCAGGGGCAGTAAAGGAGGTAGAAAACCAATAACTATAAGCAGAATATAAGAGAAAGGCCAAAACTGGTTTGGCTAAGTGGATAGAGTGTCGGTCTGTGGACTGAAAGGTCCCAGGTTTGATTCTGGTCAAGGGCATGTTCTTTGGTTGTGGCCACATCCCAAGTAGGGGGTGTGCAAGAGGCAGCTGATCAATGTTTCTAACTCTCTATCCCTCTCCCTTCTTTTCTGTAAAAAATCAATAAAATATATTTAAAAAGAGAAAGACTTTCCTTCAGTAAGAATAAAGAATCTCTGACACCAGCACTAGATTAGTTACAAGACTAGATATCCAAACATGGGCCTTAGGCGATGTCAAATGCTCATTTGAACCCAGGAATCTCATCTGCAAACTGGTAATAAAATGGACACAGTTCATGGGAATAATAAGACTCAGGAGCAGAGAACCAATTAGAGCATCAGACACTAACACACATCAGAAACCCGCAGAAAACATGCACAGGGTCTCAGTAAATAGTCTTTGGTAAAGAAGCCAGGTGGTGTCATTCTGTAGACATGCACTTGCCAATTTGTGGCCTTCCAGTCACATGTGGTTCACAGATGTGTTTTTTGTGACTTTTTGATATTTTGGCCCACAGGTTATCCTATATAATAAAAGTCTAATATGTAGATGGACTGAACAGAGGAACAACCAGTCACTATGACATGCACTGACCACCAGGGAGGGGGCAGACACACAATGCAGGAGCTGCCCCCTAGTGGTCAGTATGCTCCCACAGAAGGCATGCTGTTCAGCCAGAAACCGGACTCATGACTGGCAAGGGCAATGTTGTTGGCAGGATCCTCTCCTGCTTCTGCAGCAGCGAAAAGGATGTCCAACTGCTGGTTTAGGTCCGCTCTCCACAGACATCTGGTGAGGGCACCAGGACTGCAAGAGGACACAGGCCGGACTAAGAGACCCCTCTCCTGAATGCACAAATTCTGTGCACCAGGCCTCTAGGTTTTTATATTGCATTTGTCTGTAGCACATAGAAATCAGGATATTTTTCATAAATAATAACAAAGAAACTTCTGTTTTCTTTAAAAATATCGTAAGAAGTCCTGACAATATTGACTTTGAATTCTCATGGGTCAACACTTTATTGAAGCTGACTGAGTAGCTACTGATCCCTTTAAACATGGGGTTAGTCATGCAACAGTCCCAACCTTCACCACACACATGAATCCCATGCCAGCTCCATAGACATTTAAGTATGCAACTTTTAGAAGATGGTGAGAAAAAAAAAAACAACTTTCACAGCTATTGTCCTCTATACATCGTGAACATATTCCTGAAATATTCTTTACATTGGCCCAGAAACAAAACTTAATCTTCACCCAGTACAAGGATGAGAAGCCTAGACAAGACTGACAACAGACATGTGCCCAAGAATTTTTCTTGGTTATGTAAATGCTGGCCTTGCTTCAATAGTTACATTGTTTATACTAAAGCTGTTGAAAGCCTATTTATTATCTTAAATTTCAATTATTGCGTTCATTTTTGGAAAAGAGGATATGTTGAAAGGATAGGATGTCTATTTTTTTTCTTGCAGTGATTTCACAATACCCAAATAGAATTAATCTGGAGAAATGCAGATATTTGATTTCAGGTTCCAGGAATATCTCAGAATCTAGTGCAGCCACAAGCCAAAATTTAATTTACCAAAACTTAATCTTTCTTTGTGAAATGATGCACTGAAAACAATAACACTAGAGCTTTGGATACAGATGCAGCATATAAAAATAATGGTTTGCTCAGCAGTTTCAAAATACTCTGCATTTGTATTTAATAATATCCTCCACTGGGAGTCCAAAAAAGTACTTTATCTCTTCTCTTCAAAACAGGTTGGGGAATATTCCAGTCCCTTTAAACCTTGCCAAGGAATGTTGGCCATATCTTGCCTATATATGCCAATTTAAGTTATGACACATTTTGTAAACTGCAGACTTTTAAGGAAAGAACTACACAATTCTTATCAAATAAGAAACAGACACAAAGTGTTCTTGTCTTTAATATTATGGTAGTTGCTGAAATTTACTTTCTAAATAGTCTCCCTTAGAAAAGAAATCAAATTAGTTTTCTGGTGGCTAAGTCTCACCTAAAGTTTTTTTTTAATTTATATAATTTCTTGGGGATCAACAATTGTCAGTACTTCTACAGATAAGTATAATCACATCACATTGATTTTGGACCTGGTATTTGCACTTAATCTTCAATAATCTTCATGAGTAAAATTGATTTATGATGGTACAATCCTGAAAAGTAACACTCCCAGCAGAGATGCACATTTCAGCAGAAAATGGTGCACACTGCATTTCAGCACATGCATTTTGCAGGGCATGCTTTCAAAGTGACTACACTTCCCAGTCATTAACCCTATTCTGGAAACACACCCTACACATATATATCCAGAAGAGCATAATTCCCTAGAGAAACTCTCACTATAACCCAAAGGAACAAAAATAATAGTGGTAAAAATGGGAAAAACATCAAAGAGAGTAAAGTACACATCCTGACAAATCTTCTAAAAGGAGAAAAAAAAAGGGGGAGGGAAGGGGAGTATGCGTTTCTGCACGGCCCTTCATATGAATGTTTATTGATTTCATATTCTAACCTCCAAGCATCTGAATATCAAAGCAGAATAGCAATGCAATAAATGCTTTTTATTCCATGAACTTCCTTTTCTTAGTAGTGGTTTATTTGGCTCATGCAGTGGGTTTTAAGTTTTTGGGTATTATTTGTTTGTTTGTTTGTTTGTTTGTTTTTGTAAGAGGAGAGGAGAAGAGAAGAAAGAAGAGAAGATAGGGGAAGAGGAGAGAAGGGGAAGAAAGAAACTAACTCCATTGGTTGCCTCCTATACAGGCCCCAACCAGGGATTGAACCCACAACCTGGTATGTACTCTGACCAGGCACCAAACTTGCCCTTTGGGGACACACTCTAAGTCACCCAGACAGTGTGGCTTTATAGTGCTTTATGTGTAAGAAAGTATAGAGGCAACAGAGCTGCAGGGCACTGGAGTTGTTAGGTATAGCATATAGCATATAGTAGGTAAGACCACAGTCACTGGAGATAGACATGGCTCCATGTGGGTCCTGCCTATGCCACATCTCACTTTACATCTTAGCAACTCAGCTCTCCAGCTCCCACAACTACCAAATAGGGATAAGACCATCCTCTTAGTGCTATTGTTCAGGGGAAATGAAATAAGATAATATATGTAAATCACATACCACAGTCCTTAGCCCATGGAAAGGACACAGTAAATGATAATAATTATAGCTGCTATGAGTGTGTGCTTCAAGAAAAATTACATCTTTGAGATATATTTGCTAAAAGGCTATTCTTGACAAGAAATAGTATGCACTCAACCTCATTCTCGTTAAAGCTTTAGGTAAGTACTGATGTTTGCACATCCTATCTAATAAAAGAGTAATACGCAAATTACCCATCACTCCCCAACACCCACAAGCATGCCCACCAACCAATCAGGTGTGAGTGTGCAAATTAACCCAACCAAGATGGCTGCAACCACGGAGTGAGCAGGAGGCTGGGGTTTCCCTGGTAATGGAGGAATCCAAGCTTTCCGCATACCATGGCTGGGCTAGGCCTCCACTAAAAGACTACAAAGTTTCAATTTTAGAAGATAAATAAACCCCAACAGAAATGGCTACAGCCATGGAGCAAGCAGGAGTCTTGGTTCTGCTCAAAGCTACAAAGTTTCAATTATAGAAGACAAATCCCAGATACCAGGGCCTCGGCTTGGGTCGCCAGGGGATGTGGCCAGCTGGCAAACCACCACAGGACCCTTGCCCAGGCCACCCCATGCCCTAAGATAACCCCCACTCTGATCCAGGAAACCTTTCAGAGCAAAACTGCTGGCCCCCACCCATACACCAGGCCTCCATCCTATCTAATAAAAGAGTAATATGCAAATTGACCATCACTCCAACACACAAGATGCTGCCCCATGTGGTCAAAGATGGCTGCCCCTGTGTGGACACAAGATGGCCACCAGAGGGGATGGCAGTTGGGAGAGACCAGGCCTGCAAAGGAGAACAGTTGTAGGTGATCAGGCCAGCAGGGGAGAGCATTTAGGAAGGACCAGGCCTCAAGGGAGAGCAGTTGGGGATGATCAAGCCTGCAGGGGAAGGCAGTTAGGGTTGACCAGGCTGGCTGAGGAGGAAAGTTGGGGGAAGCCAGGCTTACAGGGAAGGGCAGTTGGGAGGGACCCAGGCCTGTAGGGGAGAGCAGTTGGGGAAAACCAGACCTGTAGGGGAGGGCAGTTAGGGGCAACCAGGTTGGTAGGGGAAAAGTTAGGCATCAATCAGGCTAGCAGGGCAATGGTTGGGGGTGATTAGGCTGGCAGGCAGAAGCAGTTAGGGTCAATCAGGAAGGCAGGCAGGTGAGCAGTTGGGAGCCAGCAGTCCTAGATTATGAGAGGGATGTCTGACTGCCCTGAAGGGGTCCCAGATTGGAGAGGGTGCAGGCTGGCCTGAAGGACACATACCCCTGTGCACGAATTTTGTGCACTGGGCCTCTAGTGTATAAATATATTTGTATATATGTGTATTTATAGATATACTAGAGGCCTAGTGCATAAAATTTATGCATGAGGGGTGATGGTGTCCCACAGCCCAGCCTGCTCCCTCTCTAATATGGGACCCCTTGAGGGATGTCCAACTGTCCATGTGGGATTGAGCCTAAAGGGGCAGTTGGACATCCCTCTCACTATCCAGGACTGCTGGCTCCCAACTGCTCACCTGCCTACCTTCCTGATTGCCCCTAACCACTTCTGCCTGCCAGCCTGATCACCCTCTAACCACTCCCCTGCCAGCCTGATTGATGCCTAACTGCTCTTCTACAGTCTGTTTGCCCCTAACTGCCCTACCCTGCAGGCCTGGTCACCCCTAACTGCCCTCCCCTGCAAGCCTGGGTCCCCCGCAACTGCTCTTCCCTGCAGGCCTGGTCACCCCCAACTTCCCTGCTCTGCCAGCCTGGTCATCCCTAACTGCCCTCCACTGCAGGCTTGATTACCCCCAACTCCCCTTCCTTGCAGGCCTGGTTCCTCCCAACTGCCCTCCCTTGCTGGCCATCTTGTGTTGGCCACTTTTGTGTCCACATGGGGGCAGGATCTTTTGACCACACGGAGGCAGTCATCTTGTGTGTTGGAGTGATGGTCAATCTGCATATTACTCTTTTATTAGATAGGATAGAGACCTGGTGCATGGGTGGGAGCCAGCTGGTTTGCCCTGAAGGGTGTCCTGGATCAGGGTGGGTGTTCTTTTAGGGCTTGGGGTTGCCTGGGCAAAGGGGCCTGTGGTGGTTTGCAGGCCGGCCATGCCCCCCAGTGACCCAGGCCGAGGCCCTGGTATCTGGGATTTATTTATCTTCTACAATTGAAACTTTGTAACCTGGAGTGGAGTCAAGTCTTTAGCTCGCCCAGCCATTGAAACTTTGTTGCCTTCAGGGGAGGCCTGGGCCCAACAGGGTGTGCAGAAAGCTTGGCTTTTTCCATTGCCAGGGACAACCCAAGCCTTGCTCAGTGGCGGCAGCCATTGAAACTTTGTTGCCTTAAGTGGAGGCCTCTGCCAGCCAGGCATTCTGGAAAGGTTGGCTTCCTCCATTTTCAGGGGCAACCTAAGCCTCTCTTCTGTTCTCTCTGTGGCCGTAGTCATCTTTTTTGGGTTAATTTGCATACTTGCTCTGATTGGCTGGTGGAAGTGGCTGGTGGGCATGGCTGGTAGATATAGCAGAGGTACAATCAATTTGCATATTACTCTTTTATTAGAGAGGATTACAGAAGTATCCTATATAAGGCTAATATGCATATAGACCAAACAAGGATCAACTGTAACAACCGAACAACCAAACAACCAGTTGCTATGACGTGTGCTTACCACCGGGGGTGTGTATGGAAAATGGCAGGTGTTCACCACGGCACAATGGTGGAGCAGATAAGCAGGTGCTCCAGACCAAGGCGGGACAGGACGCCAGTCGCTATCATCAGGGTGAGCCTCTGGTGGTTACTGAAAATTCTTGCTCCTGCACACCGCGGCCTGCCCAGCGCTCACACCAGCTGATGGTGCCGGCCCTGCTTGCACCCACAGCCAGCAACGGAGCCGCCACTTTCACCCGCTGCCCGTGCCTGGCCTCAGTCCTGATCACTCGGCACCATCAGTGGGTGTGAGAGGCGGCTGCCAGCCCTGATCACCGAGGGCTTCTCCACACACACACCCCCCAGCTCCTGAGGGGCAATTGGAGCAAAGCCCACCTCATACCCGCTGCTAGCGCAGGCCCCAATCACTGCATCATCAGCGAGCAGAGCCAGCCCCTTCAGTGCGTCAGTGCGTGGGAGCAGTGGCTACAGTAGAGGGGGGCTGCCAGCAGCCAGGGGACTGGGGACCATGGTAGGAGCAGCTGGGTGGGGGCAAAGAGGATGGGTTGAGAAACCTACTGCAGGAGTGGAGGTAGTGTTATGCTTCATGCCAGGGTAAATGCCATTTTGGAGTCACTAGAAGTTGTGTATCAGGAAATGAGCCTGATTAGTTCCCATCTGTGGTCTCACTCAGCCTCCCCTGCTGATTCATTTGTTTCTCTTTCACTGACCCACCTTTCTCCTGCCCTGGAAATGTGAGTATGTAGACTCTAGGCCCAGGCCTTGCCATACTGCAGGATTTTACCATAATTCCTATGGTGACTAATAACATATTTATCTACCTAGTGTCTGCACTCCTTTCTTCTGGCCAAAACAAAACAACCACCTTGATTTTCTCTATAGCTGTCCTCATTATTATCCTTTTCAGGTTTTGTTTACATGTATTTTGATGGACACTGTACTGGCCTTGACTCTAGGGATGGATCTGGTTAATCAGAGTCACAGTAATTGGTTCAGGGTCGAGGGACTATTGCAAGTGTTTCCAGACAGAGTGACTTCTGGCACTTCCTCAGTACTTGGTGAAAAGAGGAGTTGTTTTTGCAGGAGAGGCCACCCTGATATAATGTGCCATATAATCAGAGAGACCACCTGAGAAAGAGGCTAACAGAATAAGGCCGAGATGAGAGAGAATTCCCCAACCATCTAAACACATCGGTTCAGCCATGCCTACAGCTAGGTTTGACCTGGGTCATTCTGTGACATGAGTCCATAATGTCAATCTGCAAGTCAGTCTCTGAGGGGTTTCTATCTCTGCAGTATTCTGGTTAATGAAGTTTAGTTTCAATTCAATACATAAGTACCGAGATACATATCTATGACGCATTTTGCCAAGTGCTGCAAATCTCTAACTCTCATGGGATTTTGACTTTGATTTGCACATGACATTCATTCTAATCTATAGCACCAGCTCCTCTAATTTTTAAAGTCATTATACATCTCCAACTTCTTGATGAACAGCTCGAAGTGTCCTGCTGATTCTGCAAAACCGGACCATTCAACACAAAACTATCTCCTCTGATAAAAACAAACAAACAAACAACTTTCCTCTGGATTTTGCTATTTCATTTGCTATCCCATCGATTTTCAAGGCTCAGGCCCTAAGAGATTTCCTTTGGGCTATCTTAGCCCCTATATCCAATCACCTGTCCTATCTTAATTTTTCAAAACTTGTCTCATCTTTCCCTTCATGCCCATTTCTTTCATTTTATTATTTGAACCTTTACATTTAGAATACTTTACCTCTTCACTATTTCACCCTCCCCTTACATGTTCCATCCTATTCATATTTTCAAGTTAATATTTGTAAGTATTGATTCCTTTATGTCAGAATCCTGCTCTGGAAGCTTCTGTAGTTTAGAGGTGTCTTAGCCTGTGATGAAGACTCTTCTCAATCTCCCTTACTTTCCAGGATCATGCGTGTCACAAATGCTTTCATCTAGCTGATCCATCCATTGTCCCTAAATAAAATCTAACCGTTCTTTCTTGGTTCATCTTCCTGGATTGGATTCAATTCCTTTATACTTGCTTAAAGTCCAACTTTCTTTCAAAACCCAGCCCAAATTCTCCCTCCTCTTTGAGTGTTCTCCAAATGTCATAGACTTCTTCACTGTCCATTCTTGAGGTCTGATGGCATCTTTATCCATAGTGTTCATCTAGCATATGACATGACTATGCCATAGTGTTAATTTCACATTTTTTATATATCCTATCTACCCCCACTATCTCAGGTATGGGACATGTCTACATGTGATCTAAAAGTGCAGCCTGTTCTTACTGAATCACACAACATTGCTTAAACAGATTTCATGATCTTGGGATTTATTCATTCATTCCATTGTTGGAGTGTCAGATTATTTATCAAGAACAGAGTGCAAAAAGTAGACTGTCCCTACTGGTATTTAGTAAATGGGACAACTTGTACTCAAGTAATCATATAAATAAATAAAGACTCTGTGAAAAGTTCTAAGAGAAGCTGTCTATGGTGGGCTCATGGGAAGATCAAGACATATTTTCCCTGAGGAAGTATAAAATTAAAGTGGTTTCTTTTTTTTTTACATATTTTATTGATTTTTTACAGAGAGGAAGGGAGAGGGATAGAGAGAAACATCAATGAGAGAGGAACATAGATCAGCTGCTTCCTGCACAACCCGCCTCCCCCCCAGGGGATGTGCCCTCAACCAAGGTACGGAATCAAACCTGGGACCCTTCAGTCCGCAGGCCGATGCTCTATCCACTAAGCCAAACAGTTTCGGCAAAGTGGTTTCTTATTTCAGCTTTCATTCAACTTCAGACACTTGGGCAAAATTTTCCTTCATTTGCAAATATGATCAGAATGACACATATATATTTAAAGTACTGGGGACATTTGTAAATAATGTGGAATAATAAATAATAATCCTGGGCTAAATGGCTCCACTAGTAAGTCTATAACTTGGACACATGTAAGCCACCTCTGGGCCTTTATTTCCTTACCAACAAAAAGACTCGTGATTGCCTACACAACATCCATTCTCCCTTTCTTCCTTTCAAAAGGAACCTCATTTTATTCAGTTGTCCATCCCACAGCACATGACTCAGGGGAAGTATCCCTAATTCCCAGCTCCCGAAACGGTCAGGATCCCTTTATAGCAATCGTGGCAATGCCATGCCTTTGACATGTGGCCCACCCAAGAAACCAGAATGTCTGCTGGGAAGCACCTGGGAAAGGGTTCCTTCCTCTGGAAAAAAGAAGCAAAAGAAAGAAATGGCCTCAAGGCTTCCTCTGAACACAGGGGTCTGGGCCACTGCAGCCAGCTTGCTGCCAATCTGAGTACAAAATCAAAACTTTGTGGAAACAAATCCACATCGGAGAACTTCAGGGATACTGTCACACCACACCTGGGTTGCAGACTATCTCAGAACTCCTTATGTGAGATAATAAATGCCCTTATTTAAGTCAATTTGAGGCAGTTTGAGACGGGTTTTCTGTTAAATGTAAAATCATCTTGGTGGATACCTGTGAGAAATGGGCCTACATGAGCCCTTGAGTTCTAAAACTGTGTGTTTCTAGAGCTTACATTTTCTCTTTTGGTCAAAAGATACGAGCTATGAAATCACTTTCTTAAACTTAGAAGTTACTATATTTACTTGTCAAGGGTAGTGAGTGAATTAGGTAACTTCTAACTCTTTCCCAGTCAAAACCCATGTAAAGATTAAATTTCATTAATTATTTCTATTTTAGAATCTTACATGTTTATTTGCATTATTATCATTGCTTATTTTTGGCATTCAATCTTGATTTAATTGAATATAAACTATTAGAGGTGGTGGAAGGTCACAACCTTATTGAAAAAATTGTTTTCTTATATTCTTTCTTTAAAATTGTCACTTATATCTGTGTCTGTGAAAGCAGAAAAGATTCTAACTTCAGTTAATCACATCCATGTGATTACTTGGGGAAATCTATCCTGAATTACATTTCCCTCAGTCCATCAAAATGAGCGGAAGCCAAATGTCTATCGTATTATTAATCTGCGCCTGAGAACATGCCATCAATCTATATTTTGACTGCTTTCTGTCCTTCGGGTAATATAAATTTGGTTTCAATCAGAACCCCAGCTTTTCAGACAAGTCACTTGTTTAATGATATTTTCAATCTAAAGAAATAAATAACAATTAAGTTGTTTCCATTCTTATAAAGTATCTAATATTATCCCGAAAACAAATTAACTTATCCCAGGGTAGTCAGGTACTGTATCTCAATTACCTATAAAACAAAATTCCCGAAAGAAAAACACTGAATTCATTTCGCATTACATAACATTTCACTGCCATGTGTGATGCTATTAGTGTTTTACTAATCTATTATTATAAAATCAATCCCTTAGATTCGCTTTTTTCCTCTCACTGTCTTACCTGATTGAAAAATTGAACAGAATGGCCAAAATGGTGCTCCATTTGGACCAGACTAAGAGTACTTAGTTCAATAATTCCCCTTACTGTTAGTACTTAAAACAAACATCTAACTTTTTTCACAATACCTTGTAAAAATATATACACTGGGCACCACTATGACTGCAACATAAAAATTACAATATTTCATAAGTGTACCAAAGATAAAGACAGTTAAACTTTCCTAGAAAATTTGTTAGAATACTTATGAAATAAAAAAAAAAAAGGAAAAGAGATGAAACCGGTTTGGCTCAATGGATAGAGCGTCGGTATGAGGACTGAAAGGTCCCAGGTTCAATTCCGGTCTAGGGCATGTACCTTGGTTGCGGGCACATCCCCAGTAGTGGGCATGGAAGAGGCAGCTGATCAATGTCTCTCTCTCATCGATGTTTCTAACTCTTCTATCCCTCTCCCTTCCTCTCTGTAAAAAATCAATAAAATATATTTTTTTAAAAAAGGAAAAGAAACACTTGAAAAAAAAGTCACCACTACTTCAACCACAGAATTTCTTTCAATGATTGATTGAAACCCAAGTAGTAAAATCTTGAATGTGGTACCTATAACATACACAGTTTTGATCTTCTTCCATTGCTTTCATTTCAACTGTCGTCGAGTGGAAACATTAAAAGTTCATGAGGGTGAACTGTCAGATGGATCCAAAATGATCACAGTTTGTGCTTGCCCTGACAAAAAACGTGGCAATACTTTTCTTCCAGGCTGTTTGATTGGCAACACAGAAACAATATGTGACTGTTGCTATCAGAGACTCCTTCTGAGAAGAAAAAATAACTTCTAATCTTTTGATGCATAATAATATGAAGTCTTAAGTCCCCTGACAAAATACATTTGGCATTTACAAAGATTAAAAGGATGCAAAGCTCTATAGTCTTTTCACCTTGAAGAGGATGTCTGTGTCCCAGGCCACCTCCACAGTTCCGATAATAATGAGTGAAAGCCATGGTTCTGAATGCTTCCAAGGGAACACCAAGTACAACACAGCAGACAAAAGTCCCCTCCTTCTCAGACCAACCTTGACTTCCCTGAGCCTCACTGATGGGGTTCAGAAAGTAGAATGTGCACATAATTGGCTTGACGATGAATGAAATATGTAACATCGACTCACAAGTTAAATAAAACTCTTTGATCTCAAAAGCAGACTTGACTCCTCCTAGTAAAAAGAGAGGTCTCTTCAGAAAAAAAAAAGGAGGTAGTTCTTTTTCCTATCGCAAATTAAGCTCAGGGAAGGAACATTTGAAAATCACATAAAACCAACCTCACAAAACGGCTCCATTCAAATTTCATTAGTACACAAGATTTACAAGGAATAAAACAGCTCTCTATCGACAGTTTTCTAACCACTGAGAGTTGAGAAAATGTAGTGAACTTAGTGCTTCCTTTCCGGAAAATGGTGCTCTGAAAAGGTGCATTAATTTCGGAAAAGATTGTTTTTCCCATCAGCAATACAGTGGTGTTCCGTACACAAAATTAAGTGAGGGGAACCCTGTAATGATTACAATAGTAGTTGCTATGCTTTACCACACTAATAATGTTGATGCCTGTAATTCTTTGATGCCTGAGAAAAAAACAGCTGTATGTTGCAAATGAAATCCACCAAACTAGTATAGAGGGACAACCAAAATGCTTGCCAGGGATTTTAACCACAAGTGGGCCTCTCTGGTGGGTCGGTGTAATACTCACACATGGCTCACCTCTTGCCAAATACTCTTTAATTTTATCAAAACCATTCTCTTCCTCTGCTTTCAGTTGCTTCTAATCCAACCAGGAATTACTCTAGGGCAAGCATGTCACACTCAAAGGCTAACATGGGCCAAATAAACGAGGCATATGGGCTGTGGGCCACGAGTTTGACTTGCTTGTTCTAGGAGCTTCAATATGCTTGCTTTCTTTTCTTTCCTTCTTTTTTTCTTCCTTCCTTCCTTCCTTCATTTTTTTTTTCTCACCGTCAAGATAACATGATAGTGGTGTTGTTTGTTTTATTTAAAGGATAAAGAACCGGCTTCTTTCACTATGAAGAAGCGTATTCGTGGTAAGACTAGATTTGAATTCACATCTGACTGGTTCAAATTTCCATGTTTCTCCTACTGTTACCCTGCCAAGAAATGTTGAGGTCAGAAGAGATAAGTGCTGAGTTAAGAGTGAGAGGAGAGAAATCTAAACTCTCATTACTTCATAGAAAAGAAGGAGCTTCATGGAACTTATTGAAGATTTATTTTTTGATTTATCATTGTAAAATTTAGATATGCCTGTGTTCAAATAGATATAATTTGTTCTCTAAAGAATTTATTATATTTTATAAAATGCTCTTTTTAGTAACATGGTTTTTCAAAACTCTCCATTTTATAGAAGCATAATTTAAAAAAAACAGCATTGTATATTCGACAGGCATTTATCCATGTGTTGGTGTTAGAGTAGTCGGTGTACTTACAGTGAAATTATTGCTAAAATCAATCAAATTGATCCAGTATACCAAGAGACTTTCACTGCGCAATTTGTATGATGATGAAAATTGTACACCACGCATGTCAAACTCGTGGACCGCTTGTGTACTTGGCCCCTGTTAGTGTTTGAGTTTGACATGCTTGCTGTACACAGAGCACTCAGATTCTAGCTTCCTTTGCTTTGCTACTTTTATTTTCTAAGTGGGGCTCAATGTACCAACACATGGCCTGATCTGACACAGCTGGTGTTTTCCTTAGAAAAGGGGGGAAAGAGAGAAAAAATCATGAGTGTGCAAACACATACACTTAAATTAAGCTACCAACACATATATGTAATATTCCAATTATATGTTATTGTCCGAGTCTTCAATTATTAATTAAACTATGATTGAATCAGTATCTCATTTTTATTTTTATATTTTTCTTGTATTTATAACCAATACCCAGAAGGACCAGAGAGAACTTTCCACATCTGGTAACTGCTTAGCTTAAGATCTAGGAGAAATGTTTGCACTGTGAACCACAGAACCTCCCAACTTTGAGTAGAGTTCTGTCTTTTGTTTCAAGTATTTAAGAGCCAGAGATTGTCTCTTAACAGAATTATATGTGCACATTTTCTGAAGTATATTATTTAGGTACTATGTTATCTGTTCCCAAGGAGTTTGTTCGTATGGAAAAAGATATGTAGGTTATAATTATTATAATTGCTTTAACGTGAAAGACTTTCACAACCCAACTGTAAACCTATGAATTCATGCACGGGTGGGGTCCCTCAGCCTAACTGGCAATCAGGGCCAATCAGGACCGTCTCACCTAGTCCCAAGAGGGCCAATTGGGGCTGGCCAGCCAGAGGGTGGGACTATGAGAGGTTGGCCAGCTATAGAAGGTTGGCTATGGGAGCATACTAACCACCAGAGGGAAGGTCCTATTGAGCGTCTGCCCCCTGATGGTCAGTGTGTGTCATAGCAACCTGTCAACTGGTCATTTGGCTGGCTGGTCATAATGGTCACTTAGGCTTTCATATATATATACTAGAGGCCTGGTGCACAAAATTTGTGTGGGGGGTGGGAGGGTGTCCTTCAGCCCAGCCTGCTCCCTTTCCAATCTGGGATCCCTTAAGGGATGTCTGAATGCCCGTTTCTGGCCTAAACGGGCAGTCGGACATCCCTCTCACAATTCAAAACTGCTAGCTCCCAACTGCTCACCTGCCTGCCTTCCTGATTGCCCCTAACTGCTTCTGCCTGCCAACCTGATCACCCCCTAACTACTCCCCTGCCAGCCTGATTGATGCCTCACTTTTCTCCTGCCAGCCTATTTGCCCCTAACTGCTCTACCCTGTGGGCCTGGTCACCCACAACTGCCCTTCCCTGCAGGCCCGGTCATCCCCAACTTCCCTCCTCTGCCAGCCTGGTCCCTGCCAAATGCCCTCCCCTGATGGCCATCTTATGGTGGCCATCTTCTATCCACATGGGACAGGATCTTGTGACCACGTGGGGGCAATTGTCGTGTGTGTTGGAGTGATGGTCAATCCTACTCTTTTATTAGATAGGATAGAGGTCTGCTGCATGGTGGGGCCAGCTGGTTTGCCTTGAAGAGTGACTTGGATCAGGGTGGGGTGCCCTGGACAAGGGGTCTGTGGTGGTTTGCAGGCTAGCTATGCCACCCAGTAACCCAAGTGGAGGCCCTGGTATCTGGGATTTATTTATTTTCTACAATTGAAACTTTGTTGCCTGGAGTGGAGCCAAGCCTCCTGCTTGCACAGCCATTGAAACTTTGTTGCCTTAATCTCTTCATCCACCAGGCTTTGAGGAAAGCTTGGCTTCTTCCATCACCAGAGGCAACCCAGGCCTGTCTCTTGTGCTCTCTGTGGCCATAGCCATCTTGGTTGGGTTAATTTGCATACTCGCTCTGATTGGCTGGTGGGTGTGGCAGGGGGGTGTGGTTGGTGAGTGTAGCAGAAGTAGGATCAATTTGCATTTTACTCTTTTATTGGATAGGACTAGAGGCCCATTGCAGAAAGATTCCTGCAATAAGGCTTCCTGCTGGGGTCTTTGCTGCCCTGCCTGCTTCCCTCCCTTCTCCCCTGCCCTGCCCGCTTCCTTCCCTTCTCCCCCACTTCACCTGCTTCCCTCCTTTCTCTACCTCCCCAGTGGCTTGCTTCTTGAAGCTTCCCTCCCTTCTGCAGCATTTTGGCTTCCTTCTACGGGTCTTCAGTCTTCGCTCTGCACCAGGATATGCAAATTAACAGCCTCCTTGGTTGGGTTAATTTGCATACTTGCTCTGATTGGCTGGTGGGCACGGCTTGTGAACATAGCAAAGGTACAGCCAATTTGCATATTACTCTTTAACTAGATAGGACTAGAGGCTGGATGCACAAAGATTAGTGCAAGAATAGGCCTTCCTTTCCCTGGCTGCTGGTACTGGCTTCCCTCTGGCACCCAGGACCTGGGCTGCTTTGCTCCAGCTGCCACCATCACCCACTGGGACCTGGGCTGCTTTGCTCCAGCTGCTGCCACCACCTACCAGGGGCGTGCTCCCAGCCATGCTGGGGCCGCTTGGAGCATGCCCCTACCCCTGGTGTGTCCACTGGGGTGGAGGTCGCATACTGTCCCCTCCCGCCCATCTGCGTGCGCAGCTCCTCTTAAGCCAGTCATGACGCCCAGCTAATTTGCATTAACTGTTTATATATATAGATAGATGTATGCCAACCCTTGTATATTAGAAAATGATAATATTTTCATTCTTTTGAAAGATTTATTTATATAAGTTGGGTCCTACTTAATTATAAACTCATCACTCAAACATAAAGAGTCTTTAGTGACTTGGATTAAATTTTTTTTAGATTCAAACCATGCAAATAGGAATGCTGCACACTTTGGCCAGGTGTTTGGCAGATGGAATTAGCTGGCCCATCCAAATGGAAATGAATTACACACATCCTTCCAAGTGGCATTCCCTTTCATAGGTCAACTCATACCACCTCAGAATGTTCATAATTGATAAATTGCTTCTAAGATGATCGACACCTAGAGGAAAAGAAATCCCAAACCTCCTGCCAAGGCTTGGGCATGTCAGGGCAAAACAGAAACTAACAGATGTCCCTGACGATTTCTGAAACAGGTGCATGGTCAGCCTCAGAGGAAAACATAACATAACTCTGTATCGAAACAGGAAGAGCAAGCAACACAGAGTTGTCCCAAGCCCCAAATATACTCAATTCTATACAATAAATATTAATGTGTTGTCTACCATGTATTTGACACTGTAGGAAATACAGTGTGTCCCAGAAAAATGTATACACATTTAAACAGCTGATTGCTAATTTTTAAATGAAAAGTACTTTAATAAACACTATCTTTATAATTATTCAACATGTATATACATTTTTGGGGGAAGGCCCTATGTAAAGATTAAATAAATAGGGTCATGTGTACCCATGAAGCAGTGAAGAAACTTGTGCTTTGTTTAAGACATATTAGGGAATAGTTCTTTAATTGGTAGGTATAGAGTTTCAGTTATGCAAGATAAATCACTTAAAAAGATCTGTTGTACACAACACATGTCATAATTAACAATACTCTACTGTGCACTTAAAAATTAGATAAGAAAGTAGATTTCATGTTAAGTGTTCTTATCTCACACACACACACAAAAAAAAAACAAAGAAACACAGGAATTTTTATTGTGATAAATATGTGTATTATCTATCTAGTGTTGATGTAAAGGGTATATGCCCAAACTCACCAAATTATGCACATTAAGTATATGCCAGTTTTTGTAAATCAATTAAATTTCAATAAAGCTGTTACAATTATAATGGGATTAAAAAAAGATTGGGGGCACAAGAAGAGATAAACCAAAGGACTTATATACTTACTAAAGGTCCGGTGCATGAAATTTGGGCCTGGAGGTGGGGGGACTCAGTCCACCTGCACCCAATCTAATCAGAGACCCCTCGATGGATGTCCGACTGCCGATACCTGTGGGATCCGGCCTAAATGGCAGCCGGACATCCCTCTTGCAATCCGGGACCACTGGCTCCTAACTGCTATCCTGCCTGCCAGCCTGATTGCCCCTAAGTGCTCTTCCCTGCTGGCCTGATCTCCCCTGACCACTTCTGCCTCGGCCCCTGCCACCCTGACTTTGTCTGGAAGGATGTCCGGAAGAATGTCCAGTCTAATTAGCTATTACCCTTTTATTAGTATACATATGCATAGCCTATGGACACAGGCAATAGGGTGGTGAAGACTGGGGGTTTAGGCAGGTGATAAGGGCTGGGAGGAAGAGGGGAAGAGAAAGAAAATGGGAGATAGCTATAACACTATCAACAATAAAAAAGATAAATATCATTATAATGAGAATTTAGGAAAAAAATCTGTAGATATGGATGGGAGAAAATATGTATGACATAAAAAGAGAGTACAGTATTGTGGTTAAGAGTTCTAGTTACATATTCTCTCAGCTTTCTCGTCGATAAAAGAGGCATGACAAGGTATTACTGAGAGAACTAGCAGGTGTAGGGCATATAGAGAGCTTAGCACACACTATATGTCCAATATAATTCTTTTACGTCCTCCCCTTCTTCTTATATATATTACTATGAGGAAGTTTGTAAAGGCAATTGAATGGCCTGTCCAAGGAGCTATGTCTCCCATCATTTCACAATTCCATTTCCATAGATGGAGTTATGCACACTCCCAGGTTAAAAAGGAAAAAGGCAGTGTTTTGTAAGCTGAAAAGTGCACACATTTCCAGAGAGGAGAGGCCTGCCTTGTAAAAGAGAATCCCACAAACCTCCTTGCTTCCTGCAGTAAGCAGGGAGACACTAAGCCTTCTGAGAGAAAACAGCTGACAAGTCATCCATCAGAGTCTGAGACTGCTTTAGGCGATTCACCGGTTTCCAAGAAAGGCCTTTGCCTCTCCATGACAGGTTATTCCATCACCCAAAGCACTCTTCACACTTTTCCATTGTTTAAACTTATTCCCAGATCAATGATCCAATTCAAGTCCCCAGCACTCATTCACTCTTACTGCCTCCAAATGCCACGGAATGATACTCTACTGCTAAATATTAGATTCTCCTACAGCTTTTCCTAATATTGCTCAACCTGTGAGTTTTTTGGGGTTTTTTTGCTACCAAATATTCATCACCCCCACCCTCACTTGCTACAATTATGGCTGGCCTAATTGTCTGCCCATTCTCATGGCTGCAAGTGGCCTTTCACCAAAATGCTGTGAAGGGCACAGTAGGGAGTGACACCAGTACAGACCTGGAATAAGAGGGGACAAGCCTCATCTCTGCCATTTACAGTCTGAGACTCATTCCATCTTTCAGGGTCTCTGTTTTCTTCTTTGATAAGCAAAACACCCAGCTAGTGAAGACTTAATCAAGCATGAATATATTCTAAACTACAAAGCATATGAACCTGACGTATTCCTTACTCTTTTACATCTATCTAAGCACAACCCACATTACAAAGTCTGCAATTATACATTTTTTCCTTACACTACAAAGACAATAAATATTCCTGGCAGGGAGGATGTATGCTTTACGATTGCAGAGTTGTGCATGCTGGTCTGTGTAGACTGGTCTATGGAAGCACGGGAACAATGCATCACACCTATTAGAAATTCAGTTGTTACTGCAGGATGAATGAAAATTTTCCTTTGTTAAAGACAGCAATTTGTAGTGTGTTATTACTTGGAATTCTCATAATAAACATTCACGTCTTCGCCTTCGTGCTGTCTTCTTCACTAATGAAAGTTGAATTATTTTGCAAATAAAAATGGAGGAAATTGAATCATAGACTTCATTAGAAGCTGAATCACCACCTAGAAATATGTCTGAATAGAAAGCAGCAATTAAATTATAATTTGCCTTAAATAGCTAAGACAGTAGGCATTGTGCATTACCATTTATAAACAGCCAATTAAAAATGGCAGTCTCCGGCTTTATATTTTATACACATTTCTGAAAATGACTTATACTTCACATTTTCTGACATAACCTGTTTGTCGAAATCTTTTCATGTTATTGGTCACATGCATGTGCTAAGGTTGGCAATTCTGTAATATACGAACTGTCTTATATTCATTGATTTGGACCCATGACAATATTTTTTAATGGCCTCCCCTTGGAAGCTATTCTTCAAAAGCCTTTATTTCACCTTGATTTGCTAAAATTTGTTTGCCTCTACTTTTTTTGGAGAATGATTTTAAAAGGTGAGTTAAGCATATCTTATATTTTAAATATAGCATTAACTGCCTGCTTCTCCTCTTTAAGAAAACAAAATTGTCATGCTTTTTGTTGTCATCAAAGAAATAATCAACTTGCATTAGATCTTCTATTGCTTTTAATACCACTTGAGCAGGTAAAATTTTACCTCTGGGTGAATATATTTTTTCCTTAATCTGACCTGCCTCTTCATTATCCAGTTATCAATTCCTAAGACCAATTAACAGTTCATTCATGTGTCCATTCAGTCAACAAACTTCACAGTTGTCTGTGATGGGGCTGCACTGTGCTGGGCCCTGAGGATTTGGTAATAAACAAGTTAAACAGGGCCTGAGTGATTAGCTTCCATTAAAAAATGCAAACAAGTTTTGCTGTGTATATTCAATTGTCAAGGGTATAAAGCTCAGTGGGTATTTATTTAAATAATTATCTCATTGAAAATACCGTTTACTCCAGTTTTCCCCTTGAATATTTTCTTCTACTCAGATGTGTCTGAAGATCAAGAAATAGGTTTGGCCCATGTAATTCTATAATCTTCTTTTTTTTCTGAATTAAAATAGATATCTAAGTTCCAGATGTGCAATTAATTTCTTTCTCTCCTCGCATTTTAAAGTACTACACAAAGGGTAAAGGAAGGGAAATTATTCCACTAAACATAGCAATAAAAACTGTCAATATATCTGAGTCATTCCACCAATGCCCTGAAAACTAATTGTGCTCCACAGCAAGCTTGACAAGTAGGAATAAATATGGTTCTTTCATCTTCCTCACTGCTATTTCCCTCACCAGCCCCACAAACCATGTGGGAACTCCTTTATTTACTACTCCATTAGCGTTCTTGCTGTATAATTTTCTTCCCCCTACCTTTTTGTCCTCCTTTCTCACAATGATCTGTTCTTGATCTCAAATTCAGAGCCACAAGTGCATTGTCATGAACCAAAGCCAGACAATACAAATGGTGCTTCTGACCCCTGAGAATGAACATTTTCATTGCATTATCTGAGTATATTTAACCACTGGCAGATATCATATAAATGTCGCAATGTCTCTCCTTGAAAGCTGGAAAGATTTGACTACAGAGCATCAGTAAAGAGCTGAAACTCCGGAGAAGTGGCTGCAAACAAGTGCTATCCCACTCACCACAGCCCCCAGCTCTTATTAATTAATCCCAAGGTCAAGGGCCAACCAGTTGCCACTTATTCTCATGCTTGTCCCACTGGTTTTCCTATTGTTGGAAAATATTTCCTGTACCAATATCTGTCAGAAAAGTTGAAAAATAAGATTTATCAAATGGACCTATTACTTTTTTTTTTAATTTAATGCTAGGAGTTAACAAACTTTTTCTGCCAAGGGCTACATAGAAAAAAAAAATGTTTTAGGCTTTAAGTCATATTGTCTGCACTACAATTGCTCAACTCTGATTCTACTGCAGCAGGAACACAGTCACAGACACTATGAGAACGAATGAACTGTGTTCCAATAAAAATTTATTTACAATAATAAGTAGAAGGCTGACTTTGAGTCATGGTTTGCTGACTCCTGCTTTATGCTCCCTATCTGGATACTTTAGGCATGTGACTCCTGCCCTATTCTTTTCGAGCTATATTATCTCTCAAACCAAGTGTTTTTCAGATTCCCTCTTACTTTGGACTCCTTTTCGGTTAGTGTTCATACTTATTTCAAAAGAGCCATTATAAGGTACTGTCACATTTTTTTTTTATCAATTTTTTTGTTCCAGAGAAAGTCAGCCCATCTTGGGGAACAGACACGTGTTGGTCTCAAGAATACTAGAATAGTAGGTACATAGCTATGAAGTTGTTGCTCCCTTTCTGACCATATTTTATTAGGCTTCCCTATAACCTAATCAAATAATGCACTATGGCATCAGTTTAACTGTCTCAGCTCTATGTGTTCTCCTCTGTCCCACCCATCAATTATTTGTCCCAGGCATTGTAGACTGCTTGATATTTTCTAAGTATAACTTACTTTCTGCTTTCTATTGCTTAAACAAGCTACCTAGAACAAAAGCAAGGGAACCCAATTCCACTCAAATTTCAAGGCATTACAGAAATCACGTATGTTCCATAAAACCTTTCCAGATTCCACCAGCTATATTTAACATCTTTAGCCTTGGTGCTCCTTAAGCATGACTAAAACCCTTATTATTAGGCTATATCACTTGAAATTGCCAATTTTAAGTCCAAAATAGTAAGATATTAAAAGCCTAATGTATTCGGACTTATGCCATATAAATGAACATGCCTGCTTCACTCCTTGAAGACAGGGGTTGAAACTCATTCATCTTAGTACGCTTCCTGGTGTCTAGCTCAAAGAAGAGGATTAAGCCACACTTGAATTGACATGCTGACTTTCTAAAAACCTCAGCACTCACAGAGTAAGGAAGACGGTGCTGGTGTCTCTAACATCCCCTATATTAATTACTACAAGGACAACCTTAATTCCTGGCCTGGATGACTTAAATTTCTAAAACTAGTACTTAGGAGAGAAAAGAGGGCAGATTTATAGTTGAAAGATCCCTTGGTTGCCAACTTTCTGCTGGGTCACAGGGACAAAGATCCTGTTATATGATTAAGTCAATTTCACCCAGAAATATTGAGAAAATCCTGTGGCCTGAGGAGTCCCTGGGTACTCAGAGTATAAAATTCTAATGGGAAGTCCAAGTAAAATGTGCACTGTTTGATTGCCTATCTTATATCCTTAAGTTCTTTCTGTAATATGAGAGCAAAAAATAAATTGGGTGACAATACAGTGCTTGCCACATTCCTGTTGCTAAGCACAGGGGAAGCTAGGAAGACAGAAAACGGAAGGTCTGTAATGGGGGGCAGTACAATTCTAATCACCTCCTGGTGTTATGCTTTGACTGACTTGCTGGGGGAAGGCAGCCATCTGAATTGGTCTGTCCAAAATCTAGAGAATGTAGTCCCAGAATCCACAAAGGAAACCGCTTCCACTGTGAAGTTTGCAGTTAAAAAGATATGATCTCAGTTGTGGGAGAGAAATGATAAGGCAACCTCAAGCAGCCTCAGCGAACTCACAGACGTTTTTCCCAATGAGTGGTTATAAAAGAGCTACATGTTAGAAAACTTATGACCTTCCAAATAGCAGTCCCTTTTGAAAAGATGGTAACAAAATCTTTTATCTTAAGAAGGTTTTCATTTCAAATATTCTAAAATGGGAAGTCACTTTTTTTTCAGTAATTGGAAAAGGTATAAGTTTAAAATTAATAAAAGAAGATAGCAACCTCACAGTTTTTCATCCCCTAAAGTATTTCATCCTTTAGTACAATTTGGGTTGAAGAGAAATTAAAAGAGGACCTTTGGATTCTTTGAAACAGAGACCCCACAGCAAAAGGAGTGAGCAGAGGAAGAGAGAGAACATCTCTAAGTTATCTATAAATAAATATAATATATTTTGCATATCCCCTTAGACAAAAGAGTGAACTCAAGAATTGCATTAAAATTTCAGTCTACCTGCAACGAACTATTATCTTGGATTCACCTTGACAATATAAACGATGAAAAGGAAAGAAAATGTTCTGAGATCAAATCAGAATGCTAGATTTTCTTCATTTCAGTTTGACACATAGAGCATTAAAAGTCTCATTAAGTTAATAACAAGTCTTGATTAGTCCCTTGGGTATTATCTGTTATGTAAGGTACCTATTATACATTTTGAGAGTGTATATGTTGCTCTTTTCCTGAAAATTTTTACCAACGGCATGTTAGTAGGTCCTCAAATAAGAAATCAGTCATCTGAAGGCAGGCCCAAGAAAGATGTTACAGCTTCAAAATAACCCTCAAAGATCAAATTTGTTTGGGAACAACCATGTCATCTTTTATTCTAATAACTATTTATTTTCCAAAATGCTGGAAAGAAAATTTTTAGACATTTACTAGGAAGATGGGAGAGGGCAATATATGAGTAAGAATTCATACAATACTCTCCTCCAAGTACCACTGTTCTGTTCCCATCTTCTCTAGGAACATCTCTATTGACATCTACCAATTAATTAGCATTTCCGAGTCCATTCAAGACCTTCCAAGTTTTCGTGTGAGGCCCACATTTCTCCTTGTTCACAAGTGTATCAGAAAACACCCTGGCAAAGTTCACAGGCATGATGGGGAAGGAAATCACCCCTGTTACAGTTATAGTACATCAGGAAAGATGTCTCACCAAGGCCTTCACAGGCAATACATCAATGAAAGGAAGATAGCTGATCTACAGAGGAGCCAACAACTTCCACAAGCCCCAGCACAGATGATGAATCCAGGGAGGAGGAAGTACATGGAGGGTGGGTAAGTGCTTCAGGAACACCAGAGCAGAGGCAGGCAAACAAGCAGATCATCAGTGCAAGGCTGGGAAACAGTCATCCTATGCCATGCCTAGGGCAGGAGCCTTTCTGTCTTCACTACTGGTTCCAGGGACTGATCTTTCCCGTAGTCTGTTAGGCGGGTGCTGAGACTCTGCACTACCCCTAATCAGTCCCCTTATAGTACACCCTCATGCAAATAGCCCCTTTCTTAAATGTTTCTCAGATATCCCTGCTTGAGTGTGTTATCTGTTTCCTGTGGAGTCTCCTGCTGATACATCATCCAAGGCATGAATGAAACTTTTCACAGCCACCCTAAGGTAAAGGACCCTACAACCCTCCACTAGAAGTCCTCCTTCTGACTGATGTCAACCAATGTACTGGCATTTCCAAGTCCATCTCAGTGTATCAGCAATCATGTACAAATTTCCTCTTCAACAACTATGTCATTGAAGTCCTGGTCAAATAACTCGCAGAAAACCAGTGCATGAGATAAGGTCTATAGCATGAATGTCTATACTTTGTTTCTAGCCTCTCAATCAAATGTGCTTTTTCTGAAAAGAAAATGAAACCACGTGAGTTGAAACCAATGTTTCCCACTAAATCCATGATGATTCGTAGTAATCACCTCCAATTATGTTTATTCCTTAATTGATTCCAGAGTTTTGCTCATGATTGATATCAAACTACCAATGTAATTTATCTATAAACCAGAGAACTTTATTTCTTTTTAAGACTTACCTCCACCTTGGCCAATTATAATGTCCTTGCTCCCCACCTCCCATTCCTCATAGCTTTACACAGTAACAGAATTCAATATACTATTGCATTTATCACAATGTTATATAATTAACTTTTTTTGTGGTTGTTTAATCCCCTAGACTCTGAGCTCTTGAAGGCAAGGATTGGATCTTATCCATCTTGACATTGTTGGCATCTAGCAAAATGTCAGGGTTTTATAGATTCACAATAACAGTTTGCTGAATTGAATTTAAAGCACCAGTGTGGGGTTTTTGAAATCTCCTCATATCCTTGGGCTTCAGTTTCCTTTCACTGGTAGTATGCTCTCTCCAATCTAATATTTACATCCTTTGTAGACAAACTGCCATGAGCTGTATTCAAAACCCATCGTTATAGAGAAATTTTTGGGAGAAGATAAGTAAAGTGTGATTCCTTCCTGGAAGGAGTCTTATGATAGAATCATCTCTTCATCGTCTACATTTTTATTCTGAACATAAACATAAACTTATCTTATCTTTGGCATTTTCCACCTTTGACACAATTCCTGATACTTGTCCTTAGTTACCCAGCGCATTCTTTTCCTGTGCTCAATAGAGAACTTCTCAACCAGTCATTTATATACAGGGCCACTTCCCCTTTCCTTCCGCATTGCAATCCACAGCTATTATTCTATTTGAATTTCAGTTCTGACAGCCTCCCAAATTATTCAGCAGTCTTTCGTTTCCGGCCAAACTGTTATCTGTTCCACCATTTTTTCTTTTCTTTTCTTTCATTTTTGGCACAGAGGGCAAAAACTATTTTCCACTGGCAAGGATGTGGATCTCTGGGATCCAGGGCTTTAAATACAACTCATGCAAATAATGCCTTTTAGAAAATTGCCTTTAGGCTATTGAATAGTTAGTGTTTGAGGGCATTTTCACTAGCTCTGGCATAACCTCCTCAAGTTTGCAGAGTGCATGGGACAGGAAGAAATAAAAAACATTTTCTCTACATGTGAAGTTCTACAAGTAGTCAGATCAGTCTCTCGTGTCTAAAAGAGAGGATATGGCAGAAAGAGTAGTAACAATAATTAAGACCTAAATCAACATCTGTTGAGTGAATTGTGATATCTGCTGTCACTTTAAGAGTCTGAGTTTACAAGGCTAATCTGCTTATTGCTACCTCATGAGAAACTGTACAGGGCTAATGTAAGAACTGACTTCTGGTCCCAATTTTGCCACTAACTCACTGGTCTAAAGCAGGAAACTTTATCTCCCTACTAGAGGCCTGGTACATGAATTCGTACATGGGTCAGGGCCAGCCAGGGAGAGAGGCCACAGGCGGTTGACCAGCTGGCCCCACCCCACACAGTGCACATCATTGCAACCAGTTGTTGCAGTCATTCCAGTTGCTTAGAGTTGTGTGTGTGTGTGTGTGTGTGTGTGTGTGTGTGTGTGTGTATATATATATATATATATATATATACTAGAGGCCTGGTGCATGAAATTTGTGCATGGGTGGGGGGTTTCCCACAGCCTCTCCATTCGGGGACCCATTGGCGGGTGTCTGACTGCCAAACTGGAAGTTGAACATCTTGCTTGCAATCTGGAACTGCTGGCTCCTAATCGCTCACCTGCCTGCCTGCTTGATAACCCTTAACCACTCTGCCTGCCTGCCTGATCACCCCCAACTTCCCTCCCCTGCCAGCCTGATCACCCCTAATTGCCTCTGCCTTAGCCGCCACCACTATGGCTTTGTCTGGAAGGAAGTTGGATGTCCGGAAGATGGCACGTTGACCCAGTCTAATTAGCATATTACCCTTTTATTAGTATAGATTATATAGGATAGGATTGCTTAAGTGGGGTAAGGGAAGCCTTTTTAGCAGGAGGAGATGCTCTTGACAGACAAAAATACATAATCCCTATATCTGGACTGATAGCCAGCCATATGCACTATACTACCAAACTGGTCATTAACAATTTGAACTGCTTTCTTACACCTTACACCAAACAGCTCTTGCCCTTAAAACTCCTCCTCAGGCCCCACGTTAGGTTCTGCCTTTGCATTTCACCCAGATTGGGTTCTGAATGGTCGATTTCTATGCCAGTCAGCATAAAAAAACTCTACCCCCTAGGCAGCCATTGGCTCCTCACAGTTCTGATTGGTTGGTTTCTATGCTAGTCAGTGTCTCCAGGCCTATCTGCGGGCCTGATCTGCAGCCGCTGCAGCAGCTGAGGATCAGGCCCTGCCTCTCTCTCTCTGGGACTCTCTCCAGGCCTAATCTGAAGCCTCTGTGGCAGCTGCTGATGAGGCCTTGCCTCTCTCTCTGGGTCTCTCTCCAGGCCTGATCCACAGCTGCCATGCCCGCTTCACCCTAACCACTCCCTGACACCCAATCCACCTGCTGGCCACCAGCCTTGCTGTGATAGGAGCCTGTTGGCGATGGGGGAGGGACCAAGAGGTACTCCATGCACTTTCTGGTGACTGTTATTCATCTGGTTGTTAATGTCTTGATGGCCCCTGGCCTTTTATAATATAGATAGTTCACCTTCTTCCTCTTAAAGTTATGTGAGCTATATAAATGTTTACTAACATCTTTTCCACCTCTGGTATTTAATGATTCCTTGAAAGAAGCAACTAGCTAAGGGAGGTGCTTCTTTATTAAAGAAAATGAGCAATTTCCACAGATTGCCTGTGTCCTCAAGGCCATTGTCTTGTGGGATATTTGGCTTCAGATTTGGACTGTGCCCACTTCCTAATTTTGTGGGCTAAACATGCCTGAACCTCTGATTTTTCATTTGAAAAACTAGGATCCAACTACTACTTACCCCATGATGTTGCTGTAGAGATTAAATGACAAAACACATGTAAAATACCCAGCTCAGTAAGTTGTATGTAGTAATTTCTCAATAGATATAGCAAAGTTAATATAACTATAAAATAATAATGGCTACAAATAGAATTACTGTAGAATTTCTGATGGTCCATTCATATAAAAGATACAAAATCTTATTTTATTATTTTTTTAAAAAATGGTTTCAATTCAACTTATTTATTTTTATTAAATTTATTAGGGTAACATTGATGAAATTATATAGGTTTCAAGTGTAAAATTCTATGATACATCATTTGTATATTTCATTGTATGTTTACTACCCCAAGTGAAATGTCCTTCCATCACCATAAATTTGATGCCACTTTACCCATTAATATTCCCCAGCCCCCTTCTCTCTGGTAACCACCATACTATTATCTGTGTCTATGAGTTTTTGTTTTCTTGTCTTGTTCATTCAATTGTTGCTTTTAATTTTATGTTCAATTGAAATCATATAGTTATTGAGATGTAACACAATCCCCTTCTAAACCTCAATGTCTTTTCTAAAAGAAATAGAACAAAAAAAACATCAGATTTATATGAAACCACAAAAAATCTTAAATAGCCAAAGCAATCCTGAGAAAAAAGAAAGAAGCCAGAGATATCATACTCTCCAGCTTCAAAATATACTACAAAGTGACAACAATTAAAACACCATGTTATTAGCAGAAAGAAAGACACACAGACTAAGGGAAAAAAAGAAAGCCTCTTCTTCATTAAATGGTGCTGGGAAAATTGGAAAGCCACATTCCACAGAATGAATCTAGACTCTTCTTTGTTCCCATATACAAAATTAATTCAAAACAGATCAAAGACCTAAATATAAAACTTGAAACAATAAATTACATATAAGAAAACATAGGTATAAATTTATACATCTTGGTCTTAGAGAGGAGTATATAAATTTGACTCCAAAGGCAAGGAAAATAAAAGCAAAAAAAAGAACATCTATACAGCAAAAGAAATATCAGCAAAACAAAAAGACAACCAGTGAATGGAAGAATATATTTTCAAATAACAGCTCTGAAAAGGGGTTACTATCCAAAACATATAAAGAGCTCATACAACTCAATACCAACAACTAGTAGTAAACAATCCAACAAAAAATAGGCAGAGTACCTTAACAGACACTTCCCAAGAAGATATACAAATGGCCAAAATATATATGAAAAGATGCTCAATTAAGGAAATGAAAATTAAACCTACAATGAGATACCACCTCACAACTGTTAGAATGGTAATAAGTATTGGTGTGGTTGTAGAGAACAATGAACCTTCATTCACTGCTGCTGTAAATGTAAACTGGTACAGGTACTATGGAAAACAGTGTCAAGGTTCCTCAAAAATTAAGTACAGAGTTACCATATGACCCAGCAACCCCTCTTCTAGGTATTTACCTAAAAATTTGAAAACATTTATTCTCAAAGATACATGCACCTCTATGTTCATTGCAGCATTATTCACAGTGGCCAAGAAAAGAAAACAACTGAAGTATCCTTCAATAGAGGATTAGATAAAGAAGATGTGGTACAGCTGAAATCGGTTTGGCTCAGTGGATAGAGGGTCGGTCTGTGGACTGAAAGGTCCAGGTTCGATTCCGGTCAAGGGCATGTACCTTGGTTGCAGGCACATCCCCAGTAGGAGACGTGCAAGAGGCAGCTGATCGATTTCTCTTTCTCATCAATGTTTCTAACTCTCTATCCCTCTCCCTTCTTCTCTGTAAAAAAATCAATAAAATATATTTTTTTAAAAAGATGTGGTACATATACACCATAGGATACCACTCAGCCATAGGAAAAGATGAAATACTGCCATTTGCAATAACATGAATGGATTTTAAGCATATCATTAAGTGAAATAGGTTGTATAGAAAAAGTCAAGAATCCCATGATTACTTTATTATTGTTTTACATGAGACCCATCCCAATGCTAGCAAATTCTAATCCAGAATCTTCTCCTTAGTTCCTCCAGAGGAGTTACTTAACATTGTCTCAACCTGCTAGTGCTTTAAACAGGGAGTTTCCTTCAAATTATGACCCGCATGATTCTGGCATTTCCATCAGGTCACACGTAAGAGGTCTTTTGACGTTTCTCTAGTTCCTATATAATTTTTTGTTATGTAGAGGCATTCCTTCAATTGAATAAATATATACTGAACATTTGGGTAAATACACTTCTTAGACACTGGAGAAGACTCAAAGATTTCAAAGAGAGATTCCGGCTTTTGGAAGTACATGGTTTTGTTAAAGGTGAGTAAGATAAGACATATTTAAAGTACATAATGCAATGAAACTACAAAACCTACAGTGTAGGAGGGTGCACTTGAGATAAATCTTAAAGAATTAGTAACATTTTATCAGCAAAATGGATAGAGGAGGGCTGCTTGAGAAAGAAAGAATCTCAAAAACAAAGATAGGGCTATAATAATGCACCACTATGCTTAATAAGACAGTATTAATTCAATTTTGATGTGTTCATCTTATCAGAGTAGAGTGAAAAGCCAATAAATGTTTTAAAGCAATGGAGGATCTGATCTAAGATGGGTAATAGAGGATATGACCTGAGATGGGATGGGTGACCTGTTTTTTTGTATAAGTGGTTTAAAAATTGTTTCAATTGCAATTGACACTGAATATTATATTAGTTTTAGGTATATGGCATAGTAGCGAACATTTATATAACTTAAGAAATGATCCCTTCACTCTACTTAGGACCCACCCAGCATAACTTAAGAAATTATCCCTTCACTATATTTAGGACCTCTATAGTTATTACCATGTTATTAATTATGTTGCCTATGCTGTACTTTACATACCCCATGACTATTTTGTAACTGCCAATTTGCACTTCTTAATCCCTTCACCTTTTTCACCCAGCTTCCCAACCCCTTTCCCATCTGACAACCATTAGTTTGTTCTCTGTATCTGAGTCTGTGTCTGTTCTGTTTATTTCATTTTTTAGATTCCACATGTAAGTGAAATCATATGATATTTGCCTTTCTCTGTCTGACATTTTTACTGAGTATAATACCCTGTATTTAGTTTTTATTTAACAATTTAACCACAGCTATTCATTCAACAGATTATGTGAGTCCCTCTTATGTGCCAGGCAAGTCTTTAATCTATATTAATAAAAGGATAATATGCTAATTAGACCAGGTCAACAGGCCATCTTCTGGACGTCTGACTTTCTTTCAGATGTCCGACTTCCTTCCAGACAAAGCCATGGTGGTGGAGGCTGAGGCAGAGGCAGTTAAGGGTGATCAGGCCGGCAGAGGAGAGAATTTAGGGGTGAGATCAGGATAGCAGGAGAGGGCATTTGAGGGTGACTAGGCCTGAAGAAGAGGACAGTTGGGGGTGACCAGGCCAGCAGGAGAGGGCAATTGGGAAAGAGATAAGACTGGCAGGGGAGGGCAGTTGGGGGCATACTGACCAGCAGGGGAGGACAGTTGGGGGCAATGGGCAGGCAGGCAAGTGAGTGGTTAGGAGCCAGTGGTCCTGAATTGTAAGAGGGATGTCTAACTGCTGGTTTAGGCCCGATTCCACTGGGGAGGGAAGTTAGGAGCAAGCTGCTGGCAGTCAGACATCCCCAGAGAGATCCTGATTGGAGAGGGTACCAGCCAGACTGTGCATGAATTTCACACAATGGGCCTCTAGTGTGTGTGTGTGTGTGTGTGTGTGTGTGTGTGTGTGTGTGTGTGTGTATGTATGTGTGTATATATATATATATATATATAGTAATATTTGTGATATTTAAAACAATACATACTCAGATGTAAGAGATGGGAGGCCACATAAGTGGTGGGTCTCAGAAACATATTCTGTACCTTCCTTAGGTCTTCATAATAAGAAATTTTTGGAAATTTCTACATGCCAATTTTGTATTACATGTTTTTCAAGACTAATTGGGTTAACTACCATACTAGCCTTATGAAGTAGAAACTATTATCCCATTTTACAGCTTAAGTACTAAGGCTCCTCAGTAGCCAATCACCTACTTAAGAATATACCACCAGAAAAATCACAGAACCAGAATTCCAACCCAGGGCATTCTTCTTCAAGAATTAGACTTTCAGCCACTATGTTACCTCGCCTCTTCTAACCACTTTCTATCCCATGCAAACCCCCAAACCTCTTCATTATAGAGAAGTACTCAAGGTGTGAGAGCATGGTTCCCAGCTTCTGTTTCTCCATCGCGGACCTGCCCAGCCATGGGCAGCTTCAAGGCATCAGACTCACTCTCTCTCTCAACACAGAAGGTGTCCAATCTTTTTATAGCTGGAAATATTTTCACACATTATCCAAATGTGCAAATAAAACTAAATGTCTAATGCCTCTATTTAGCTGTGTGGCTAAGTGTGCTTTTCATAACCTCCTTACACAGCCTGTTCTAAAAAAGGACTATCTGGAAAGCACCAATTGGAACTTTCATGTATACTTGTTAGTGTGCCACTTAGGGTCGAAGGTATTAAAGTTGGTCCCCTGCTATTTATTTTTATATTTTCTTGAAAAAAAATCTCATGAAATCTGGCTTGTTGCTGTATTGTTTTCATATGTTCCAATATTTCTATCATTAAGTTCTGGTTTCTGGGCTACAGATGCTATTTAAGAACCAGTTTCTTTTTGCAAGGTTAGAGAGGCTGTGAGTTGATATTTTAGTTAAGAACCGAAGTTCTGTTTTAATTTATTTGTACAGAGCAGCTGGCCAAACTCCAATTTTCTAATATGTTTATCATGTTTGCTAAAACTAGAGTTATCTTTCAAAGAGATATTTTTCAATTATTATAACCTCAAGTCCTTTCTGTTAGTCTTTTTTTTTCATTTATTATCTTAAGTTAACTATACTCCTGTTGAATTTAATATTTAACTTTGGGTCTACAGATACCAAATGAGAAAAACAAAAATCATTTTTACAATAAAAATAAATGATTTGTGTAATTATAAATGTGTTTTAATTTCAGGACTATATTCCAGGATTTTCACAATAGCTTTTTATAATTTTACTAGTAGCCCTGCACACCAATCCGTGCATTAGTAGTTCGCCAATAGCTTGCTGCCACCCTTCAGTAGCTCTCTGCCCACTGCCCGCCTGCCCTCCTGTCGCTCCCCACTCTTTCCCCGTCTACCCCCTCATAGCTTGCTGCCCTGTCCCCTCCTGTAGTTCTTCGCTGCCCACTTGTAGCTCATTGCTCCACCCTCTTGCTGATCGTTTATACGGTCAGTTGTTATGCTTACAGTGTAACGGCCATTTGAATATTACATCTTTATTATATAGGATTTTATTTTTATGCACTCAAGAGAAAGAAAATAGGGGAGAGGAAGAGAGAAAAATATTGATTTAAGAGTGAAACATCCATCAGGTGCCTTTCCCCCACTGGTGATTCAGCCTGCAACCCAGGCATGTGCCCTGATCAGGAATTGAACCAACAACCTTTCAGTGCATGGGATGATGCTCTAACCAACTGAGCCACACCTGCCAGGGCATAATAGCTCTTTATATCTATAATAATAAAAGTATAATATGCTAATTAGACCAAATGTCCTTCTGGACATCCTTCTGGATGACCTTCCAGACAAAGCTGGGGCTGTGAGGGAAGCCTGGGTCCCCCGCACCTGCCTGCAGTCAGAGAGAAGCCCAAGTCCCTGGTTCCAAAGGGAGGCCGGTGCCAGCAGCTGGGGGGGAGGAAGGCCTACTCCTGCATGGATTTCATGCATCAGGCCTCTACTTTTAAATATAAAATCCCTATGTTGAAACAATGTGTGAAAACATTTGTAAATAGCAACAACACTAGTATTGTCTATGGTGATTTGACAAACTGCATTATTGAAAACTGGATGCTCTCTAACATTTCAAGGTTCTGCTATTCTATTACTGCTTGTAGGTAAGTCAGTGCTTTCCAGGATATAGGAAAAAAATCATGCTTCCAAAGAAAGCAGCGGGAGTTAGAAAATGAGTTCCAATAATTCTTACATTTGGGTGTTAGAAGTATACACATAATTGAAAAATAATAATTAACTATCTGTGGTTTAACAATGAGCAATTCAAATAAGATCTTACTTTCTCCACTTAGAAAAATACAGATATGTCAAAATAATACTGTAGATATTAGTAAGTGAGATAAATCTGGGCTTCATTCATTTGTAGCAATAATACTGTCTAAAGCTGCATCTAATCTAAGACTTGGAAGTCCCAGGGACATAAACATCTTAAGGGTAAGACACTAAAGCAGTGGTACTCAATCTTTCTAGTGCCACAACCCTTTCATACAGTTCCTCATGTTGTGGGGACCCCCAAACATAAAATTATTTTCGTTGCTAATTCATAACTATAATTTTGCTACGTTATGAATAATAATGTAAATATATGTGTTTTCCGTTGGTTTGAATGAGAACCTGCTAGCGGTTCTCAACCTGTGGGTCACAGGTTGAGAACTACTGCTGTAGAGCCTAAAATCATCAGAAAACACAGATATTTACATTACAACATGAAGAACTGTATTAAAGGGTCGCAGCATTAGAAAGGTTGAGAACCACTGTGTATCAAAGTCAATGACAGGATGTTCTTTCTTTTTCGGGGCTAAATTTCTAATGAGAAAAATAACTATCACTTGTGTCTGAACTGTTTGTGATTTTGTAATCAGAACATACTATATTTGTACATATTTAGAGAAGTACTGTGGCAAGCATTTTATTTCTGTCAAACACTTTCTTTTATTTATTTGATTATTATAAAAAATCTAAAAAGTTCATTTTACATGTGCCTTTTCTCTTTAGGGGAAGCCTCTTAAGTCCTTGAGCATGGCTGCCCTACAATGCTGTGTATCTCGCCACCTGGATCACGCATTAAGGATTCTTATAGCAAGTGGGATCCATTGTTTCCCAAACCTTCAAAATCAGTCTATGCATTCCAGAATCCAGGAACCACTAAAATGTTAGTCCTGCTAACTGACAGGTCCCTTTAGATATGTAAATGTGTGCTGGGCCCCTTGCAAAGGGACTGCTATCACATCCCCACCAAACTGTGTGTTCCCCCCAAAAATGCCTTTGGAATCTTGTGCGTTCAGGCAGCATACATTTTTTTTTTTATCAATTCTTTCATTCAAATAGCCACCCTATGCCCTGGGATTACTAAAATGTGTTATTTCCCATGGTATCAATTAACTTTGTTGTCAATATTTGGCATCTATCATGTGATACTTTTTCCAGTTTCCCCTAAACTTGCAGATGAAGGAAGTAGTTTGCATTCTGAATACAAATTGGAGCCATAGAATAGATGTTAATCCATTTAAGGACCAGGTTCTTTTCATTCTATAAGATTCTAAAATACTTTATTTGAATTAACTAATCTACTTAAAGAAGCAATCTAACAATCAGAAAAGGGTTGGACAGTCTTCAACCCAAGTTCTGGTCACAAAGCTATTCTCGATGTGAAAATGAATTTGGAAAGTTTTAGTTGGGGTGACCATACCTCCTGTTAGCCTTGTCTGGCTGTTCTGGTTTATGTCTGTTGTTCTGGCATAACTATGAATAATGCCCTCTCCCCTTTCAAGAGTGCCCTGTTTAGATAATACATTTTATATAATCTTCTGTTTTTTAGTATAATTGGGGTAGAAAACACTAATAATTCTAAAATAGAATAGAGATGCATCAGTTAAAAGTGGGAGTAGTCTCATAACCAGGAAGTGTTGTCCAGAAAGATTGGTGGGTATCAAGCAGGGAAGGGGGCTTCACTATCATGCAAAACCTAGAGAGGCAGAAGGATCTTGGATGATCACTGATGATTCAGACAGGCTAGCCTAAGCCAATGGCCTTGAGAAGTTAGGGAGCTTGTTCAAAGTCAAGTAGCTGGGCAAAATTACTCCATGAACAGATTTAGCATTAAATAGACACAAAATTAATTCTCACTAGTGTCCCTTTAAAAGTGCAATAATATGTATCAAGCTTCCTTAATTTATCTCAATCGCCTATTATGGATATCTCTTCCATAAATTTATCTGAGTCCCTTATTATACATTATATGCTAAGCCTAAACCATACACTGAGTTAATTCCATACACCCTTGCTGTTGGAAGTAGTGTTGCTCAATTGAATGAAAATAATTCTTTTCAAATCTTAAAGAATGCCATCTGGTTCTGATATTCTAGATTTTGGTGAATATGTTCATATTTACTCTAGACTTATAAGTTTTAATAACATGCCATCTGGAAAACATTTCCCATACTGGAACACTATTTTTATTACACCCTAATATTGTATCCCTTTTAGTATTCTGGTTATCTTAGGGAATTTTCCTAGAATAACTTTATATTGCCTATTTCAGTGTGGAAATAAATTCCAAATCATGGTCATGGACACAAGAGCATGTTGTAAAATAGGATATTCTCTAGATTCTTGATTGTAAAAAACAGAAACTTACTCCATATAGCTTAGATAGATGGGAGTTTATAATTTGATAAAATGTCAAGCATAGCCTTAGAAAAACTCAAAGAATGTCAGATCCTGAAGGGGCTCCTTCTAGCTCTCTCTTTGAATTCTGCTTCTGTATTTTCCACCTCATTCTTTTTGACTGCCCATTCTATCCTCACCCATTCACTTTCTAATGCATGTGTATCTTGCATATAGTCTTGCATACACAGATCATTCTATGTGCCACATACCAATTGTGAAACTCATCATTGACTGGCTCAAGTCTTTGTGCCACTTTGTTCAAACACTTCAGAAAAATAATATGATTGACCTCTATCCAATGAGTAGGTTAGCTCACTTTTGATTAGGACTCCATAGCTAATGAATTAATCTGTGAGAATAATAGGAAGGGTTCACCTGATAGGTGTGGCTACACTTCTAGAAGCCAAGGGAGAGGCATGACTGTGGATTCTAGGAGGCAAGTAAGCATATCCAGTACAGGGCAGAAAAAACAACTCACACTTGATTTTAATCCCTTTGGGGGTGATGCCCTATATTCCAAAAACAGCTACCACTTCTGTTTGATCATTTGTCAAAAATTATTATTTGTGTCATTGTACTGAGGCACCTTCACAGGTCTTTTCCCTCAAAGGGCAATAAGATAATAAATATTGTCACTATTGATTTTATAGCTTTTCAAATGATGATATGGAATAACAATCACCTGAGTGTGAAATGCTTAGTGGGATATTACAAAGTCTGAAAAAAAGTAAGCATAAAATAAAACACACACACACACACACATATTTCCAAATATATACAATTTATCATCGCCTTTTTGCATTTTAGTATCTGTATTTATTTTTAATTTTTAAAAACTGATTTCAGAGACAGGAAGGCAGAGGGAGAGAGAGATAGAAACATCAGTGAGGAAAGAGAATCATTGATTGGCTGCTTCCTGCACATCCTCTGGTGGGAATCGAATGTGACCACCTGGTTCATGGGTCATGCTCAACCACTGAGCCACACCTGCCAGGCTAGTGTCTGTATTTCAAACAGGAGCATACCATACTTGGTAAACAGTTGCTTCTTGAGTAACCAACTCTAATTCCTTATTAGAATAAAACACAGCTCAACCAATGAGTCTGTATTACTCATATCTGCAATTATTAATGTGTCTCATTAAAAGGCCATATGTGAGGTTTTGCCAACAAACCAGTACAGAGGTTCAGTTGAAGTACATTGTCCCAAATAAATCAGTCTGTTCTACTTTTAGAGTCCTGGATACTGGCTCTGCCAGAGATCTCAGATTTAGTTTGTACGCACACATGCCCCTAAAAATTGCTCCCCTGAATATACAGGTCTCCACTGGGAACCTCTTTTTATTGCCTTTAGTTTGCCAAGTGAAAAGCAGTCAATCAAAACCACTTGATGATGTGTCAGTGGTGGAATCTTGTAGAACTATAAAGGTATGAACATTGGCTATTTTCAAGAAGATAGCAGTAAAAATGAGGCTGGTGTACAATGACCTTGACAATAAGACATAAAACCTCAGATTGTTAACCAGGATAAAACACTATGTTTTTATCTGGGGTTTACATGACAAGGAACAATATATTTATACTGTGATGTAAAGCTTAGCTTGAGGGCAGCTGAGGACTGCCCAGATCAGTTACCAACTCCCCAGTAAACATCAAATCCACGAAAATCTTAGAGAAAATACATCTCAGACTTTGTCAAATAGCTCCAAAATGGTCTGAGCTCCTCAGAACATCTGATTCAAGTCGGGGCATGTGTGTGTGTGTGTGTGTGTGTGTGTGTGTGTGTGTGTGTCCATCCTCTGGTCACCTCATGTTCAATGGCAGAGCTCAACAAAAAAAAAAAAAGGAGAGTCCCTGTGAAAGGCATTTTTATATACCCCGAAGGACGAGAAAAAGGACAGGTTCAAGCAGCAAAGGGACCACGCATTACGTGGTGGAGAAGTAATATGCTTTGAAGAGACTAAAAGTTACTTCTCCACAGGACAGTTGTGAAACACAGACACATAATTCAACCACTAATGCCGACCTGGCAATAAAGACAGAATGCTTTATGAGCCCCCAAAATAGATCTCTTTTAACTTCAAATACCTGTGCCAAGCACTTATGTTACCTTCCTTTTTTTCCATTAACATTTCTATATTTTTTAAATATACAACATTAGTAAGAAAGCAACCAGGGATTGTCCTCTAAAATTTAACTTCTGCAACATTTAACATGAAATATGTCTGTTGTGATCATATTTGATAGCCTATAGACTTTTTACCCCCTGGAATGAGGCAAGGCTGGGGCAGACCTTACCAGTTGATCAGGACCTGCTCTTAAATTCCAGGCTGCAGACCACAGCTCATGGTTACTGGCGGAGGGGGGGGCGGGGGAACAGGGAGGTGGGGAGGGGATGGGGGGAGCGGAGGGAGGGGAGGAGCAGATGAAACTTTGGTATAATCTTCCAAACTGGGAAGCCCTTTTCCAGTGCACATCACGGCTCTCCCCACTTTTAGAGAGACCAATTAACTCTTCCGTATGTTCCAAACATGTCCCCAATGGGTCTCATTCTCACAGCAACCTAAGAGGGTACTATTATAGTTTATGAGATTTTTGAAAGTTATGTAAGTAGTATGCGATTTTGAAAAATGAAAAGTAAATTATGAAAAAAAAATTATAAAATGAAAAAAAGGAAACACTACCACTCACACACAAAGAGGTAACCAATATTCCCTGTGCTTTGAGTAACTTTCTGAAATCTTTTATTCATGGGTCTTGGCTTTTTTATTTTATTTTATTTTATTTTATTTTATTTTATTTTATTTTTGTCTTCTGAAACATTTTATTTCACATTGTGTCTTAGACATTTCTCCACAACTATTTTATTTGCATTCCCCATATCAAATTCATTTTCCCATTGCTCATTGCCACATCTAAGTCATTTGCATTCTTTTATTGGCAAAATAGTTTTCCACTGAATATCAGAGACTGTATTATTTACTTGACTAGTTTTCTCAAAATTTGGTTTCTAGTTTTTCACTAATAATAATGATATGATGGGTATCCTTGAACTTCTTTGAATATTATACTTGCAAGTGACACTGCTTGGTTAAAATGAGTAACATTTTAAATTTTATAGGCATTACCACATTTTTGAAGTGAGGATTTCAGTGCCATTTTACTTGGTGGGGAAATGAGTTCAGAGAGGTTAAGATCTATTGCAAAAGTCACAAAGCTGGGAAGCTGAGCTGCAAAGCAAGGAGTTGGAATCATGTTTGTCTGGTCCACAGCTTCACCACGTCAACTCTTGTCACCGGATTTCATAAAACCTTAAAGGTCTAATAAGTAATTTAGTAAGTCATTCTTAAATGTCCGGAAGGGACAGACTCAGTTTGGTACTAGCATGAACAATAAAAACATTTATTCAGGATAAGACAAACTATTGATCCACTCCTTTTTACAAGGGACATGAGATTCTAAGAATGTTCAAATATGATATTTACCAAAAAATAAATATTCCCTACTACTCATGGAGGTATGCCATTGAGAGCTATGGTAAACAAGATTGACAGGAGTTCTATATTTTAGTTGGAAATTAAGATATTAACCAAATTATCCTAAAAATTAAGATAAAATTATGCAGTTGTGTGCTCCCTTAACAACAGGGATAAGCAATTTCATTGTTGTATGAACAGCATAGAGTGCACTTACCCAAACCAAGAGAGAAAACATCAAATCCAGATTGTTACTGTGCTGAACATAGGAGATAATTGAAAAAAATGGTATCTGTGCATCAAACTCAAAGATACATATAAAAGATAAAAAAAAATGGTACACATGTACCAGAGACCATGAATAGAGTTGCTATTCATGGAAGTTCTCTGGGTGAGGCAGTGAGTGAGTGATGAGTGCCTGTGAAGGCCTAGGGCATTTCTCGGTTGCTTTCTAAGCACTGTACTCTTAGGCTACACTAAATTTATAAAACACAAGATTAAATCAAGCACAAGGCAAAATGCAATCAAGAGACCAGATAAACACAAGATGTATGAGGGTGCCACCAGAGTAACGTGGCATGCTGTTTTATAGCACACCAGTTTTCATAAGTAGAAGAAATACACTCACAAATAATGATAAATCATATAGTACATGCATAAACTAGAAACAGCCATTTGTTACTATTATCAAGTATTATCTACTGTACATATTGTACATGCTGTAATTTATACAACTGGCAGTGCAGGGTTTTGTTTACAACAGCATCACTGCAACTGTGAAAAATGGGTTGTGCTATTACATTATGATGCAATGATGTCACTAGGCAATGAGAATTTTTCAATTCAATTTTAATCTTACAGGACCACTACTGGATATGCAGTCTGTCATTGAATAACAAGTCTTAGACAGTGCCTAACTGTAATCCTATCTAATAAAAGAGTAATATGCAAATTAACCATCACTCTGTTATACCCCAAAGCCACACCCACCAGCCAATCAGGAGCAAGTATGCAAATTGACTGGGGCCACAGAGAAGCAGAAGGGAGGGTTTGGTTTTCCTGGCAATGGAGGAAGCCAAGCTTTCCACATACCCTGGAAGGCGTAGGCCTCCACTCAAAGCTACAAAGTTTAAATTATAGAAGATAAATAAATCCCAATAAAAATGGCAGCAGCCTCAGAGTTGGAAAGAGCAGTAGACTAGGGTTTCCCCCAGCAATGGAGGAAGCCAAGCTTGCCACACACCCTGGCCTGTCTTGGCCTCCGCTTAAAGCTACAAAATTTCAATTATAGAAGATAAATAATTCCCAACAGAAATAGCTGCCATCATGGAGGGAGCAGGAGAATTGGCTCTGCTCCAGTCTACAAAGTTTCAACTGTAGAAGATAAATAAATCCCAGAAACCAGGCCCTCCACTTGGGTCGCCAGGGTGCATGGCCAGCCTGTAAGCCACCACAGGCCCCTCGCCCAGGCCACCCCATACCCGAAGGGAACCCTACCCTGATCTGAGACACCCTTCAGGGCAAACCAGCTGGCCTCCACCCATGCACCAAGCCTCTATTCTATCTAATAAAAGAGTAATATGCAGATTGACCATCATTCCAACACACAAGATCCTGCCCCCATGTGGACATAAGATGGCCACCACAAGATGGCCAGAGGGGGAGGGCAGTTTGGAGGTCCCAGGCCTGCAAAGAATGACAGTTATGGGTGATCAGTCAGCAGGGGAGGACAGTTGGGAGGAACCAGGCCTGCAAGGGAGGCAGCTGGGAGCAATCAAACCTGTAGGGGGGAGGGCAGTTAGGGGGGACTAGGCCAGCAGAGAAGGGAAGTTGGAGGTGACAGGGCTTGCAGGGAAGGGCAGTTGGGGGAGAACCAGGCCTGCAAGGGAGAGCAGTTGTGGGGGACTAGGCCTGCAAGAGAGCAATTAGGCATCAATTAGGCTGGCAGGGGAGTGGTATGGGCGTGATCAGGTTGGCAGGCAGAAAGGGTTAGGGGCAATCAGGAAGGCAGGCAGGCAAACAGTTGGGAGCTGCTTCTGAGAGAGATGTCCGAGATTGGAGAGGGTGCAGGTAGGGCTGAGGAATACCCTCCTCCCCCATGCACAAATTTCATGCACCAGACCTCTAGTTGACAAATAAAATCACATCATTGATGGGAGGGCTTATAGGATAGGATTCAGAATAGAATTCCTCAGTAAATTCTGATTGTGTTGAAATTTTTAGGCCGGGTGGGAGTGACTAGAGGAGAAAGGAAGAAAAATACTTTCAGTTCTAAGGAAAGAAAAAGTATATGTAAAGGCCACAGTGAGAGGAAACGGTGCAAGTTCTTAGAACTGAACAAAGCCCACATCGTCCTAATAAAGGAATGGAGAAGATGTAAAGAGATCCCCAGGCTTGGAGGGCCTGGTGAGTCTAAGGAAGAAATATTATCTTTAGTAAAACAGGGGCCATGAAACTGTTTTTAGGAGGATGTATATCAAATGGCAGCAGATTAGACAACGATTATTTAGATCCCAGATGCAACACTCAGAAATATCTTACATAATAAAGAGGTAATATGCAAATTTACCATCATGCCGTCCCATGATGGCAGCAGCCACAGCAGGGGGAAGGGAGGGCTGGCTGCTCTGCATGCCTGCTGCCAGAATCCCCACCACCCAACCAGGGACCTTGGGTCCTCCTGCACCCCCCACTGACTGCTTGCCAAGGCTCGTCCAATGAGCTGCCCATCCCCCTCTTCCTCCCTCCCCCAAAGCTGAACCCTGACTGTGGTGTCCAATAAATTGGAAGTTATAACTCATATTGTTGAGAGTATCCTCCATTCCTCAGCTGGATCACTTTGTGTGCCTACCTCTGGAGTCCCCTCAACCCCGCGGGGAGCCTCAGGTCCTCCTGCACCCCCTACTGATAGAGGCACAAGCAAGCCTCAAATGGTGGCTGCCCAGCCACCCAGAGCCAGTCTGAGGCACAGGCAACCTTGGATAGCAGCTGCCCAGCCACCCAGGGCTGACCAGAGGCTCACATAACCAGGGTCGGCTGAGGCTTGCACTGCCAAGCAGTGGCAGCAACAGAGGTGTGATGGGGGCATCGCTTTCCCCTAATCACCGGGTCTCCTCCCACCCCTGAGTGCTCCCAGACTCTGAGAGGTGCCCAGACTGGGCTGAGAGACTCCCTTTCCAATGCATGAATTTTCATGCACTGGGCCTCTACTACAAAATATAAATACAAGTGAACCATACCTGATGAGCTCATGCCTTCTCTCTTTCACTCCCCCTTAAATAGCAATTTACTTAAATGACATTGTTAAATCTAAAGTACAGTGTAAATTATCACCATCATCATCAGGGGACAGCAATAAATATGAAGAGTTAAATTAGAGAGCTTTCCAAATCAACTTAACAACAAATGCTGACATCAATTTAAAATTAGCCAACGACATGAGCAGTACAAGTAGCCACTTGGGGAAGCACATTTTAGGAAGAATTCACTTAGGCCAATCGAGTGTGGCAGCTGCTTCAGGAAAGTGATTCTGTCACTAACCTCATAACCTCAGACTCTCTCTCTCTCTCTCTCTCTCTCTCTCTTTCTCTCTCTCTCTCTCTCTAAGCCTTCTAAATATGAAGGTTTCAGTGCGAAGTCAAGTTTTCCAGGAGCACACACAGTAACATAGTTTTATTGGCTAAACTTCTCCCTCTCAGACATTTATACAACTGAAAGAATAACCTAGATATTAACACCATGCACAAACATCTGGAATGCGAGCCTTTATGCCAGTTGTAACATCCTGATCATGGATCAGCAGGAGGATGGGACAGTGAGCTACAAGCAGGCAGCGGAGAGCTACAGGAGGGGACAGGGCAGCAAGCTATGAGGGGGGCGGGGTCAGGGGTTGGGGGAGCTGCAGGAGGGTGGGACAGGAGGCAGAGAGCTACTGGAAAGTGGTAGCAAGCTACTGGTGAGCTGCTGGTGCATGGATTCGTGTAAAAAGACAACTTTTATTATGCAAGGTAAGAACCCATATAAAAATGTTGACATTTATTTATAGGTACTCGCTTGGGTATGTGTGTAAATGTACCAGGCATAGTGCTACACATTTGGTAAACCAGAAAACAAAACTTAAGTCTGCTACCCACATGGAATATTACAGTGTGGTGTCAAAGATAGATATTAACCAATGTCAACAGACAACAAGTTCTGTCCTCGTGGAAGTGGTATAACTTTATTGTTGCTATATCATATTGGTCACACAAACCTGGTATATAGAGGAGAGAGACTATATAAGGCTGTGGATTCCAGGAAGTAAGAATCACTGGGGCCCTATAGAAAACTGGTTACCATAGGCGGTCTCTGGCCCCCAGTGGTTCCACATCTCTTCCAGTGCAAAATATAACCCTCCTCTCCCAAAGCCAGTGCAAAGCTTCATCCCATTCCAAAACCTCATCCCATTCAAAAACCTCATCCCATTACAAAATCTCTTTGGCTCAAAGGTCAGAATCTCATCTAAATCAAGTGCAGGCATATAAGGTGCTTCTTAAATACAGCTCCTTGGGTACAGTCCTCTTGATCTAGAGACCTACGAAGTAAAAAGACAAGTTTTCTGCTCCCCATATAACATAAAGTGGTGGGACAGGTATAGGAAAACCACTAGAGACATTCCTGTTCCAAAGGGGTGGGGACAATAAGTATACACAGATCACTGGACAGAGCAATTAGGAAACCCAACCAGAAAAATGTGCCAAGTTCTTTGATTAGACAGTTTTACTGGGATGACTTCTCATTGGGTCTGGATTCAGCCCTCTGGTTCATCCTTTCTTTTCCATGAAAGGTAACCTGTGTTTTCAATAGCATAGTTTCTCAACCTGCTTTTCTTTTTATATTGTCATCATCTTAATCTCTAACAGCGTTCAATCAGAGCATCAAAACCAGCCAGGCTTTAGTGAGGGGCAGTGGCCCAGGAAACACCAGGGCCCTATAGAAAGAAACCGAGTTGTTTGGCCTCAAGGTGAGAAATGGAGGGATAGCCGCCATTGTCCCTGTGTTGAGCTCTCTTCCCACTTATATTTTATTCTTAATTGTATCGTTATGCCTGGCCCATATTACTCATGATATAAACAATAACTTTTGACTGGTTTATAAGTAAAAAACTGTTCTTTATCTTCCAAGATTGCTTAAAACCCAATCAATTAAATAGCAGAATTCAAAAAATTTAGCAGTGGTATATATGGTAGGAATATCACAAATCTGTCCTCTTCTCATGAAATTGTCATATTGATGATAGTCACATAAGATTAGACAACAGATAACAATTTCCACGCCTGGATTATAATTCCTATTTCTAACATCATGAAGCCATATAACTTCCTTCTGTGAATTTCCCAGTATTATTCTAGATCAAGTCTGTAAACAGCGGACAAAAATTATTTATGCAACTCATAGACTAAGCAAGATTTCTCAACCTTATTAAATAAACCAAGAAAGTTTTACTAAAGAAAGGGTCAGAACATCTATGGAAAGGTCAGAACAGGAACCAATTAAGCATTTCTGACCACAAGCATAATTAGAAAAGTCTTGGAGAGGTAATGTCAGAGTGTGGCATTACCAATTAAACCACCAAGATAAAGAGAGACAACATTAATTAATGTTCTAATTGGAAATCTAGTTTTATTATCATTATGTTGAAAAAGAAAAGTAGACATACAACTGTGCTCAAAAACCGCTTTATTTTGAATTAACTTGGGTCCTTCAAGAAGACAAAGTGAAGGCGGAGTGAACTATTCCTCCATTTTCCCCAGACAACTCGATTGCCCGTGGGAAAATGTGGAGATAAGACTTAAAGGGAAAGAAAAATACATTTGATTTCACTTCTCTGTTACCCTGTTCTACCTCTGATGCTTGCCTTTGTTTAGACATTGCTTGATGGAAGACATAATTATCTTCCTTTCACTATTGCTAGCATACTTAAAGGAATTTGTTGCCTTAGCTGGTTTGGCTCAGTGGATAGAAATCAGCCTGCGGACTCAAAGGTCCCGGGTTTGATTCAAGTCAATGGCACATGCCTGGTTGTGGGCTGGATCCTCAGTAGTGGGCATGCAGGAGGCAGCTGATCAATGATTCTCTTTCATCATTGATGTTTCTATCTCTCACCCTTCTCCCTCCTTCTCTGAAATCAATAAAAATATATTTTGTTTTAAAAAAGGAATCTGTTTACTGTTTACTGTTTCTATTTGCCTGTGTGAAAAAAATATGCTCAATTTTCAAGTTAAATAATTCAGAAAACATGGGGTAGGGAAAAAATGGTTTATTTTCACCCATCTTTTTTTCTTTTTTTAGAATATAATGCACTGACTTACTGTAAATTATCACTTACACACATTACACTATGTACTATTAACCGAGTCAGTGATTAATCATGCTGTTTTATAATTTTCAGAATTTATACACAGAGAGATTGGGGGGATTCATAATTTTAATTAAATTGTACACATTTTAAATAAATATATTGATGTCAGAGACCTAGATGACTGGCATAATAATATAGGAATAATTTAAATCCTGTTTAGTCTCTTAAGAATGTTAAAAGCACTTACTCCTAATGAGATATGAAAGACTATTTTGTAAAAAAATATACATCAGGGAAGAGCAGTCCTTGTCTTTTCAAAATAGTATTAGTAAAAAAGCAGGTAGGAAGTTACACTAAAGATGTCTCACATTTTTAAAAAGATATGAGAAATTAAAAAGCAAGTTACATGTGGCAAAAAGATATATTGATTTGAGTTTACCCTAGTACAGCAAGTATATCCTCTAGCTCAGAAAAATCTATTTTTATTAAAATGCATTTCTCCCATCATTTCTCTCTCATTGGAGAAACTTAATTATCAAGAGCAAAGTGAAACATAAGAAAACTAAGCATGTTATTTAAAAATATTATAAGACTAAATTTCCCCATACTAAAGTCTCACTACAAAAAAATATTCCTTTCCAACTTGCCTTCGTCTTCTTCCTGCAATTTTAACTTATCATAATTTCAGTGTACATTATTTGCTCTTCTGAAGTTTGAAATTACTCTCATATACTTAATTTGAACCAACTGTACTAATCTTATTCAATGGACATTATTCTCACTTCTCCAAAATGAAATCTCCTTACACAAACATGATCCTTAGAATATCTCTGACTGAATAAAAATTTTTACTTCTAATGAATGTTAGCCATTTTATTATTCAACCACTCAGACCATGAATAACTGCTGTCGATGTTCACACTACATGCTTATCTGTACTTCCTCAGCTATGAGTATACTGATAATTGCTCTCCCTATAGCTGGGGTAAGGTGTCAGGATTTCCTGCATTTTTTGTGCCTTTTTGACTTCCCTTTTATATTTTCCCACAAGTTTTCTTTTAACTGGCTTCCCTGTTTCTGTTTCTTCTTCTGCCTATATCTGCAAAACCCATCCTCCAAAATTATGTTAATTTTCTGTTGCTGTGTAACAAATTGATACAAACTTAATGGCTTAAAAGAGCACCCATAGATTATGTCCCAGTTTCTGTAGATCAGACATCCATATGGTTTGGCTAGGTTTTCGGTTCCAGCCCTCACAACACCAAAATCAAGGTGGTGACCACGCTGGGGACTTGCCTGAAGGACCTCTGATAAAGAAACTACTCACAACCTCATTCCAGCTATGAGCAGATTTCAGTTCCTGATCATTGTAGGACTGATGTCCCCATTTCAGCCAGACAGGTAATTGGGTCCTTTAGATATTCGCATCTTCTAACCAACAACAATGTGTATTTCAGTTCTCTTTGTGGTCCTCTTCTGCTTTCTTCTTCTGCCAGGAGCTGGGGAAAGTTCTCTGATCTTTGGGACTTACTTGCTTAGATCTTGAAGTTGATTCCTAGAAATTCTTAACTCTAATATCAACACCTACAGAAAACTTTATGGTGTCCATTCATTCATTTCTTCCTTCAATTTTTTTCTCCGTCTTTCTTTGTAGAATTGTCCCTTCCACAGCATCCCACTGAAAATTAAAGCATCATCACACTGTAGCACACACTGTCTGTCTATCATTCTAGAAGAATCCGTAACTATGTAACCACTGTTCTGAGGCCAGTGACAAGCAGCATAACAGGTGCTCATCTAATAAATGCATGTTGAAACATTAGTATGTGCTTTAAAACGTAAGAAAAATAATTTATGTGCAATGTAAATTATAGTATTGAAGTGTAAAATAAGCATTCTTCATTCATAAAATTCTTAGCTAAACCATACTACATATTTAATGAGAATTTTACATGCGCTAAAAGTCAATAGAAAATTATTTGAAAAATGATTAAGATACATTACTGATGTGATAATTGCTCTATCTCATTTAATCAAGACAATTACATTTTACAGATCAGGAAACTGAGACTTTAGAGACTTTGAAGTTGCCTGAGGTCAAGCATCTACAAAGAAGCCACCATAATATCTGAACATTCTAGCTGCTGAGCCCCTCTATTATTTTCTTTCCTTATTGAACACTTATTATATTCCAGGAATTGTTCTAATATTTTCATTAATGAGACTTGGGTCCCTACATACTGTTAGAAATAATATCTTTATCATAAGAATTTATTGCACTCACTACATAAAATCAAGTCATTACTTCATGAAATAATATTATAAATTGATGTTTATGTTTCATAAGCATTTAAAAACATCCATCACTGACCTTGATTTTATGTGAATACTGTATATTTACAAAGACATGTGAATTGTCATAATTACCATGACAATGTACTTCCTGACATGCGAGTCATTGTAAACTGTGTGTGGGAAAAACCGATGAGAACATTTAAACAAGGAAATTCCATCTTGCCCAACTGTGATCTCATGATATGGAGGACACTGTGTGAACCACAGAGGGTGAGAATGAAGAAGCCACTCATTTTCAGTGTCACCATAGCAAGAATCTGTGCTTAAGAACAACTTGTGTGTTTGTGGGGTTTTTTTTTTTGTTGTTGTTGTTATAAAACAATGTGATAGTCAAATATAGCATACTTTAATTCTTAGGGGCTATAGAGTAACATTCAAAACCAGCCTGTCAAAGCTACAGAGGACAGAGCATAAACCTGGCCAGGAATTATATGACTTCCTAAATTTACACATTTTACAATATAAATCAGTACCATACTTCCTTTACAATACAAAATATATAAATATGCATCACTGTCAATCCTGAAATGGCTCTGAAAAAGTACAATTGCTGAAACCATAGTGAATTATAAGGTTTTGTTACAAAAACAAAACAAGCAAAAAATAAAAATAAAAAAAAGATACCTCCAACGCAATCCTTAGGAATCTATACCAATAAAAAGATAATATGCTAATTAGACTGGGTCTATTGGACATCTTCCCAACATCCGACTTCCTTCTGGACAGTTAGGGAGTGACCAGGCCGGCAGGGAGAAAATTAGGGGGTGATCAGGCCAACAGGAGGGTATTTAGGGGGTGGCCAAGTAGGCAGGGGACCAGTTAGGGGCCAACCAGGCCAATAGGGGACTAGTTAAGGGGTGAAGAGGCCGGCAAGCAGAGGAGTTAGGGGTGATCAGGTAAGCAGGTAGAATGGTTAGGGGCGATCAGGCAGGCAAGTAGAGTGGTTAGGGGTAATCAGGCAGGTAGGCAGGAAAGCGGTTAGGAGCCAGAGGTCCCGGATTGCGAGAGGAATATCTGACTACCAGTTTAAACATCCAAATGTTTAAAGACTTAAATTTCTCATCTTATTTGTTGTACCTTTGCCATTCATAATCAAATCTGAATTCATATAACTGCAAGGAAATGTTCATTAGAGAGAAGAGAAAACCAATTTCTATAAATAATAAATCATGTTTATAATGGCCTTCTGTGTGAACCCAGAGTTAAGGCCAGAAACAGAATTTATACTACAGGAAGATTGTTCCTAACTCATAAAATGACTATTTGCAGATACAGGCATTTAGTTTATGTAATTATATATAGAAACAATATCCTATATTCTCAAAATTGATACTGAATCCTAGTATATAAAAATCCCGGTGATCCAACCTCTTCACAGCATTCATTTCTAGTCACCACCAGCTCTCCCCTCCTGTAATCATACACTTGCATATTTAATATTAAAAGAGAAAGAGTGACAGATTTTGTTTTATCTTCTCAGGCATTTTTTTTCTCCATCAAATTTTATGTGAATAAGCACACAATTTTAATTTTTAGGAACTCAGCGTGCCCATAAATATTCACCTGGTTGATGCATCAGATTTGAGTTTTCTGTTGCCATCATCACATCTTTTTAATGTTTATTATTGGATTAAATTTCAGACACAACTCATGAATTGATCATGCCAACAATGCTGAACAAGCGTGGACTGCCTCAGGAGCTGACGTGGGGAGTAAGTCTCAGCTTCATTTGGTAATGAGCTCCTCATGAATTTCAGGTATCTCAAAAGAGAAAAATTGATTAAGATGCTGTGAAGAGATGTAAAATTTCATATGTGTAAAAAAATGTTCTATTCCTTCCTTTCATATAAATCTTGGGAATATTCCAGGTCTATTTTTTTAAAATATGTTTTCATTGATTTTTTAGAGAGAGAGGAAGGCAGAGAGAAAGAGAGAAACATCAATGAGAGAGAAACATTGATTGGCTCCCCCCTGGTATGCCCCTACTGGGGATAGAGCCCACAATCCAGGAATGTGCCCTGAACAGGAAGTGAACCCATGACCTCTTGGTGCATGGGTCAACATTCAATCAGTGAGCCACACTAGCTGGCTATTCAGGTCTAATTTATTATGCCTATTACAGAAGGTATTATAATTGTGATTCAGTAACAATATATAAAAGACTAACACAAATATACACATGAATCTACACACAACTCTACACAGTCAAATCAAATAGCCTCAGTGAATTTTCATTTCAACTGAATAGCTATCTATTGAATTTGACTAGCTGCACATGACATCATTTTTAAATAAAAATAAAAGCTAAAGTGTCCACTATTTTTATCTCATAAGATAGAAAATGACACTGATTCAATTCTCATATCTACAAGTTGTGTGCCTAGCAGCATTTTGGGGAACAAGATGGAACATATATTACATTCAGCAAAAGACGTTTTACTACCAAATATATGTTTTTAAAACTTCCTGAAAAATAACTATGAAACATATACCCACCCTTTGAATAAATTATTTAACCTTTTAGAATCCCTATATTTCCATTCTTATCTCAGCTCAAACATCACATCTGTGAATCCCTCTGTGACATTCTCCCACAGAGATTTGAAAATGATGACTATGACAATGATCACAATAAGAACTGTACAGTGCCAGGTACTGCTTTAAGCACTTTACATGTTAATCCATGCAATCTTTACACTAAACTTCTGAAAGGGTTAAATTCTTTTAATTTTTACAGGTGAGGAAACCCAGGCACAGAAAAGTTAAGAAACTTGGTTAAAGTCACAGAACTGACAAGTGGAAGAACTATAACTCAAATCCAGGCAACAAGCAAGGCTCCAGAATTCAAACGATTAACAATTATACCATGGTATCTTGATTTTCTGGTCATATAATGAGAACAATAATATAGTATGTGCCCATGATATTGCTTTCTAAATTAAGTCAGATCATTAACGTAAAGACCCTAGCACAGTGCCTAATGTATAGTAGTACTAAATGTTCTAGTACTGAATGTGACAGTATTGTTACCAAGGACAGTTATTTTTAGTAAGGCCTCTGGTGCTTATTACATTGTGAATTCCTTGAAGGTAGGTCTCTATTTATTCATATGTTCATCCATTCACCCTCCAAATATTCACTGAACACGTAGTGTGGTCCAGGTGTTATGATAAGCCCTATAAGTTAGCATTTACCTTTGAAAATTCAGTACTGGATAGAATAATGACACAGTTCCACTTCGGGGCCTTTGTACTTACTGTTGCCTCTGTCTGAGCTCCTCTTCATGTCCTTTCAAGGCTTGATTCCTCACTATATTCTCTCTCCTTAAACGTTATGCCTCTAGAGAAAACTTCCCTAAATGGCTCATATAAAGGAGTGCTTTGCAGGACTGTGTATTTTCTTAATCTGCTTTATGTTTTCCACATACACTTATCACCATCATACATATTAGAATGTAGGTTCAATATAGACAGGAGTGCCAATTCTATATCCTGAATCTCGAAAGCAGGCTGGTAAGTATTTGTTATATTGTGAAGGAAGGAGGAAAGAGAGGACAGAGCAAGGGAGGGAGAAAAATAGAGGGAGAATTTTGATTAATGGATGCTTTATAAACATGAATATGTCATCCATCCCTTATTGACCAATGACCTCTTACCTCTTCTTATGAATAAACAGAATGCCAATATTCTTCCCCTCCCTCCCTTATCCTTTTCACCTGCAAAATCCCTGAGAGTGCCCCAAAGTTGCTCTTGTCCTCCCTACAAGCTTAAGTCTCTCACTATTTAAATTTCAACACCTATTTTTGCTCTTCCTAAGAAAAAGCAATACCTGACCTTCACAATAACCAGCCTTCTTTTGTTGCCAACCATGCTGAAAGCTTATAATTTAACAGCTTCATAAGTGGTGGGTGTAATCACTTGCAATTTATCATTCAACCAGCACAGACAAATTCATGATTAAAGAAAAGGTTCTCATTTTTCAATTATTCAAAATATGCATTTGTGAATTCCTTCTTCAAACCTGACTTTCTTAATTAACAGGACATGTACTTTGAACTTCTTTTCAATAATAGTAATGAATTTACTCTAACTCTCTTTCTCCTGGCATCACTCTAATCATTGAGGGTTGTTCTGATTGATATGAGCTTAGTCACAGTTATTTTGATTTTCTTCTTCATTGGAAGAAGGTAAGGATGCCCTTCCTGGCTCTTTTAACAATGGATGTGGACCTATGACTTGCTCTGGCCAATGAGATGAGTGTACAAGTAACATTTGTTACTTAAAGGCAAAAGATTTCAAAGAACAAATGGTGACCCTTGATTTCCCCTGTAGGGGTGATTTGGAGATCCAGGACAAGAAGTTCCCATCTGTGTGGGTTTCCATGAAATAATATTGGGCAGAGGCCCCATGCCAGTCCATGGTAGACATATAATTGAGAAATAAAACTCTGCTCAGTTAGTTCATTGACATTTTGAGTCTTTCTTTATCTCCCCCGCCCCTCTCTTTCCTTCCTTCTGCCCTTCCTTCGTTCCATCCATCCTTCCTTTTTTTTCTTTTCTACATCAATATCTGGTCCATCCTGACTGATAAAGAAAAACAGTGGGAGCAATTGGAGGCTAACTCATCCTGCTGACCTCATTCCATCAGTAGTATAAACTAGATATATTTCCATCATCATATTAGGATACCATGGAACAAATATTATAAGAAACAAATTTGCATGGGTTATGAAACCATGGTAGAATCATTATTTTCATGTGCTCTTTTGTTTGTCTTGAGGCTTTTTAAGAGGCTATTAAAGAATTTATTATCTATTTTGTATCTTTTAAAGGCCTTTCGGGGGTGCTAATACTAATACCCCATTGTTTCAGCATGATAAATAATTCTAGGTACTTTAGTTCCTCTAAAAATTATTTGAACTTAGTTGTAAAATTTTTAACTACAATATCTCACTCTGAAAAAGGTCTAAATATTATATTCTTTTTCTTTATAGAATAATAAAAATCCCATCCTAAATGAGAACTATTGACCCTTTAAGCCACTCTTTTCTCTCTACATATTAGTAACGTATCTCCAAAATATTGAAAATGTTCCCTCAAATAATGGATGAATAAAACAACTCCCTATTCTGGGACTTATTCTTGAAGTTTCTTAAAATCTTCTTTCTCTTTAACCACCATCTTCCTCTCTCTCTCTCCCTTTCTCTCTCTCTTTCTTTTTCTCTCTCTCCTTCTCCCCTTCTCCCCTCTCTTTCTCTCTCTCACACACACACAGGCCCCAAAAATGCAATAATCCAAACAGCAAGCAGATTCAGTCAAGTCATTTTAAAAATAAGCTGTTATCTTCATGGAAATAATATTTTTAAAGAATTCTGCATTAATTTCAACCTAATTACAACATTGACTTCACCAGGCATGGCTGTTTAATATAGTGCACATTCTCCTGACATCTGCTCAACAGTGAGTAATCCCAAATGTGTGGTTACTCCATATGAAATGCTTCAGTTATCATTTGCAGAGTCTCACTACTGGAAAGACATGTATAACTATTCATTTAGTTTTGAAAGAAAAATTTGCCTCATGTATTCTAAAAGGCTGGGGAAATGGTTTTCAAACACTATGCCACAAAAACAAAGAAAAAATAGGATTAGAAAAAGTCAGGTCCACTTCTACCATTCCCAAGCAATGAAGTCCAGGAAAAGTAATATGTATGACTAATCACTTCAACTACTCCAAGTTCAATGAAAATTGCATCTTAATATGTTCAGGGAGAATCTGAGAGAAGTGGGACCTGTTCTTAGAAAACACTTCAGTCCCTTTTGAAAAGACATACAAGGAATGAAATAGCACTCGTCCAAAATGTTGTATATTGTGTTGGTTTTTTTGTTTGTTTGTTTGTTTTGCTTCCTTGCTTCATTACTATTGATTTGCTCTTTGTGATAATTAACTAGTCCTAAGAAAAAGGCTAAATTCAGCGAGAATAATACCCCAAGAAAATAAAACACAAATAAAAAAATTAAACCCATGCAATTTTTTTCAACCCTTGCGAATGATTCTAATCAGCAATCAATTATGTTAATAACCATTACAACAAGAACAGAAATTAGGCAATAAACATGTACTATGTGGACAGAATGAGAAACTGCTTTCCTGAGCAAAAAGTTCACTAAATGAGATAGGACAGTCCTTTTCTTTTACCAGGTGAAAGCTGCAATGTCTCAGCTGAAGTCCCGGTGTTGATCCCAACACTTATCTGCTCACTGGATTTAAAGCTGGGCGGTCCCATAAATGCCTGGGGACATAGATTACAATTCAGGCTGCATGAGGCTGGCAATTCAGCTATGAGTGCTGGGTCAATGCATAGCTCCATATTTTAAACCAGTCAAGGAGTGCATTTCTGCACCCTTCACAGGAGAAAGAAAAACATTTCAGACAGAAAATAGCTTTCATCAGTTTGCCAACACTAGTCAAAACAGTATCTTTCTGTTTCTCTCTTCCACATAAACACAGAAACCTGAAGGGAATATATCATGGATGTTTTAAGAAAAACCAAAATTTTCCATTGCTGCAGGGGTTTCTCCTTGGCTTTCCAGACCCGTTTTCTAAATCAGCTTGCCTCAGTGCACCCATACCCCCTGTGAGTTCTGCAGTATTATAAGTCACATTCTTTCAGGAGAAAACTAAATTGATCAGGGCATGAAGGGAAAAGTGCATAATTTAATGTCAAATATGAACACAAAAGCCTTCCCCAATATTCTACATATTAGCCTACGCCCTTACAGGCAAGTAGTGAGAGGAATATAAAATTCTAGTGTTTCCCAAAATGTCAAAATACCAACATATGTCAAAGATATCACTGGTGGAGTGTGTCCAACATTGCAGTAAGAAAAATCCCATTGCTGCAGCCTAGTGGTTGGCAAACCGTGGCTCTCGAACCACATGCGGCTCTCTGACCCCTTGAGTGTGGTCTTCCACAAAATACCAAGGCCTGGGTGAGTCTATTTTAAAGAAGCGATGTTAAAAGCAGTTTTAGCTTAAAAATTTGGCTCTCAAAAGAAATTTCAATCTTTGTACTGTTGGTATTTGGTTCTGTTGACTAATGAGTCTGTTGACTAATGAGTTTGCCGACCACTACCCCATCCCAAGGCTGTGACATATTTTCATATCTTCCTTCATCTGTGCTCTAAGTCTGACCTGTTCCCTCCTGGTATCTTCCCAAAGCAAAGCTCCACTAAGCCCTTGACTTTCTGAAATCCCCTGCTCATTATCCAAAAAAACAAGTGATTTACCTCATTTCCAAAATCGTCAACTCTTTTCCTCATCCTTAAGATTGCAGAAAGGATGCCCTAACTGGTTTGGCTCAGTGGATAGAGCATCAGCCTGCGGACTGAAGGGTCCCAGGTTTGATTCCGGTCAAAGGCATGTACTTTGATTGTGGGCATATCCCCAGTGGGGGGTGTACAGGAGGCAGCTGATTGATGTTTCTCTCTCATCCTAACCCTTTCCCTTCCTCTCTGTAAAAAATCAATAAAATATATTTTAAAAATAAAAAGATTACAGAAAGGAGTCTGCACTTTTTTCTAAGAAATCCATTCCTACCTGCCAACTGTCAACAAGGGTCTGTGTTTGCTTGATTCCCCAGTCCAGATTGACTTAGGAAGAATTAGAATTGTATGCAGTATGAAACCCCAAAACCTTGGACTTCCTTCGGTAGTAAGCACCCTGATTCCTTCCTTGACTTCCCTAAACCACACAATTCTACCATCTCTGAATTACTGTGTAGTTTGTAACTAGTATCCTATGCCTTGTGCTAACTAAACAATGTCTCCCATTATTCTTCCATCATCTACAAAGATAAGAATTACATATGCACACACTTCAGTCAGCTTATTTTTGTCCCAGTAAAGTCCTGATGTCAAAAATTATATCTTCTTCTCCATTAATAGAGGAAACAATAAAATACAGTAGTCCTATCTATTTACAAAATATATATCCTAAGACCTCCAGTAGATGCCAGAAGTTGCAGACAGTACTGAACCCGAAATGCTTTTTCCTATACATATACACATAAAGTTTAATTTATAATTAAGGCACAGTTAGAGATGAACAACAACTAATAATAAAATAGAACAACTGTAATAATGTACTGTAATAAAAGTTGTATGGATGTAGTCCCTTGTTTCAGGGAATCCCTTGCTGTAGACTTTGGTAAAGGCTCCATGCATTGTGTTACAACACGTTGCCATCAATCAATATCCATTCATTATCTCCTGTCCACAAAGGTGATGCTTTTTCTGTCTTAACTATGTATTTATCACACATCATGGCTGTAACTTTCACTGCGGGAGGTGTGACAGTAAAACTAGAGGATATTTCTTAACTCCTCTTCACAAATTTATAGGTAGATTTGTTTTCATCTTGTAGTTTATAGCAATCTCAGTTATGATTTTTTTAAATTTCCTTATTAAGTTGAGAACTTTCACCTTTTCACTTAAAGGAAGCACCCTATGGCTTCTCATTGGTATATGCAATTTGCCAGCATCAGGCTTGCTCTTTGGAACCATTGTTAAGTAAAATAAGGGTTAATTGAACACAAGCACTAAGATACTGCAACAGCCCCCCTGCTAACAGAGATGGCATCTAAGTAACTATGGCACCTGGTGTGTATGGTGTGGAGTCACTGGAAAAAGGGCTGATTCAATGGCCCACCGGAGTGGGACGGTGCAAGATTGTCTCATATTACTCAGAATGGCACACAATTTAAAACTTAAAAATTGCTTATTGCTGGAATTTTCAATTTGATATTATGGACTGAGGTTTAGCCATAGGCAACTGAAATTGTGGAAAGCAAAATTGCAGTTATGAAGGTGCTATACATTGAAATTACCTACATAATAAAAACTCTGGGAAGTGGAAAAGATAATGAAAATTGAGTTTCGTTTAAATGTAGCTTAAAATTTGTTCAACCAGCCCTGAGTTCCTACTGCATGGAAGCCACTGAGTTAATTAAGACTACTATGAGTAAGATATAGTCCCTTTAGACTAGGGGTGGGAAGCGTCCAGCCCACTGGCCATATAAGGCCCAGGAAATCATTTGGTCTGGCCCAGCCAAGGCATTAGGGAATAATTAAATGTTCAACCAAATACTGCAGGCTAGTTTTTAAGTTGATAATCTTGTATGGCCTGCGAATGAGGATATTTGTAAATGGCCCTTGGCAGAAAAAAAAGGTTCCTCACCCCTGGGTTAGAAGCTTGCAATTATTGGGAGGCTTGGGGATGGGTCACAGATAAAGGCTGGTAGTATTTTGGGAGAAGACAAAGCTGGACATTCTGCAGAGCATCGTCCTGGTGCCTACGTGGAACTGGTCCAGCAGATCTCTGGGATGCTGGTGTGAAATCCAAGTCCATGCACCCGAGAGGACCAGAAAAGCTAGGGAAAGACAAACATTATCTGCTGAGACATGTCCTAAGAGACACTCGGAGCCAGTGCAGAAAGGGGTGCTGAGGACCAATCAGACACCCTGCCTTTTTATGTCTCTCACCCAAGTGCATAATTAGAGATTTGGCGAATAAGAGCAGCCCTGGGCACCTTGCATCCTTCCATTAAGGGAGAAGGAAACTGAAACTAACATAGGGAAGGAGGGAGGTAGCTGAGAGCTACTCAAGCTAATACCTTTCCTTTGGATAAAACTGGCAGCCTAGAAAATATTATAAAGCCTGGAAATAGATTTAATGATCTGGAGCATAATCCCTTCTCCCCTGTCCCTGTGCCCCAGCCAGTTCCTACACTCTGACTTGCAGGGTTCAAACTCTAGCAACTAAAATCAGAAATGATTTAACTTACAAAGAAGAGAATATATAATAGCAACTCCTTCATAAGATTTACTCAGAAATATTCAGTAAGAAATATTCCTCCAAACATCCAAACCATAACTGTTTAAAAAAAAAATAACTAATTTGAGCCCTAGCCAATTTGGCTTAGTGAATAGAGCATCCACCGTAGACTGAAGTGTCCCGGGTTTGATTCTAGTCAAGGGCACGTATTTCAGTTGCAGGCTTGATCCCTGGCCCTAGTCAGGGCACATGCAGGAGGCAACCAATCCATGCGTCTCTCTCACATTGGTGTTTCTCTCTCTCTCTGTCTTCTCTCCTCCCTTCAACTCTCCTTGGATGAGGATTAATAACAACAATAAAAACTAATTTGATTCATATTTTCCCAGGAGAAGAGTGAAATTTCATATACCCAGGACAAAATGCATATTAACTGATATGCTAGCACTAGATTTCTGATTCCATTTATTTTATAAAAAATGATCATTTCTGTCTGAATTAGTGAAGTCCTCCCCAAAAGATGCAATTGCATTTGAGTTTCGGCTTTAAAAAAAAAAGCCGCTGTCAATTTAAGGGACTACTAAATTTCCTGAGTTGAAAATAGTGCCACCAAAGTCATCCAAACAAAAGTCAGTCCATCTTTCTGATTGTGTCTTAGAAAAGCTAGACAACAGACTCGAGCTCTATGCTGGTCTCTAGTTTTGACAGTAGGGTGGCTGCCAATCCTGTGCAGCTCAAGGAGCTAACCTTTGGGAGTGTGTTTTTGGCACTGAGGCTGGTCTTTGATTCTCATCCTGACTTGAGCAAACTTAAAACGCTCATGGCTCTGTCTTTGGTAATGGGTACATACTAATACATTTCTGACAGACTAGTAACACACCAGAAGTGATTGTATGTTTAAAAACAGAGTTACAGCCAAAACCAGTTTGGCTCAGTAGATAGAGCATCGGCCTATGGACTTAAAGGACCTGGGTTTGATTCCGGTCAACGGCATGTTTGGTTGCGGGCACATCCCTAGTGGGGGGTGTGCAGGAGGCAGCTGATCGATGCTTCTCTCTCACCGATGTTTCTTTCTCTCTCCCTTCCTCTCTCTAAAAAAAAATCAATAAAAATATATTTTAAAAAGAAATAAAAAATAAAAACAGAGTTATAAGTACATGTGACCAAGTACAATAAAAATCAGAAGACAAAACATTGAAAAACTAAATAAGACTACGTATTTTCCCAGCTGCTTACTTAATTTAAGACACTTTCAATGAAAACTATAAATGTAATTCTATTTCAGGCAGACAACTTACCCTCCTACCAACAAATATTTGTGAATCCCCTGCTTAGGGTTTGTACATGAGGGTAAGGGTTGCAAAGGACACAGAAACACTATGAAATTATAATTTAATGCATAAGAAAAAATGTGCAGAAAGAACCATCATATGATACAGAATGTGAAAAGTCATGTGAAACGAAGGAAAATTGTTAAGTCATAGAAATGAATGACAACATTGGTTGCTAGAATAGGGAAAGGCACGAGAAAGGAGAGAACATGTGTGTGAGGCCTGAAGGTAGCTAGGATTTGAGAGTAGACATGGGGCTATGTAATGTAGGAAGGACAATGATGTCAGCAAGTCCATCAGTGAGAAAAAGCACAGACGTGCCTAGAAAGGGCAAGTAGTCTCTGGGTTGGAACACTGGGTCAGACAGTGCAACTTGATGTTTGTCTGGACTCACAAAACCAAGCTGGAGAAGAGTCAGGCACCCTCCCAGCTCAGTATGGCTCAAGGACACTCTCTTAAGGGTGTTGGCACACAGATATGTAACATTCTTTGGGGTCTTGTGAAAAGGCCCCCAGCTGAAGCCAGAAAAGTGACTTCCAGTATTGACTCACTTGCCAACTCATTCAATCCCTATGGGTCCACAGATTTTTCATTTATAAAGAGAAAGCAATACTAGTTAGTCTACCTGCAGTAGTATAGCTGCTAGGAGGCTAAAGAGACTCTCTAAGTACAAAATGATTCTGTTGAAAATGGCCTGTTCAGAAGTATAAGATAAGTATACTATTGCACTCGGGAAAATATTATCAAGCATCAAAAATCCTTTCCTGAAGGACATGAGAAAAAAAAAAAGAGGAACACAAGAATGTACACACACACACACACACACACACACACACACACACACACAGGGAACTGCTCAAAGAATCTGAACAAGCTGTTCCAACAACAACAAAAAATACCAAAGAGCTGGTCACTTCATCTTCCTATCATTTTCAGGAAATTCCAAAAAAGTAAAAAAAATAAAAGATGCAACAACAGTTTTTCCACGGGCTAAGCCAGCTGCTACTACCTTAACAGGATACTGTTGTTTAACTAACATAATAGAAGCCAGTGGCCCATTAGAAGTAATGCAAAGCCTTTTGAAGAGGAGAAACTAACCATCCATCCTAAAGGAAATAAATAAGTCTCTGGGCAAAGCCAAAACAGATGTAGAACAAAATAGTTTATAAGAACAAAAAGCTCCCAATATACCTCTTCGTTCCTGTTTCTTATTGCAGAGAGCAAAGCAGAATGAAGAATATCATTTCTACCACCAAGAGCAAAAATTTATCCATTCATCCACATGACAACTCTAACGAACAGTCACTATGAGCCAGAAAACATGCTGGGGAAATAGGAAAAAATAGATACTGCTCTTGAGGAGGTAAGGCCAATAAGAATAAAACCTACATTCATTTGTAAGTATGAGGAAAAACTACTCCCATTGTCTCTCATAATAACCCTTTGGAGAAAGTACTATCTTAACAGATTTGAAACGGGCCCACAGAGTTTACTCAACTTGTCTACTAGTAAGCATGGAAAGGAAAGTTAGCTGTTGATGGAGCCAGGACTTAAACCCAGGCCTTCTGACCCAAACCTTTTCTCAAGGGTATGCAGGTAATGGCTTTTCTTTAGCATCACCACATAACCTGCTGAGCCCTTTCTTATTTGCATAGAAAATTCCATTTGGGGATTCCATTTCCTCTTGGCTTGGAGTCAGAAAACAGTTTGGGACTCTGTCATAAATCATCCTGGGCCTAGTAACACAGCATCAAATTACATGTAGCAAGAGCTACTCCAAATTTGAGGAGAGGTGCAAACACAATAATGGAAGGAATGTTTGCTTACCTCTCTCAGCCCATGTAAGATACAGTCAGCAAGCCGATGTGACATTTTCATCTTTTATTCATCATTTTAGAATGAATGAAAATAACATTGAGCTGTCATTCCTCCCAATATTAAATTGGCCCAGGATTTTCAAAAGGAATAAAACTCAGTGTTGGCATTTATAACAGATTTTTTTAATGTGCATATCTTTGAATGCAACAATTCCATTTCTGGGAAGGTATTAAGAGGTCACCATTCAGACAGGCTTAAAAGCTTTGAGTCACTATTTTTTTTTCTCTCTCTCTCCCTTGCTCTATATACCAATTACTTGCCAAGTCCTGTCAATTGCACTTCCAAAATGTCTCTCACATCTATTTCTTACCCCATTGTCACTCTGGAACATCTTTTGTTCTCTCATTTGATTATTAGTTTCCTTACTGGACTCTTCAATTGCTATTTTCCACCACATAAATTTATTCTATGTAATCATCAGATATATGTAAAGAAGTACAGTTCTAACAGATTCACTGTAATGTTCAAAAATATTCAATGGTTTTTAATTGCCGTTCAAAGTAAGAACAAACACCTTTTCCTAGCTTCTCAGGCATACCCCAATATGACCTCATCGTTACTTTCAACTTATTCTCCAGACAAAATGGGGAAAATGTAATTGCTAAACAAATCTTAAGTTATCTTGCCTCAAGAATTTTATGTCCCCTCCATAATCTCTGAATAATTTCTTTCAATTCCCATAGCAGTATTCTTGTATCTTACATGAATCATAATTTCGTTCTAGTTTAAAGTATTTCCAAACTTAATCTACTCTTATACTAGATTATACATTCCTTGAAAACAGCCTGTGGCTTATTTTCCTCTGTATCTGTCTTCAGTAGGGTTTCCTGAAGCAGAGCCTGAGACAGGGATTCTTGCAAGAATTATGCGAAAGCAGTGCCCTTGGGAGAAAGTAGGGGCTGTGAGGAAAGCAAGATAAACAGTGGAAGGAGCCAGGCAAAGATGCTGTTTCAGGGGAAATCTAGCTTCAGCCTGACCCCATGGCAGCTCTGAAACAGAGTATGCACCACAGCATGGTTGTATCTCAGGCGAGAAAGCTGGGCTGTTACACACTGCATAGGTCACCGTTGGTCACAGGTCACCTTTAGGGGTTTGAGGGGTATAACTTCCCACGCATCTCTGGACTAGGGACCACCTATAAACCATAAATAATACTTTGAAGCAGACCAACATCTGCAACAGCTGAGGGATAGGTTGCACCCACCCAGTGAAGAAGATCTGCAGAGTACACTTATATCACCTTCCACAGAACCCCTACTGAGATCCCCTAGTAGCTCAGAGCCAATAGTAAACGCTCAGTAGCTGGTAAGAGAACAGCCTACAAGGAATGACTCCTGTTTGAAGTACATTTGTATAGTCTTACAAATAGCAACCTGTTCACTTATTATCTTAGATCGGGCTGCTATAAATGAAGTACCATATCCTGGGTGGCTTATAAACACTAGAAATGTGTTTCTCACAATTTTGGATGCTGAAAGTCTGAGATTAGATGCCAAGCATGGTTGACCTCTGGTGAGGGTCTTCTGGGGGTATTGCAGATGGCCTATTTCTCCTTGTATTATCTCATGGTGAAAAATGGGAAGCTAGCTCTCTGACTTCTACTTATAAGGACACTAACCTCATTTATGAGGGCTACAGCCTCATGACATAATCACCTCCCAAAGGTTCCATCTCCAAATACCAACACATTGTAGATTAGATTTTAACATAAGAATTGGGACACACACATACTCAGTATATAGTCCTTATTCTTCCCCAGGTAAACAAACAAAGCAATCAGAAAGAAAAATACATGGGATTGTTAAACTACATTTACTTACCTGATTTAAAATAATTTTTTGTAGTCACTAGGAACTCTGAGCTAGTACATTTAATCTTAAATTAATTTATACCCATGAAAAATTGAAAAATTGGCACTCTTAGATGTTTAATATGAACATTAGTGAAAACATTGAGGATAATTTTTGATGAAACTGATTATTTTCATTCTAAAGAACAGAATGTCAACTAGTGACCAATCAAACTGCTGATTATGATAATAAATTTTTACAGAAGGAGCCAAATCCTTCTCTGTAAGCCCCAAGAGAGTCTCTTAGCTATAGTCAATCATTGTCCAAGTCCCGGTCCCTTTGGATCAATGAGTAATAAATGAAAAATGGTATTTCCATAGGCATATTAAGCCCATCACTGGCATTGGATTTCTGCTTTCAATTGTATCATGTTTAAATCAATGTTTGGGATAAAATCAGTATGGCTCCTCTTATTTTATTTATTTGTTTATAATATTTTGTTTTATTTTATATACTTTTAAAATTTTATTTAATTCATTTGGGTGACATTGGTTAATAAAACAATACAGGTTTCAAGTATATGACTATGACACATCATCTGCACACTGCATCATGCACTCACCACCCAAAGCCAAGTCTCTTTCTATCACTAAATATCCCTCCTTTGTCCTCTTCCATCTCCCTCACTCCCCTTTCCCTCTGGCAATCACCAGACTATTTATCTGTGTCTTTTTTTCTTAATTCCTTCTAACTTTCTCATCCAGCCCCCCAAACTTCCTCCTCTATGACAGGTGTCAGGCTGTTCTCAGTATCTGTGAGTCTATATCTATGTTGTTTGGTACTTTATTATTGTGTTCATTAAATTTCACACATAACTGAAATCACATGTTATTGGTCTTTCTCAGACTGTCTTATTTCATTTAGCATAATACTCTCCAGGGCCATCCATGCTATTGCAAAAGATAAAATTTCCTTCTTTTTTATATCAGAGTAGTAATCTATTATATTAATTTAACATCATACTCAATGAGCAAACACTAAAAGCATTCCTCTTAAAATCAGGACCAAGATAGGAATGTTCAACATAGTACTTGAAGTCCTAGCCATAGAAATCAGAAAAGAAGAATAAATAAAAGGCATCCAAATTGGAAAGAAAGAAGTAAAATTGTCATCTTCAGGTGACATGATACTGTATATAGAGAACCCTAATTATTCTACCACAAAACTACAAGAACTGACTAGTTAATTCAGCAAAGTAGCAGGATACAAAATAAATATCCAAATACAGTTGCATTTTTATATACCAATAATGAACTATCAGAAAGGAAAAGTAAGAAAACAATCCCATTTACAATTGCATAAAAAATACCTTGGAATAAATTTAACTAAGGATGTAAAAAACCTATACTCAGAAAATTATGACACTGAAAACAGAAATTGAAGAAGATACAATTAAGTGGGAGCATATACTGTGCTCATGAATAGAAAGAATTAACATCATTAAAATGTCCATACTACCCAAAGTAATCTATAGGTATAATGCAATTCCTATCAAGATAACAATAGCATAGTTCACAGACCTAGAATAAATGTTTCAAAAATTTAGATAGAACCACAAAAGATTCAGAATAGCCACAGCAATCTTAAGAAACACAAAGTTGGCAGAATCATGCTACCTGATATCAAACTATACTACAAAGCCAAAGGAATCAAAACAACATGGTACTGGCATTAGAAACAAACATATATATCAATGGAACAGAATAGAGCCCAGAAATAAACCCATGCCTTTATGGTCAATTAATATTCTACAATGGAGGCAAGAACACACTAGTTGTTACATGTCTGGCCCAAAAGGAAAGGGAGGGAATACTTACCAGTACCAGGGAGGAATCAGCAGAGAAGGCTACCTTTAGAGGAGCACTGACATTCAGTAGATAAACAATGTTAAGCCAAGAGTGTCACAGGGAGAAGAAATACACTAACCTCACTTTCCTCTCCCTCTTATCCGTTCTTGGAGTGCCTCTGCAAGAAACTGAATCCCACTAAAAATATAAGAGTCAGGGTGCCCTTGTGGTGCGGCAGATAATGTGGTTTGCAAGAGTTACAGGATGCCCTGACCGATTTGGCTCAGTGGAAAGAGCTTCGGCCTACGGACCTAAGGGTCCCAGGTTCGATTCCAGTCAAGGGCATGTACCTTGGTTGCAGGCACATTCCCAGTAGGGGGTGTGCAGGAGGCAGCTGAATCAATGTTTCTCATAGATGTTTCTAGCTTTCTGTTCCTCTCCTTTCTTCTCTGTAAAAAATTAATAAAATATATTTTTTTAAAAAAAAAGAGTTACAGGGTATCTCTGTAGGGCCAAAGGGAAGAAATCTGCCACATTCACATTGTCTCCATTTCCAGACTCTGAATTCTTTAGAATGAAGAGTCCAAATTTGCATACAATCCTGCTACTTAAGACAATATCTGAAAAACAAAAGTTTATGAAGTACTTTGTTGTTAGATATTGTATTATAAGATCAGGGCAAAAGAATTCTAGCATTCCAAAGAACACAGGTTATATTGGACTGAGAGCAGTGAGTACAGAAACACAGGTACCACTCCTTGCTAAGTTATCCATACTGAAGATGCTAATTGTTGAGTTCACTAATTCAGCAAAACAAGTGTGGTATCTCACATCTACCCCCAACTTTTTCAGAGTGAGGATATAGACAGACATTTGATTAGCTGGTTCAAATGGAAAATAGTTTCATGTGTAATTCATCCATTTACAATTTTATCTCAGAGAAAAAATGAAAAAGAAAAGATACTTTAACAATCAAATTTTCAAAATCCCTTTGCACTCTGGCTTTTTACTACTGTTCCTTATCAAAGATGATGGTATTCTTTACCTCCTTCTCCAGAGCACAGTATTTGAATTGCACTTCCAGAAGTGCTAATGGGTAACACTTGATGTTTTGGGGTGATAATTTACTAGAGGAATATAATGGATTAATGGGATCTACAGATGATCCTAAATCCCACTTAAGAGTCTCAACATGCTCTTTTACCAAACTTTTAAATGAAATTGTAACTGATAATGCAATTGACTGACCAGTCTTACTAACTTTCAACTTCAATACTCTTATCAAATAAATGTTGCAGGAAATGCCCCAAAGGCTGACAACATAAGAAAACCAAGGTCTAAATCATCTATAAACTGGATAATCTGTCACTAAATTATTGATTTCAGTGTACATTATGAAGTCTTCTTCCAACAACGCCTTAAGGCAATTTTTATAGATGCTTTATACTTTGTACCAAAAAAAGCACTGCTTTTGTAATACAGCAGTTTTTGAAATCAAGAATTCTCCCCCTGAACATTTTAAACTAAGTTATAGCCATTTATGGAAGAATAGTTCTTAAGTTTTTAAGATCTAAGACTGTCAATTTGGCTTCATATTTATTTGAGTGGAAAAAGTGTTGCCTAAAGTGTTACTGGCTTTAAATGATGCACCCAAAATCTCTCCTAAAACAATCATCCCTATGATGACACAAATATGTGCAGCTACCCTAAGCTCTACACTCTTGCTAGCCTCCACCCTCTGTAGGAGGTCTATAGTCCTGTAGAGAAGAAAGGAGGAGGCAAATTAAGATAATTCTAGTTGAGACTAAGAAAGCCCTGTACAGGCTCATCTCCACACAAACAACATATACATATACCATCACCATTGTCCTGACTATTCTGCAGTAAACCATGGCTGACTACTTGCAAACATTTCTTCTTTAATATATATATATATTAAATATATATTACATATTATATAAATATATAAATATATAAATATATATATATTAAATCAATATATATATTGATTTCAGAGAGCAGATGGGAGGAGGGAAACACAAATGATGAGAAAAAATCATTGATCAGCTGCTTCCTGCGCACCCCTCTATTGGGATGGAGCCTGCAACCTGGGTATTTGCCCTGACCAGGAATTGAACGCTGATCTCTGGTTCACAGATCTATGCTCAAATACTGAGTTACACTAGAAGGGCCAGACATTTCTCCTTTAGCAGCCAGGGAATCGTGCAATTTATAAACAAAGTAACCTAAATTTGAAATGAGTACAGGGCACCCCAAGCTCTTGTCTTTGTTCTCTCCTTCACCACAGCTTTGGGAAGACTCCAGGAAGCATCTTGGGCTTCATAGAAACAAGTTGAAGCCCAATATTTGTCCAAGATGCTATGGCACCCTACCTCCTAACCCTACTTCTCAAACGGCTCCTTGTTACTTTTACTAAAGAGCCCTTATTTCACTTAAACTTGGGTATTCCAAAAAAGGTACATCACGGCCACCTAGCCTGTGATACACATTGAATATATCAGTATTTCTACATTCTTCACCTCAGTCTTGTGCATTCATTAGAACCCCATAATAAACACAACTTCCCAGAACACACCATCATCTATCTTATATCCTTTTTGAAACTTTCCTTTCTTGCCTTCTTGAAATCTATTAACCTATGCCTCAATCTCCTACACAGTCAACACTATACAATCCCCAGGTTGTTTATAGTAGTGCTTTTCATAAGTAATTAATATCAGTAGGTACTGCAGAAATCAAAGCAGTTGTGAGAGACAGCCTTTGCCCTCAAAGAGCTTACTACCTATTCAAGGAAATGGTATTTGTAAATAATCAGAACATGCATACCAAAATCAAGATATAGCGTGAGTACTTTGGAGAGAAGAGAGTTATTACCTCAGTTTGTATCATGCTTGTTATAAAATGCAAATCCATTTCAATCCAAGTCATATGTTAGGCAACAATTGAAACATAAAGCAAATTTCACATTTGCTTCTTGACAACTTTGTCAGCAGAAAACTGCACGCATTCGAGTTGAGCTATAGAAGAATATGAAAAACACACACATGCACACACATTGAATATTTACCAACTACCTTAATGTGCTATGAATCACACCTATCCACATCTAGGATTGAAATGTTCTGTCTAATTTCAGGTAATCTTCTTTCTGCCACTCCACAGTAATTCACAAGCTGCAATCCTCCTCTCACTCCCACTTGTCAACTTCAGGTCTTCATCAAAGCAAAGCACCACATTTATCAGAGTGTTTATGAATTTCTTGCCCAATTCACATGCATAAAAGCATGCTACCATTTTTACTAGGTTCTTATCTTCATTTCATGTCAGTGAAGGTTTTGAGTGTTGTATCCCCAACTCCATTTGTCTCATAAGCTATGCTGTGATTTTTGTGAAATTTTCATAATGTGGTGATTTTTAGAAATTCATATTTAACAAAATTGACTGTATATGCTCATATTATTTGAAAAAGTAGTTTTTTTGAAAATAAATGTAATTTCTATAGCCTTCACACACAGATATTTCTTCTTTTCTACTTCCTATTTCCCCCTCCCGCCCCTACAAAAAAACCCAAAACATTAATTTCCAACGTGGTTGATACAACTAACTCATTTTGGGGGATAAAGAATGGTTCTAACCCCCCTGCAAAGGCAAATTTATGGTCTCCCCTTCACACCAACTGTAGGAAGGATTGTTCTCTTCTCTTCCCTTACCCTTAACCTCCAGATATGCAGGAGAGGATTTGAGTCCACAAGACCGCAGCATGGTTTGAGTTGTAATTCCACTGTAGCCCAAGAAAAAATGTATTCCATCTAACCTAGACCTCAAACATAGTCATCTCAAAAATTGTATTTTTATAACACTTTCATCTCCAGCTTCTCCTACAGTGCCTGATACACCTTAAGTATTTAATAAACATTAGTTGAAAGTTCAGTTAGTAGATAATTACTTCTCATTGTTCTGTTGCTGTCAGCACATTTATCTCCTTCAAGTGAGATGCTTAAGGCCTGTGATACTTTCCTAAAAGATACAAAAGAAATTACATATCCAAACTATAATCAGATATATAAAGAAATGGAAAACTAAGATATCATCTATTTTCCTAAAGTTAACATTGATGTCCAACTTAAAATGACCTTACGTGAGCCCTAATTTATCCTTCAGCACACTATGATTTCATTTCCTATTTAGGAAGTATCAACTAATAAAAAGAAAAGAAAACACATTGCCCATCCTTTCTTTTGAAGAGTGTAATCAAAGAAAGCCCAAAATAGCCAACCTTATTTCTGAAGTTGTCAGAATGTGGCACTTGTAACTATAGGAACAGAACCAGTAATTATTCGTCCTTAATTCCTTTGATTAATTTAAACTGCCTAAGAATTAGAAAACTAATGTTGGAAGTGAATTAAGGAGGCAATTCAAATGCTGGTAACAATAACCTGCCTCAGGGTTGAATGAGTCCAATTCAAAGATACTTGATAAGACAAAGATAACTAAAATGATCAGCAATAGATGCATAAGATGTCCTCATCAGTGGCTAAAAAGCTCAAAAATCAAATTTGGATCCAACTAAATTAAGGGTATGTGTGTGTGTTTTTAAATAGAGTACCTTGTTTCTCAAATGTTTCAGTCAATTTCTAAAGCCTAAGCTGAAGACTGTGGGTTTCCTGAATGGGCAAACCTATATAGCACTGGTTTTGACACGCATACCATGAAACTACGAAAACATGACACTTAATCTAAGCCCTACTATATTTTTCCATTCGATGTAACCCAGAGAGAGGCAGACAGTCCCAGAACTTTTGGAATTCCTTTCTATCTAAAAAATAAAAGAATGAAAATAAAAATTGGAAATTTTATTATTCAACAGAGGACCAAAACTACCTAAAAACTGGGACACAGAAACTTGACTATATTTTTAAATATTAAAATCTGAAACTAAATATTTCACTGTTTGTCTAAAATGCACCACAGTGTATAGAGTGTTAGATATGATTTTCTTAATACAATCTCACATATGTTATTTCCAAAGGCTAAGAAGGGTGTTACCTTAATGGTGCAAGTATGTGGTAATAATATACGTAAGAAATATAGAAAAATCATTTGAAGGAAATGGATGTGAATGGAGTGTAAAGGTTATATTTCAATACTAATAAGGATATGTAGAAAGTATTCAGCCTTTACTTTGAATAATTCACAGAAGTGTACCTAACCAGCCCCAGCAAGAGTCTGTGAGGGAAGCTTTGGATTTGACTTCCCATTGGATTTGGCAATTCCTGTCCTCCTCCTTCCTTTCTGCTCTGTCTTGTGACTAGATGAACAAATATGCAGACTGGCTGACTGGAATGAGGGGTTAACCAGGGGTTGAGCACGGCTGGATAGAACAGAGTGAAGGTAGGACACTCCGTGAGAATCACAGCCTTCTTCCCCTTGGGATGTGATCTCTGGTGACCAGCTACAGAGAAGCAGGCTTTGAGGATAAGAATGGAATAGTTAAAGCATTAATTTTGGAAGTTAGTATTTTACCCCTAGGTGGAGTTCCCCCAGTTTATAAGCATCTAACTTAAAACCAACATTTCCTATAGAAGCCTTACCACTTCTGTCATGGCCATATCTGAAAAACACTGGCATTCTCCATGTAGAAAACTGATGGTTTCAAAGCAGAAAAATCAAATAAAGTGTCATTTCACTTAAAATTGAGGCAGATTCCCCAGCAAGTCATTCAATGCTTGTCAAGATCCAGCCCCTTCCCAGTTTCTCTCCACCTTCAATCACTTTCTAATATAAAACTTATGTTGATGCTTCTTAAACTTTATCTAAGATACAATGCTTATTAAAAAGGCTAAAACCCCTTGACCCTACCCTTGTGTTCTGATTCAATGGGTGTAGGGTGGACCCAGATATTTACATATTTAGGCAGTACCCCCACTTGATTCTAATACATGTGGTTCCTGAGCCACACTAATAAAAAGTACCCCAGCTTAAGCTGCTTTCCCAAATTGTTATGTGCTTTTATGTCTCATGACTTCCTTCTCTACCATCTCTGTCATTCATATAATAATTACTGAGCAGGAGTCTCAGCTAACTCCTCTTCATCTTTGAATCCTAACTCAAGCATGAAGCTTCCTGGAGCAATTTCATGAACCTTACAGGGTAAATGATAGCTAAGTTAGATGTCCTTTTGCTCACCAGGAACCCTCAGTGTAGTATTTATTACTCTAGCATTAAACAGCTATATTACAATGATTAGTATATTTAGTTTCTTTCACTAAATTATAGACCTCTTATAAAGCAGAAGTTTCCAACAAATACTTGATTAATAAATGAGCCTAAGTGAGTGAGTGAATTAATGAACTGACGTGAAAAGTAGAGTCCAGATATGAATGGCTTGTGTAAGTGATGCTATTACACTTCATCTCCCCAAACCTCCTGCTCCCAAGCAATCCCCTGTCACAGGATATCAAAATTCTTACTTCACTTCCTCATCATATTGACTGCTGATCATTAATTAGAAGTAATTTGGGTTAATGAACAGTTTCCTTTTACAATGAAAATCTCTCTACAAGGTAAAATATCTAATAGGTTCTTACTGCAATATAGGATGTTCTAATCAGATTGCTTTTCCCCAAGCTCACTTTCCTAACTCCCTAGAACAGTTCTAATTTTGGGAGGTAGGTTATTAAGTCTTGAGATATATATTCTTTAATATTTTTATTGACTTCAGAGAGGAAGGGAGAGGGAGAGAAAGACAAAAATATCAACGATGAGAGAGAATCATTGATCGGCTGCCTCCTGCACACCCCCTACTGAATATTGAGCCCACAAACTTGGGCATGTGCCCTGACTGGAAATAGAGCTGTGACCTCTAGGTTCATTGATCTATTCAGCCACTAAGCCACACCAGCCAGACTGAAGTTACTTTCTTCACCATCCCATTCACTGGAAGAAAACTGATAGCACCTTAACGCAAAGTGACTAAAATGTTTATAGTTATGCCTACAAATCTTGTTGTTTATTTAATTCTGTCCCATATCTCTTACCTAAGAACCTATTTTTTGTCCTTAATAAGAACATATATTTTTTCCCCTTTGATTTATAGAAGTCAGAAAACTGGGAATCTTATCCATTTTGATTGCATAAAGTTAGTAAAGAATATTTAACTTTCACACCCCACAGAGAAGGTGAGAAGAGGCGCAGAGATGGCACTTTACAAGCAGAGAAAAACTAGCCTTAGGATGAAAATGTGAAGCAGAGATTCTTATCAAGCCTGCAAAGTGGAGCAAAGATTAGACTTAAGAATTAAAGGCGGGAGAACCAAGATGGCGGCATAAGGTATATACCTGTACGTGCTGCCTCTCACAACCACACCAAACTACAACTACAAGACAAAACGACCATCTCCTAGAACCACGGGAAAGCTGGCAGAGTGAGAGTTCTACAACTAGAAGAAGAAAAAAAAGTGCACTGATATCTGGTAGGACATGCAGAGTCTCAGAAAGGCAGAGGTATGGAGACGCGTGAATCCAATTGGTGTGCATTGTTTTTTTTCAATTGTGAGGGGGTTACAAGATCCCGACTGCTCTGAACTACAGCTTCCAGTGAGATTCTGGGGACCCAGATTCATACAGAGAGAAAATGGACTGTGGGCCATTGGGACAGAAATAAAGAGTGGCTTTCTCACAAAGATGCACACAGGAATAAATGTTTACAGTGCTGTGGCATGGGATGCGGGACATGGAACAGAATGTGGAAATACAAAGATGCAGAAAGGACTGACTGACAGCCACCACTGTTTGCCACACCCTAGTACTTCCCTGAGACCCCACCACATCCAATTTAAAAACTCACTGAGCTGTGCTCAGCGACTTTTGCATGTATGAATTGCCTGCCCTCTCCCAGCTTAACCTAACAAATTGCAATTGGGTCAGACAACTCCAAAACCTCCAAACTCCAAGCAAAGAGGAGAAATCTACAGATATCCCTGTATCTCCTTCTGGATGGCCTCAGATACTAGCTAACTTGTACCTCCTTGGAAATCCAGGAACCAGTGTACCTAGGGGTCAGTGTGAGACAACACCAGATTTCAACTCCTCACATAAATAAGTGACACACTTAAGAGGCAGATTCGGTAAGCACCAAAGCCCCACTGAAGCAAGTTCTGTCCCATAGGGGTGTCTCCAGCACAGCAGTTCTTCATAATAAACATAGCTAATCCTCACAGTTAATTGGCCTGGAGGTCAATACCTCCCAGTGTACCAATAGCAATCAAGGCTTAACTACAACAAGACTGTGAACCAAACCAACAAAGGGGTGTACCAAGAGTGTCCACCTCAGGTGACTGGGGAGATGGAGCTACTGGGCCATAAAGGACAATCCATCAACACAGAGAAGCAACCAAAATGCAGAGACAAAGAAACATGTCATGAATGAAAGAAATGGAGGAAAGCTAACTACTAGACATAGAGTTCAAAACCACATTTATAAGGTTACTCAAGAATCTTCTAACAAATCACTGAGAAACTTAGTGAGACCTTAAAGGACCTTAATGAGAATGTCAAAAAATGGAAAAGGAACAGTCAGAAATTAAGCATACATTGTCTGAAATAAAAAATAACATACAGAAATCCAACAGCAGACTAAAGGACCCCAAGAATCAAACCAAAGATCTGAAATATGAGGAAGTAAAAAACAGCCAACCAGAAAAACAGAGAAAAAAAGAGTCCAAAAATTTGAAGATAATAAGGAGCCTCTGGGACAACTTCAAGCGTACCAACATCAGAATTATGGGGGTGCCAGAAGAAGAGAGAGCAAGATACTGAAAACCTATTTGAAGAAATAATGACTGAAAACTTTCCCTACCGGGTGAAAGAAATGGACTTATAAAAGTCCAGGAAGCACATAGAACCACAAACAAAAGGAATCCAAAGAGGACCATACCAACACATATCATAATTAAAATACAAAGGGCATTTTGAAGAGAGAATCTTCAAAGCAGCAAGAGAAAAAGTTAGTTACCTATAAGAGAGTACCCATACGACTGTCAGCTGATTTCTCAATAGAAACTACACAGGCCAGAAGGGAGTGGCAGGAATATTCAAAGTGATGCATAGCAAAAACCTACAACCAAGATTACTCTACCCAGCAAAGCTATCATTCAGAATTGAAGATTAAATAAAGAGGAGAAATCTACAGATCTCCCTGAGCTTCACAGAAAAAAAATAAACTAAAGGAGTTCATCACAACCAAACCAGGATTATATGAAATGCTGAAGGGTGTTCTTTAAGAAGAGGAAGAAGAAGAAAAGGTAAAGATAAAAATTATGAACCACAAAGTGATAACAAATAAACAGCTATGAAAAAGTGAATCTAAAAATCAAGTGAATAAAAAAATCTGATGAACAGAATAAACTGGTGAATATAATAAAATTAGGGGCATGGACAGGGAATGGACTGACAATTCTCGTAGGGTAAAGGGTATGAGGGGTGTGGGAAGAGTTTGGACAAAAATCTTACACCTATGGATGAGGACAGTGGTAGGGAGTAAGGACATGGGGTGCAGAGTGAAGAATAAGGTGGAAGGGAGCTATGTGGGAGGGGAGAGGAATATCTGTAATAAACTGAACAATAAAGATATATTTTTAAAAAAGAATATTTAACTTAATCTCATCACAAGTAAAAAAGGTAAAAGTATGTGTGGTGATGAATATAAACTGAACTTTGTGTCATTTAACAGTATATACATATATCATAAAGTTGTACCCCTAAAACTGATACGTTATATATCAATTTTATCTCAAGTTTTTTAAAAAGCTTGCCAAGCAATTTTAACATATAGCTAAAATTATAAAATGAAAATGAGTCTTATGAAAATACTAGAGGCCTGTTGCATGAAATTCATGCATGAGGGGCAGAGGGGTGTCCCTCAGCCCACCCTGCACCCTCTTCAAAATGGGACCCCTCGAGGGATGTGCAACTGCCTGGTTAGGCCCAATCCCGGTGGGTTGCCCCCAATGATGGAGGAAGCCAAGCCCAGAGGGATTGGGCATAAATGGGCAGTCAGACATCCCTCTCACAATCCAGGACTCCTGGCTCCCAACTGTTTACCTGCCTGCCTTCCTGATTGCCCCTAACTGCTTCTGCCTGCCAGCCTGATCACCCCCAACCACTTCCCTGCCAGCCTGATTGATGACTAATTGCTCCCCTGCCAGCCTGTTTTCCCCTAACTGCCCTCTCCTGTAGGCCTGGTCACCCCCAACTACTCTCCCCTGCAGACCTGGGTACCCCCCAACTGCCTTTCCCTGCAGACCCGTTCTCTCCCAACTTCCCTGCTCTGCCGGCCTGGACCTCCCTAACTGCCCTCCCCTCCAGGCTTGATTGCCTCCAACTGCCTTCCCTTGCAGGCCTGGTCCCATCCAACTGCCCTCTCCTGCTGGCTTGCTCACCCACAACTGCCTTCCTTTGCATGTCATCTTGTGGTGGCCATCTTGTGTGCACATGGGGGCAGCCATCTTTGACAACATGGGGGCAGCCATCTTGTATGTTGGAGTGATGGTCAATCTGCATATTACTCTTTTATTAGATAGGATAGAGGGCTGGTGCATGGGTGGGAGCCAACTGGTTTGCCCTGAAGGGTGTCCCAGATCAGGATGGTGATTTTCTTGGGGCATGGGGCCACCTGGTTGAGGGACCCGTGGTGGTTTGCAGGCTGGCCACGCCCCCCACCGACCCAAACAGAGGCCCTGGTATCTGGGATTTATTTATCTTCTACAATTGAAACTTTGTTGCCTGGAACAGAACCAAGCCTCCTACTCACTCCATGGCCACAGCCATTTCTGTTGGGATTTATTTAACTTCTATAATTGAAACTTTATAATCTTAAGCATAGGCCAAGGCAGGCCAGAGCTGTGGAAAGCTTGGCTTCCTCCATCACCAGGGACAACCCTAGACCCCTGCTCTCTTCAGCTCTGTGGCTGTCGCCATTTTTGTTGGAATTTATTTATCTTCTATAATTGAAACTTTGCAGCATTGAGTGGAGGCCTGGACTGGCCAGGATGTGCTGAAAGCTTGGCTTCCTCCATCGCCAGGGAAACCCAAGCCTCCCTCCTGCTCGCTCCATGGTCCCAGTCATCTTGGTTGGGGTTAATTTGCATCCTCACTCCTGATTGGATGGTGGGTGTGGCTGGTGGTATAGTGGAGGTATGGTCAATTTGCATATTACTCTTTTATTAGATAGGATTGTCCAGAATTCAGGGCTATGAGTACTACCATTCATATCACTATTGTATCAGTATAAAATTTGAAGGTATCTAGTACTGGTGGTAAAGCAAAATGTTCCATCCTCTGACCCACTGCTCCTGAAAGCATCTCAAACATGTATTGGAAGAATATTTTTATGTAGCTTCAAACACTCTGAGTAGTTTTTGCTTGTTTACATAAGGCACTGGCATTTTATAATGCTTCTATGTTTGAACTGGCATTTTCTTTGAGAACATCTAAAAGTCAGAGTTGCAATTATTAAAAATCTATTTATCTTAAAAGCAATGAACAGAAAAAATATAGTATTTACAGAATTCCTATTTTGCATCAAACATTGTGTCAAGGCCTATGGCAGTACATAAAAGAAATGCAGGTCACGGTCCCTACTCTGAAGTGACTTATCTGGGACAAGAAAACTGTAATAAACTAACATTCCAAATAAAATAGCTAGAAAATAAGCAAGTGCTAACTGGGTGGTATGCATGAAAATTATAACATGGAAAAGAAAGTGTGATTAATATGGACAGTATATGCCCTGTTTTGCTCAGTGGTTAGAGCATCGGCCTGTGGACTCAAAGGTACCTGGTTTGATTTCGGTCAAGGGCATGTACCTTGGCTGTAGACACATCCCCAGTAGGGAGTGTACAGGAGGCAGCTGATCAATATTTGTCTCTCATCAATGTTTCTAACTCTCTATCCCTCTTCCTTTCTCTCTGTGAAAAGTCAATAAAAACATATTTTAATGACAACTTATCCTTATTGAGCACTACTATGGCCTGACACTATTCTATGTGCTTCATTAATATTAATGTATTTGAGCTTCTTAGCCCTAGGAGCAGTTATCTTTTCCATTTTACCGAATAAGACACTGAGACAGTGGTGACAAAGGACTTGCTCATGATCATAGAGCAAGAGGACAGTGTAGCTTGCTAGGAGTAAAAGCAGTGACCTTGCTACACAGTGAGAAATAGCTTCATTAAAGGCAGACATTGGAACTGAGTCTTGAGTGAAAAGCTAAGATTGCCCATTTGTATTTATTAACATGAAGAGCTAGTTATAATCCAGACATTGCTCCCCCACTATGTCACACACTGCTGTATAACCTTGATCAGGGAGCCCCCTCTCAAGTTGCAGCTCCGACACCTATAAAATGCTGATCCATTTTCACTCAGATGGCTTTCAATTCTATAGCAACCTGAGTACAATTTAAATGAACAGAAGAAATATGGGAACACTACTACAATGGCAGACATAATGAGCAGAGGTGTGCATATGAAGTGAGAGCGAGGAGAATGTGAGCAGTTAGAATCAGCTCCTGGTGTTTTATAAAATTCAATATACTGCACCACTACAGTGATCTTAATAGCTTTTGTGTCATGAAATATATATACCGTCTAAACATCCAGGTTGCTCTGAATATCTTAATGAATGAGTGAGTCTGGGAAAGATAAAAGATGGGCATCTGAAGTCTCCTCTCCTAGGGAGAGAGGTTTTCTTTAATCTCTGCAGATCAGGATCACAGCTTCCTCCTCAGAGAAAGGCTTGAGATGCCAATGTCCCTTTTCTGAAGAACCTGTTCTTTTCCTGACAGCACTTTCCAGGTTTTGAGGGCCAACTTCACCTTTGTTCTTTCTGGATTATGACAAGACCTACAAGTGGCTAAGTATATGAAAAGCTTGCAGAGAGTAACACTTCCCAGGTATACCTTTTTAAAAAATATATTTTATTGATTTTTTTACAGAGAGGAAGGGAGAGGGGTAAAAAATTAAAACCATCTATGAGAGAGAAACATCGATCAGCTGCCTCCTGCATACCTCCTACTGGAGATGTGCCCACAACCAAGGTACATGCCCTTGACCAGAATCGAACCTGGAACCCTTCAAGTCCACAGGCTGACGCTCTATCCACTGAGCCAAACTGGTTAGGGCTTCCCAGGGATATCTTAATGCAACCCAATCTTATCACACAAAAGTTGGCTAAGAGAAATAAAGTTAAACAGCAGACACTTCTGCTTCATTCATAGGTGATTCACAATTCTACTCAATTTTCTCCTTGCTCATTCCATCTCAGCTCTATTGGAGATTCTGAGCCTTTCATTGACCTGATTCTATTCTGGGTCTTTTCCTTACAATGTAGTGACTATAGTTCATTGCCTAGGGGTTTTCTATGAAACTTGACACAGACTTATCCTGTGGGGTCTTTTCATTTCTGTATACTTGGGTTAGGGTATCAACCACAGTTCACCTTCTAGTATGTCAACTCTTGCTGGACAAGAACACTCAGTCTCCCATAAGTTTCAGGTATTAAGTAACATGTCATTCAAAAAATGTGACTGAATTTCAAGTTATCTTTTGAAGAATCATCCTGTCAGAATTTTATTCCTATAATTGTTTCAATTGTGTCTTGAGAAAATAAAGAGGAAACATGCAAGAAAATATATATTTAAATACATATTTGATCTGAACAATCATATACAATAGATGCTGAAAGAACAATTTGGGCTGCTGTTGTTAATGCAGAAGAAGCTGTGAAATGAAACGTTCCATAATTGGGGTGTGGAGTTATTTGTCAAGATGCAAAAGCATATGAAAAGCTTTATGATCTTTGAAAGTTACGCATGTGTGTTTTTCTTCTTACAATCTGTCATCAAAAAATAGCCCATGGCCAGAGGAGGTTAGTTGTAATTAAAAGACCTTTCATAAAGACAAGACGGAGGGCAGCCAGTCGTGGATAAACACAGCTGGCTCAGTCAGCCTTGCACTTCCTCTTCAGTGTTTATCATAAAGGGGAAGAAAATGTCATTAAGTGTTCAGAGCCTCAGACCAAATCAACAAAAAAAATTCTATACTCCTAATTTTCTATTCACATTGTACTAATCTTGGGAGCAATAGAAGATAGAACATAAAGAGCATTGCATCAATAAAAATCATGAAACAAATGAAAGCTTATTGACATAATGTCCTTTCTACCAGCAGAATAACTCTTGTTTTATAGGTCAAATGTATGCAAGACACTAAAGCAAGATCTAACAAGCTTCATGTAGTTTTCACTATCCTAGTGGCTCTTAAACACATTAAAAAATAACATTTTCAAAGAAGGAAGAAAATTCCCATTGTTCATTTTAAATGTTATATACAACTATGATAGTTAGACACTGTAGCCTTATTATCTGAGAAGTACTACAAGTGTAAAGAACTGTAATAAAAACTCACAAGATGAGTCATTTATTTGGAGAAAACTGGGCCACATTTTAAACCCCGGAGCTATAAAAATGAGTTATTTTAATTTTTACCTGAATCATTTAAAGTTGCCCAAGCTGTTCACTTAGTAGCCAAATATACTGAAGCACACTCAGATTTTGGGTGGTATGACAAACCTCTGACTACATTAAAGTTTTTGAATAAATTCATTGTAACATTTCATTTCTGAGGGAAACCAATACAAGGGAGAAACACCAGCCATTAAATAATTCTGGTCTATTTTTATGAAGTCTTAAAATGTTAACATTGTCATTTGGTACCAAAATTTTATTTTCTTTCTATGATCCTGTTCTCAAAGAAATGATATCCAAGATTTTAAAGTTAAATGAGACTCAGTCTATTGCTCTCAGTCAGATGTGAATTCTATTATGAAAGCTGCTTTTGCACCTTTCAGTGAAGGGGCAGGAGACATAGGCTTACCTTCCTAGAACCTGTACAATTATCTTCAAATATATTGACTTTTCAAGTGAGCTTATGATTCACACTAAACTCAGCAGAATTAATAATAATATTTTTCATGGCAATGCTGATTCAATAATAAGGAAAATATCAATTTGGACTTCTGAAGCATCCATCTTATATAAAAACTGCTGTTTGAAATTTTAACCCTGCTATTTGGCTTCTGTAATGCTTGCTTGCTTAAATAATAGGGAAAATGAGACTACTCTCACTCCAAAGAGGCCTTTCAACCTTCTCCGGACAAAATTATCAGTGCTGGCACCAGGCCAGGCCTTTGGTTGACATCTCAAGGCCCCAGTACATAGGGGCTCTTTAAGAACTTGCAAAAGGAGTGGGAAACATACAAAGAAGGTAAAAACATATAAATAGGGAAAATTCCTCCATGTTAGGGCCCAGAATTTGAGAGACATTTTCCTCTTGACCCGTGCGTAATAAATGTAACTCCAAACTCTCCAAGCATTGCTTGATTTATTCTGGTTCTCTGTAATACTTCTAGCATATACATGATTGTATAAATTAGCATATTCCCTTCATCTCCCAGAAAACATCTAAAAGCAATGAAGACAATAAAAAATAAGCCCCTGAAAGACCCTGTAGAAATAAGAAAAGTTATAATGGTGACAGAAGAAGATTTGACTTTGGGTAGTGGGCACACAATGCAATATACAGATGATGTATCAGAGGGTTTTACACTTGAAACCTCTATAATCCAATTAACCAATGTCACCCCAAATAAATTTAATTTAAAAATACCTTAAAAAATAGAAAAGCTTTGTATTACATATAAGAATAGTCATCACTAAGACAAATTCTTATAATGTTACTAAAGATACAAAAAGAAATCTTCAGGCAATCAAGTAAAATAATACATATATAATTTAGCAACCGCAACTATTAAGAAACAGTAAATGAAAACAGCTCATATTTCATAAATTATGTAGGGAACATTACCTAGAGCTACCACCAAAAAAGAAGCAGTAGGCCAAAATATTTTAACAGATTTCTAACAAATCTTTAAAGAAAAAACAAATTTCAGGCTAGTCAGTGTTTTAGAGCACAGAGAAAAGAGGAAGTCATCCAAATTACTTTTGTGAAGTGTGCATGACATTATCTCCGAAATAGAATAAATGCTCATTATACATACACACCCAGAACTAGATAACAATCTCATTCAAGACAATCGATACATAAACCATCAATATATATCAGTAAACATAATAGAGCAGCATTGAAATATCAAGAATCGCTCCATTTCAGGAAATCTCAGAAGGTAATTCATCATAAAAGAAATATGATTATCTTACAGTTACTAAAAGGCATCTGATAAAATTCAAAAGACTTCTTTAATAAAAACAAGCACATGAACACAAAACGCTCAATCAAAGAGAAATAGATGGATCTTCTCTTAACAAAATTTTGGGTTTTTATGCTTAATTAGAAAATTCTCAGTAAAGTCAAGCAGGATACCTGGGGAACAATACATTTATACAAAAGAACACAATTTCAATGATGAATATTAGAAAGGAGGCAGTTATAACTACACTTATTTGTAAAGCTTTTGACTAATACCCAGAACAAAAGAGAATGTAACTGAAAAATTATTGTAAATAATGACAGAATTTGCTAACATAATGGCATACAAAACGAAAAGCAATAGCTTCCATATAAACTTAAAACATGTTAGAACCCTGGAATATATAATAAGAGAACAAACATTTACAGAGAGCAACAAAAAGGGTGTAACAAATAGCAATAAACTTAATATGCAATATTCAAGACATATATAGAGAAAACACTATAACTCTGCTGAATGATGCCAAAGAAGACAGACCATACATTATAAAGTTGTCACTTCTTATGGCAACATTTATAAATGTAATGTGATTCCAGTGAAAAAGTCTAACAGGATTTTTTTAAGACAAGTTTTGGAACTAGACTAGCTATTTCAGAATTTTATGTGAACAAAAACCAAAAGACACTATCCAGACAAATTCTAAAATAGAAAAGAAATGAGCAGAGACTTGTCCCACCAGATATTAAAATTTATTAAAATTTAAGAATAAAGGCAATGTGTCACTGACACACAGAAAATGGGAGAGAGAGAAAAATCCAGAAATAGAGCCAAACAAGTTAGCATTTAGTACATTATGATGAAGATAGCATTTCAGAAGAAGAGATAAAATGGTGCTGGCAACAGCTAGAAAATTTAGGGGAGAAAATAGCTAGATCCACCTCTCCTACCTTATGTCAAGATAATCCAAATACATCAAAGATGTAAATGCAAGAAAGATGGGAAGGAGCTACTATTTATTTATTTATTTATTTATTTATTTATTTATTTATTTGGTATTGATTTCAGAAAGGAAGGGAGAGGGAGAAAGATAGAAACATCAATGATGAGAGAGAATTATCTATCAGCTGCCTCTTGCATGCCCCACATTGGGGGTCGAGCCCGCAACTCAGGCATGTACCCTGACCTGGAATCGAACAGTGACCTCCTGGTCCATAGGTTAATGCTCAACACTGAGCCAAGCCAGCCATACGGGAGCCACTATTATCCTGAGAGTTCTGTGGGAACTGGGGACATGGAAAATTAATTTGTAATCTCAGTAATCATTTCCCAAAAGTTCATAACACAGAAGTGAAGAGATTGATAAATTCAACCACAAAAATATCTAAGGTGTTTCTTAGTCTTCATGCCAAAAACAAAGCCAATACTGTAAACAAAGTGAAAAGATAAATGCAAATGGCTTCTATGATTAAGGCTCTCAATCTGAAATGCAAATTACATCCACTTTGAGACACCATATTTTATCTATCCACAAAAATCCAACCATTTGATAACATCTTCTTTCAGCAAGGCTGGAGGGAAGAAGGGACATCCATTCATTGCTGCTGTCAGTGTAAACTGCTGAAATTCCTAAGGCAGGCAGTTTGCAATATTTAACAAAATTATAAATTCATATATTCTTTGATCAGCAATTTTGCTTCTAGGAATTTATTCAACAGACTTAAGAAGTGCAAATAATGCCTATTTATTACAGTACTGCTTGCCATAGCAAAAGTTGCAATCACCTTCACATCTACCAGTGGAACTGTCTGCAAAAATAAGAATGAGATATACTTTTGAGAGAAGAAAATAGTACATGGATCTTATATGCTTCCATTTGTGTGAAAGAGTCAGCAAGACAGTATAGGTTTATATTTGCTTCACTATAATCTAAAAAATATCTGGAAGATTAGAAAATTATTGGAGAGGAAGCAGGTAGAGATGTACTAGTAGGTAGATGGGTTGGAAATGAATAGATGAATGATTGTGGTGAGAGGCTTACCATTTCCTAGTTTTTTTTTAAATTTTGGTTCTGTTTGAATCCATTACCTATATTTAAATTACTATTAATTAAAACATTAAAATGCATCTACCCTGTGATAAAATAATTCTATCTTTAGGAATTTATCATACAAATGACAAGTGCTGGCGAGGATACAAAGAAAAAGGAACCTCTGTGCACTGCTGGTGGGAACACAGACTGGTGCAGTCACTGTGGAGAATAATATGGAATTTTCTCAAAAAACCTAAAAATGGAACTCCCATTTGACCCAGTGATCCCACCTCTAGGACTATATCCCAAGAAACTAGACACACCAATCAGAAAAGATATATGCACCCCTATGTTCATAGCAGCACAATTCACCATAGCTAGGATTTGGAAACAGCCTAAGTGCCCATCAGCAGATGAGTGGATTAAAAAAACTGTGGTACATCTATACAATGAAATACTATGCTGTGCTAAAAAAGAAGGAATTCTTACCATTTGCAACAGCATGGCTAGAACTGGAGAGTATTATGCTAAGCAAAATAAGCCAATCAGAGAAAGATAAATATCACATGATTTTACTCATTTGTGAATATAATGAACAACATAAACTGATGAACAAAAACAGATCCAGAGACAGAGAAGCATCAATCAGACCATCAAATCGCAGAGGGAAGGTGGAGGGGGAGGAAGGGAGAGATCAATCAAAGGACTTGTATGCATGCATATAAGCTTAACCAATGGACACAGACAATAGGGGGTGAGGGTGAGTGTGGGTCGGGTGGAGTAATGGGGAGATAAGGACACATATGTAATGGCTTAATCAATAAAGAAAAAGAAAGAAAAAGAAAATTTTGAAAGATCACTATGAGTAAAAAACAATTTTTTTTTTTAAAGAATTTGTCCTAAGGAAGTGTTCGGCAAACTCATTATTCAACAGAGCGGCAAACTGCAGCTCGAGAACTACAGTTTGCCGACTACTGTCCTAAGGAAATGATTTAAAGTGTGCAGAATGATATAAGAACTACTCACTGCAGATCAGTTTGAAATAGTGAGTATAAACCAAAAAGAGTTAAGAGGAAAGATAATTCAAATTCTAAATGCCCAAACGGTGTAGGATTACTTAAATATTTACATTATAGAATATCATTAAATCTCTAAAAATTATGTTACAAAATACTATCTAAAGTCTTGGTAAGATATTCCCAATAAATCTGTGCTACCATTAAAATAAATGAAGAAGGAGGCTGTTGAACTGGGGCTTCTCTAATGCCTTAGCAGCCTACATAAGCAAACCAAAACCTAAGCCAGAATCAGTGTACTCAAATATGAGAAAATAAAACTGAACACAACCAATCATAAACAGTCAACAAGTCTTTTCAAAAGAAGGCAACCACTTATGCTAAAGCCCATCCAATCAGTTATTTGCTGTGCATTTCTGTCTGCTCTATAAAAAACTTTCCCCTACCTTCTCTGGGGGGAGTCCTCATAACCACATTCCATTTGGTGTGACAATTCAAATTGATGTTTGTTTAAATAAACTCTTGGAAATTTTGAGGCTAAGTTTACCTTTTAATAGTTCCAAAACATAAATAGTATAATTCCATTATTAAAAAGTATCTATGTATATACATATACTTACACACATACTGATGAGACTCAAAGGTTACAGACCAAAATAGTAATGACGGCTTTCTTTGTATTACAAAATTAAGAAAGATTTTCATGCTTATCTTTGTGCGAATATATATTTTAAAATAAACACATATTATTTTTGTAATTAAAGTAAGTTTAAAATCAAACACTAAAACATCAAAGTAAAATGAATCTTAATTCAGGTCTGTTTCCAGATAGTAATGTGGAATCTATTTTGCCTTGGTGCTTTTATGAATAGAATATCATAATATAAGTTAGACTACAAAATTAAAATATCTGTCTGAACTTGAGGATAATCTTAACTTATTGCAGAACAATATTCATCTTATGCTTTTACAAATATTTCCTTGATATTCTATTTAATTTTCACAATACCCCCACTGAGGTTGATACTGTTGCTGTCCCATTTTAGAGAAGATAGAAGTGAGTCCTAGTGAGGTTAAATAACTGTCTTAAGATAATGTCATTTGTAAAGCAGCAGAGCCAGGACCTAACTCCAGGAAATGTTTGCAGGTTTAGCTATTCTATATGCTGCCCATACTGGTAAAGCAAACTGAGTATTTGTTTTGATAATGTGAGAGACAATCATCATCAGACTCAGTTTCAGGAGGTTATAGATGCTCTGTAAAGTCAGTAACTCAAATGGTAAAAGAAAGAACCTAGCAGTCTCTGGACACTGAGGATCAATTGGCCTGTCTCCTGCACCTTCTGACAGTAGCTTTTTCCCAAGGGATATAACTGCCAGAGCTGCAATTCTGTATTTGAAGAGTGGCTAAACTGATAACATCAGTCTCTTGACCGGGATAAGATGAGCAGCAAATAAAACACCTTTACACTGAACTTTCAAAATAGGCCAAAGAATTGCACAAATTGATATTATGGCATTAGCTAAGTGTTATTGCCTAATTAAATTAGTTTTCAAACATCAAAAAATAATAAAAACACAACCTGCGGTAGCAATAACTTTTTTAATCTGGCTAATCATCTTAAAAATAGAAATTTTCTCATTAGTTTTACCCCAGATATTACTAATAGGTATGTAAGGCAACTACAAGTTATATAAGTTAAGTTTCCACTTGCTCATTTCTTCTAAATTATCATGACTATCCAAGATATGGATTATAAACTATAGCAATGTTTGAAAAGAAAAGATGGTGATTTCTATTGGTGCATGAATTTACTAAACGTTATACTTAAACAAAAAGCCACTATGTTAAAATACATTTTTTTTCAAATCTGGCAAAACCAAATTTTTCCAAAAAAATCAAGATGTAACATTATTGTTTATAAATAATGGTTCATCAAAAAAAGGTCTGGGAGAATGACACAGATAAATCACCTTTATCTTATGAACGGTAAGTAAAAATGGAATTTATGTGGAAGACTTCAAAATACCATGAACATGCTTGTTCACAAATATTATTCATTCTTGTAAGTAAAGATGTCATAAGAGATAAATGTCTGAGGAAAGATTGAGGTAAATGCTGTGTGTACTTATGCTAGAGGACATTATTGAGACAAAAATAAATGGTGGCTCAGGAATGGCAAAGAGATTTCACTTGGGAGCCTATACCAACCCATTGGTTGTGCTTCCCTAGAGTGATGGGCTGAAGAGATAATGAAGCTGACTCTGGCTCTGTGAGGATTGCTGTGATTGATTGGCTATGTCTACCAAGAGCAAGGAATAAACACAGGGGTGATCCAGGCTACAAATGTGCTATTCCTAGACTGGTAAAGTAGGCAGACAAGAAAATCACAGTTAGAATTAGTATCAGAACAGTAAAGGCAGCCCAAAACATACTTTACAGATTAAGAACATGTGTGTGTTTATTGACATCCACAAAAAAGACATTTTCTTTAGGTTACTATAGAGGGCAAATGGAAAGAAAAGGCAATGAAATGACTGTTGGTGTCCCTGGCTGATTTTGCTATGTCCAAGCTTAATGGTCTTAGGTGATTACTCCTGACTGAAGTTTACCCATTTATAAATTATAAATAATAATACTATATATCTCACAGGGTTATCAAGGATCAAAAGAGATCATGTGCAATAAATGGTAGTTATTAGAATATGCAAAACAGTGCTAAATGTTAAGAACTCCCTGCCTAACAGCAAGGAGAATGCTGGAGGTGAGTCCATGGGAACTTAAGGGGTGAGATTCAGAGGACTAGCTAAATAGTCAGCCTTGGAACTACAAATTTTAATATAGAACAGCACATGTCAGGGAAAAGCAGAATGATTCATTTCCCCCAGTAATAAATTCCTTTATGCATAGTCTGTGCTTTCTTACAACTCAACATCAGCTGCAAACTACACTAGAGCTTGCAGGACTGTGTGACATTGTCATTCCAAGTGAAGCAGTGTAATTATTGTTGTATTACTATTTTATCATTTAATAGTAGTTTCAGTATTTCTACCCAAAAGTTCATTATCCATTAAGCAATAATTTAAGGGAGAAAAAAGACCAGAGACAATGTTATTAATCTTTTCTCCTTACCAGAATATGTTTTGCAAAATAGTTTACAAATGTCCCTCTTCTTGATCAATTCAAAATGCATCTTCAATCAGTAAGATCTCTGCAATTCTACTTTTTCACAGTTCTCCTGGAATTTGTCCTATGTCAGGCATCTCATTCCAGGGCTGTCTATTCCCAGGAGTAAGGATAAAGTAAAGCCAAGAGGAAAGGGGTTCCAGCTGAGAAAGAATTCAATGCTCCATGGGGGCTGCTGGATTCAAGGAGAGTGATATTCCCTGGACCTTATAGTTGCTGCTCATACTACCACAGATTGTACACCTGGTGGTCTTCCTGGGTTTTGCATGCAGAACAGCTCTTTGATGCTTCTTTTGAATTCCTAAATTAGACCCATTACCCATCTAGTTCAATCCATTGGCATCTGCTAGAACCTAATAGGTAACTAAAGGGACACACTTCTAGCCAAGTTGGGTCCCATTATCCATTCTATCCACTGTAACGCCCTATCAGTTATAAATTAGACAACCATAAGTCCAGACTATGGTTTGCATCCTTTTTTTTTTTTTTTTGGTCACAAACAGATCTGACCAAATGTGGTGCAGAGACCCCTTACTAAAGAAATGTGGGTGAAGAGAAATAGACACAGTAGAGCTATTCTGAGACAGAGAAATGTGTGCCTTTTGAGATGAAAATTTTGAACCCAATATATTTATTCTCAGGCATATTTTACATATCTTGATAGAGTTAAAATAAGCATAAAATATCAAGAAAAACTTTGATTTTAGGAAGAAACAATTCCATACCAGAATTCTCATTCTTTATCCCAGAGTCTACAACACAAAAAGGAATGACCTGAAATTTCATTAGTTTAAAAGAGAAGCACTTTTTTTTTTATCCAGCTCAAAGGATTTATGCTCTATATATGAGATATGCTATGTTGTGCTGGTGTTTACATAATAAAACAGGCTTCTAAAAATAAAAGAGGACTGGACATATAGTCATAAGGAGCCTCGGCAGGACTTGACTGAGATTACAATGTACTTCACAAAAAGTATTACTTACTTTAAAATCATTTTTCAGTGAAAATTTGAATTTGATTCTTTAGTATACCACCAAAAGGTTGCACTCCAACCTTTATAAATATGCAACATATTGCCAAGAGGTAGTGCCATTTAGAGGCTAAGTATATGGACTCCACAGACATGTATTCATGCGTTGAATTCCCCTATAGCAGATAGGCAATGTGGGCAAGCTAATCTGAATTGGCCATTCCTACTTGTAACATGGATACAATATAGCCTTCCTCTTTCAGGCTGCCGTGAGGGTTAATTGTGACAATGCATGTGTTGTGCTGAAAACAGAATAACTGGCACAAAGGTAAGCATTAGTAAATACAGCCCTTACTATTTTTATGTTCTAAAAACAGCTTTTTGTCCTTCATCTAAAATGAAAAAAAAAAACACTTTCCACAAGTTCTTTTACAAAATTTTCTTTAACAATCTTCTAAGCAACAGTTTTATTTGCAAAGTATTCTCTCAAGAATAGGTTTTCTTGCTGTTGTATCTGCATTGAGTAGGGATGAGACTTGATTTCTCTCAGCAACACTGACTTCTCCTGATCCAAAGGGTAATGGTAATAAATGCCCTCCCTGATAAGAATTATATTCTAAATTAGAGACCTGGTGCACAAAATTCATGTGGGGGGGGAGGGGAAGATGAGGAAGAGGTTATGTGTCCTTCAGCCCAGCCTGAACCCTCTCCAATCTGGGACCCCTCAAGGGCAGCCAGACATCCCTCTCACAATCCAAGACTGCTGGCTCCCAATTGCTCGCCTGCCTGCCTTCCTGATTGCCCCTAACCACTTCTGCCTGCCAGCCTGATCTCCCCCTAATCACTTCCCTGCCAGCCTGATCGATGCCTAACTGCTCCTCTGCCAACCTGACTGCCCCTAACTGCCCTCCTTTGCTGGCCCAATTGCCCAACTGCCCTTCACTGTAGGCCTAATCACCCCCAAGTGCCCTCCCCTGCAGGCCTGGGTACCCCCAACTGCCCTCCTGTGCAGGCCTGGTCCCCCCCAAGTGTCTTCCTCTGCAGGCCCACCCCTCTCCAACTGCCTTCCCCTACAGGCCTAGGTCCCCCTCTACTGTCCTCCCCTGCAGGCCTGGTCACCCCCAACTGCCTTCCTCTGGCAGCCTAGTCACCCCTAACTGCCTTCCTCTGTTGGCCTGATCTCCCACAACTGCTCTCCCCTGTTGGCCATCTTGTGGTGGCCATCTTGTGTCCACATGGGGGTGGCCATCTTTAACCACATGGGGACAGCCATCTTGCATGTTGGAGTGATAGTCAATTTGCATAGTATCTCTTAGTTATATAGAATAAGACCCAAATGTTATAAATATTTAAATGACACTATATACACAAAAATAAAAAGCAGGTGTATCAAAGAGATCAGGGCCTCTGAGAGCTCATGTTTGCCTCTTTTTGAGTACTTTTATAAATTAATCTGTCTAAGAAATAGGCAGACTGAAACCTCTCCTCCCAATTTCTGTTTAATTGTGGAAAAGAGCTATTCACAGCAAGTCTAGAAAGTGAAGTTTGTCTAGAAGATGTGCCACTGACAGGGAAAGAACCCTAATGAGGAATGCCATATTTTGTCACGACAGCTGGGTCTATATGCAGACCTACTTATTCTGAAATTATGCAAACTCATCTTAATAGAGGTCTGAGCATTATGAGCAGATAGGGGGAAATTCACCATCTTACTTGGTTCACTGTTTACTAAAGAAGTACACCCAATCATTAGGTTCAATTAGATTGAAATTGTATGTTAGAATTTCACACTTTAAATTTTTATAAATTTTAACTGGGTTTCACTATTTACTAAATATGACTTATATCTTCCATATCAGCTGCCTTTAGTCAAAGACAGAGATCTTTGGGATGAATGGTATATGGGAAAAGTATGTTAAAATGGAGGGAGGCACATGACAAAGTCAGACCAAGTCTACTTAACTATTTTTGCCTTTAGGCTTGCCCTGGCGTTAGAAGTAAAAAGGAATCAATCAGACAATAGGCACGGTGACATATTCTACCAAGCTACTCTTTCTAGTACAGGTACAGAGACTAAGCCTCCATGGGGTGATCTGAAGAGTTCTAACAGATTTCACCTCACTCATAAATGTACCCTCCGAGAGAGTCATTGAGTGGCACTGAAAATTCCCTCAGTATTTGTTTCTGTGCATTAAGTCTTTGACAATCCCCATTCAAATACCATGGGGTAGAAGGGGCAATTACAACACATTAAAACCTTGCCAATTATGATGATCTTCATTTGAATTAAATCTAAAGAATAGGTATGTGGCCAGCTCACAGAGTTCTGAGGGACGAGGAAAAATAACAAAATGAGAACAGCAACTTATATAGAAGGCTATCTCTGTTCCATGCCATGTGTGGAAAAACTTAAAAAGTTTATTTCATAGTAGGGACTGTTACATATAAAACAGGGACTATGATTATCTTCCTTTCACAGAAGAGGAAACAGATGCTCAGAGAAGTCCAGTAATCTATCTACTCAACATCGTGTGGCTAGGAAGGGTCAGCACAAGGATATATGACTCAAGAGAATGAGTTTTTTACTACTATCACAGCATGTGGGAAAGCATATTTAGATTTAAGGATAGGAACCAAGAAACTCTTAGTATAGAATAACATGTCCACAGAGTAAAAGACCAGAAGGAAAATCCAGACCAGTATTAGGCAGTGTCTGAAGGATTAGTGCACAGAAAAGCAAGGAAGTCTGTTCACTATAATTTTGTAATTAAGTGAATCCTCCTAATTAATAAGACCAATCTATTATCTCACAATTAGCATGACAAGTACAATCAAAAAAGTCTTTCAACCTTCCACTGGGTCCTGCATATTTTCAGGCTATTAAGTTCCCAGCAGTTATATTCCATTACATCTAAATAGATATGTATAGTTAAAACTGAGAATTAACTACTATCATATATTTACCACATCGTTCTATACTCTTATCTAAATCACAATTTCTATCTTCATTTTATTTTTGTCTGTGGGTATTATTATATACTCTCCATTCCACAAACTTCTTTTTAAGGAAGCAAAATTATAGACACAGAAGATGTTTTAACTAGTCTTGAAATAGATGCTGAATGAAACAAGTACATAATCTGTAGAATCCAAAGGATTTACTTTTTAACATATTTTTTATAATGGTGACCTCTCAGAATTTACAACAAAGTTCCGAGCAACAATTTACAAATTCATAACCCCTGCTTGACTATAATTTGATGCCTGTAGTTGCAAGTCATTAGTAGTTCATGAAGCTACCTCTGGATGCTGTAGGGAAATATTAAAAATTTACTCATACATAAGAAATAAAATTTAATAGTATAATATAAAAATAGCACAACAGTATCTTTTATTTGACTACACTAAGCTTTCTTAACCTAGTGTACTAAAACCATGTACCAAAATGTTATGTTACTGAGTAGAAAGAAGTTCAGCTTTTGGGAAGATGTAAGGTATATATTTTTTTTCTATAATCAGATAATAAACAATTACATTAAAAGCTGTCTACTTTGCCGAAACCGGTTTGGCTTGGTGGATAGAGCATCAGCCTGGGGATTGAAAAGTCCCAGGTTTGATTCCAGTCAAGGGCATGTACCTTAGTTGTGGGCACATCCCAGTAGGGGGCATGTAGGAGGTAGCTGATCAATGTTTCTCTCTCGTCGATGTTTCTAACGCTCTATCTCTCTCCCTTCCTCTTTGTAAAAAAAAACAACAACAAAATATCAAAAAATGAAAGAAAGCTGTCTACCTAATAGGATAATATTATATCTACTTTTATTCTCTCACTATTTCCTAAATTAATTCTCTTTCTCTAGCAAATTTATATTTTATAAACAAGTGTGATAGGCAGATGTGCATGAAGACACAAGTTGCTCCAAAGGATAATTACAGTGAAAACATAAGGATTAAGGATAGTTACATTTAATACCAAATGTTTTAAAGTATGCATGATGTGTGGAATATTATGGATTTATCATCTGTCAATTGCATCATTCCTCATTTAACTATAATTATTTCCTACAGGTTACTTCTAAGATTTATAGTATGTGCATACTGTAATTAACAATTACAGGTTAAAGGTTAATGTGCAATTTTAAATATGTAAGCTTCTTTTAAAAAGCCAGCCCAAATTATATCTACACAGAAGCATTTGTCCCTTCTGTAAACTATGAACATATGGAAGGCAAAGACATTTGAAGGTTGCTTTATCGCAATAACTATCTTCATTGGCTATTTCATTTTATGTGAATGCAAACTATGCTATATCTCAATGTTACTATAAACAGAAGTGATTTTAAGTGCGTTTTAAAGCAATGCAGCAATATTAGCTTATTAAGTTTTTTACATATTATATCTTTGATAGTTATGGGCAATATAGCTATGGAATGCATAAGATATAAAAGAGCAATTATTCTCAATCTTAAGATTTCTACAATAAGTTTCATTTTTTTTACTCTGCTCATAATCCTACATGACACTTGATTTCTACTCAGAATTATATGATAGATATGTCAATTTCTACTTCACTCAATCATTCACTTGACAAATGTCACTGGTGCTTCTTATTGTCAGGTTTTGTGCTAATTCCAGGAAATACAAAAGAGGATATGGTTGGGTTATGCAGAGGCTTATCATCTTTATAGTATAGCAACTAAGAGACTACACTTAGTCTTATAGTCAAATAAGGAATAAGTAAAGTATGTTAACAGGAAAAATTAATTAAATTGAAATAGTTAAAGTTTTAGTTAGTAATGTCTTTCAAAGATCTATTTAGAAATAATGTAAGATTTATATGTATATTGATTTCAGAGAGAAAGGAAGAGGGAGAGAGAGAGATCAAAACATTAATGATGATACAGAATCATTGATTGGCTGCCTTCTGCATGCCCCCTACCTGGGATCAAGCCCGCAGCCTGGGCATGTGTCCTTAACTGGAATCAAAACCAGAACCCTTCAGTCTGCAGGCTGATGCTCTATCCACTGAGCCAAACCAGCTAGAGCTAATGTAAGATTTTTATCATAATTTCATTTCACTTAGCACTCACCCATTTTCTTTAGTGAGTAGAGGCCGGTGCACAAAATTTGTGCACAGGGGCGGGGGGGAGGGTGTCCCTCTGCCCAGACTGTACCCTCTCCAATCTGGGATCCCTCTCACAATTCAAGACTGCTGGCTCCCAACCACTCGCTTGCCTGCCTGTGTGACTGCCCCTAATCACTTCTGCCTGCCAGCCTGATCATCCCCTAACCACTCCCTTGCCAGCCTGATCAACAACTAACTGCTCCCTTGCCAGCCCGTTTGCCCTTAAGTGCCCTCCTCTGCCAGGCTGCTCACTCCTAACTGTCCTTCCTTGCCATCCTGTTCACCCCTAACTGCCCTCCCCTGCAGGCCTGGGCCCTCCCACCCCCCACCCCGAGCAATTGCCCTTCCTTGCAAGCCTGGTCCCTCCCAACTGCCCTTATCTGATGGCCATCTTATGGCAGCCATCTTGTGTCCACATGGGAGCACCCATCTTTGACCACATGGGGGCAGCCATCTTGTGTGTTGGAGTAATGGTTAATTTGCATATTACTCTTTTATTAGATAGGAGTCAATCACCACATTTCCATCCCACTGGTTTTACAATTGTATAAAAAATGATAAGTATGTTAAGAAGGAATCTGAACCAAGGTTTCAAGAAGAAATGCTACTATAATCCAGTTAAGGAAGAGGTCAATACCTTAACTATGAACAAAAGTGCCCCAAAGTATTCTCAGTTATTCTTAGAGAGTGTTAAAAAGAATTAGTGGATATTGTATTGAATTCATTTGTTTAAAAAGTTGACTCATCCTACCTCTAAGTTCTTTATGTATTTTCTAATTTTTACTCTTAAAAAATACTTATTTGATATCAAACTTACTATAAGCTTTTGCTTTTATTTGGAAATTTACATATACTTTGCTTTATAAAGTCAATGACATTTTATAGATTTATCTAGGGAACAAAAACACTTAGGATTAGATGCAAATTGATAGTATACATAGTGTAACACTGTTCTGCTGATGTTCCTCTCCAACATACTGCAAATATCATCTTCAGGATGACACACTTGGAGATTTCCAGTGACGAGAACCTCAGTCCCTTTCACAGCATGCGCAAGCTACTATATACCTTAAGGATTTGCAATGAGGGTCCTATGCCTGAAATGCTCTTCCCCCTAATTTGTCACCTAACCAAATGACACTTGTCATTCTGGGTCAGTATCAATGCCACTGCTTTAGAGAAATTTCCCTTGACACTCAATGTAAACCTGGTATCTTTATTATAAATCTCATCACAAGCCTTTCTTTCCATCTTTGCACCTTACACAATTTGTGATTGTCTTGTTTAATTATTAGTTTGAGGTCTATCCTATTTAATCATCACAATAGCCCTAAGAAGGATTAGATATTTTTACTACCCACATTTCACACATGAGGGCATTAACTCTCACCTACATGATGCCTCACTCATATTTATTTATAATAAATATTTGAATTAATAGACTGAACCAACCATCTCCTAAAATTGAAATTAGACCCTCTGGACATGATGGGGAAAGTCAGTACTATGACCCTGATAAATAGTGATGTACATATCTGTTAAGCATCATTTTTTCATCAGTGAAATGAATATAACACTTACCTCACAGAATTGTTGTTAGGACTTAATGAGCTATGTAATAAAAATAAACTAACCTTAATAAGCAGTCATCATTTATATTCCAGCCCATGGAAGTTTAAGTACACATCTCATTTCTCCTCCAAAGGACAGCCTTTCAAATAAAATATCTTGTCCTTAATTCTTCCAGTTCATTGGCCTGGTTTTATTCAATTGTCCTTATATCCATTGACTTATTAGTTCATTCAACAAATATTTATTGGGGATCTACTATTTGAAAGACATCATTACTCATAAATCCTGGTCCTCCTGAAGCACACAACTAAATAGAAAGCCAAATTGCACAATCAGTCACTCAGAACAAGGGTCACACAGAGGACTTATGACAATCAGAGTGCTGGGCATTCCCCCAGGACTTTCAGATTCAGTACATCGTGGGTGGGCCCTGAGAATTTTCACTTCTAAAAAGTTCTCAGCTGGTGCTAATGCTGCTGATCCGGGGATGGCATTTGGTGAACCAGTGAACTAGAATATGGTGATATTTTCCCAAGGATGGGGATAAAATTTTGGGAGAAAAGAATTAAACCAAAACAACAACAACAACAACACACACACACACACACACACACACACACACACACACACACACACTATACCAGGAGTTTGGTGAAGGAAATAGCATTGGCTCTGGCCTTAATAGGTGGGAAAAGACAGTCTGCCAGGCAGTAGCAAGGTTTCTTGCTCTAATTGTGCTTGGATAACCTTAGTTCTGGAGCTATGAGGAGGTGACAGAAGGCTGGATCTGAGAGGCTGTCTGGATCCAGCCTTCAGCCACCTCCTCATAGCGCCCCACTCCCTCACCTGCTCCAAGCCCCGTGCCACTGTTCCCATGCTTCACAGCCACCTCTTCTTAGCCACCCATCTAAGGACCAGATCACCCAAGCCACCTACCTCCAGGACTTGGAGGCCACCATCAACCATCAGAACAACCTGGAGCTCTATGCTTCCTCCACCCACCAGTCCATATCTTACTACTTTGACTGCGATGGTGATGCCAACTGTTTTCTTCATCAAGCTCATGAGGAGGAAGAACATGCTGAGAAACTGATGAAGCTACAGAGCCAATGAGGTGGCCAAATCTCCCTTCAGGATATAAAGAAACCAGACCACGATGACTGAGAGAATGGGCTGAATGCAATGGAGTGGGCGCTACACTTGGAAAAAAATCATTACTAGAATTGTACAAACTGGCCACTGACATAAATGACCCTCATCTGTGTGACTTCATCTAGACATACTACTTGAGAGCAGGTGAGATTCATCAAAGAACTGGGTGACCACATAACCAGCTTGTGCGGGTTGGAGGCCCCTGAAAATGGCATGGCAGAGGATCTCTTTGACAAAGCACAGCCTGGGAGACAACTAAGAGAGTTAACCCTTAGGCTGGCTTCCCACAGACAAGGGGGCGACTTTCCTGGTCATCAGAGTAATACATGCATCTTGGAGTTACCTTTACCTTTTCTATAAGTTGGATCAAGTCATCTACTTATTTCTTTCATTTGAACCAGTCTTTCAAATAAAGTAATTTGGTTACTCCACACCTCCCCCACTCACCCAAAAAAAGATGGAAAAGAATTTGAAAGGGGCTTCATGGTTTTTTTTGTGGGTTTTTTTTTTTGTGTGTGTGTATTTGAGAAAACAAAAATTTTTGAATGAATATAAAGTTAAATGATACAATCTACAATCTGGTACCATATTGACTCTGGACTAAGGAACACATACTGTGTCTAGCCACTCATCTTAGCTATTACACTGTTGGCATTATTTTATTCTAGAAATGATCTTCTCTATAAAATATATTTTTTTCTGCAACATTATTGGTAACTTGCTAAAGAACTAGCTGATTACAGATTAGAATTTAGTGGGAATTTTACATTGTCTTTCATTTAAAAAAAAAGTCAATGTACAAATAAAAATATTAACCATGTGTAACACTGCATGCTTCTTTGTGCACACAATGTGTTATTCTCAAGTAGGACAAATGCAGATTCTGAGTGAGTTATAACCTCAAATTAAAGATTTGACAAATAGAAAGCCAAATTGCACAGTCAGTCAGTTATAACCTCAAAGTATGTGTCAAATTCATGTACTAATTCTGCAATTGTAGTTATGATTGACTAAGCTGTCCTTTATAAACTGGAATACTCAGTGGTGTGCCAAAGCTGACTCAAATGGATTAACAACTCTGCATTCAGGCATCATGTTGGTAGTCTGACATTGGCCATGATGGAAGTATTCATACCATGGGAATCTGTAAAGATTACAAACAAAAGCATTTTTTTCTACCTGTTTTGTTTTCTTTTTTTTAAAGTTGACTATTAAACATTTACCCTTTTCAATTTCGAGTTTTCATGCCTTGGAACTAATACAATAAAATTTGATTAGATGCACGACTTTAGGAGAAAAGAAAGTTAAACAGTTGAATTTCCTTTGCTAATTTCCTATGCAGAGAGAAGAATTATTATACATTTTTTAAAAGTGTTTTACATTGTCCCTTAATAGTACTAAATGTTTCACATTCATGATTATATGTATTCTTTCTCCCAAGCACTCTTTGAATAAAGTATTATTATTCATATTTTGCAGGGAATGAAACACAAGTTCAAGGTTAAATAATTTGACCAAGGCTAATTCTTGACTAATATACATTACTGTCTCCCTAAATCAAAAACAGTTAAAGGATTCTTCTTTCTCCCTCAAACTTGGCAACAAGGATAATTGAACTGAAGTTGATAACCAATTTTCCAATTTGAACAGAAAAAAATTGTAATTTGATTTACAAAAAGAGTTTTAGGTTGCATTAATTTAAGTAAGCATAATAAAAAAAAACACATTCTCAATACTATCAGATTTTATGAAATTTAATTCTCTCAACTTTTTTAGGACATGCAGCTTGGCCTTACATAGTTTATCTCATCAAGCCTCAGGAAGGATTTGACCATTTTTTGAGGCTTCTTTAAATCTAGCAATTCTGTGACATGGCCAGGTGTTTTGGAAAGGAATACATTTGGTATGATGAATTGAAGAAATACATTTGTCATGAATGATAAAAATTTATTAAACTCGGTTTCATTTCTGTCGTAATCAAAGCATTATAGAGTACAGAAATCTAAACCTTTTTATTCACGTTTTTTAAAATGTTCTTTTCTTTCATTAGGGCAAAGTTTAACTCAACTGTTAGCTCTTGAGCATAAGCAGGATGGACGTCCACATTGATGGATGATTTATACATAGTTTTTGGACTCTTTCTATTACTGGACTCTTAAATATACCAAGTGATCCATGGCATGATTGCAATATGGTATACTGGCCTTTCAAATGTCATAATTACAAAGTTGAGGATTGATAAATCCTCAACTTTGGGTATATACACATACCCATGCACACACATTGTATGGGTATATACACATACCCATGCACACACATTGCTCTCTCTAAGGATGTTCATCAAGTCTGCAGTTTGCCGAAACCGGTTTGGCTCAGTGGATAGAGCGTCTGTCTGCAGACTGAAAGGTCCCAAGTTTGATTTTGGTCAAGGGTATGTATCCTGGTTGTGGGCACATTCCCAGTAGGGGGCATGCAGGAGGCAGCTGACCGATGTCTCTCTCTCATTGATGTTTCTAACTCTCTATCCCTCTCCCTTCCTCTCTGTAAAAAAATCAATAAAATATATTTTAAAAAAAGTCTGCAGTTTTCCTTGGCCACTGTGTTCAGTGGTTAGAATGCTGGCCCATGCACCAAAGGGTCTCAGGTTCGATTCCCAGTCAAGAGCATGTACCTGGGTTGTGGTTCTCTCCCTGCCCTCGGTTGAGACACATGTGGGAAGCAACCAGTGGATATGTCTATCTCACACTGATGTTTCTCTCTCCCTCTCTCTCTCTCTCTCTCTCTCTCTCTCTCTCTCTCTCTCTCTCTCCCTCTCTCCCTTCCTCCTTCCCTTCCCCTCTCTTTGAAAAGCAATAAAAAGGATATCCTCAGGTGAGGATTAGCAAAAATACCAATAAATGAAAAATAAAACAAAAGTCTGCACAGTCCAAATGATACATGATACTCTGTTAGGTCAAAGAAGCAATTGCTTAAAGTCTCGGCTTATTAAATATCAATGGAGGATTTAGAGCTTAAAAGACTAAATGCGGAAGATTTTAAAAATTAAATAAAGTTTAACCCACAGGGAAAATATAATTTTCAAAATGAACTAGATGCTTAATAACTATCTTTAAAATTATCAGAAACTATAATGGTTATTTATTAACTTTCATTATTTATAAGAAGATAATTCCAGATTTGAAGGGAAATTAGTATAGGAGTGTGTGTGTGTGTGTGTGTGTGTGTGTGTGTGTGTGTGTTGGGGAGCATATTTAGCATTGAAACAAGATTGATTACTAATTATTATTTAAATGAATGAAACACTGAGTTAGCCCAGGGCGTGGCATGAAGGAACGCCCACATGGTTTCTACCACATGGAACTTAGAAAGACTGGTAGGCCAAACACTTTCTTCCATATCCAAGTTTTCATTCAGTCTTTTCAACTAAAATTCTACTACTAAATTAAGAAAACATATTTGATACATAGACCTAGGCTTGAAGATTTGCAAATATACCCAAAAATTCAAACTTTCCCTTTAGAGATGTTTGAAAAGCACTGTGTGTTGTTCCACCAATAAGCTGACCTAACAAGATAAATATACATACATACAGATCATGGAGAAAATAGAGGGCCAATTTTCAAAATAACATATTACAAAGAAATGAAGTATTTTTCTTTCATACTGATAGTCCAACCTCAAGCTTTCCAAATGAAACATAATGCATCCTGTGTGTCATCTCTCAGTTGCTCGATTGTAAAATACTTTATCCTTTCCCACTTTCTTAGTAAATTTAATCTTCACACTAGGTTCTTTATTTCAAAACGCATTTTAAATGATATGTGGTTTATGACTCTTTTAGTTAAACATACACACACACACACACACACACACACACACATTTAAACCCTAATAGAACTCCTCTAACTTTTAAGCTAAACAGTAGTAGAGAGAAACAGTAGCACTTGGTTTACTGGTAAGTGGAAGGTTAGGTGAGGTTTGCAGAATGAAACAGTTTGGAACAGGTGATGTGATTTTATTATGTGGAAGTGACTCATTCTGTCACCACTGACTGCGAAATTGTTATTTGGAAGTAAATGTGTGAAGTCAATACTCTTTCGAAAAACATAAATAATAGCTCATCATGATTTGTTCATCCTAGAAAAATAAACATAAGACAGTGGCTTAAAGATAAATGAAGTGCTACTTTTCTGCATTAGCGATAAAGATACAATAAAAATATGCTTTGAAAATGAGAAAAATGAGTTATGAAATTAATTTGAAAGTTCACGGGAGGAAACACAATATCCAGTATAAAATAATTTATTTCTCACATATAACAAACTTAGTATTAATAAAATCAACATTTAGTGAACATATGCTATGGGCAGGCACTGTGCAAATACTGGGGTTACAGAGAACATAAGTAGTTCCTGTCCTTAAGTTGCTTATGAGAGAGAAACAAATATGGCATGGTGCCCCCTAACATTCATTCTCTCCCTTATTTTAGCAAGAAAATGCCCCACCAATTTTTTACTAGACCACAGCTACCTTTGTAGAGGTTCCAGTGTTTAGTTTTTCTTGGGCTAAGTATCAGACAAGAGGATGAGAACAGATGCAACTCCACTTCGAGGAGGAAGATCCTGGCCCTGCCATTCCTCTCCTTTCCCTCTCAGGCTGGAACACCTGTACACAGGCTAAGGCCCCCGCTCAACTGTTCACAGTGGTCACACCCAGGTAACACAGAAGCCACAAGATGGAACACCCTGAGTGCCAGAATAACCACATGAAGTATAGCTGTTCCACCAGCACTTTTTACTCAGCTCAATACCACGTGAAAGACAAATAAACTCCTATCTTACGTTAACCACTATTTTGAGTGCTCTCTGCTACTCCAACACAGTGACTCCTAATACAATAAATAAGCAAAAATCGCACACTAGATATTTGCTGACAGTCTTGTGCCTCAAACAGTCTTGCCAATTTCTATAAAAAGGCAATTCCATTGTGCTAGTTGTTTGGGACAAAGCTTGGAATCTTTTACTCCTCTCTTTATTTCACATACTGTTTTCAAACCAATCCATGATTAAGTACTATTGGCTGTACTTTCAAAATAGTTTCCAAATTTAATCTTTCTTCCCACCTTAGCCCAAGTCATCCTTATCTCCTTTCGTGATTATTTCAATCAGCTTCCAAACTGATAATGCTGCTTCCCTCCCTGCTATCAAGAGTTTACTTTTCATAGCTGCAAAAGAGCCATAAAGTACAGCATGTTGCTCTTCTACTCAAACCTGCTATGGATTTCTAGCTTGATTTTTAAAAATGACAAAAGTCCATAACAAGGCCCACAAAGCCTCTGGGGCTCTGTGAAATCACTGATTTCTTTACCTAACTTCCTTACCTCCAGCCCACAAATCGCTATCTCCTCTTGAGCCACACTTGCCTCCATACTACTCCTTGAAGATTGCCTCAGGGCTTTGCACATTTTTATTTTCTCTGCCTAAAATGCTCTTCCCTCAGATATTATTAGCATAGCCCATTGTCCTCATCCATGTCCCTGCTTCTGCTCAACATTCAATTTACAGAGGCCTTCCCTGACTATCCTCTATCACCCACCAATTTCTTTCCCATCAGGTATGTCCCTCTCTCTGTCCCCTTACCATGCTCTGGTTTTCATAGCATTTATCACCACCCAATTTTACAGATATATATACAGTGGTACCTCGAGATACGAGTGCCCTAACATACGAGATTTTTGAGATATGAGCCGTCGAGCAAGCGATTTTTGCTTTGAAATACGAGCAACATTTGAGATAGGAGTAATCGCGCTGATCGGCCGGCTGCACACGACCCACCAGTTTACTGTGACTTGAGTGTCTCATAGTTTCCTACGCCTCAAGGTTACGGAACGAATTAAACTCGTATCTCGAGGTACCATTGTGTGTGTGTGTGTGTGTGTGTGTGTGTGTGTGTATAAATTGTCCCAAGAAATGTATGCACACATTTGAGTAATTATAAAGTCATTGCTTATTAAAATACATTTCATTTGGGATACCCTCTGCATAGCACCCCTTGACCGCTGAAAGTCAAACTATTGTGAGAACAGGAAATAAAATGTACTTTTGCAGAAAACACTCAGCTATAACTTGCATGAAAATAAGTTCTAAAATTAATTTCTCATCACAAGATAATGTCATATGTGTTCATAGTTGAAGTAAGCCTTTTATCTTCCAATGTTACTTATACGAGCTGCCTTTGGGAGAAGAAGAAAGTCGTCTTTCTAAGGACAATAAATGAAAGTGGCAAGGTTGCTTTCAACCTCAAGAAAATGCTTAATAGCATGGTAGTGAGATATCAAAACTAGCAAATATACAGCAAATGAAAAAGCCTCCTGCAAAATACATCAGAAGAGAAATTTACAGAGATTTCAAACATTTTACTTAGCAATAAGAATTTAAAAAGAGACATCCAGTGAATAGCTTGAAATTTAAGTTAACATATGCACTGAGATTATTACAATGGGTCCACATATAAAACAAGATTCTTTTTTTAAATGTGAAAGCATTTAAAGTATTAAATGAGTTATTGTACTAAGCCTCCAAAGCACACAATGTTACATCTTCAAGGATTTTTAAGTGGGAAATAAGATCAGTATAAAATAATTTCCTTCTTCAAAAATGCTAATTGGATTCAAATAAAATTTCTTCTACTCATTTAGAACTATAATTAAAGTCTAATTACCAAAAAAAAAATCAGTATTGTACTACAGTAATTCAAGATAATCATTGGGAACCCAATTTAATTCCCAAATCGTGAACATTAAAAAGTGTGCAAACAGAACCCACAAAATGCTTCAAGGATACCTTTCAGATTGTGAAATGGAATGTAATTAAGGAAATAATGAGCATTTCCATGGAACAAACTTGCCCCATTGTTGATCTGTTGGCTATTTGCTCTAGATTCAAATGCAGGCCTTTACAGAAAAATTTCTGCTTCTAATTTACCAAGATGTTATTTACAAGACATTTGTTTTGTGACATGGTTCTATTTATGTAGTATTTAGGGGAGGAGAAGGGAGACATATGATATTTTGAACTTCAATCCCAGATTCTTTTCTAAAACAAACATCCAGTTGATCATATTTGTCTTCAGGTCACATAGTTTAGGCAGTATTCTCAAACTTTTAGTCTCAGAACCTCTTCACATTACCAAAAATTATTACAAATCTCAGAAAGCTTTTGCTTATGTGGACTGATGTTTACTCCATTAGAACTTAAAACTGAGAAAATTTTAAAATATTCATTCACTTGAAAATAACATCAAAATAAAAAGCTTTTGCACAGCAAAAGAAATCATCAACAAAACAAGAAAGACCTCTACATAGGAAAACATATTTGCCAATGTTATCACTGATAAGGGCTTAATCTCCAACATTTATAGGGAACTCATACAACTCAACAAGAGGAAGATAAACAATCCAATAAAAAAATGGACAATGGACTACAGAGAAACTTTTCAAAAGAAGACAAAAGGCCAAGAGACATATGAAAATATGCTTAAAGTCACTAATTATCCACAAGATGCAAATCAAAACGACAATGCAGTATCATCTCATACCTGTCAGAAAGGCTATCACCAACAAATCAATAAATGACAAGTGTTGGCAAGGATTTGGAGAAAAAGGAACCCTCGTGCACTGCTGGTAGGAAGGTAGATTGGTGCAGCCACTGTGGAAAACAGTATGGAATTTCCTCAAAAAAACTAAAAATGGAACTCCCATTTGACCCAGTAATACCACTTCTAGGAATATATCCCAAGAAGCTAGAAACATCAATCAGAAAGGATATATGCACCCTTCTGTTCATAACAGCACAATTCACCATAGCAAAGATTTGGAAACAGCAAAAGTGCCCATCAGCAGAGTGGATTAAAAAACTGTGGTACATCTACACAATGGAATACTACCTTACGCTAAAAAAGAAGGAATTCCTACCATTTGCAACGGCAAGGATGGAACTGGAGAGCATCATGCTAAGTGAAATAAGCCAGTCAGAAAAGAATAAGTATCACATGATCTCACTCATTTGTGGAATATAATGAACAACATAAACTGATGAACAGAAATAGGTCCAGAGACAGAAACATCGATCAGACCATCAAACTTCAGAAGGAAGGTAGGGGAGTGTTGGAAACCAAACATTGTTCTCACTAAATGGATGTGAACAGGAGGCCAGAAGGCTGGTCAACCTTAACTGCTCTGAAAGGTCAGAGCTAATTACTCACTGTTTAGTTGAAATATTGTTTGCTGAAGCAACCTCTACCTGTTTGTTTCATGTTAATTTCTGTTTTGTTATTTCCTGCCTAAAGGCTAGGGATGTGTCCCAAATCCTTAATAAAAGGGAGGAAAAGGCCAGAGCAAGTGGCAGTCCTTTCTACTAGAGGAAGGCTCCAGCCTGGCCCCCCAATATCGCCAAATTAATGTTTTCTAGTCTCTCATTTCATTTGTGTGCGGCCTCCTTCCAAACCCGAACCCTGAACCAGGATCCCTGAACCACGCGGGACGTGGAAAGAGGTTCCCACAGGGAGGGTGAGGGTAAGGGGGAGAGAACAACCAAAGGACGTGTATGCATGCATATGGGCCTATCCAATGGACACAGATAACAGGGGGGTGAGGCCATGAGTGTGTGATGTGTGTGTGGGGGGGCAGGGGGGCGGTTAAGGGAGAATAAGGACACATGTGTAACACCTTAATCAATAAAAAAAATTTAAAAAAGAAAATAACACACTTATTACATGTTAAAATATATTTTTATAAAATTAACTACATTTTAAAAACAAAGAGTTTAATGAAAACCATGCCATTATTTTACACTTTTTGGAAATCGAATTGATGTGTTTCCTCAGTAGAAAACAACTGCATTTTCTATTTCTACACAGAAAATTAATTGGCTCCTACATTACACACCATGTGCATTCTAGAAAACTCCACTGTACACTCATGAGAGAATAGACAGAAGACAGGTAACATGCTTATGTTATTATGAAAATAGTTTTGACCTCAAGGAGCACCTAAAAGGTCCCCAGTCTACCCTTTGAGAATTGTTGCTTTAAGGATATTAGTTGGTAGAAAATAGGAAGAAATTTTCAGTTTACTGCAAAGATTTTTTTATGGAGAATTAAAGCATATTTATAACTATATATATTAAATCTGTTGAAATATACAAAATTTTTCATTTAGTCTGTTGCATATAAAACTATTATAATTAGGACAACTACATTCGTTAATCTTCTTTCAAAGCTTGGTTTGGTTAACTGATTACCCTACCTCCATACTCTGACTTCTTAACTGAGATTTCAGATATGTGTATCCATTGTCCTTGAATTGACATCTCCAATGGGATGTCCAATAGTTATCTAACTTTACATTGTCAGAATGGAACTCTTGATTTACTTCCATTAACATGAACTGTTTTCACTTTTGTCCCTTAGAAAATGACACCACCATTCACCCAACTATTTAAACAAAAAAACCTGAAAGTCATTCCCAACTACTCTTTCTTGAGCTCCATATGACATGTATGAGTTGCTAAAATTTACCATCTTTCCTTTGGATCTCACACTGCCATCCTAGCCCTGGTATCATTTTCCCCACAATGTTCTATTTTTTTCCAACTTTTGATAATTAGTGTAATTAACTTACCTACTTATAAAACATAAATCAGATCATATGCCATCTCAAACTAAATTCTTACAATTCTACATAAATTTCATGGAATGAAAATAAACTACTTACAAATTCCTACATGTGGCCTGGGCTCTACCAACATCTCTATCCATAACTCACATCAATGCCTTCTTTCTGTCTCTTTAACATACAAGCTTTCCCCACCATCTAGCTTTTCTACTTACTGTTGTCCTCATCTGGAGACCACCATCCAAGCTTTTGTGTGTCTGGCTTCTTCTTGTCATTTAGATCTCAACTCAAATGTTACCCTCTCAGAGAAGCCTTCTCTGACCCAGTCAATCATTGCCAGACCGAACTCATGATTCTTTTAGATCACAGAGTTTCATCTAATTTATTCATGGATATTTCATTATGTGAGGGTATTTGGCTTATCTCCATGCATGTTCTTTGTCCTTTTTCCCTACAACCATCACCAGAATTTAAACTCTAGAAAAGCAGGGACCGTATGTGACTTGTTCACAATTATATTTTCAGTGTCCACCGAGACATAGTCAGAACTGAATTATAGGAATCTACATTAATAAAAGAGAAATATGGAAATTGACTGTACCTCCATGACACCCACCAGCCAATGAGGAGTGAGTATGCAATTAACCCAACAAGGATGGCAGATTAATTTGCATACCCAGGCGCCAAGCACCCGGGGACAGGGTGGTGCCAAGTTGCCTGGGTCCCTGGGACTAGTGCCTAGCCCACAGCCTCCTGGGACCATCACCGCCCTGGGAGTTGAGGGTGGCTGTGCCAAACCACACCTGCAGGCTTCCAGGACCATCGCCAGACCCAGGAGGTGAGGGCAACTATGCAGCTTGACAGCGTTCAGCAGGGCCTGCTTGGCTGTAGCTGTGGTGACCCACAAGCAGGCAATCGTGGCCCACAGACAGAACCCAGCAGGGCCGGCTTGCTCATCACTGTGGTATGGAGCAGGCAGGCCCCACAGAGAACAGAGAACCATGGGGAGCAGGCCTAAGCCATCAGCAGGACATTCCCTAAGGGCTCCCAGATTGGAGACGGTGCAGGTTGGGTTAAGGGACTCCACCCCCTCTTCTCTGAGCATGAATTTCATGCACTGGCCCTAGTAAATAAATAAGGAAATGAATTAATAAGTGAATCATAGTAAAGACACTGTATTGCAAAAATAACTTAATTAAATGCTGTCTTTGTTATTCTTAATTACCAAGGAAAATACAAAGAATTTCATATATTCATGGACTATGGAAGTCTGCTTTATCTCTAATGCATTTCTACTTTTGTACAAACACACAATATGGAGGAGAGAAAAGCACAGTAGTTCAACAACATCTTGTATATATGTAACCTAATTTTCAACACACACAAAAATTTGCTGAACATTTTTTCTTATTTCATATGTTTTGATCTTTAGAATTGATGTAACAAATAAAAATTTAAATATATATGATTAACTGAAAAGATTTTTAAGACTTCCAAACAAGTCATCTTAATTTTTTAAGAGAATGATAAGCAGAATGGTATAAAAAGGAAAAATCCACCTGTAAACTAAGTCTTTTTCTTTGCAGACTAATTTTTAACTCACTTAAGAGATTTATTATTGATGTTTATTATTGTTGTTATTAATCTCTTTCTTATAAATTTAAATTTACCCAGAGGTAGAATCCTATATATGGTATTATGATTACCCCATCATCTCCTGCAATATAATCTGAACTCTAAGAATAAATAATTTTATGTAAATTCACACATAAATGAGCACACAGTACAAATATGTATAAAAGTATATTTCCAACAGGGTGTAAATAAAAAATCTCTGCACTAGAAATATTGAAGCAAATTATTATAAACCTTTAAAAAATTGTTTTAATTTGAGGGCATGTACCAACATTGAATAAACCATCAGGGACAGCATAAAAGTATTTTAAATCATTGCTGAAGGTATTAAACACTTCAAAACATTATGAAATTTAATGTAATAGTAGTATAAAATTGTGCTCTGTAAACATGATCCAAATATAAAATATAACACTGAATTATGGTCTAGCCATTAAATATTAATATATTTGATAAGTATGTATGTGAATTATGTTCTAGTCATAAAATGAATATACTACATTTGGTAAATATATCTATGGCTTTCAGTGAAAATTAAACAGACAATTAAACTCTCCTAGGAACAAATGTTCTCTCCTTTTTTTCCCAGTGGGGAATAAAAGACATTTTAAGAAGCATGCTCAGTTTTAAAAGGAAAATTTGAAACACAGTGACTATTAATTATAGTTTATATAAAGTTTTAGTTTTCCTCTGTAAATACATCATCATGTATTTGTGAAATGGGAAACCACCGTTCTCAAGAGTTGTAACAATTTCAGTAGATGCTTTTTCTAATGACTGCTATTGATAAGTGAACAGAGTAACTTCATTTGCTATGATATTGAAAAGTATACAGAATAACTTAACTTGTTACAGTATAGAAAACAGCAAATAACAAACAAATAAATCTGGTTTAAAAGCATTTGCTCCTATTATTTTTATGAATAACTATAAAGAAGTTTATGATACACAGGAAGAAATTCACTTTAATAAAGTTGAGCAAATTAAGCAGGAAAATGGTACTAAACCAATCATTAATGTAAACATCCTTAATAATAATTTCTTAATATTTTAATATGCATAAAATGTGAATTCTCAAGAATTGGTCTTAAGATCATTTTAAATCATCCATATAATTCAGAATCTTTTTGTACTACTTACAAAGCTTTAGTACAAGAATATTTTTGTTTTCATCAGAAAGGAGTTTATAGAAAGGGCTAAGTATAAAGATCAGATTCAGACTGCATCCTTCCAAAGCTATAATAGTTAAATTCAAATATAATATGTGCAATTACAGGCTACTTTCTCAAATGCAGAGTCAAGGGAGCATTCCAAAGAGGACTTCAGAGACCTATTTTGATGTTCACTGGTAGGGATGGGGTGGGCTGTTGCCATGGTAGACACACCATGAAGCTTTAATGTGCTGGGAAGTAGCTCCAATCTGCCCTGCCCTTTGAAAGTGTGCCAAAATAATTACTAACCATTCAAGGATATTTCATTAGAGGGATGGATATTAAAAGCATTAGTCTACCCAGCCCTCCACAAAAATCTTTGAAAATCTTGTTAAAGACCTTGAAGAAATACATCTTTGTATTTTTAAAATGAACCCACAACGATTTTAAAATCCTGTTTAATGTTCAGCATGCAAATTACTCAACAGATTCATGTAATAATGGCTGAAATAAATTTTACCTCATTAGCAATAAATCAATGTGTCATTACATTATTGCCATAAAGGTACTGACCCATGTTTTATTTTCACTTTTCAGTTATGTTTTAATTCTCATTAAAAGTATGTCTTAAACTTCCAAATTTGGCATTCTCTCAAAATTGAACAATAGAGAAATTGATATGTTAGCAAAATGAATTCTCATATAAGTAAAATCCATAACTGTTATGAAGTAATAATAAGAGAAAAAATATATACGTGTACCTTTTTAACATAACCCATGCTGCTTTACCAATTCCAAATTAATTTTTGAGAAAAATTATATATTTTCAAATATCATCTCAGAAAAACAAGCATATAAAATTGTAATTATTTTAACTTTGATGAGTCTTCAAAAGTAAGGAAATTCACACTATTCACCATCTTAGTGTAGTACATTCAGTTCCACCATTAATACTGTAGAAAGACAATGGAGAACTACACATTAGTTGAACCTCATTGTGATAAGGCTGTATTTTACAAAATCAAACATGGACCTAAGTAGCCAGATGAGTATTAAAACCACTACCTTCCAAATATGTCAGTTTTTCAATAATGATGTTCTTGAGCAATTCATCTTGCTAATTTTTCTTGAATTATACAAAAAATACCATTACTTTATTATGGCACATATACATAAAGCCTTGCATATGTTAGCCAAAAGAAAAAATATTATTCAACTTAATCATCTACCTCTATTCATCAAATCTGTTACTAAATGACATGATTGTTTCCAAATATAAAATCCACCTTCACAGAAACATATTATCAAGCGTATTCAAAAACTTATTTACTGCCCACAGAGGACAATTTATAAAATTTATATGTTGGAGCGGGGGAATGTATTACCCTTTCTGCTTCCTATGTGAAAAGAATCACTCTTTTTTAGACCATAAATGTGGACATGTTCTTTGGTTGATAACAGCTTACATACACACTTCACTGATGCATGGTCACACATACACATACACACATATACACAGGCATGAGAAATACTTGCCTTCTATAATGTCTTACAAAGACACAAAAAGCACCAACCAAGAAGAAGATAGATATTTTACTATCTCAAAGTTAATAATTTCTGTCCAACAGAAGATACCATAAAGGAGGCAAAATACAAACTATAAATGGAAGGAGATATTTGAAATACAAGTAATTCACAAGGTTTAAGCTCCAGAATGTGTAAAGTCAACCAACCAACAGAAAAATGGGTGGAGAATACTATAGACACTTGAAAGAAGAAACACAAACAGCACATAAACATACTAAAATATGTTCAATATCAATAATCAGAAGGAAAATAACTGGAAACAACCCAAATATAATCAGTAGTAGAAAGATAAATAAATTGGGATATATACAGAACACAATATTGAAAAGCAAAGACTTAGCAGAAAAATGTATGCAGTCTTATTAATTTTATACAATATAAAGCTCAATAATATTAAAAGTAAACATGCACATTCCATAGAGGGGGAGGTTGTGAAGAGGAAACTTTGGAAAACTGGGTTCTCAGAAGCTAACTTGAAGGCTATCTATTCATGGACCCACAGACAGACTCTTGGAGTTTGGAGAAGGGATGGGAGATGAGTGATTAGTCAGGCACAGGAAATCCTCCACCTACACAAAGTTTCCCCATGCAGATGCTATGTAGTCACTGCTGGAATGCCTGCTGGATGGGGCTCTTGCCATCACATCAGGGTGCTCATTTCACTTTTGTGACATATTAATTAGCAGAATGTTAATCCTAAAGTCTTCTTCCCTATAACTTTCATTTCTTCTTTGATTATTTAGATTCATGAAGAATAGTTCCCTTTTCAAGTGACAACTTTTCAGCATTTAAAAACAGCCTTTCCTCTTTGATGGTGTTGCTCAGTGGTTGAGCATCGGCCTATGAACCAAGGGATCAGCGTTCCATTCCCAGTTAGGGCATATGCTGGGATCATGGGCTTGCTCCCCAGAGTGGGATGTGCAGGCAGCAGCCAATCAATGATTCTCTATCATTACTGATGTTTTTCTCTCTCTCCCTTTCCCTTACTCTCAGAAGGGAAATAAAAATATATTGAAAATAAATAAATAAATAAATAAATACAACCTTTCCTTCTAAAAACTTCCACCTACACATGAAATAATGTCAAATTTTTAAAAATGTGTTTTGGTCCATATTCTGGCTCAAGTATATTAAAGTTTTTTTGAAGGGTGGCAAAACATGCCCTCTAAACATCTCCCGTCTTTGCCATGAGCTCTATAATTAAAATATATTTTAATATTCACATTTAATACTTCCAGAGACTCATTATTTATGACAAAGTTTCATAAACAGATATTTTGTTTTATTTTATATGGATAGTGCATAAGCTTATACTTTAACATTAACATTATAAACTTGGCCCTATAAGGGAACTGCAAAAACAGCTGAAGTGCATTGGTATTTCATTCAATCTAAAGATCTCTCTCAGATTAACATGAAAAACTCATCAGGTGAAAGGCAACACCTTTGTTTTCACTCCCTTATTTATCTGCTTGCAGCTCCGGTGGCTGTGCATTGAGGATCCCTTCCTTTAATGCATTAACATAACAATGCTAATAAAACGTCTTTCTTCAAAAAAAATAAATTAAAAAATTAAAAGCAACACCTAATTTGGGACAATAAAACGATCTGTTTCTCAGGTTAAATTTACTATGAGAGCTAATTTATATGAAAATGAATTCCATCTTTTCATACTCTCAGGTAGCGTTTTGAATGCCAACTGACATGGTGAAGCTCATTATTAATATTCAATTTTATATAGAAATCCCTCTTTGAATTCGTTTTCAGTACATCATTTAATTATATAAAGAGTAAAATGTTTCAGGGCATGGGAGTAATACAAGTTACAGTATAAATTTGTATAAGTTTACTGTTGATGGTGCCTAGCACACTTCATGTCCAGGTTAAAGAATAATTAGTGACAGACATCAGGCTAAATAGACAGACATGGTATCAACCAACTCACTGGAAAAGAAGCAGATGACCAGTCTTCAGAAGGCATAAGTAAAACCTAGGAGCAGTAACAACAGAATCGTGCCCAGCTAGGATGCTCAGTGGTTAAGTGTCAACCAGGAGGACAAGGTTCCATTCCTGGTCAGAGCACATTTGGGGTTGCGGGCTCAATCCCCAGTAAGGGGTATGCAAGAGGCACCCAATCCATGATTCTTTCTCATCGCTGATGTTTTTATCTCTCCCTCTCCCTGAAATCAATAAAAACATTTTTGGAGGGTGGGGGAATCAGAAACATGAAGTTAGTCCCTTGAGAGCTGATGTAAATAATAACAGATCACTTAGTGTACATAAGTCCTATCAAAATAATCATTGAAGAACTGAAATAATTGTTCCTTCTTAAATTGTTTTTTTAAACCTTTGAGAAAAATAAAATCAATACCATTGGTTTCAGACAGAAAAAATAAGACCTTCAGGTACACAGTAGAGTTCAGTCCTAAAAAATGACACAGAGGCAGATTAAGATTAAGCCAAATCACAGTCATTTTTCAATAAGAAAAAAAAGAGCTAAGGAGAAATCAAGATGGCAGCAGAAATGAACAGCTAAACTGCTGCCTCACACAACAATTTCAAAATTTCAGCTAAAGGACAGAACGAACATCATCCAGAACCACAGGAAAGCTGGCTGAGTGGAAATTCTACAACTAGAAAGAAAGAGAGGGGCTCACGGAGGCTCAGAGGAGCTGCAGAAAGCTGAGGTACAGAGACATGAGCATGGAGAGGATGGGTTGCAGAGTGCCTGGCTGGCTTCCTCTAGCAGGAGGGAGACAGAAACTCTAGACTGCACTGAACCCCAGCCCCGACTGCACTGAACCTCAGTTCTGAGAGACTCATATGGGGGGAGTTTGGACTGTTGTTAAAAGGGAGGAGTGCACGGAAACTTAGGAGAGCTGCAAAAGGCAGGGTCTGGAGCGTGTGCACAAGTGCATGCAAAGAGGACTGACTGATGATTGTGTCACTGGTTTTCTCTAGTGGGAGGAAGACAGAACTTCCCAAATGTGCTGAAATCCAGCTCCAACTGCACTGAAACCCAGTTTTGGGTGAGACCCTGGGGATCCAGACTCATACGGGTCCCCGGAGTGCATGGAAACTCAGAGGAGACGGAAAGGCAGAGGAACGGAGGCTCACAAGCATGAGTGCGCACAGCCAGGGCTACAGTGACTACTGAGGGACACTGAGACCCAGGGGCCACATAGGGCAGGGCTGACAGGAAGCCAAGACTGTCTGCTCAGCCCTGAGACTTCGCCCCATCCAAGCTGAACATAGAGGCTTTTGCAATTTTGCAAGTCTTGTATCATAAGGCTGACTTCAGCACAGAAGTTCTCCCAGAGTAGACACAGCTTATCCTCACAACCAATTGACCTGGAGGTAAATTCCCCCCAGTGATACCAACAACAATCAAGACTTAACTACAACAAGGCTATACATGCAGTCCACAAAGGGATGCACCCAGAGAGTTTACCTCAGGTAACTGGGGAGGTGGAGCTACTGGGCCATATAGGACACCTAGCACACAAAGCTACTCTACCAATTCAGGGAAGCAGCGAAAATGTGGAGACAAAGGAATAGATCACAAGTGAAAGAAATGGAGGAAAACAAACAACTGGATATAGAATTCAACACCACGGTTATAAGGTTTTTCAAGCATTTCCTAGAAAAGATGGATAAATTTGGTGAGACCCAAGAGGAGATGAAAAAGGACCAACTAGAAATTAAACATACAATGACTAAAATTAAAAAAAATATTATACAGAGATCTAACAGAAGACTAGAGGAACGCAAGAATCAAGTCAAAGATTTGAAATACAAAGAAGCAGAAAACACTCAAGTGGAAAGGCAAAAAGAAAAAAGAATCCAAAAATGTGAAGATAGTGTAAGGAGCCTCTGGGACAACTGCAAGCATACCAACATCAGAATTATGGGGGTGCCAGAAGAAAAGAGAGAGCAAGATACTGAAAACCTATTTGAAGAAATAATAACTGAAAACTTCCCCCACCTGGTGAAAGAAATAGACTTACAAGTCCAGGAAGCACACAGAATCCCAAACAAAAGGAATCCAAAGAAGACCACACCAAGACACATCTTAATTAAAATACCAAGAGCAAAATACAAAGAGGGAATATTAAAAGCAGCAGCAAGAGAAAAACAGTTAATTACTTACAAGAGAGCACCCATACGATTGTCAGCTAATTTTCTAAACAGAAACTATGCAAGACAGGAGTGGCAAGAATCATTCAAAATGATGAATAGTAAGAACCTACAACCAAGATTACTCTACCCAGCAAAGCTATCATTCAGAATTGAAGGTCAGAAAAAGAGCTTCACAGAAAGAAAAAGCTGAAGGAGTTCATCAACACCAAACCAGTTTTATATGAAATACTGAAAGGTACTCTTTAAGAAGAGGAAGAAGAAAAAAAGGTAAAGATAAAAATTATGAACAACAAATGCATATCTATCAACAAGTGAATCTAAACATCAAGTGAATTAAAAATTCTGTTGAACAGAATAAACTGGTAAATATAATAGAATCAGGGGCATAGAAAGGGAGTGGACTGACAATTCTCAGGGGGAAAAGGGTGAGGGGGGTACAAGGAAAGACTGGACAAAAATCATACAGGGGTGAGAGCCAGGTGGAGGGAAGCTATGGGGGAAAAAAAGAGGAACAATTGTAATAATCTGAACAATAAAGATTTATTAAACTAAAAAAAAAGGAGCTAATAGGAGAGGAATGGATGTGAGACAAACTACAGAAAGGTCAGTGAACAATTCAATATTTAAAGGATGCACAAAAGCTAAAAAGATATTTACAGGAAACATCTAGATTATTTTATTTTTGAACTATTGTCCATTCAAGTCCTATTGTTTTCTTACAGATAATCAAACCACTTTTTTTTACCTTATAGATTGAGGTTGTGCATTTTATATGACTTTCCAAAACTGGGCTCTCCAGAGCAAATATGTACCAACAGCACTTGTAATCTGTATATTTTGAAAGTTAACATGAGGTACTGGAACTCTGGAGCTGGATGGCCAAGGTTTTCACCACAACATACTATATGTACAATCCTGGCCAATTTATTTAACTTACCAGTTTTTCATCTATTAACTTGTAGATATTATAATACCTACCTCTTAAGGTTGTTATGAGGATTAACATTTTAATCCCCATTAAGTGAGTAAATAGTACCTGGAATTTATAAGTACTAAATAAAAGCTACTATTAATAAGCATCTCATGAAAAAAATAATGGATAATTTTATTTAAAAGTTTAACTTAAAACAGCCAATGGTCAAAGAACACTTAAGACACTTGCCATTTTCAGAAAATAAAATGTAACCTATCTGCATCCACAATGAAAGATCACAGAAAATACTCAAAACCAGTATCTCTAAGCAAATCCATCACATTAATGGATATGAATAGCCATTTTTAAGTAGGAAAATAGTAGATTAAGTTCCCAAAAGAAGATATTTTATTCAAATCAACAATTCTGAATCATTAAATCAAAGCATGTTTTAGATGACAGTAGAGTGAAGTTTCTGATTTTAAAAAGGGAGGGAAAGATTGTAAGGATATTAACAAATATTACATCAGAATTAAGGCCAATTAAATTATGTACATTCATTTAAGAAAATAAATTATATTCAAGTATTTTCTAAGACTCATTCATATATTTAAAAACATAATTAAAATGTAAACAGCACCTTAGCTACTTAATCTACTTATACTGCTGTTTTAAGAAACTAATACCAAATAATTCTGATTAAAACTTGAAACTGAAACTTCTACTGGGAGGCAATTAAGTATCTGAAAGTCACAGGGCTCATTTTACTTGAAAATACATGTTAATATATTTACACTGCCTCCAGATGAAGTTCCCCAGCCATTCTAATTAGTGAAGTCTTACTATATGAATATTCTCTTTTGTTAAAATGATGAGATACTGTGGCATTTAGGTATGCAATAACACTTGGGATACTGCCCAGGCTACAATAAAAATCAGTTAAGGCACATGTTAAACAAGCATTTTAGGAAGAACACTTCCTTTAAATGAGGCAGTGTGGGAAAAATTGGACTGATTTTCCATGTGAACTTTTTGGGGTTTTCTGGAATGTCTTGATAATAAGTGAGCATGTGAAAGTTTCTCTGAATCCTATTCATTCACTGTTGCTATGGCACACCCTTTATAAATATTAATGCTCACACATGAAAAAGAATCCACCTATAATAAGAACACTGCTATCTAAAATTTGAGAAGATCGAAGATGTTGATAAAAAACTAATTAAACAATGAAACATTTCCTCAATTAAAACTTACAAAAAAATAAATGACAGGGTTTGTTTTTCTTTTAATTATTCAGATATAAGGATATTAATACAAGATCAGCCAAAGTTACATTGAACTGGCTAGAATTACAGCTTGGGGTCAGATTGGTATCAGTTTATAAAATCATTAGAGACCCAGAGCACAAAATTCATGCATGGGTAGAGTCCCTACGATGGGCCAGCCATCAGGGCCGATCTGTGGGGGACTAATTAGGCAATCAGGGGCCCTGCTGGCACTGGCCTAGGCTGGCCTGGTGCCTCCCATTCGCTGGCCCCGCCCCCTGCCACCACCACCAGTCCAGGCCTGCAGGCTGGGGGCAGCTCCTGCATTAAGCATCTGCCCACTGGCGATCAGTGTGCATCATAGCGACCGGTCATTCTATAGTTTGGTCACTTTGCATATTAGGGTTTTATATAGATAGATGGTTACTGTAGGGACTTTTCCTTTCATTGAAAGGAAATGAGCAGTCATTATTTCAGGATTTTGTTCCTCTCACTAAAGGAAAACATGTCATTATAAATTCCAAGTTAGAAATACACATTATTAAAATCTACCTAAGCCTGCCTCAGTGTTTTTTTAAAGCAGTTTCTATCTTAGTGTGCCCAAGACTTAGGAAAACAGACTATCACTCTTATTAATTAGGCAGCTAAAATGCCATCCAACCTTTATACTCTGCCTCTATCAAACACACATAAAACAATGGAAACATTCCATCCTCTTTTTATGGAAGCAACAGAACACAAAACCTAGTCACATACTGAAAGTTAAAGGCAGAGTTGAAGATACTTGATTATCTGACCAAACATACTTCTAATAGACTTGAGCTGCCAATGGAAGCTTTCTGAACTTGTTCAGTGAACTGACAGTGTCTGTTCTTAGTGCAATAAATCACATTTCTCTCTTTCAATTATCAATCATACTTCCTTATCTAAAAAAAAAATATGAAATTCTCAATTAATATCCTAAACACAAGTACTTCATACAATTAGCATCAAAGTAGTATTTCACCTCTTTTCAAACTGTTTCTCAACAAAAACAAAAAAGGGAGAAAATGAAATAATTTCATGTCATCTGTGTGCAGGTTGATAAGATGAAAAGGGAATATTTGATTTTCAAAAGAGCAGAGTTGCCAACCATACCTTCCATGACATACACCAGTGACCCCACGTCTCCTTCTTTGATGATGCAACTGTCTTTGCCATACTCCACTGGGTACATACAATCCACAATCTCCTGGATCTGTGACAGCTCCAAGTTCTTCATAAAGTCATTGTCAAGGATGGCTTCCTTTATGAGATCCTTGGACCTAGGACAAGAAAGGGAAGATTTACTGGCACATCTGACAAGTGCTTTCCATTTCTGAGGGTTAGCAGAGCCAGACAATACAGTGTTGAGCACACTACACACACATTTTCTTGTTAGGGACCCAACCATTTTCTGAAAGATCTGAGAACACCATAATTTAATGGCCATAGGAAAGGTACTGAGAAATTTTCCTTTACGTAAAGTATTATTTAATGGGCATGGGACAAACAAGAAAATCATGCAATTCCATTTTGTTTTAGAATGTTTTTTTAATAGCCACAGAGATTGTGGAAAAACCAATGGACACATATTTTAAATTGAAGTTTACAATTTATTTTAAGAATCTGAATAAAATACAACATTTTTCAGAACACTATTATTACTATGTTTATGTATTATAAAAGAACATCAGGATGTATTGTGACTCTTCCATTAGATTTTCTGATCCATGAAGTGAGAAATAATTTTTAATTTTTTTCTTCTACTCTATGCCCAGTGTCTATCTGCCATAATGCTAGAGTATGGGTATTCAATTTAAAAAAATGGTAAGAACTGGATTCCTAATCAGCTGTTTGAAACCACTGGTAGAAATATGAATTATTTATTCATATCTCATCCTTCTGTAAAGAATATTTATTAGTCCAAGCAACTAAATTGAGATAACCAGAAAGATAAAACTCTACTGAACAAGACATTTCAAACACATGAATTAGACATGGAATTAAATGGGTAGCCAGTGGGGAAAATATTTTAAAATTCTATAATTGGGATTCAGTGTTTGACAGGAAAGTTTTACAGAACTTGAGAGAAGGTGATAATTTGATTTTCTGGGATAATAAGCTCCAAATGACTTCCCAAGGATATATAAAAAAAAATTAAAGTGAATAGAAATTTTAAAATATTTTGTCAGGAGATATAATCAGAATACTGTCAGAGAAGTCAGAAAGTGGCGAAGAAGAAAGCAAAGACCTCCGCAACTCAGAGGAGAAGCAACACGTTTGTAATTTGATATGAAATATCTCAATTTGAAAAGCATTTGACTACAGCTGTCTTTGTCACATTTCCTTAGCAAGTGGCTTTCAGGGAAATGAACTGCAGTAGTGAATACTAAATAAAGCATCAGCCCTGCCCATTTCTGGATAGCTTTTCATCTACTAGTAGACCTCAGTCTGACTGGACTAGCCTTCACACATCTTGTTTTATGATGATTTAGCTTTAAGAAATGAAGGGGACACCAGGCCTGAGTGGCTCAGTGGTTGGGCATCCATCTACGAACCAGTAAGTCATGTTTTGATTCCAGGTCAGGGCACATGTCCAGGTTGGGAGCTCGATCTCAATTGTGGGACATTCAGGAGACAGCTAATCAATGATTCAATGAATCTCTATCATCATTGATGTTTCTATCTCTCTTTCTCACTCCCTTCTTCTCTGAGGCCAATAAAAATATATTTAAAAAAACAAAGAAATGAAGGGGTATACATAAAAATGAAAATAACTGAAAATTCATCAATATGCAAACATTTGTAGAATGGACTGTTATAATGCAATTCAAATTATGTTTATAAAGAACATTCATATATAGGGAATTCTTATAGTATTTTTGAAGTGAAAATACAAGATACAGAATAATAAGGTCTGTGTGTGGTGAAATATAAAGAAAATAGTGTTTGGAGTTATTAGATGTATCCAGGACCCAATGAGAGCCTTGCCACTATACTATACCTTGAGCAGGTTGTCTTACTTTTCTGAATTTCCATTTTATCATTTGTAAAATGACATTTTAAAAATTACCAACCTAACAGAATTATATGTGAAGACCAATGAAAATATAGTGTTACTTTCAGTAAATGGTGGGTGATTAAGCTGGTAGTAATATTAAATGCAGGAATAGTAATAGGAATTATGACTTGAAACAATATTAGAAGAAATAAGACACTGGTATTAGGGTTCAGTTGCCTTTGGTGACAGAACTTTATCTTTTTTCCTACGTTTCTCTTTTTATAAAACTTTCTAGAGTGGGGATGTTTTTCATATTGAAAAATCTTTAATTTTAAAGGTAGTTTATGTTATGCTATGAGATAAAACGAAAAAGCTAGTTATTGCTCATCTAAATAATTACTTAAATATAGATACTTAATACTGGTTGACTGTTATTGGTATATTTAATGATATTCTTTTTAATCGATCTTCTTCCTATGGCCTGTATGTAAATACTAGTGACAGGAATTTTCACCTAATAAAGAGACGGAGATGATGGCCAATGGTTAAAGACTTCAGAATAGGCTCTATTTAAAAATTCTGCTTGTGAAACCTTTACTTTAATAGGGGCTATGTAGCTCTATGTTGTTTTCTTAATCTGGCTTGCCAGAACTTTCTTTCTTCTGAGGTAAAGAGTTGAATTTCTTGAGTCTTCAAAACAGGATATAAAACTTGGTCCTTATCTATGATATTCATGAGCTTTCCTTTTTTAAGTATCCTCACCATTCCTGACCTCAACTATACCACGAGTACTGTCATAATGACTGGTGCACCCTATTGTTCTAGGATTATTTTTTCTAATAACCAGGACTTATTTTCAGGAAATTAATTTTAATCAAATTGATAACATTCTCTTTACTAAAGATTCCTTTATTTTGGTTGGGTCAAAGAATGAGGCCATCAATGTGTTCATATTTCCTAATAATATAAAGATCGGATATTATCAACCTCGGAATCCCACCATGTTTAGCTACACATGGTATCTTATCCTTTGGTGAATATTAATAGTGCCCCACTAAAACTATGAGCCCTAGAAATGCCACAAGGATAGAAATACATTTCCTTTCCATGAAAATAGTTAGCTCAGTCCAAAGATGATTGACACAAGTCATTTTCTCTTATCTGGTAAACAGTATTATTAACCCATTGTATGAAGACATTAAAAAGAGGACAGAATAAGATCTAACACAATCCCTTAGAATTTTCCACAATTTTAAATGCGTTTTTAAAGTGTAGGGGTGAGAAGAGAGAAGAGAGGAATTCCAGGTTGCTTTTGCTTCTCAAATTTCATTTTAAATGGAGAACATTTCTATCTCAAGTCTCCACTAAAGCAAATTTGAGGCTTTCATGTCACTGCAATACAAACTGAAAAATGTAAGACCCATGTCTTATCATTTATTCCTTCATACAGGTATTGTCCAATAGCATGGTTGGCTCTGGAATGTCTCACATAATCTCTTCCTTGACAAGATAGAAATCTTATGCCTCTGTGTAGTAACTCAAAGATATTCTTATCAGTGAGCAATACTTAAAGCCCTGCCTCTGCGTAATTTTCCATTAAGTTCTTTCCCATTGAAGGACTTTAGGTCAACTCACATTAGTCTCCCCTTGCTCCAACATTATCCTATATAATAGAAGCCTAATATGTAAATTGTCTCCTTGACCAAGAGTTCAACCAGAGGGTGGGGCCAGTAGTGGCATGTGGCAGCAGGCAGCTGGGGGGAAGGAGGCGTCCCCTCCCAGCCCCAGTTGGCAGCCTGCTGCCTTTAGAAACCCTACCTGTGCACAAAGTTCATGCACTGGACCTCTAGTAGATAATAATCAACCAGAGCCTCCACCTAAATATTTTTTGAGTCTTTTTCTTTTCCTGAAGAAATAGTCTAAGACACTCACTGTAATAAGATAAGATGCTTCATATGGGATCAGCTAAACTGTGTTATCTGTATGGGAGCTGGGAACGCTGCTATCACAGGTTCCAGAAGGTGGCTATCTCCTCTAACCCAGAGTATATGTTTTAACAACATTTGCAAGAAATCAGCAGCATGATGTGGTAGGTGTAAGAAGCAAATACAAAGATCTTGATTTCTAACCTTTCTTGTCTGCTTCTGTGAATAAATAATCTATTAAAAATTATTTTCTTCTTCTATACCCCAAATTTGTGGTTTTTAAAATCCAAACACCTATAAAAGTTATTTGGTTATTTCATGCTAGACTTATTGATTTGTTATCAACAAATTGTCAACTTCTAAAATATTAGCTATATATAGCAGTGTGCTGGTAAACTGGCTCTCTAGGAAAAAAGAAGAAAAAAGCCCAGGTTTGCTCTGACTGGTTTGGGTCAGTAGATAGAGTGTTGGCCTGTGTACTGAAGAGTCCCAGGTTTGATTCCATCAAGGGCATGTTCCTTGGTTGCTGGCACATCCCCGATAGGAGGTGTGCAGGAGGCAGCTAATCAATGTTCCTCTCTCATCAATGTTTCTAACTCTCTATCCTTCTCCCTTTTTCTCTGTAAAAACATCAATAAAATATTTTTTTAAAAAAACAAAAAAGTTCAGGTTTGTAGGTTTGCCAATATCCATGGTATAAATATCTTTGTCACATCTAATTTCTAGTTACCATTGTAAAGACAACCTACATACAAAATTCCTGAAAATGCAACAAGCAGTTCTTTTAGGATCCAGTCTGAGTTGGCTCCAGCACATCCTTGAATATATATTATTATTTTTTATCATCTGAAGAATTTAGTGCACTTTAATTTATAAATGTTGCAACCAATCTGATGATCCTATCCTTTATTAAAAATTTAATTAGGTGATATAATATCCCCAGATAATTTAATGCCAGGATTAGCCATAGTTCTTCCAAACTCACAATTTTAAGAAAAAAATTGGAAAGTTTACTTCTCTATTTGCTTATTGCAAAGAAAGTTCCTGAAGAGACAAAAGATATTTGACAGAAATTGTCTTTTTATACTAACTGAGATAAAAGTGGGCAACTCCAGGGTGAGTATAGAGAAATATGCACCTACTTCTCTAACCAAGGAGCCAGCATTATTCACTATTAATAACAGAGACTTATTAGTTTTCTCAACATTAATAAAAGGATATCTGATATTCAGGTTATCATATCGTGGTTTAGCAATACCTACTTAGCACTAGTTTTATTTCAAAGAGTGAAAAGGCTATTTCAGATGGGGTGATTGGGAAGTCTTCTTTGAGCTTAGGGCTGGTTAACAGTAGGATCCAATCATGCAAAGATTTTGGAGATGAGCATTGTAGGTCCAAGAATGGACAAGACATTTCAGAGTTTGAAACACACTTGATCTGCTCAAGGAAATTAGATCCATATGGCTGAAGCATAGTGTGAGCAAGAAGGAAAGGGATACATATGTGAGATGCAAAGGTACAAAAGCCAGGTCTCATAAGATCTTGGAGACTGTGATAAAGATTTTTATTTTATGCTAAAGCCTTAGGAATCCAGTGAAGTTTTATAAGAAAACCTGTGACTTACAGATAATCTATCAGACATAAACAATAAATAATACAAATTTATTTTTTAAATGTTACTTATTTCATGGAAGGTTTTTATCATTAATTTCATCAATTAAGGGATACAAAAATGTAAGTTATTATCATATTACTTATAATTCTTATAGTTGATACGCTTGAAGCTATCCCAGAGGCTCCTTACGTTATCTTCAGATTTTTGGATTCTTTTTTCTTCTTGCTTTTCCAGTTGAGTGTTTTCTGATTCTTTATATTTCGAATCTTTGACTTGATTCTTGCGATCCTCTAGTATGCTGTTAGATCTCTGTATAATGTTTTTTTTTTATTTCAGTCAGTGTATGTTTAATTTCTAGTTGGTCCTTTTCCATCTCTAGTTGGTCCTTTTCCATCTCTAGTTGGTTCTTTTTCATCTCCTCTTGGGTCTCACTAACTTTATCCATCTTTTCTAGGATATTCTTGAAAAACCTTATAACCGTGGTTTTGAATTCTATATCCAGTCGATTGTTTTCCTCCATTTCTTTTGTTTGTGATCTCTTCCTTTTTCTCCACATTTTCACTATGCAGGGAGAACTTCTGTGTTGGATTCAGTCTTATGATACAAGACTTGCAAAACTGCAAAAGCCTCTCTGTGAGCTTGGGATAGGTTGAGTCTCAGGGCTTAAGGGACCACCTTGCCTTGCAGTCAGACCCGCCCTCCACAGCCCCTGAGTCTCACATGACTGGGTAATCACTGGAGCAGTCCCTGTGCACATGCGAGCTCTCACAGTGCCTCTAGATTGCTGCCTTTCTGGCTCCCCTGTGCTCTGGGACCATATGAGTCTGGGTCCCCAGGGTTTCACCCAAAACTGGGCTTTAATGGAGTTAGAAGTGGTGCACTTGGGAGGCTCTGTCTCCCGCCCTCTTGTGAAAGCCAGCAGCACAATTGCAGTCGGTCTTCTGCGCACAGTGCTGTGCATGCCACCAGACTTCTGCCCTTTTGCGACTCCCCTAAATTTTCATGCACTTCTCCCTTTTCACAGTCCAAACTCCCCCAAGTATGAGTTTTGGCTGGACCTGAGGTTTAGTGTTGTAGGATAAGGGATTCAATGCAATTGGGAGTCTCTGTCTCCCTACTGCCAGAGAAAGCCAGCCAGGTACTCCAGCACCCGCTCTCTCCACGAGTGCATCTCCACACCTCAGCTTTTTACAGCTCCTCTGAGTCTCCGTGAGCCCCTCTCTTTCTTTCTAGTTGTAAAATTTCCACTCAGCCAGCTTTCCTGTGGTTCTAGATGATGTCCGTTCTGTCTTTTAGTTGTAGTTTTGAAATTGTTGTGCAAGGCAGCAGTGTAGGTGTTTACCTATGCCGCCATCTTGGATTCTCCCCAAAATTCTTATACTTGAAACTCTTTTTTTTTTTTTAAGTGTGAGAACTTCTTTTTTCTTTTTTTTTTATTAATTTTTATACATATCTCCCCATTGCCCCCCTCCCTCCCAGGCATACCCCAACCCCCCAGTGTCTATGTTCATTGGTTATGCTTATATACATGCATACAAGTCCTTTGATTGATCTCTAATCTACCTCACCTAACTTTAACCTTCCTGCTGTAATTTCACAGTCTGTTCGAAGCTTTACTGTCTCTGTATCTATCCTTTTGTTCATCAGTTTATAATGTTCTTTATTATCCCCCAATGAGTGCGATCATGTGATGCTTCTCCTTCATTGACTGGCTTATTTCACTAAGCATAAGGCTCTCCAGTTCCAACCAGGTTGCTGCAAATGGTAAGAATTCATTCTTTTTAATGGCTGCATAGAATTCCATTGTGTAGATGTACCACAGTTTTCTGATCCACTCATCTGCTGACGGGCACCTAGGCTGTTTCCAAATTGTGGCTATTGTAAATTGTGCTGCTATGAACATAGGGGTGCATAAATCCTTTCTGATTGGTGTTTGTAATTTCTTAGGATAAATTCCTAAGAGTGGGATTACAGGGTCAAATGGGAGATCCATTTTTAGTTTTTTGAGGAAACTCCATACTGTTCTCCACAGTGGCTGCACCAGTCTGCATTCCCACCAACAGTGCACAAGGATTCCTTTTTCTCCGCATCCTCGCCAACACTTGTCGTTTGTTGATTTGTTGATGATTGCCATTCTGACAGGTGTTAAGATGGTATCGCATTGTCGTTTTGATTTGCATCTCTCAGATGATTAATGACTTTGAACATGTTTTCATGTGTCTCTTGGCCTTCCTTCTGTCGTCTTTTGAAAAGGTTCTATTTAGGTCCGTTGCCCATTTTTTTATTGGATCCTTCATCTTCCTTTTATTAAGTTGTATAAGTTGGTTGTAGATTTTGGAGATTAAACCTTTATCAGTGATAGCATTTGCAAATATGTTCTCCCATGTATTGATCTTTCTTTTTGTTTTGTTGATGGTTTCTTCCCCAAAATTCTTATACTTGAAACTCTTGGGAACTTTCATAAATCTTACATTTACTTGGACTCTCAGCCAACTTATACATATAGGGAGAGATTTAGATCTGCTCTCCAATTTCAATTTTTCTTTAGACACTAAAAAATTATACTCCATTAATAGCCTCTCTTTAGATTAGTTACCCCTGAACACATGCCTGGCAATAGTAAATATGCCCTAAACATGTGAAAATTAATATCTGATCCCTTTTTTTGACAAAGACTTCAAGGCACTGTAAAAAAACAAACAAATAAACAAAAAATCAGTCAAGCCCAGCAGAGTGGCTCAGTGGTTGAGTATCAACCCATGAACCAAGAAGTAACCGGTTCTATTCCCCATTGGGGCACATGCTCAGGTGTGGGCTCAATCCCCAGAAAGAGGCATGCAGGAAGCAGCCAATGGATAGTGTTTCTCATCGATGCTTCTATCACTCTAACTCTCTCCCTTTCTCTCTCTCTAAAAACCAATAAAAAACATTTCAAAAAAAATAGTCAAAGCTATTAAATTATTACTAATAATGGAAATTACCTAAAGTACTTTAAAGGTATAGAAAACTTAATCAACTTTTTGACTAAAAATCTCATCGACTCTTTCACTAAAAATGCTCACTAAATTTCTTTAGCTTTCAATGGTCATTTCTAGGTTCAAATGTCAGGAGAAGCAGCAAATGCAGTTTCAAAGTCACCTTGACCTATAATAGTGTCTCTAAACTTGGCAACTCGGAGGTCTAACCTCTGATTGACAATTCATAGACCTTTTACTCAGATAACGTTATTGCTAGGCCCTTTAAGATTTTCTAATTCCAGGAGCTATTACAATAGGATAACTCCATCTATCTACTGTGACATATTTGTTTAATAACCTATGAGCAAGAAAAACTCTTAGAGTAGTCCTCTTACTGCCCCAACTATTAAGATTCTGCCCAAACAGTGGGTCCTATTTTTTGCCTAACAGCTTTCCTGAATGAACTCTGTAGATAGACATAACCTGGCTGAGAGCTAAGAAATATCAGTCAGCCCACACTTTTAAAGATAAAATTTAATCCTACAAAGGTATTGGCTAATTTAGATACTTCCTCAAAACTGAAAATCAGTTTTTAACAAGTTTCAGACTATTTTCACATCAAACAACTCTGCTATAGCTATCCCATTCTTATTACAAAAAGGAGTTATGAACCACACTTGATTTTTAGATCTTATTTTTAAATATTTTTTATTGATTTTTTTTTTAGAGAGAGAGAAAGGGAGAGGGAGAGAGATGGAAATACCAATAGTCTGTGTCCTGCATGCTTCCTACTGAAGGTAGAGCCCACAACTTGGGCATGCGCCCTAACCAGGAATCAAACCAGTGACTTCTTGGTGCATGGGAGGGCACTCAATCAACTGAGCCATACTGGCCAGGCATGATGTATTATTTTTAATGTATTGTATTTGATTTCCTAATATGTTACTTAGGATTTTTGTATCTGTATCCATCAGGTATATTAGTCTATAGTTTTCTTTTATTGTCTCATCCTTAACAGGTTTTGGTATCAAGGCAATAATGGCCTTATAAAATGTGTTAGCAAGTATTGCTTCTTCAATTTTTTGGAAGAGGTTGAGAAGAATAGGTATCAAAGAATAGAGGTACCAGAGAAACCAAGATGGTGGCATAGATAAACACCTATACTGCTGTCTCGCACAACCATTTCAAAACTGCAACTAAAAGACAAAACAGACATCATCCAGAACCACAGGAAGGCTGGCTGAGTGAAAATTCTACAACTAGAAGGAAAGGGAAAAGCACATTGAGACTCAGAGGAGCTGCAGGAGGCAAAGGTACTGAGACACGCATGCAGAAAGGACTGGCAACTGAGTGCATGACTGGCTTTCTCAATCGAGAGGGATACAAAAGCTCCTGAATGTGCTGAACTCCAGTTCAAGGCGATACTCTGGGGACCCAGACTTACTCAGGGAGAAACTGGACTGTTTGGCAGCAGGTGGAACTTGAGGGCGGCTTTCTCTCACAGGTGCTTGCAGTGATTGCCACGAGACACTGAGACACAGAGACCTATTAGGGCAGGGCTGACAGGAAACAAATGCTTCTGCTCTGCCCTGACACTCCACCCCATCCAAGCTGAGCACAGAAGCTTTTGCAAGTTTTCTCTCATAAGGGTATCTCTAACACAGTTCTCCCAGCTTAGACACAGCTGATCCTCACAACCAATTGGCCTTGAGGTCAATTCCTTCCAGTGATAGCAACAACAATCAAGGATTAAACTACAAGGCTGTGCACACAACCCACAAAGAGGTGCACCAAGAGTGTCCACCTCAGGTAACTGGGAAGGCTAAGTAACTGGGCCCTATAGGACACCTAGCACACAAAGCCACTCTATCAACTCAGGGAAGCAGCCAGAATGCAGAGACAAAGAAACAGCTCACAAATGAAAGAAATGGAGGAAAGCAAACAACTAGATATAGAATTCAAAACCACGGTTATAAGGTTTTTCAAGAATTTTCTGGGAAAGGCTGATAAATTTAGTGAAACCCTTGAGGATATGAAAAAGGACTAACTAGAAATTAAGCATATACTGATTGAAATAAAAAATATTATACAGAGATCTAATAGCCGACTAGAGGATCACAAGAATCAAGTCAAAGATTTCAAACACAAAGAAGCAAAAAATACTCAACCAGAAAAGAAAAAAGAAAAAAGAATCCAAAAATTTGAAGATAGTATAAGGAGCCTCTGGGACAACTTCAAGCATACCAACATCAGAATTATGGGGGTGCCAGAAGAAGAGAGAGAGCAAGATACTGAAAATCTATTTGAAGAAATAATACTGAAAATTTCCCCCACCTGGTGAAAGAAATGGACTTAAAATTCCAGGAAGTGCAATAACTCCAAACAAATGTAATCCAAAGAGGACCACACCAAGACACATCATAATTAAAATGCCAAGAGCAAACGACAAACAGAGATTATTAAAAGCAGCAGTAGCCGAGACTGGTTTGGCTCAGTGGATAGAGCGTCGGCCTGCGGACTGAAAGGTCCCAGGTTAGATTCCAGTTGGGGACATGTACCTTGCTTGCGGGCACATCCCCAGTGGGGGGTGTGCAGGAGGCGGCTGATCGATGTCTCTCTCTCATCGATGTTTCTGACTTTCTATCCCTCTCTCTTCCTCTCTGTAAAAAGTCAATAAAATATATTTTTTAAAAAAAGCAGCAGCAAGAGAAAAACAGTTAATTACCTACAAGAGAGCACCCATATGATTATCACCTGATTTCTCAACAGAAACTATGCAGGCCAGACAGGAGTAGCAAGAAATATTCAAAGTGATGAATAGCAAGAACGTACAACCAAGATTACTCTACCCAGCAAAGCTATCATTCAGAATTGAAGGTCAGATAAAGAGCTTCACAGATAAGAAAAAACTAAAGGAATTCATCAATACCAAACTAGTATTATATGAAATACTAATAAGTACTCTTTAAGACGAGGGAGAAGAAGAAAAGGGTAAAGATAAAAATTATGAACAACAAATACATATCTATCAACAAGGGAATCTAAAAATTAAATGAATAAGATCAACCAAAGGACTTATATGCATGCATATAGGCCTAATCAATGGACACAGACAACAGGTGGGTGGGGGCCTAAATGGGAGGTGGGGGGGAATGGGGGAATAAGTAGATATATTTAATACCTGAATCAATAAAGAAATAATAAATAAATAAATAAATAAATAAATAGAAGTTGGCAGCAAAATAAATAAATATCAAGTGAATAAAAAAATCTTATGAACAGAATAAACTGGAGAATATAGAATCAGGGACATAGAAAGGGAGTGGACTGACAATTTTCAGGGGAAAAGGGGTGTGGGGGCACAAGAAGAGACTGAACAAAAATCGTACACCTATGGATGAGGACAGTGGGGTCGGATAAGGGCAGAGTGTGGGGTGGGAACTGGGTGGAGGGGAGCTATGAGGGAAAAAAGAGGAACAATTGTAATAATCTGAACAATAAAGATTTATTAAATTTTTAAAAAAGAATAGAGGTACCATATGATCCAGCAATCTATTTTCTGGGTATCTACTCAAAAAAATTAAAAACATTTATTCACAAAGATATATGCATTATTCACAGTGTCCAACACATGCAACCAACTGAAGTGTCTTTCAATAGATGACTGGATAAAGATTTGGTATATGGATGGGTCTTGAAAATATCAAGCTAAGTGAAATAAGTCAGACAGAAAAAGTTAATAACCTTATGATTTCACTCATATGTGTGATATAAAACTGAAAGCAAAAAATAACAAACAAAAAAATAAATAAAAACTTATAGACACAGACAACAATATGTGATTACCAGAGGAAAGGGGGCTTAAGGGTATTTAAAGTAAAGGAGGTCAAATATATGGTAATGAAAGATGATTTGACTGGGTGGTGAGCACACAATGCAATATATAGATCATGTGTTATAGAAGTGTATACTTGATTTGCATATAATCTTATTATCCAATGCCACCCCAATAAATTTAACAAAAAAGTAAGAGTCATAAAGAATTCAAAACTATTTGCAGAATTCCTCCCTATACTTAGTATTTGATACAAAACAGGGGAATCACTGGGCCAACATATATGATAGCAACATAGTTGTGACCAATGATATTAATGTTTTGTCTATTATATTCATCACCAATAATTTCCAGTTGTCATTTCTCTTCTTTTTTTCTGTAGTAAGTATCTGAATTAAATTAGACATTATAACTCTAAGCAAAACGATTGAGGCAAGTAAGAGGTATTATCCCATGCAATATTTATTTGCTCAAATGTCCCTTAAGCCTTCTCCTTTTTTTTAATTTTTTAAAAATATATTTGATTGATTTTTTACAGAGAGGAAGGGAGAGGGATAGAGAGTTAGAAACATCGATGAGAGAGAGACATGGATCAGCTGCCTCTTGCACACCCCTTACTGGGGATGTGCCTGCAACCAAGGTACATGCCCTTGACCGGAATCAAACCTGGGACCTTTCAGTCCACAGACCGACACTCTATCCACTGAGCCAAACCAGTTTCGGCAGCCTTCTTCTTTTTAACTATTACTTTCATCTCATTCTTATTGACTAGGCACCATGCTAAATCGCTCTAACTATTAAAATCACTGATTGGATACTAACAGACTGAGCAGACATGTATTAATTAAAGGAAGAGAAAATTATTGTTCTTTGTAGATATTCACCAACATAAAAGTCAGTATTAAAGTATCACCTTCAACTCTTCAAGTCATTTGGTGCTTCAGAAACACATCTGATGGCCACTTCACACTCCTGACCCTAACTTAAAATAAGATCAAGCTCCTGTCCTATAAGCTCCTCTTTCTTATCATGAAAGTAGAACTGCGGGGCCCTCACAGTGTGGCTCAGTTGGTTGAACCAAAAGGTTGCCGATTTGATTCTCAGTCAGGGCACATACCAGGTTTGCAGCTGGATCCCCAGTCAGAATGCATTCAGGAGGCAAATGATCAATACTTCGCTCTCACACGGATGCTTCTCTCTCCCTTTCTATGCCCCTACCTCTCTAAAAATCAATAAAAATTTTTCTTAAATAAGATTAGAACTTTGGAGTATCAGATAAATATCATAAAGTGTTTTCCATGAAAATAAATAAGACTGTACACATTACATTACAGAAGAACCATGTAGCGCTGATCAATTATGAACTAACCTGGTTTTTGAAGTTTAGATACTTAAACTGCAAAACAAAGCAATGACTGGGAAGAACACATTTAGCTCATTGCAATGCAATGTTTTGAAGCAAAATTATAGCTTTTAAAATATACAAACAATTGAGTTCTAGAATTACTTTGTTTCTAGCAAGGTCAACAAGGTCACACCATGAGCATCGGATTAAGTTCCTTATCACACACATGACACTCCCTACAGGGCATAGATTGGGTACCATGATGTTTTGTGTGGTCCTCTGAAACCCAGTGTGTTTCATCACCATCTGCTATGCATTGTCATTTCAATTACCGCAATGCTTGATTTTAAAAGTGATCATTAAAGAATCAGTTTAGAAAATATCTTATTGTTTAGATGTTGCTTATATTTAATCTCTGGGACAAATTACATTTTTTAAGTCCTCACCTGAGGATATGTTTATTGATTGTAGAGCGATAGGAAGACAGAGAGAGAGAGAGAAAGAGAGAGAGAGAGAGAGAGAGAGAGAGAGAGAGAGAGAGAGAGAGAGAGGCATCAATGTGGGAGAGAAACATCAATGGGTTGCCTCCCATATGCACCATGGATTGAACTTGAAACCTTTTTGGTATATAGGACAATGCTCTAACCAATTGAGTCCTCTGGCCGGAGCCGAATGAACATACATTTTAAATTACTTACACCTGTCTGAGTTTAGCATGAGAAAAATAACATGTTTGTACCAACCACCCACCTCCAAAACATGTATGCTTTCATCTGGCTAGAAATTTGTGAATTGGGTGATTCATAATTCCCTGCAGTGATGCTTCCCAGAAAATTAAAGCCAAATTTAGCCTTGTTACAGGGACATGCAGGTGTTCGGAGGCAGATCAGTTAAGTTTGCTTTAGGCTTTCATACATTAGATACTTTGTGTCTGCCTAACGGGTGATGGCATGTATGTGGAGAATTTTTTTTAAATTAAAAAACAAAGCATTTCTGCTCCTAGTTATAAAACCTTTGTGGTTTCAAAGCTTCTCAGCTGAAGTGAAAAATTAATCAATAATCATGACAACATGATTTGTCATCAAAGTAGTAGTAATACACTAGTACTACTTATATTGATTACGTGCTTACTCTAAATCCCCTGACGAAGAGATTTACCTCATTTAAGTCCCACAATGACTTGCTAAGTTTGCTAAGGTGGAACTGAGGCTCAGAGCATTTATGTCACCCATCCAATGTTGTGTGACTAATACGTGACAGATAGAGTCAATATTTAAAAGTAAATCTGTTTGACTCCTAAACCACATGCTCCTAAATTATTTGACTTCTGAGCTCACAATACTAAATTGTATCGAAAATTTGAATATAGTATTCCAATTATAAAATCCAAAAGCAAATGCTCTTCTCACTTATCTCTAATTCTGCAAAAGTAAGAATGCTATGCTTGAAATATGACCTTTTATCTGCAAAGAGCATTTCATGCTTTCAAAACAAATCCACATCTGACATTTCATTCCACTATTGCCACAAACGTGTGCGGTAGGGAGAACAGATGTCACTATTATCCCTATTTGACAGATAAGAAAACAAAGGCACATAGGGGTCAGATGCCTGCCAAGTTTTCGTTAGAGATTAAAGTAGAACTTAGGTCTATTGACTACTGCCTGAAATAAATGCTTTTCAGATCTTCCTTCATTACATACACATTCACATATTCTCCCCTGCCCCCCTCTCTCTTTCTCTCTCTCCAGTTTAATGTTCAAACTCACTTGGACAAAGACTGAACTAGTATCCATTGAACCAGTATCAGCAAGGAACTGGGGCCATTTGACAATAATTCTATGGTTTAAAAATTGTCCAATGGTTCCTTCAGAGAGACTGCCTTTCTGAATAAATTCCTTTTCCACATTACCGAAGTATGAGCATGTTTTGTGGCTTTCACATAAGATAAACCTGTAATTCAGAAACAACTCTTGAATTTAGGAATAAAATTTAATTTATCTGGATGTCAGTGTGTTCACATTTTTTTCTCTTCTCTGCCTTGAGCAGTTACTCTTTCTCTCTCTCTCTCCCCCTTCCCACAACCCTGCCTCAGGTGAACTTGATATACAAATATGGAGGGAATAACATGTACAAAAATTTACTATCAATTGGGCTTTACATCTGTATTAGAACTCAAAATAAAAAGCAAGTTCTCATTGTGCTTATAGACTAAAAATAAAATATTCCAAGAAAAACTCAAAATTATATTAATTTTGTAATTCATATAATTGATGACCTAGAGTATAAATATATTTCAAAGTCAATATAAGATATTAAACATTAAATGTTTTCTATGTTATTATGGTAGAAATCAAATATGTAAGCTTTATAAACTTAAAACATGTTAGCATAATGGCATATGCATTATAATCTATTGAGTTAGCTACCTTACATTTTTACTGAAAAAGACACAGAGGGCAGGAGGAAGAAAATGAGAAAAATAAATGAATGTGATTTTATAACTTGAATTCACTCTCTGTATGTTTACTTGTACCATGCTGTCTGTTACAGATTTGTCCTTTTCTGTGGCAAATAGTTAATATTTATTATTTTTCCAGCACAACTATTCTAGGTTCACATTTAGCCACTGCAAATAAATACAAACAATAATGATCCATGGGTTTCTAACAAAACCATGATTATCCATAAAGTGATTTACAAAGTGACCTAGAGTTGCTGCTGACAGGAGTGTAGTATTTATGGAAGTAAGTCCTACCTACAAATCTAAAAACTCAGTACTAAAAATGTATCCTTTGTGAAATAAGGTCACACCCATCAGTGAGAGAAGGACAAAAATAACAGAGAAGCCATAAAGAAGTGTAGGCAGGCCATGAAGCCAAGGAGATGAGTCTAATAAATAAACGCAGAGGACGCAGAGTTCATAGCACAAAATATATTTGAAGTGCAAACACATTTGCAGGTCTATAATCTAACACCAAATGCCTCCAGCCAGACAAAGGGGGAACTACAGGGCTTGGCTAGGCCCAGGTTCCAGAAGCCAGAGACAGGCTATAAGAAGGGAAGAGCCTTGATTTCAAGGTTGGGGGACACTGAGTCAAAGTGAGGTCTAGAGAAAACCAGCTTAAAGAATTCATCCAAAGGGAATTCAGGCAGAACTGAGCCCAAGACATTGACTCCTCAACCTGAGGCAGTGAGATAAGGCAAAAAGGATTCAGAGAGCCAGCAGGAGGCAGTGCTTCCAATGTTCCTGAGGCAGTGGTTTCCAGGGACTCGGGGGACTCTTTCATGGAGTGGTTGGGTTGTGACGTACCCCTAGATGTGCAGGTGCTATTAAAGATGTAAGGATTGTTGGGCAAATGCTCTACACACAACCCATTCCTTTGTTTCTACATTCTTTGTCGCTCTCCAGAATGAAAGAGGGAGAAGGAAAAGGGACAAAAAATGTGAGGAGGGGGAGATAACCCATGAGGATACTTTACCTTTTCTGTGGGTACAGTGTAGGTAGAAGGCCAGTTGCCTAGGAGAAAGCCTTTTGAGCATTTTTAATTGTACATGTTACTTAACTTTGTCCTCCCAAGAAAAACTTCCAGACACAAATCAGTACATTAGTTAGGAAAATGGTTGATACAACATTCAATGTTCATCCCAGAGCTCTTCAAGGTCATGCTGCTCCAAGAGTATCAACCTTTAGGCATCAGTCTGTTCAGTCTGAACCCTATATTGTTCATTCATCCATTCATCCATTCATATCCATGCTCATATATTCACTCATGCATTCATATAAAAAGCGTTTATTGAGTGCCTCATACATGGCATTGGGTGCACAGGGATAAATGAAATAGAGTCCTTGCCTTCTTAGAGTAAGATTCTAGAAATAAAGGAGAGACAACATGGATATAAACAAACACATACACACAATATTATTAAAATAGAGAAAATGTTTGGAAGGTTACAAAGTGGGTCCTAAATGTAGAATAAAGACGAAGACCTTTTTGTGACCTGAAATAAAAACCTCTCTGGAAATGTAAGAGGCTGAGATTTAATGGTAAAATAAGCCACCCAACAGGAGATCTAAGAGAAGGGCACTCAGAGCAAAAGGAACAGAATGTTTTCAGGCTCAGGTTTGGAGAAGGAAGCCCCTGTAAGCTGGAGTCTCTGATAAGAGAAAGGCTGGCTGGAGGTGAATATCGAGATGTTAGCTGGGGCTTGTTTAGACAGAGCCTTGCAGACTGTGGGAAAGAACTGCATTCTCAGTAAAAAAGAAACCTGTTAACAGTGAAATAAAGATAGTGACATGGTCTGATTCATGTTGGGAAAAACAAACGCACTGGGATTTCAGTGAATGAACTGGGGCAATTGTAGGTGGAAGTTAAAAGGAAGGAAAGCTTTGAAAAACATGCGACTGTACTATTTTCAAGAGAAACATAATGATGGCTTAGATTTGGAATGTCACAGTAGAGAGGGGCAGCAGTGTAGATAAGCTGCATGCATATTTTGCAAGCAGAAGCTCTAGGACAGCGGTCAGCAAACCACAGCTTGAGAGCCACATGTGGTTCTTTGGCCCCTTGAGTGTGGCTCTTCCACAAAATACCACGGCCTGGGCAAGTCAATTTTGAAGAAGTGGCTTTAGAAGTAGTTTAAGTTTAAGAAATTTGGCTCTCAAAAGAAATTTCAATCATTGTACTATTGATAGTTGACTTTGTTGACTAATGAGTTTGCCGACCACTGCTCTAGGACTTACAGGTAGATTAGATGTGGGGATGAGAGAAAGGGAACAGTTGTAGGTTTCCAATTTAATTTCACATTGATGGTAAATAGATGGCTTAGACTCTGAGAGGTTACAGGGGACCAAAGGAACCCAGGAGCGGGTCTAGGGAGAGGAGCTCACAAAAGAGATTGCAAAATAGCAGAAATAGGAAAGAAAACATCAAGGAGATGGCATGAAGAAAGCATTTCAAGGAGAAAGAATGCATAACTTTTCCTTTTGATTCCCACCAGACGTATAGTTTCCAAAATGATTAGTTTTATTCAATCACTGGTCTTTCTCTCAAACATGAGTCAATCATAGTCTAGCAACAATAAGCACTGATCTTCATTGGCCCAATTAATTGAAAAATAAATTTATGAATACCTTTACTATTGTTCAGTTTAAATTAAGCATAAGAGTATCACAGCAACTGAAACTTGCTTGGAAACAGAATTACTTATAAGAAAACCAATTACACTGTTAGTCCTCCACATTAAAAAATATATACACAGCACATAGACCACACATATAGCTATGCACTTAAGGCTACAAAGTTTATTGTGGTAAGGTTACATGCAGACACGTTTCCATGATCCATTTTAAAATGTTCTGAATATGTTAAGAGCCTGGATTCCTCCTTACTTATCAGAGCAAAATGGCAATCAACATGATCGAATTAAAATTAGACTGCCATCTTTAGAGTGGAAAGGATTCCTTCGTGTGTAGGAAATACACTTGTTAGCAAGCTGACAGGATAATCAATACAAGAAACTTGTTTAACAGATTTTATTCTCATACCAAGTTCCTGCAGATAAAAAAAAAAAGCCATGAAACCATTAAGCAGAAAGGCAGGCAATGGAGAACATGAATGTGACTCAGTATTAATCATATGTTGACTCACTCACTCACCATCATATAAGCCTCATTACCCTCTCCTCCATTTACTTCCTAAGTGGAGAACTGCATTGTAAGTGACACCCCATTCAGAGAAATGGCTGCACCGAGGGTCATTAAGATTTCTGTACCAAATATAGTATTGTGAAGTTCCAAATGTCAGGGAGGCAAAGCTTTGCTCGGAGTTAATACAATGAAGACTGCATTTCACTTTTGACTCTAAAGTTGTTATCATGTTTATTATTTAGTCTTTCCATTCCCGGATAACAGTAGCCATTTAACCCAGCTTCTTAGCTACCTTGAATTCTTTTCAAAGATAGTAGGGAGTAAATGCATAAGTAAAAAGTACCTATTTTTAAGTTTAATCTTAATCTACTTTTTTAGGAAATAATGACATGCTAAACTATCTATGTATCCACACTCAGTATATACCCACTTGGAATTCTGCCCTAATTCATGGAACCAGATGCTCCTTTGCTAAACTAAATTTGGCGTTTAGTTTTCTTATCCTCTCCCTGATAAAATCACAATCATTTTATTTCTTTTTTTTTTAATTTTTAAACATGTTTATTGATTTCAGAGAGGAAGGAAAAGGGAGAAAGAGAAACATCATGATGAGAATCATTGATTGGCTGCCTTCTGAGCCCGCAACACAGGCATGTACCCTTGACTGGAATTCAGATCGCAGGCCAATTCTCTACCCATTGAACCAAACCAGCGAGGGCCACCCACAATCATTTTCCATAGGACATTATAGACACCAACAATATGCTATCTTTTTCCTAGTGAAAATCCCCAAAGAAATGTTCAACTTATTATGATAACCCGCCTCCCTCCTCCATACCTACTTCCAGCAAAATCCAAATTCATTTCTTACTACATTTTATCACCTCCTTTGTCTTGCATCATTCTTTTAACTAAAGCCTTAGCTCAGCCTTCAGTTATCCCTATTTAAACTGTTAATCACCTTTGCTCCCCATGTAATAGCAAATGGTCCGAAGAGATGTTCTTTCAGCTCTTTAGTCTGAACCCATCCCTCAGCTTGTCTTAGCACACATCTATAAATCAAACCCTTGTTCCACAAACTCCAACCTAGAATCCCGTTTGGGATTTATAAGAGTCGCTTCTTAATGTAGTGGGTAAATTATAAGTATCTTGTCTTCTATTTCTTTACATTCAGGAAAACTTAGTCAGCCTACCCTTCCTTATAGGAGTACCCATAAGGCCTACTAGGGAGTATCTTTTTCAAGTCATTATACAGAAACTCCTCCACCAAGATAATCAGAATATGTCTATGTTCAAATCACTTACTACCACTACTCACACTCGGGGCATCGGAGTAAATTGTGAAGATTTTTAAAGTATACCCAGAGCCCAACCCCAAAATTTAATGTCAATTTGCCTGGGGTATGACCCCACTGTTGGATAGCTGTACTGCCAATGACATGTCATAGCATGTAAAAATTATTTTAATTATATGTACACATGTAAAATATTTTGTTAAGCCTACACTTTTATGCATAGTTTGTCCATTTTTTCTCTCTCCTTTTTTTTAAGTTCCTAGTCACTTCAAAGAAAAATTAATCCATAAAATATGGCATATTCAAGTATTATCGATCCAAAATAACATTTGGGAACACATAAGCAATGTGGCAGAAAATACAGTATCACACTTTATCTTAGAGTTGAGTTTGCAAAAGTATAAATAAGAAAACTTTAAAAATAGAAGAATGAACCACACAGAGAACCACAGGAAAGTTCTCAATTATGACTTTGCATGGAATCAGAGCAAAGAGACAGAAGTTACCAGGATATTTATTCTCTGAAACACTCTCTTTGTTTATATAATGTCAATCTACTAATTTCCCCATCTCTCTTTTTTTTCTCCCTTCCATCCCCTGCCCCTCACCCTCCCTGTTACCTTCTCTCTCTCCATTCCCATCCCCCTACATCCCTCTTCTCCTCTTCCTCTTTCCTCCAGACCTTGACTCTCTGTCAGTTCCTTTCAATCACCTTACCAGCTTCTCCTTCTTGTCAATCCACTAAACATTAGTAGTTCCTGGGGCTCTGTTATGCGCCTCTTATTTTTCCATTAATTTGACATACTCTTCTTAATCTTGCTAAAACTACTCTCCGTATGCCAACAGTTCCAAAATCCGTATCTAGAGCTCTAGCTGAAAGGCTTCTTGCCTACACAGGTGCCTTAAATTCATCATGGTCACACTGAATGCATCTTTCTTCTGAACAAATCATCTCCTCTAGAATTCTGCACCTCAACCCGTGGCATCACCACCACCCGGTTGCTCAAAATAGAAGTCTTGAGGTCAGCTTTGACTTCATTGCCTTCCTCAAAACTCATAACCAGTCACCAAGACCCATTTATCCTTTGTACCTCTTAATTTTTTCTTGAATTTATCCACCTCTAGTCAGTTCCATGCCAATCAGAGTTTAGGATAACTTCATCGATCAACTCCACTTTCAAGTCTACTTAGAGACTTCTTAATCTCCAAATTGTCCCACTGCATCCATACTGCATTCAGTTCTTTCTACACATTGTAATAAATTAACACACACACACATACACAAAAATCAGCTTGTGAAAACTATTAAATCCAAATAAAGTCTATACCTGAGTTAACAACATTGTAGCAAAATAAATTTCCTGGGTTTTACACTGTACTATGGTTATAAAACATATTGTCATTAGGTAAAAGTGGCTGAAAGGTACATGAGCATACTCTATACCATTTTTTCAAATTCTTGTGAGTCTTAAACTATTTCAAAATTAGAAATTATTTTTTAAAAATACAACTCTAACTATATTTTTTATTTCTGCTTCACCCCTTCTTAAAATTCTTAAATAACTTTCCTTAAATAAGACCAACATCTTGACATTGGTTTTCAAACCCACTCAAGTTCTGGTCTGCCTCATGTTACATTTTCCTTTTTGGACTTGTACTACAACTATACTAGTCCTCTATGGACACTCTCTTGCTTCAAGAACTACAAATAAGCCAGTCCCTCTTCAGGTCTCTGCTAAATTTCTGTTCATTAGGGAAGTTCCCCCAGTGATTCTCTACTGATCCATCCCTTCGAACTAGATGAATTCACCATCCTCTTCCAGTTCCCACGACACCCTTTACCTCTCTTTTTGTAAAATTCATCTTGAATTTTCTTGCTCATTATCACCCCTCACCCTAGTAATCTATAACCCCAACATGATCAAGGAATTAATGTCTACCAAGAAAATACTTGTTGAATAAACGAATGAGTGAATTTTATAAATTGCTGCAAAATTGAAATTCTTCAATTGTATCATTAACCAAAGGAGTTTCTGGACTACATATCCATTAGTATGTTCAGCCATTCTGTTTTTCTACAATTAGCAATACTTTTTATGAGAGTTTATGAAACAATATTTTAGGATGGTAGTATACCAAATATTACAGACTCTGGGGGAAATGGTATGTCATTCCAGATGTCAAATAGGAGCAGAGTGTAAATCAGAGATGTGTGGCTCTGATGTTATTTAAATATCTAATAAATGAAATGAATAAATACACATATTTGTTCTAGAAATAGCTCTTTAAGAAGTATACAGATTCACATTCAATTAAGTATATGACAAAAGAGAAAATACAAAAGATCGTAGTTCTATTATTTTCTCCACTATGCTCAATTTTCCATATTCCTAGGCAGTAAAATATTTTCAAATCTTTTGTATGTCACAATGAAACTCCATTATTTCAACAATTGAAAGATTTCCAAGTACAAGAAATCAAGTAGAGATCAACTCCTGGATTTAAAAATGAAGAATCTGACAAGATCAGTTAATGAACGCTCCATCCAGGATCAGAATACAGGTTGCATAGAATTTAGGTGACAAAACTCTGTCCATGTTTGCACACAGATTTTAAAATTTTCAATAAGTGTATCAATTTGCAAACTTTTCCAACTGGCCTCTGCTCCTTTTTTACTGCAGTCTTTAAATGATGGTTAAATCTAGACCCAATAAGAAGACAATTACGATTTTTTATAATGGCCAATGTAAGAACTAAATTAGTAATATTAAGATTCTGAATTCAGTTTTGAGATATTTTAGACTTTACGAGTTTGAATTCTTAAGTTTTGTTTTCTTATGAGTTCAATTGAAATTAGATTCTAAATAATGGAGAAGGGAGATTCAAATCACAGAAAGTTTTATGTCAAGATCCAGGAATGAATTCATTAGAAAAAGAACAACTATCACATTGTTATTATTGTTTTTCTTTTGTTCAAGTTAATGATCTAACAATGTGCTGTCTCTTTCATCATTTTAATAGTATTTTTTTTCACCAAAGACTTATAATCCCTATCTAATCTACCCATTTATGCAGTAATTTTTTTTAGTCTGTGAATTATTGTTGATCAAAATTCACATAAGTGATATTGAATATCCTCCCTTTGATATTAAAATCATGTGTAAAAGCTTGTAGGGGATAGGTAAGTAAATAACTAAGCCATCTCTTTTTCATATTAGCTATATTAAAGTATTAGAAATCAAAGCTCTCCACACTCTAGTCCAGCAAGAAAGGCAGCAAATATTCTCATGGCAACAGCCCGGCAGAGTGACTGGAGAAAGACTTGGGTTGGAGTCTCTTCCTCACTTTTCGGCCATGAGTTTTTAACCTGGGTGAGCCTCAATTACCTGATCTGTAAATTGAGCATGAAAGTAACACCTATCTCTATGGTTGTTGAGAAGATCCCACTACAATAAGCAGGATAATCGTTTAGGTGCTCTGGGAAGTATGGAAGTCAAATATGTTCAAACTTGATGGCAGGAATCATCACAATGCAGTGGCAGTAGATGAAGGACAACAAAAGGAAGGGCTCTCTGATTTGCAAGAGTAGCACAGTCACAGTGTAAGGAAGACTCCTGGGAAGGCCGGGCTGTAGCTAATATATGTGGCTGGAGGGCTTGGCACAAATAAGCCTGCAAGCTTGATGACAATGGAATGTTGCCTTTCCCACCTACAGGCAGATCCTCTTCAGACAACTAAGAACATTTGCAGCCTGACCCCCCACCACTATAAATTTCTCTTGGAAGAGGACTTAATCCATATAAAAGAGGAATAGATAACTGAGGATACTTCTAACTATGTACTCTTCTACGTCTCAAATTTTAATTGTAAGGTTCATCTTGACAGGTTAAATGAAGAAATGGAAGCTCCAGCCCAGAGATTGGAATTCAGAAGAACTGGACTAGTATCCAGCCATCTGTCTTTTTAACAAGTACTTTAAATCATATATATACATACATATGTGTGTGTGTGTGTGTGTGTGTGTGTGTGTGTGTGTGTGTACTAGAGGCCCAGTGAATGAAATTCGTGCATGGGGGGCAGGGGAGGTGTCCTTCAGCCCAGCCTGTTCCCTCTCCAATCTGGGACCCCTTGAGGGATTCCCGACTGCCCGTTTAGGCCCCATCCAGGTAGGATCGGGCTTAAACGGGCAGTCGGACATCCCTCTCACTATCACTATACAGGACTGCTGGCTCCCAACTGCTCACTTGCCTGCCTTCCTGATTGGCCCTAACTGCTTCTGCCTGCCAGCATGATCACCCCCTAACCACTCCCCTGACAGTATGATTGATGCCTAACTGCTTCCCTGCCAGCTTGTTTGCCCCTAACTGCCGTACCCTGTGGGCTTGTCACCCTCAACTGCCCTTCCCTGCAGGCCTAGTCACCCCCAACTTCCCTCCTTTGCCGGTCTGGTCACCCCTAACTGCCCTTCCCTGCAGGCTTTATCACCCTTGCAGGCCTGGTCCCTCCCAACTGCCCTCTCCTGCTGGCCTGATCACCCACAACTTCCCTCCCTTGCAGGCCATGTCCCTGCCAACTCCCCTTCCCTGCTGGCCATCTTGTGGTGGCCATCTTGTGTCCACATGGGAGCAGGATCTTTTGATCACATGGGGACAGTCATCTTATATGTTGGAGTGATGGTCAATCTGCATATTACTCTTTTATTAGATAGGATAGAGGCCTGGTAAACAGGAGGGGGCCAGCTGGTTTGCCCTGAAGGGTGTCCTGGATCAGGGTGGGTATTCCTTTGGGGTGTTGGGTGGCCTGGGTGAGGAGCCTGTGGTGGTTTGCAGGCCAGCCACGCCCCCTGGGTGACCCAAGCTAAATAAATAAATCCCAGATACCTGGAGGACCTGCTATCTGGGATTTATTTATCTTCTGCAGTTGAAACTTTGTAGCCTGGAGCAGAGCCAAGCCTTGGATGCACAGCCATTGAAACTTTGTTGCCTCAAGTGGAGGCCTGGGCGCTTGGCTTCCTCCATCACTAGGGGCAACCCAAGCCTTCCTCCTGCTCTCTCTGTGGCCAGAGCCATCTTGGTTGGGTTAATTTGCATACTTGCTCTGACTGGCTGGTGGGTGTGGCTTGTGAGTGTAGTGGAGGTGCAGTCAATTTGCATATTACTCTTTTATTATATAGGAAATATATATATATATGCCCAGCAACCAGAACAGTGGGACAACCAGAATGACCAGAACAATTGGTGGCTATGATGAGCATTATGGCAGCCATCTGTACTGATCCAGGTCCCAAACAACCCATCCCCCTGGCTGGCCTCACCCCTGATCGGCTCCCAACACCCTTATTGGGGGTGGGGCTTGCTGGCCAACCTCCTGAGGCCACTCCCCCAAACTGGCTCAGCCTGGTGGACCTCACCAGAGTGGGCCAGCCGGACCTCACCAGTACACGAATTCGTGCACCAGGCCTCGTGTGTGTGTGTGTGTGTGTGTGTGTGTGTGTGTGTATGTGTATGTAGATGTCCACAGACCACAAGTGGATAAACACTTTTCTAGGTTATCTATACTCTGTCTCTACATGAAATCAGATCAGTATAGAGTTCTGTTTTTCAGAATTACTCTAGTTTTCCCAGTGAGATATCCTCAAAAAACTATAGTATTTTAATAATAAACCTTTCACTTTTAGAAAGAGTTGACATAAGAAACAGCTCTATAACATCTGTAACATGTAAGATGCTGACTATGTTAGGATTTTCAATATCTCTTTTACTAAGCTGATTAAATAGGTCTTTATTATAAATTGCAGTAACATTTTAATTTAAAAGCAGATGAGCTATAAGTAATAATATATATACTTAAGTTATGTTTTTATAGATTATATTTGTATATGTTACAAATGAAAACCAGGAACTTCTCTGCCTTGGGACAAATAGCCTCAGGGAGACAGTACCAACTAGCTATCTGGCCCAATCAGATCCAAACACAGATGAATTAAAGTGGAAATGAGATGAAATGGTGGGATGTTCTCCCCTTGATTTTAGAAGGATCTATTTTTTATATGCCTCTGTGCAAGAGAACTTTAGCTCATTTTTTTTTCCACTTCAATGCCACACAGAAAGTTTACAGTCAATTTTGATTTTGTTTCTTTCTTGGGCTAAGCAGGGATGGTAGTGAAGAGGGTTCTCTTAAGCTAAATAAAATAACCATTTATTACATATATGCTCTATCTCTTCTTCTCAGCACACACAGAAAATAATCTCAAAGTCTTTTAAGAAAGCCTGCAACAAATAGGACAATTTCTAAATACTTAGCTGAGCCTTCCTTATCTTCCATATCTATGAGGTGCTCAGTGAAAGTTGTTTGAATGAAAAAGGAGTGAAGAACCATATGCTATGAACAGCCACTAGGAGACTGACAATTGGTATGGCTATGTTCATTTTAAAACAAATAAACTGCACCTGATGCTTTCACATTTACCTTCCATTTTAAAAGGTTAAACAAATCAAAAGTTGCATGAACCACAATAAATAGGTCAATTCTAACAAAAACAGAGAAGTCACTTGTAGTACTGTCATATGGAGTTTGTTGTGTGGACTTAGACATTTTGCATATGGAAAAATAATTAGAATTCTGATAAAAGAAATAAAATGTGAAGAAATAACTTTAACATATTTTGGAACAAGAAATGCAATTGATTTGTTTTTTTCTGCCCTGCATCATCCACTCAATTCCTGGTAAAACACTAAAAATAAATAAAGGCTAAATAGTGATAAATTAGACATACATTCCACTTGAGAAAATACAACTATACAGAATACAAATGAGTTATATTAAACTCCAAATACTTATCCCATGCTATTTTTTAACCAATAAATTGTCAAAGTGTTTAATACCCTTTAGAGATGATTAATGTTTTAGTAGATTTTTCTAGCCTCTTATACACTTGTATACCATATATTTTGTTCAATTTGTTTCCTTCATAACAATAGCCTCCTTTCTACTTCTTGATCCTCAAACATCAAATATTTTAAATATAATTGGAAAAATCCAGAATTATTTCATATATGAATTAACCTTTCAAACAAATAAACATTTTTGTAGAGTTCATTGTTCTTTAACATTCACAATTTTTCCCTAATAACGTTAGTTTCTCACCTTTTCTAGAATAACAATAAACTATTTTTCTTTTCTAAAGAACAATGAGGCAAGATCATTTTTATGATTTTGGAGTAAAATAACTGTCAATAATGAATATGGTAGGCAGTCTCAATTATCTAATTTTTTTTGAGAACCCCACACAGAAACTTGGAGAATGTCATTGCTATAAATATACAGCTCATCCCTCATATCCCAAGTGTCAGACCCCACATGCTAGGAGGCAAGACTCTTATGTAATTTTTCCACTAATTGAAAAATTGTGGTTCTATGGATGTCATTTGACTCACAGTTATAGTCGGCCTGTTCTGGCATTTTAAAACAATGAAATAAAGAGGAGGTAAGAAAGATTCTAGGCAATGCTTTAAAACCATGTATTTCATATTTTTTTTAAAAAAAACACTAGGTTTCTGCTTTTCTTTAAAAATGAATATGTTTGGCTTCTCTGGGCCCATTTCTGCAAGTCAAGGGTCAGACAAACTAATTATGAGCTGCTACCATTGGATGGGGCATGTGTTCTCTAATTCAGTCCAGTTCCCCAAACTAGCCCCCTTGACTAATTTGTAGATCCTACCTGACCCCTGTAGGTATCTAAATTAACCATATTTCTGCATGATGTGGTAAGTGCTATATAATACTAATGGGGTGAGAACTATCTGGGACAATGGAGCTCACCTCTGGCTAAAAGTATATTAGCTTATTAAGCTTTTTCAAATAACTTTTTTTCATCTCTGTCCTAGAGCAATTCACTTAGAACCTTTGGCAATGGGTTTGAGGCATTATTAATTTTTATTTTTTATTAATGTATTACATATGTACATATCTTCCCATTGCCCCTCCCCACCCCCATTCACATGCCCTAACCCCCCAGTGTCTTGTGTCCATTGGTTGTGCTTATATGCATGCATACAAGTCCTTCGGTTGATCTCTTATCTACCCCACCTCTCCCTAACCTTCCCACTGCAATTTGATAGACTGTTTGATGCTTTACTGCCTTTTTATCTATCTTTTTGTTCATCAGTTTATAATGTTCTTTATTATCCATAAAAGAGTGAGATCATGTGGTATTTTTTTTTCATTGACTGGCTTATTTCACTTAGCATAATGCTCTCCAGTTCTATACAAGTTGCTGCAAATGGTAAGAATTCCTTCTTTTTTATGGCAGCATAGTATTCCATAGTTTTCTGATCCAGTCATCTTCTGACAGGCACCTAGGCTGTTTCCAAATCTTAGCTACTGTAAATTGTGCTGCTATGAACATAGGGGTGCATATATCCTTTCTGATTGGTGTTTCTACTTTCTTAGAATATATTCCTAGGAGTGGGATTACTGGGTCAAATGGGAGTTCCTTTTTTTTTTTTTTTTTGAGGAAACTCCACACTGTTCTCCACAGGGGCTGCACCAGTCTGCATTCATACCAACAGTGCACGAGGGTTCCTTTTTCTCTGCATCTGCGCCAACACTTGTCATTTGTTGATTTGTTGATGATTGACATTCTGACAGGTGTCTGATGGTATCACATTGTCATTTTGATTTGCATCTCTCGGATAATTAGTAACTTTGAGTAGTGACTTCGAGCATGTTTTCATGTATTTCTTGGCCTTCCTTCTGTCTTCTTTCAAAAAGGTTCTATTTAGGTCCGTTGCCCATTTTTTTATTGGATCATTTATCTTCCTTTTATTCAGTTGTATAAGTTCCCTGTAGATGTTGGAGATTAAATCTTTATCAGTGATAACATTTGCAAATATGTCCTGCCCATACAGTGGGCTTTCTTGTCATTTTATTGATGGTTTCTTTTGCTGTGAAAAAGCTTTATACACATACACACACACACACACACACACACACACATATGTATATATATGTATATATATGTGTATATATATGTATATATATATGTGTGTGTATATATATATATACATATATATATGTATACACACACACACACACACACACACACACACACACACACATATATGAGGAAAAAGGAGGAAAAGAAACATTGATGCAAGAGCAGAGCATCAACTGGATGCCCCCTCCCAGGTATCAGGCCTACAACCAGGCCAGGTGCTGTGATCAGGAAAGGAACCAGCAACCTTTTGGTACATGGGACCACATCCAACCAACTGAGCCACACCAGCCAAGGCCAGGCATTCGTATGTTTAATGTTCCTCGCAGGCTTTCAATCCATACACAAAGTTTTCAGATTTTGGCTCACATTTCCCCAAAATAATTCTTTAAAACTATGAGCCTTAATTGGTAGCCAAATTCTTTCATCAAAGTTTAAAGAAATGCAATGAATGTAATTTCTTGAAAGGAGGTAATATGGACATTTCAAAATAAAGTTCTTATATCACTCTTCTATTGCCCACTATTATCCATTTTTAAAAGTGCATGTAAAATTTTTTAAACCTCAGAAATATCACTTTTCTACTAAATGAAAATATACTTCTACTCTAATTCCCCCACAGAATACAAAATATATTTTATGCTTAAAAATATTTTGTTCATCATTCTTCACATGGATTGTCAGGCAGGTCAATTTTAGAAAATAATACATATAAAATTTTCAAATTCTGAAAATACATATTGAAATGAGAAGCTGGTTTCTTTACAGATGTCCATACTTTTATATCTTTTGTCTTAACCTTGTATCTCCAAGAGAGCAGCCTGAGGAAAGAGCTTGTGTGAAGACAGTTTCTTTGAAGAATTGGTCCCAAGAAAAAGGAGAAAGAAGAGAAAAGAAGGAAAGAAGAGAGAGCCAATCCAAGCAGACATTTATTTAGTAACCACAGTGGACAACTGGAGTTTAACGCCAGAGCAGTATAAAATGTGCTTCAAGATCACCTGTGGGAGAGACAGTGAAGATAATATCTGTATTCTGGCATCTATCTCCCATTGGCCTAGGGCTCCCCATGACTACCAATAACTCTCACCTCTTTCCAGGTTCACACATGTAGATATACCTTAGAAATGGGGTGAGGAAGAGAAAAATAGGGGTGAGGTGTAACTGAGACATGTGCTATCAGGTTATACCTGAGCACAGTTGATTGTTGCAACAATGGATAATAATCAAAAATGTGGGCTGAAAGCAAGTGAAGATGGATACAGAGCTGCCTAATGTTGTAAAATCTTAAGTGTTTCCTCATTATATCCCAGTTGAAGACACCCAGCATATGGAGACCAAGAAAAGCTTCTTTAAGAAGGTGATACTGCATAACCAATGAACATAGACACTGGGGGGTTGGGGTATGCCTGGGAGGGAGGGGGGGCAATGGGGAGACATGTATAAAAAATTAATAAAATAAAAAAAGGTGATACTGGATGTAAGCCTTAAAATAAAGTAAGACAGGCCTGGCCAGTGTGGCTCGATTGGTTGGGCATTGTCCTGTGCACCAAAGGTTGCTGGCTCCATTCCTGGTCAGGGCACCTGCCTGAGTTGTGGGCTTGATTTCTGGTGCAGGAGGGCGGTGCAGAAGGCAGCTGATCAATGTTTCACTTGCACATTGATGTTTCTCTTGCTTTCCCTTCCTCTCTCTAAAAATCCAATAAAATATTTTTTGAAAAAGAAAATAAGACGTTTCCAGCAACATGGAGAGAGGTGGGGTTTTTTGTTGATTTGTTTGTTTTTTCAAACAAAGGGTATTGTAATATAAACAAAGGTATAGGACAGAAAATAGAATTATACATACAGTGTGTTAGTGCAAGTGTACATCAAGAGATAATAGAGAGGAAGGAACTAAGTCATATTGGACTTTTTGTGTCATACCAAGACTCTTTTTCTTTATTATGAAGGATATGGAGAGATATTAGAGCTTTTTAGATTGCTGCCTCTTGCAACCCCTCCTCCTGCACCAGAAATCAAGCCCACAACTCAGGCAGGTGCCCTGACCAGGAATGGAGCCAGCAACCTTTTGGTGCACAGGACAATGCCCAACAAACCCAGTCACACTGGCCAGGCCTGTCTTATTTTATTTTAAGGCTTACATCCAGTATCACCTTCTTAAAGAAGTTTTTCTTGGTCTTCCTATGCTGGTTGTCTTCAACTGGGACATAGTGAGGAAACTCTCACGGTCGGCCTGGACCACAACTGAGTCTATAATGATGGACAGTAGAGAGGATACTGAGGAAAACTTTATAAAAGAAAGTTACAGGGATTCCGAACAGCCAAATGGTGTAGAAGAGAGGAGAGGCTTAGGATGACTCACAGGCTTTTGATTTGGACAATTGAGTTGATGACTAAGTAGTATAAAGATAAGCAATCCAAGTTTTAAACAACCCAACTCCCCAATTTTCTGGTTGTTTCCTATGAGTCATACCATATGAGAAAAAAAAACAGTAGAATGTCAATTCTTGAAGGTCCATCCTAGAATCATTGCCTCCTTAAAGGCTTTCCTACTTATACCTATAGATATGGGTTCTCTAACCTCCATATCAGAGAGTAGAAAACTCCAATGTGTTCAAAAGGCCTATATTTGGATGCTCCTAAGAGCCCTGTTCACATAGAACATGGAGTGGAGTGATTTGTTTTTTTTTCTAGAGTCAGGAAACAAGGTGGCCCTTTCTTCAGAACTAGGGGAGCAATCACAAATCAGTAAGCATAATCGAGGTAAAAGGGAATGGAGATTGGAGAGAATTCAGGCAAGTTGGCTACTGAAAGGTATTAAATTCAAAATGACATGCTGGCAAAATAAAAGATAAGTATATTTCAAATACAAAATACATGTATAGTTCTCCATTTTGGGTTATTTTCGGGTATAAATTCATGAAGACCTTTTTTGAGGCTCTCTTCAAGATGAGACTTTCTCATCAACTCTACTTTAGAAAGTAGCCTTAAGTGAAAGAGATTTATCACTCAGACTTCCAGGCTTTTGCCAGTGAATATTTAAACATGTTCATATTTATATTTTCTGCTGTTTTTTTGTTTTGAAAACCTCGCAGATGATGGAAAAGGTAATAAGATGATGCGTATGAAAGTATGTCAAAAGCTCAAAAGCCACAAAGTACTTGCAAATGTGAAATGTCAATATCATCATGATCCTTATGAGGCAGCCTAAAAAATTCACCAACTCTTATCTACTAGATTACAATTTGGAAATCAAGATGGCTTCCTTACCAGTCATCATACTGGTAATGGTCATCATTACCAGTAACTAAGAACAACTCTCAATAAAATATATTTATTTTATATTAGCATAAGCTTTCATCAAATTAAAGTCTTTGCTGCTTAATCCATGCCTGTTAGCACTAAGCTTGAGACATAAATATTGAATTCCTCATGTTCTTTCTTATATACACTACATCATTCTTTGTTATTAAATAAGCAATAAATGCTAACTTCTAATTACAGCATAATTAATTAAATTACTGCAAATGTAGATTATACTCCCATGGCAATTAAAAGTATGATTTTACATAGGCTCTTTTAGACCCTAGGAAACTGAATGCATTTGATTTGTAACTATATGCTCCCAACTGTAAGGTATAAGGCATTTCACCTTGGACTCTGCAGTTCAGGAGTCATGTTACTGCTATGATTTTCCGTTTTGTTTATTTCCCCCCAATACTCTGTAAATCAGGAGTTAAAAGCTTAAACAGCATTACTTCCCCAAAGCAATACCACAGATACAGAAGAGATAAAGTAACTTATTATAACAGACAATAAATTTGTAAATTCAGATAATCTGAATGTCTCACACAAACATACTGGTAAATCTATTTTTAAACTACTAGGATAGCTTTTGATTTCCATGAAAACCAAGTGATCTTAGAGTACGAATGTAAAAACAGTGGGGAATACATGTAATTTTGAGTTTAACTAAAATTAAATTAGACAGGGAATTTTGATTCATACCTATAATTCTAACCAGGGTTTTTTAAGTAACATAATTTTTTCCTTTTTTTAAAGGAATGAAAAAAAATTTTAATGCAAATATTTTAAAAGCTATATGAAGAATGTGTAAGTCGACTCATATGGTGTGAAAATGAAGTGAGTTAAAATACATAAAATACTTGGGGTCAAGCAGACTCAATGAAGAGATTTTGTGTGTGTGTATGTGTGTGACAGAACTCAAGTGAACACAATAATAGGCTGTTTTTGAGTTGTTTTGCATAAGAGCTCAGAAAAATCAATGATATGCAAACTAGACTGTTCACCAAACAGTAGTTTAATTTTTTAATAAAGCTTTTTGGGAGTTACCCTATTTTTTTCTGTAAGCAAACAAAAATATTTAGGACAAATCAAGGTTAAAGCCATTCTGTTTTTATAGTTTAATGCTATACTGTAATAAATATAAAAACAAATTTCTTAACATGAAATTTTCATATATAACTGCAAACAATTAGGATAGAACTATAAATCAATAAATAATAACAAAATATTTAGCAATCTGGTCTCTAGGGGTCCAAAATATGCTATTAAGGCCTACCCCAACAAACATGGGTCAAATTTCCTAAATCCTCATCCTTGTCAGTATAAACAGACAATTAAGAATCACTTCTATATCAACAAAGTAAAAACAAAATACATACACACACAGCATTTCATGGACAGAAAATTACATAAAATAAGATTAATAATAAAAATCCTAATGACATCAAATTTGTGTCCACAGAAGAAAATGTCAAGAGGATATTTCAAAGACAAACATTAAAGAGAATACAATGAAAAAAAGATTATCAGAATACAAGAAAGGGTTCTTAGCAATTAAATATAGCAGTCAAGCTAATTAAAATGATACTGACACCTTATCATGCTTCCAATTGAGATGGGGATGAAGAAACATACAAGGAAATATTATTCTTCACTATATAAGTCCTTCTATTCTTAGTGATTTTGTAAACCATGTACATGAATAAAAATAATAGAACAAAGTTAAACACTGTTTGGAACAAAGTTAAACACTGTTTGTAGAATTTTATGATTTCACGCAACTATCTGACTAGTTATTGACTTCATTTTTGGGAAATGACAGTGACTTCAGCTAAAGATCACTGGCTGTAGTTGGAGACTTTGGGTTTGTTACTCATTGCAAGGAAGACGAATCCATACCCACCCCAGGGAACTGTGAGGTGTCTCAGGAAGCTGGTGTTAGAAGGAACTTGTCATAGGATTTGGGCTTTTCTTAGATGACTTTGAGGTGGTTCTAAGGAAATTGAGGCTAATTCTAGATTGCAATGAATCTTACCTACACACTAGAGCAAGCCTAAGGTTGAGATTGGTGAAGAAGCCAAAGTCACACATTTAGTGAGAGAGGGAAATGTCTAGTATTTGGTTGCTTTCACAGGGACCTAGTCTGAAAGAAAGGATCTATGAGATTGTTCATATCCAGCAGAAGAACCACATGGCTTATTTCCAAAGTGTGAGATCTGAGACCTGGGGTAGGAGGTAGAGGGCAGCTATCAGGGATCAATGGGAGAAAAAGGAGCGAACATATGTAATACAACTTTTAATAATAAAGATAAAGTATGAGATCAGTTTGTAAGAACTTTGAAGTCTAGCTAGGAGCATCAGTTCAGAAATATCATGGCTTTATTTAAAAAAAAAAAGAAACCAAGAGAAATATGTCCAGAAATGATTATCCATAATTTGTAATTTTGATACACATGAATTAGGTTATTACTGTGAGTTTTCCCTTAAGAAATGATGATTTCCTTAGAGATTAGAGTCCAGATCTTAGTTATAATTATATACCTGTAAGATTTAATGCAGACAGGTCAAGGTCTCCTTCCGAGAAGGTTAAGGAAGATGTCAAACATCCCCAGCTGTCATCTGGCATAGTCAGGACTGGAACTGGTGCTTGTACAGAAGCCTTTTGGTGCTATGTTCAAAGTGTCTACAAGTGACATCCCAATATGATGAATGCCTCACTATTGTGTGGGAGAGGGTCATGCTGCTTCATTTCAACTTGTTCTACTACATGACTTTCTCATGGAGCTTGCCCTTTGCTATACATGTAGGGTGGTAGGGCTCTAAGGATGCAGTCCTAGGGCTTTAAATGTATACCAAAGGTCCTCCAGAAGAGGAGGAAAACATGAACTTCTAACTGCCTTCCTCATTTGATAGGGAGCAACTGGTTTGTTGTGAGGCCAGAGCAACAGATGTTTCTAAAGTTGCTGCCAAAATATTTAGTGAGAAGATGACAAGAGAGGTACAGCAGAAGGTACAACAGATGTATGCACAATACCAGGAGCAGAAGGAGGGCAATGATAAGGGCCTACTCTTGAGGCCTATGCCAACAATCACCATCAAAGAGAACACTAAGTATAATAAGTGTAGCTGTGTTCCTGAATACTGTGTCATTAATTCCATATGGATCTCACCCATTAAAAGTACCAGTCAGAAAATTAATGGAGTATATTACTGTGTAAGACCATTCAGGAGTCCAATGAACATGGAGTAGTTGCCCATTGTGGATGATGTGCAAATGAGTGATGAGATTTGCAAATAAATATTCCTATCTTCAAAGAGTATAACACATTACCTATGTTATTATCATAGTTGTTACTCACTAGCTAGTGGCCTTAGGAAAAAATACTTAAACTTACAAATCCACAATTTTATCATTTATAAAATAGAAGAACATCTTGATACTTGAAACTTGTATTCATTTATAAACTTTCATGTCCAAGTTCATTATTATTTCTTCCCTTTAATTGTTTCCTACCTGCAAATGGATACTTCCTTCTCCATTGATAGGCATAAATAATGACCTTCCTAGATTATTAATAAAAATATAATTCAGTCAATATGAATTCAAATGTCTTAATTCAAAATTCAAAAACCTCTAAATTTAATCCGAAGTGTCTTTTTTCAAAATTTTAAAGTACATCAACATGAACTTAACTAGAGAAAGATTTGTCTTTTGGTGAAGTTAAAACTGTCATTATACTTTTAGACCATTAAGTTTAATGCTCGTTAGAGATATCATCTTGAAATAATGCCCAAAATCAAAACAGAAAATAAATAGGCTCATCTAATCAGAGTAGGAAGTAGTTCTATATTTTCTTGCTTGACGAAAACATTCTCCATCAAAATATGAGATTTCTGGTATTTCTAATGTATGATTCTTCTTCATTGATATAAGCATATTTAATTATACACATGAATGTAAAATTTGTATTTTTGATGCTCCAAATGTTCCTTTAAGATTTCACTGGGCATTCTAGATAATCAGGAACACTTATGTAAATATTTTTAAAAATAAGATTTGTCAAACAATTTATATTTTCAGGCAAAAATATAAAAGAGTCAAAACTATAAAAATAAACAATATTTTAAAACTATAAATACTTTCTTTAGTTTTCTGTGACTCACTATAATTTTTTAAATTTTATTCTATTTTCCTTAAAACATAATTTGATACAAGTGACCCATGTTGATGAATAGTGACCCCATGCCCTCTCTGTTAACAATAATATGGATTTTGCAAGTGAGCTTGCAAAAGTAACCATCAGGAAAATAACCTATATTCAATTTTAAGATAAACTTAGGATTTTATTTTCATTTTATCTAAAATGTAACAGCCACACATTCAGTTACTAAGAGACCTGGTTCTAAAATAATCTGAAGCTTAGCTTTCGAAAGCAATAATGTGCCATTGCTTCTTCTTTCAATTAATTAGCTTATCCAAGATGCTTAATTTTATGGCAAGCTGAAGCATAAATAAGCACAACAGAAACAGTACTTTATTGTAGATGAAACAGAATATTCTTCAGGAGTAATGAGAACACCAGTAGGTTGCAGAGGGCTGACACAAGAATCAGATCTGTGTTCTAATCAAGATTCTGTCCTTATAAAAGTTACTTTCCTGAGCCTTTAAATACTCATTTGGAAAAAAAATGCTAATAATGATCCTTATCTCATGGGGTTAATTTAAAAAGTATAGAGAAAAAGCCATTTAGAACATTCAGTACAGTTTGGTACAGATAAAAGTGCTCAATAAAAGCTTTCTGTGATTATAATAAACAGAGTTATTATTATTATTGGTAATGTTTCCTTGAGAACTTTAGCTACTTTAAAAACTCACTGAATACAACTCACACCTATCAGAATGGCTATCATGAATAAATCAACAAACAAGTGCTTGAGAGGATGTGGAAAAAAAGGAACCCTTCTTCACTGCTGGTGGGAATGCAGACTGGTATAGCCACTGTGAAGAACAGTATGGAGTTTCCTCAAAAAATTTAAAAGTAGAACTGCCATTTGACCCAGTAATACATTTCTAGGAATATATCCCAAGAAAAGAGAAACACAAATCAGAAAGGATATGTGTACCCCTATGTTCATAGCAGCACAATTTACAATAGCTAAGACTTGGAAACAGCCTAGTCGCCCATCAGCAGATGAGTGGATTAGAAAACTATGTTACAACTACAGAATGGAATACTATGCTGCCATACAAAAGAATAAATTCTTACCATTTGCAGCAGCATGGATGGAACTGGAGAGCATTATGCTAAGTGAAATAAGACAGTCAGTGAAAGAAAAATATCACATGATCTTACTCATTTATGGATAATAAAGAACATTATAACCTGATGAACAAAAAGATAGCTACAGAGGCAGAGAAGCATTGAACAGACTGTGGAATTACAGGGGGAAGGCTGGGGAGTATTGAGGGGTGGGGAGGTAAGAGATCAACTGAAAGACTTGTATGCATGCATATAAGCATAACTAATGGACGCATAACACTGGACGGGTGAGAGCATGTGGGGGGGGGGAGGGGGGAAGGGGAAAGGTAGAGGAGGCCAGGGAAAGGTCAATGGGGGAAAAAAGGACACATATGTACTGCTATTTGTAATACTTGGAACAATAAAATAAAATTTAAAAATACTCACTGAATACAAACATCACTTTTATTTTTATTAAATTTTATGGGGAGACTTTGTTAATACAATTCTATAATATTGTATATCAACTGTATATTTTATTGTATATTCATCACCCCAGCCAAGTCTCCTTCTATCACCATTTATCCCTCTTTTACCATCAACTGCCTCCCCCCAGCCACCTTTGCCTCTGTTAATCACCACACTTTTGTCTGTGATTATGAGGTGTTTTTGTTTTGCTCAATCCCTTCACCTTTTAAAAACATCACTTTTAGAAGCCTTTTTTTTAATGGCTTTAACAAAATAGATCCAGAGACTAAAAAAATAAGACAAACTGGTCGAATCTCAAAGGGAAGGTGGGGGGATCATGGGTGGGAAGAAATCAACCAAAAAAAATAATTAGACTATTTTATACCCCAAAATTAAAATGGCATGACCCTATGCTAATCTAAGAATTTCTTTTCTAAACTATATCCTTAAAAACTACCCACTCTCCACCAAAAATTACTCCAACTTTGTTTCTGTTTTAATTTATTTTCCCAAATCCTATTATATTCTCTTTTCTTTGCTCTGTTAACCTTTGAATGGCCTTTGACCAAAAGCTATAAAACAGTGACCTAAAAATTGCTGCTCTATTCTGAACTGTGTGCTGAAATAGTTTTAATGGAATTTAGAATCTCAGGGTTGGGAGAGATCTCAAAAGCCATTTAACTACTACAGTTGACCCTTGAACAACATGGAAATTAGGTACAATTCCCCCCTCCCATATATTCAAAATCTTTGGATAACTTTTGACTCCTCAAAAACTTCACTAATAGCTTATGGTTAATTAGAAACTTCACAATTACATAAACAGGCAATTAACATACATTTTGTGTGTTATAAGTATTATGTACTCTTTTCTTAACAATGAACTAGAGGAAAAAATGTTATTAAAAATCATAAAAAAGAAAATACTCTCATATATTCTATGTATTCATGACATATCTCACTTTTTCTAATTTTTTTTAATATTTTGAGGCAATGCGACTCAACAGCAAATCTCCAAATTGTCAAATTTGTCACAAATCATTAAATTGTGGCAAATTTCCAAAAAAATTACCAATATATTCGTTGAAAGAAAATGTATTTTCCAATATATTCATTGAAAAAAATGTATAAGCAGACCAACACAGTTCAAGCCCACATATATTGTTCAAAAGTCAATTGTACTTCCCTTCCTTTCACCCAAAATCTATTAGACCTGCACTAAGTGGTCACTGAACGTTATATGAAAACTCCAGTGATAAAGACATCACAATTTTGAGAGGCGGGATACTCTCAGAAAGCCACCAAAGTTAGGGTAGCTGTTCAAAAGTCACTGGTATATCCATAAAAAGAAATGGGCAGATGCTCCTGACTCATTTTAGCAATGGAATTATATCTAAGACAATAGCTTAAAAATAGCCACCTCTCATCTTTACTCCATTGAGAGCTGTTAAATGTTTCATAAGGAATCAATAAGATGTTATATGACCATAGTCCTGTTACAAAGTTATCAAGAATTGATTCTGCTGTAGTAAAGCAATGCCTCCCTTAGCACTCAGCCCTTTCTCCTTTATCAGTAAAATGAAGAGCATAACACTAGCTAGTTCCTCATTGTTATGAAAGTCACATGAGTTTATCCACGTAAGATGCCCAGCACACAGTGCCAGGCACATAGAAAGCATTCAATCAATGGTGGCAAGCACTAACAATCAATGCCCACAAAGTCCCAGCAACAGGCTCAGAACAAAGTGTGCATTCCAAAAATGTAATTATTACTCATTAGGCCATTTGTTTCATTACCCAAAACCTCAGTTACTGCTTGCCAAAAAATATAGCTTGATAGATACTAACACATTGGGAGCAGGGGAATTGGCTAAAATGCTGATATAGTAGGACAGGCATACGACCTCATGCAGACAATCTGGGTAAGAAGAAGAAATTCACTTTACCAGAAAACCAGAAGCCTGATGGGACCCCTTGCCTAATCAGTTCTTTGTTTGCTTTAAGATGGAGATGAAGTCACACACTGTGTTTGAGTGGTCCAGGCTGTCTATAATCAGGGCACAGGGCAACCAAGGCTGGGAATTTTCATGAAGTGTTTCATTGTCCATGACCATACAGAAATGCTGTTACTTCTTCAGAACTGGCTCCATAATAATAGGAAGCAGAAGAAATGATCACACACAGGTTAACTAAAACCAGAAATAGTATGCTTCTCCACCATTTCTCAGATCTCCCCCCTCTCTTCCTTTTTATGATTCCACAGCCTCCACCAACCCTGTAACCTCCTGCCTTCACTACCCTCCTACTTGACCCTCCAGCCTTCTTCCTTACTCATCCTATGCCAGGATGCTCAATGGTAGAACAATCTTCCTCAGATATTAAATCCATCAAGACACTGTCTAGCTTAGAAAGTCTTAGTAGGTCCATATTTCTCATCTCATCAGATCCCATCTCATTAGTCTGGCCTTCTAGTTTCTCCCATTGTTTCCCATGGGCCTATTACTTCCTTCCTGAATTCAGTTCCAGCTAGCTTAGAATTCAACTCCTGTAAGACCTCCTGCATAACCTTTACCGTTTATTCTCTTGACCTAAGCTTTTCTATATTCTGTTTGCATTGCATAACATCCACCTCCTTTTATGTTGCTTTAATTCTCATGATGCATAAATGCTGTTTATCCAAAACACAGAAATACCTTCTCGGGACTATCCCATGTCCTTCATGTTGTACACAAGTCCAGCAGGCAGTGACTTGAGGGAGTAAAGAGTCCCAATTCTTTATAGGGTTTATAATGATATTTACTCTTTCAGGGTGAGGCTAAAATCACCCATGTCCTCCTTTTGGTTTCTCTTTTGTAGGAGGCAAGGAGGACATGTTTGAAACTATTTGAAGGGGTAGAGTGTCTTGCCTACGTGCCCTGCCAATCTACTGTAAAATAACAGGATAGTATCTCATATTGATACGGCCTTTTACCATACATAAACTGACCTTATATTGGTTATTTAATTTGAGCCTCAAAAAGGTATGCAAAATAACTTACCTCTCCCAATTAGCTATCAATTGACAGAGGTGAAAAAGAACTCCAGATCTGTTGAATACAAACCAGGTACTTCCCCCCCCCCTCCCACCCGCAGCTTACATTGCAGCTGCCTCCCTGCAGTAAAGCTCTCTTCTCCCCCAGCCTGTATATGCACTCAGCCTCTTCTACCTGCAACAGCCTTGCCTTGCCTTTCTTTTGTTAGTATTTACCCAAGTCTCCTTTGGACTTGCACTATCACAATTCTTGAAAGGAAGTTTTGGTAGCACTTTATTATTCTTACTATAGACCTGGAGTATGAAAATTCATGCACTGGTGGGGGGGGGGTTCTCTCAGCCCAGCATGTCCCCTCTCACAGTCCAGGAGTCCTCAGGGGTGAGTGGCAGCTCAGTGATCAGGGGAAGGCGACACCCCCCTCACACCTCTGCTGCTGCTACTGCCGGCAGTGCAAGCCTTGGTGGATTCTGGTTACCTGAGCCTCGGGTGGCCCTGGGTGGCTGGGCAGTTGCCATTGGCAGCTTGCTTGAGCCTCGAGTGGCCCTGAGCAGCTGGGCAGCCACCATGGACAGTGTGCCTGTGCCTTGGGCCAGCCCTGGGTGACCGGGAAGCTGAGGGGACTGTGGGACTCCAGAGGCAGGCATGCAAAGCACCACCCTGGCAAGGCTGAGAAGACTGGGTGCCGCCACCTTTGAGGGCATGGCAGTCAATTAGCATATTCACTCTTTATTGACCACTAAGGACCAGGCACAAAATTCATGCATGGGGGGGAGGGTTTCCTCAGCCCAGCCTGCACCCTCTCAAATCGGGGATGCCTGAAGGGATGTCCAACTGCCTGTTTAGGTCCAATCCAGTCTCATAATCTAGGACTACTGGCTCCCAACTGCTCACCTGCCTGCCTTCCTCACTACCCCTAACTGCTTCTTCCTGCCAGCCTGATCACCCCCTAACCAGTCTGATTGATACCTAACTCCTCCCCCGTTAGCCTGTTTGCCCTAACTGCCCGCTCCTGCAGGCCTGGTACACCCAAACTGCTCTCCTCTGCAGGCCTGGGTCCCGCCCCAATTTCCCTGCAGATGGGGTTGCCCCCAACTTCCCTTCTCTGACAGCCTGGTCCCCAAAACTGTCCTCCTTTGCAGGCTTGATTGCCCTCAACTGCCCTCCCTTGCAGGCCTGGTCCCTCCCAACTGCCCTCATCTGCTGGCCATCTTATAGTGGCCATCTTGTGTCCACATGGAGACAGGCTCTTTGACCACATGGGGGTAGCCATCTTGTATGTTGGAGTGATGGTCAATCTCCATATTACTCTTTTATTAGATAGGATAGATACCTGGTGCACGGGTGGTGGCCAGCTGGTTTGTCCTGAAGAGTGTCCTGGATCAGGGTAGGCGTTCTCTTGGGACATGAGGTGGCCTGGGCGAGGGGCCTGTGGTGGTTTGCAGGCCGGCCATGCCCCCCAGCGACCCAAGGGTAGGTCCTGGGATCTGGGATTTACTTATCTTCTACAATTGAAACTTTGTAGCCTGGAGCAGAGCCAAGCCTCCTGCTTGCTCTGTGGTGGCAGCCATTTCTGTTGGAATTTGTTTATCTCCCATAATTGAAACTTTGTAGTCTTAAGCGGAGGCCAAGACAGACCAGGGTTTTTTCCATCACCAGGGGCAACCCTAGCCTCCTGCTCTCTCTAGTTCCATGGTTGCCACCATTTTTGTTGGGATTTATTGATCTTCTATAATTGAAACTTTGTAGCCTTCAGTGGAAGCCTGGGCCAGCCAGGGTGCGTGAAAAGCTTGGCTTCCTCCATCATCAGGGAAAGCCAAGCCTCACTCCTGGTCGTTCAGTGGTTGGGGTTAATTTTTATATTCACTCCTGATTGGCTGGTGGGAGTGGCTTGTGGGCATAGCAGAGTGATGGTTAATTTGCATGTTGCCCTTTTATTAGTTAGTATGGGCATCTCTATCTTTATGAGGGCATGATGCTCAATTAGCATATTCCCTCTTTATTAGATAGGATAAGTTAACTGCAAACATTAACTTATTAGGATCTAGTTTCTATGCCCTGTTTTTCCCAAATTGGAGATTATTCCCAATAATCTCTCTTCACTCTCACTTGCCCTCTCTGTCTCAAATTTGTGTTTCATAATTTTTAAGTAATGCTTGTTATAGTATCTCCCAGACTCTAAATTTATGCCTCTCTGTACTCTGAGCCTTGTACATCACTAAATATTCACTGAATGAGTCAAAATAAATATTCAGATAAGTTTTAGTTTCCATTAAGCTAGCAGTAATAAATACATTTTCAGAAAATAAAAATATCATTTTCATGATAAATCCTTAAACAGTGAATTTAAGTGCCCAGGTACCTGAGCTCTAAGTTGTTTTTGGAAACAAATAAAATGAGTGAGTATAAGTTTTATCTAACCCTTCAATCTACTTCAGTTAACATTCAATTGGAAAATAGTCAAAAAATAAGTAAACAAATCAGTTAAATCTGCCTCTTTCTTTATTCTCAGAAAAATCAGAATATTTTTCTATTTTAATGACCCTCTAGAATACCAGCTCCATACATCCTAATTGCTGTTACTTGTTTGATTTCTTCCATTCCCTTTTCAAAATGTTTCTGGGTCACTAATGAATAACCAAAGAAAGAAAGAGGGTCATTTATATTCCCCTCCCCCTCCTATTCTTTTAGACTCTCCCCATCCCAAACACTGTGGGCCTGTGCTGTACACAAAGGGATAGCAGTCTATCATTACAGCTGACCAATTGCTAACTGCCTGTCTTTAGAACCCCCCCAAACTGTCACAAAAAGTTAAGATTTCACTACTTTTTGTAGCCAAGTCGTATTCCACTGTATTTACATACCACTACTCTATTTGATGGGCACTTGGGTGCTTCCTTATCTTGGCTATTGTAAACAATGCTGCAATTAACACAGTGGTACATATATTCTTTTGAATTAGTGGGCCTAAAGGATATTATGTTAAGTGAAATAAGTCAGAGAGAAAGACAATAGCCATATGACTTCACTTATATGTGGAATCTAAAGAACAAAATAAACAAAGAAACTAGAAACAGACTGATAGATACAGAGTTCAGGATGACAGTTGTCAAAGAGGAGAAGGTTTGGAAGGCGGGTGATAAAAGTAAAGGGATTACGCAGTTACAGATTGGCAGTTACAAAACAGACACTGAGAGGCAGATTACATAGAGATATAGTCAATGATATAGCCAGGTGGGTGAAATATCTGGGGATCACTGTAAAGTACATGATTTTTTAAAAATATACTTATATTGATTTCAGAGAGAAAGGGAGAGGGAGAGAGATGGAAACATCAATGATGAGAGAGAATCATTTATCAACTGCCTCTTGCACGCCCCACACTAGGGATTAAGCCCACAACTTGGGCATGTGCCCTGACCAGGAATCGAACTGTGACCTCCTGGTTCTTAGGTCAATTCTCAACCACTGAGCCATGCTGGATGGGCTAAAGTACATGATTTTCTAACTGCTACATCTAAAATTAATATGGCATGGAAACTGTAATTACAATTTTTTTTTAAATCAACATGGCTGTTTCTATTCTTTATTGCAGAGAAAAATGCCATCTCCCTGCATCCTAAAAAAAGTCTCAAGAGCAAGTGCAGATTCCCAAGCTTTCATATGAGTAAGTCCTTTTGCATCTCTAACCTAAATTATGTCATCTAGGAGCAATGAAGTGCTGAAATGATTTAGACGAGGGTGTAATCTTCACTTTAGAAGACAGAGAATGGAGTTAAATAAATGTTTTAAAGCTAAACACTTAAAACAGTGTTTGGGGGATGCTGAATCATATAGACCATGTGGGGCTACATAATCAATTAACTAAGCTGTGAGCACAGGACAGGAGGGAGACAGTTTTAAATAAATGATCCCCCCCTGTGTTATGTACTTACAGGCTTGGCAGTCTCTGAAGTGCTTCACTGGAAACTCCCCTCCCCTAAATGCATCTCTGAGTGTCACACTCCTAGGTGCCACTCCAACTGCTACTGTAGGAATAGCTACTGTCAATGGAAGATAGTTATGTTTAGCAAAAATGACATTTTTTTTAAATTGAAGCTTTTCTTTTTTTTCCTTCCTTTTTTTAAGTGTTTTGAAATAGAACATTCAAAATATTCCGACTGCTGCGGCTGCTTTATGCTTAAAACAGCTTCTTTCTACTTATAATGTGCTAATGTAATTTGACTATGCAAATTGAATGTTTTAATTGTTTTGTATTTTAAATAGGTTCTCCTTTAAAAAAAAAAACACCCATTGCTCTCTAGGTATGTGTGAATATGGATTATTTTGAAAATGCATTTAATAAACAGTTTTCACTTGATAATTTTCTTTCCTGAAAGGAGCCAAATATGTCAAGAGGGCTAATAAGGAAGAGGAAAGGGGAGACAGAAGGTATCTCTGCTCTGTTTCATAATTGGGGTAACAAGTATTCACAGTATATGCCCTGCATATCACACTGCTGTCCTCATAGCAAGGCATAAGAATATAGCAGGTAGTGAAGCAGCCTAAGGGTCAGAGAAACTAGCTCCTTTTTCTACCTGTGCCACTGACTAGCTGTGCATTTTTGAGTTAGTCACTTAACCTCTCTGGACCTCACTCACTAGTGACGGAATCAATGCCCGTGTCTGTCTCACTGCAAAGCCAGTAGCTCTTTCCACCACACTGGCCTGCATCTTCTGGTCTAAATTATGAAAAGACTACCGGTAGCTGGTAGTTTGTGAGAAAAACGGAAGTTGGCACAGAGGTCTAAAATCATTGTTCCATGTCGCCAATTAATGAGACCTTTTGGTAGCTGTTGAATCAAAATTGAGTCCTCTTGTTGCCAAGACAAACCCAATAGAGTTTTTTCATTCCAATTTCTTCTAACTGCAACCTAGTATATACTGAATGACACCATAATATGATGACAGTATTTTAAAAAAATCAGTCTTTGTACCACGTCAACCTGGTATAACATTCATTTGAATTTAGAAAATGAAAACTACTTAATCAGCTTGATACCCAAAGCATACCCCCCTGAACCTAATATGTTTGAGAGGGAACTAAAAGACATTGCAAATTTGAAATATTGCAGTTAGTTCTCTAATTCCACCACATTCCAATTTTCCTTATGTGAAATAAAAATTAAGTATCCAAACAAAGCAAACTGGTCTGGCACTTTAATCATCAAATCTATTTTGAGAATACATCCAGATGTGGTTCAAGCCTCATATGCCACAACAGTTTTGTAGATTTAACTAGCAACATCCCTGGAAAATATGCTTATGAATTTAATGAAAAGCAAAAAAAAAAAATGAAATCCAACTCCAGAAACTCATCAGGATAATAAAATCTGATAAGAGATTTTAAATATGCACACATCCTTATTTTATACACACAATCCTTTTGAGTGGAAGATCTATTTTGAGGTTGAGGTTTTTTCTTCTGAATTGAATAGAAAATTCAAAATACATATAACTATTTCAACAACATACATTTGTATTCCTTTTTTTAAACCTAAGGCTTTCTTTTTTCTGCTGAGATATCTATGGTAAAGTTTGGTTATACAGACTCAAGCAATGGTTTCCTAGGAAACCAGCAAATCTTTTAAATCATATCAAATGTACAAAGTCTAGTTTACCACTGTGATACAATGATGATTTGGGACCTCTCCTGCCCTAGCCCCTTATCACAAGAAAGGTAAAAATTACTATGATCAATTTACTATGTTGGAAAGGCTCTAATTTGTATTTTACACATACACACATACATACACACACACACACACACACACACACACACAAAACACATATACAACGTACTTAACCTATTTCCTATCATACAATCCATCCTCCATTCATAAAACAATGCTTTCCACACAAAATACAGAACTCCACCACAACTCAGGTTGGCTCTGTAGATGGTTTACTGCAGCATGGCAAAAGGAAATCACACACCCTTACCTCTGATTGTTGGCATGTAGTGTAGCTTTATAAGAAAGAGCTTCAGGTCAGAAGAGAAAAAAACAAAAATCCAAACTCTTCTATAGCTCTACAATTTTCTCCCTTAGAGGAAAAAGTGTAACCTCTCTGAACTTCAGTTTCCTCATTCTCTGCCTCTATCAGATAGCTTTGTAAAACTCTTTTTTAAAAACCCATCTGAGCCCAGCCAGCATGGCTCAGTGGCTAAGTGTGTCGACCTCTGAACCAAGAGGTCATTCAATTCCCAGTCAGGGCATATGCCTGGATTGTAAACTCAATCCCCAATGTGGAACATGCAAGAGGAAGCTGATCAATGATTCTCTCTCATCATGTTTTTGTCTCTCTCTCTCCCTCTCCCTCTCCTTTCCTCTCTGCAAACAATAAAAATATATTTTAAAAATACATATGAAAGAGTTTATTGAGCAGTCAAGGCACAAAATTAATAGCCTCCAGCTAATGTTGAGCTTCCTACATTTTACCATTTGTCCAACCGTGACAAGTTCTCCTTGTCACACACCAACTCAATCAGTGTCAGTCAATCAACAGTGTAGGTAGTCACTTTTGTATCAATCACTGTCCATCTGTAGTTCAACAGTTCCAAGTTAACACTTCATTAGCTTTCCATATCTAGTCTCACTGCCCTAAACACCTGCCACACTTCAGACCATCCTACAGCTACAGATTAATCTCCTCCAAAAATCAACGGAGTTACTATCCTACCCAAAACTATGTAATAGTTTTTTTCACTGCCTGCCTGCTTCATAAAGTCAGAAATTCTTTAGTGATATTCAAAGCTATTCACAATTGGGCTTGGTTCTGTTTCCAAATACCCCCAGTCATCACCCTAATCAACTCTGTGCTTTAACAGTACTTAAATATTCAAGGTGATATTCATAATTCCCTGAAAGGACCATGTGGCTTTATCTCTCTGCATTTTACCTTAGAGTTGAAGTGTACTTGTACAACCATCCAACACAGATGACAATATTTTTTAAAAAGCTAAATGGCATGTGCATTCTCTTTCTTCTCCCTGAAACTTTCAGCTGTTTACCTTTTTTATTAGTGCAATTTCAGGTCCTCTTTAAAAGAGGCTTTCCCAGACTTTCTCATTTAAAGTAATCCACCACCTCATTACCCTCCATCATTAATATTACCCTTCAAAGCACTTTTACTATCTTGATTAATTTGTTTGTGTTTTCCTGGGGCTTTTGTGGGGAACCTATCTCCCCAGCATCTATCAGTTAATTAAAAGCTAATACACATTTGTCTGTTCACTGTATCCCTAACACTGTGCCCTTGGTGAAGCACATAGTACCTCCTCAGTAAACACTTGGTGAGTGAATTACTAACCAAGTGCTTAGGAATTAATTTCTCTTTTGTCTCCACCATCGAGGTTTGTACCCAGTAATATTTCAGTGATATTTTCAGACTACAACTCAAAGAATTGTTTTTTCTATTTCCTGCCTTTTTTCTACAGGTCCTCCAGAAGAAGCAAGGCCCTTACCTACAGACTCAAGTTTGGTTTATGTCTGGTCCCAGATGGGGCTTTTATTACCGCCTCTGCTACTGAAAGGCAAAGTCCTAAGTGAATCTATGCATGGCTGACATACACTTCTTCTCCCCTTCCAGGAAAGGTACTGATTTCATCGGAAATTGTTTGTCCATGATGTTAAGTAAGATGTAATTCCAAGCCGAAATTTCATGGGGGAGTTTCTTAGAATTTCTCAGTCCAGCAAAAAATGTTCAGTCTTACAAAACTGTGCACATCTGTTTTTCTGAGCCAAACCATTCTGTCTTGAATATTTTTTCTCCCAAGAGTTATCATTCTAATCTCTTCACATTTCAATCAAAACAACATTTACTGAGAATTTACTATAAGTGCCAGGCACAGCATCACATGTTTAAACCTAGATGCGCTAGTTTAACCGCAACAATACTGTGAGGTATGTAATGTTATTGTTCTCTTTTTACAATGAGAAAAATGAGGCTCAGAAATGTTAAATAATGGGTGACTTTAACTTGGACAGAGTTAGGACTTAACCTGGTTATCTTATTCTTATTACTTTGTACTGCATTCTTTGCCACCCTGAAAAGCTTTCTGGGGGATAGGTCACTGATTTGCTCATTGTTAGTTTTTTTGTCATGTTTCCCATAACATAAAAATTCACTAAATATGTATAAGAATTGAATTGGCTGTTAGACCAAATCACATGTTTATTTTATAAAAGATGCTTTAATTTATCATTCAGCTGAGTAGCACAAAGCACTAAATCTTGTATATATCTATATTTGGTTAGAATTTAACTAGAGACTCAGTGCACGAAATTTGTGCACAAGGGTATGTGTCCCTCAGCCCAGGCTTTACCCTCTTCAATCTGGGACCCCTCAAGGGAGGTCCAACTGCCTATTTAGACCCAATCCTATTGGGCCTAAAATAGGCAGTCAGACATCCCTCTCACAATCTAGGACTGCTGGCTTGCAACTACTAGCCTGCCTTCCTTCCTGATTACCCCTAACCACTTCTGCCTGCCATCCTGATCACCCCTTAACCACGCCCCTGCCAGCCTAAGTTATGCTTAACTTCTTCCCTCCAGCCTGTTTGCCCCTAACTGCCCTCCCCTATAGGCCTGGTCCCCCCCAACTGCCCTTCCCTGCAGTATGGGGTCCCTCCCAACTGCTCTTCTCTGCAGACTAGGTCACCCCCAACTTCCCTCCTCTGTTAGCCTGGTCAACCCTAATTGCCCTCCCTTGCAGGCTTGATCGCCCCCAATTGCCCTCCCTTGCAGGCCTGGTCTCTCTCAACTTCCCTCCCCTGCTGGCCATCTTGTGGTCGTCATCTTGTGTTCACTTGGGGCAGCCATCTTTGACCACATGAAGGCAACCATCTTGTGTGTTGGAGTGATGGTCAATTTGCATATTACTCTTTTATTAGATAGGATGTGTAAGACTCACTCTTCACTAAAATAAAAAGACAAAACTGAGTAACATTTTCAATAAATCTGGCTGACCTTGTAATTATAGTTGTCAGATACAGAACCAATTTTTATATATTTTTCCTATATAAAGTAAAACATAGTTTCAACATGTCTATTCATATCTAATTTCCAGATTTAGGATGATTGTTTATTAAACACAAGTGCTCAGTCATTTCTTTTTTTAAATCATGAAACATTTAAAAGCTTAAGAAAATTACAAAAAAACAACAATGATCCATAAATCACTAGTCAGCTTTAGTGGATATTAACATTTTGCAATATTTGATTCAGTTCTGTTCTTCTTTTTCTCTCATTCTTTCTGAGTAAAAAATAATTTGATACAGCAAAAGCTGTACTTTATGTACCCATTACATCTTTCCTTCTTCCTTTTTTTTTTAGTGGTAATCTTTTCTTTAAAAAAAAAACATATATTTCTATTTATTTCAGAGGAGGGAGAGATAGAAACATTTATGATGAGAGAGATTCATTCATCAGCTGCCTCCTGCATGCCCTCCCACTAGGAATCGAGCCTGCAATCAGAGCATGTGCTTTTGACTGGAATCAAACCTGGGACTCTTCAGTACACAGGCCAATGCTCTATCCACTGAGCTACACTAGTTAGGGCCCTCCTTCTTTTGTCACATAATGTGACATGGCTGAAGTTGGAGATCATGCTATATATCCTTTTGTAACATCTTTATTCACTCCAAAAATGTGTTTAAAATCCATCCATAATTTCAATTACATAAATGTTAATTAAGTAAAATACAACATAGGTTTTTCAAAAAGAAAGAAAAGAGTATAGCTTTATTCAAAAATATCTTCCAAAGGTTTTCTGCTTCCTCTCAGGGTCTTATAGTACTATCTATGCAACTATCTTTTATCATTCATTACAGTAATGTCTAAGTATGATAATATGTTTTAATCATTTGGATTTCATTTTTAGCAAAGCTATACATGAAGATGAATTAAACAGTAGTTCGACAAACCTTGTTACAACAATTTTCCCACTCTAGACCCCAAATGGTTTTGATCTAGACTCAACTACTTCTTTTATTGTTGTTAATCCTCACCTGAGGATACCTTTCCATTGATTTTTAGAGAGAGTGGAAGGGAGGAGGAGAGACAGGGACAGAGAGCAACATGGATGTGAGAGAGACATATCAATTGGTTGCCTCCTGGATGGGCCCTGACCAGGGCCGGATATTGAGCCTGCAACCGAGGTACATGCTCTTGACATACTTCTTCAGTCTGCGGGCTGACACTCTATCCCCTGAGCCAAACCACACTTAAAAAGGTTTTGTTAGATGTTTCTTTTTTCCTTATATATCTAACATATGTATATCTCTACTTTTTGTTTTCAGTTTAGGAATTAACCCATTGATCTCCTAAAGAAAAATGATTCAGCCTTCTTTCCTATTCCTGCCATCCCCACTACATGCATGTTCACAAACACACTGACATTCCCCATGTACCTCTCCTTCCCAATATTATAAAATACTGTTTTGTCAAATCATTGTTGAATGCTAACATTGTTATGACCATATAAATGCTCTCAGTAGAGCTAATTTATCCAGGGCATCCTGAGCACATAGATTTTTTAAGAGCCTTTTGTTTCTGATTAATAACAGCTGTTGTGTTTTGTGTCTGTTTCTTTTTTTAGGTAATTCCTTTTTTATCTATTTAACCTTATGTATGTATCCTAGGCATGTAAATCTCCTCTCAATATATTCATACCTATTTGGCATGCTATCAAGTTCATCTACAAGAATCACTGACAGGGATGAAGCGTAGCCTTGCTTCAGTAGTTCTTTAAGCTCCGTGTACCCCTTTCATCATGGGTCTGCCGGCCCCATTAACCTGAGGATTCCTATGACCTCACTCTTGGATCTCATTTTCTTGATCACTTTACTCCTTTGTTGGTAGAGCACAACATCCAGTACCTGCCAGGAAAGCCTGTGTGGATAGGTGGAAAAGTTTCTGATACCTGAACTATCTGAAATCTCTTTAGTCTATAATCATAATCAGTGATGATTGTACTGAGCATGGAAAGGAATCATTTCTCTTTAGAAAATGAAGGTATTACTCAACTTATTTTAGCTCAGAGATATATTAAACCATTTTGATTCCTGATCCTTTGGATAGAAATCTATTCTCCCTCCCTCATGAAAGTTTGCACCATAATATTTCACAGAGATCAGATACCTTAATTAGTGGGTCTAATTTATCAATGAATTGTGCTTTTTTTATGGGACTTTGTAAATTCACTTCCTTCCATTCTGGGGAAATTTTTACATTTTTCTCTAATGATTCCCTCTCATGAATCTTCTCTTTTCAATCTCCTGGATGAATCCACTAGTTTTCTAACTTTTTCCTATTTGTCAGTGTGTTGCCATGTGTCCAGTTTTCTAGATTTTTCTCAATTCCAACTCTTGAGATTTTCATTCTGCTACAACATTTTTCATTTCATTTATGAAAGCTGGTTTAGTGTTCTGACAATTGATTTTTTTTTCTTTTAGCAGCATCCTCCTCTTGTTCCATGCATTCAATATCTTCTCTTATCTCTCTAAAGTTTTTAGGATAGATAATTGTTTGACAAAATTTCCTCTTCCTGCATAGATCCTGTCTCCTTCAAGTCACTCTTCTCTGTGATAAATGCATGTGTGTGTATGTTTCTCCTTCACATTGCATGCTTTACTCAAATATCCTGAGACCCTGATAAGTGGTTAAGCCTGTGTCATTGAAAATGTGGATTAGAAGCTCAGTGCACGGGGAGGGCTGGGATGGTTGCTGATGGGCCTCACTATCAAGTGACCTAGCTATTGTGTTTCCTCTCAGAATCTGAATGATGAGATCGTTAGGTGTTGTTTCCTCCTGCCCCTTCTCTGCTTCCCGACTGGTCAAATCACCCAGAGATGCTTCTTCCAGTCTCCCACCAGGAGGGAATATGTCTGGCTACCAACGTCCGGGGAGCTATATGGAAGGTAAACACTGAGAGGTTTCTAAATTCAGTTGTAGACTTTCACTCATTCCCATTGTTACCTCTATTTCCAACTCACCTCATTTCTCCAAGCCTAGAGACCCTTTGTTTTAAACTTGCAGATAATAAACCCCCACCTTCTGCCAGGAGAAGGAAGGGACTATCAGAGCAGTTTAAAGGAGCCAACCTGTCCCACACACGAAAGCCAAATGCAAACGTTTTAGAAGTTGCCATGCCCCTGGTTAAACACAATCATTATTAAAATTAAATTATCTAAATAGGCAATGAAATAAGTCATTTAAAACAAAAAAATTATAAAAATAAAAGTTTCATAATGCCCCTGTTAATGTACTATTATCTATGCTCTTGAAGTTATGTCACATTTGTATGGGAAGAATACTATATAAAAGTGTCCTCATCACATGTCTTCCCAACTCTGCATTCAGTTATGTTATTAGCTTAAAATTGACTATGGTACAAGTATTTACACCACAGAGATTGGCAAATGCCATAAATCACACTTTGTGTGTGTGTGAACTGGTTGTTAAACATTTGCCAGCACACAATTGGGCAGATAGCCCATTTCTCAAAGTCAAGGAGACCTGGGGGTCTAACTGTTTCTTAAACATGAATTTTACCCAATTTGCTTTCTTGAAGGCCCACATTCACCTGGATCCAAAGGCAAGACAGTGGCCTCAACCCCTTCACTTCCTAAAACTGAACAATGAAAATCCAGTTCTTTCTCAGCTTCCTCCAGCTTTAGTTTTCCTTCGTCTTCTAAATCAGAAGTCTTCTCCATCACTTTTTAGCTCTTAGAATGCTCTCCCTGTGGTCTCCTGTTTTCTCTGTCTTTATGGAATTGAGCCTTTTAAAAAATACTCATACTGTTATTTCAGTGAAGTTTTGGAAAGGAATGGAAATACACGTAGCAGTTTAATCTTTCATTCTTTATCTGGCAGTCATGTGATACTAAAAGGATAGGCTTTTAATTCCCAAAAGCAGATTATAAACTTCTTCAATAAAGGGACAAGTAACCTGGTATCTGTCTTTGGGGAGTTTGTGGTATCCTAGAAGTGTCATAACAAAATAGACTAAGAGGTTTAAACAACAGAAATGTATTCCTGACAGTTCTGGAGATTTCGAAGTCCCAGATCAAGGCCCAATCAACTCAATTTCTGGTGAGAGCTCTTCTGGGATTGTAGATACACATCTTCTCTCTGTTTCCCTGCATAACAGAGAGCTGGAGAAAGGAAGAGAGCTACCTAGTGTCTCTTCTTATAAGGACAGTAATTCTATCAAAGCAGGGTCCCATTCTTATTACCTCGTTTACCATAAATACTTTGTTATGGACCCTATCTCCTAATATCCTCACACAGCGAGAGGGTGGGGGTGGGATGGGTGGGGCTTCAAATATGAATTTTGGAAGGATACAAATATTCGGTCCAAAACAGGAAAATAGTTTTCCATCTTTCTCTGTTGCCTGGGGAGACATACCAGGCTACAGAACTGAGCCAGGATTTGTTTCCTCAGCCAGAACCTCTGCACCATCATGTTGGATGAAAACCAATTTGTGACTAAAGTCACAGGAAATAAGTAAGGAGACTCAGAATCACACTTTGTACACAGTTCCAGAAGCTTGTTAGTGCAATGCCTCAGCATTGGGCTAATCCCCAGGGGGTCTCAGTTTTCTTCCTTAGAACATTTGTAACAACTCCTGTAGAATTACTGCTTATTGACTCCATCTTCTTCTATACTCCTTTCTCACCACAATCTGAAAAACAAATCTAGGTCTGTCACTTTTTCCATCAATGACATTGTTCCAAATCCTCAAGGTTTGAAAGTTTCTTCCCTGGTGTTTAGTGATGTGTGTTTATTTTAAGGGATGCATTTAGTCTGATAGAAACATACATATTAAATTATGGCTACACTTCCTGACAGTCATGGCTGTAACAGTTTTAAGAATCTTATTACTCTACCAATAAACAAGGTACTTCACTCTGTGTGACATTTTGTAGAAACTGCAGGATTTGGACTGGAAAATGCAAAGGTTCCGGCAGTAAACAAAACAGGACACAGGTATCTCAAGGAACTTGTATTTAAGTGGCCGAGAGCATGGTTTCTTAAGTCATTGCCATACCTAAAACATTACACATTCAAAACCTTTTCCAGAACATGACTTTACAAACTATAAACATCCGTGTCAAGTCTAGATTTGACACCATTTTCAAAGTCCTAATGCATCCCTATTTTCTTATTCAATCAAACATGTAATTTTTAAAAATATTCCAGAACCAAAGGCATAAACTTTCTTATCAAAAGGATTCACGATGGGCCAAACACAACGGATGGAATTATACTCACAGCAAAGCACATCATAATAACATTTTAGTGGGCTGGGGACAAAGAGAACATCTAACAGACTCCCAGAGAAGTGAATATATTCTAATGGCAGTTCCTTTATTAGAAGTATCTAGTCAAGTAGAGTGGCTGGCACAAAAATAAATGTTTGTAATATAAATGAATTCCTCACTAACTTTATTCCACAGAGTGCAAGGTCAAGAACACCTCAATACAGATCATCTAGCTCTACTATACTACCCCGCCATTCTCCTCAGGTTAAGTATTTGAAGGAAGGAACACAGAATATGAGGATCATAAATTGTAGTTAAATTTCTAAGGGAGTCCACAAACATGCCCTTAACATTTATATAACTAAAACACATTGAAAACTAGAGGGGGAAATTTTCTAATACTGTTGCAATGCTAATTATTAAAGTTGAAGGTATCTAATAAAAGAGTAATATGCAAATTGATTATCCAGGTAGGATTGGGCCTAAATGGGCAGTCAGCATCCCTCTGACAATCCAGGACTGCTGGCTTCCAACTGCTCATCCTGCCTTCCTGTTTGCCCCTAACTGCTTCTGGCTGCAGCCTGATCATCCCTAACATCTCCCCTGTCAGCCTGATTGATGGCTAATGGCTCCCCTGCTAGCCTGTTTGCCCTTAACTGCCCTCCTCCGTGGGCCTGGTCACCCTAACTGCCCTCTACTGCATGCCTGGGTACTCCTAACTGCCCTTCCCTGCAGGCCCAGTCACTCCCAACTTCCCTTTTCTGCCGGCCTCCTCTGCAAGCTTGATCACCCCCAATGACCTCCCTTGTAAGCCTTGTCCCTCTCCACTGCCCTCCCCTGCTGGCCATCTTGTGGTGGTCATCTTGTGTGTTGGAGTGATGGTCAGTCTGCATATTACTCTTTTATTAGGATAGAGGCCTGCTGCATGGGTGGGGGCCAGCTGGTTTGCCCTGAAGGGTGTCCCAAATCAGTGTGGGTGTTCCCTTGGGGAATAGGGAGGCCTGGGAGAGGGGCCTGTGGTGGTTTGCAGGCCGGCCATGACCCCGGTGACCCAAGCAGAGGCCTTGGTCACTGGGATTTATTTATCTTCTACAATTAAAACTTTGTAGCCTGAAGCAGAGCCAAGCCTTCTGCTGGCTCAGCCATTGAAACTTTGTAGCCTTAAACAGAGGCCTGATCCAGCTAGGGTTTGCAGAAAGCTTGGCTTCCTCCATCACCAGGAGCAACCCAAGCCTCCCTCCTGTTCTTTCTGTGGCAGTACCATCTTGGTTGGGTTAATTTGCATACTTGCTCTTATCGGCTGGGGGTGTGACTGGGGGCATGGTTTGTGGGTATAGCAGAGGAAGCCAGCAGTCCTGGACTGTCAAAGGGATGGGCCTAAATGGGCAGTTGGACTCCCCCCAGGGGTTCCAGATTAAAGAGGGAGCAGGCTGGGCTGAAGGATACTCCCCCCCCCCACCCCCCGCACGAATTTTGTGCATTTGGGCCTCTAGTGTGTGTGTGTGTGTGTGTGTGTGTATACATATATCCTATCTAATAAAGAGGGAATATGCTAATTGAACCTCATGCCATTGCTAAGATGGTGGCATCCACAGCCAATAAGGGGAAATATGCTAATTAATGTCCACCCTCAAAGATGGTGGTACCCACAGCCACAAGATGGCAGCGCCCAGTCCCCTCAGCCCCGCTAGGGCAGCAGGCACACAGCAAGGCTGGGCCTGCCCCGTGTGCCTGCCTCAGGAATCTCCAGTCACCTCAGCCCCCCAGGGCCTCCCAAAGCTCAGATACCCAGGGCCAGCCGAGACTTACACTGTTGGCAGTGGCAGCAGCAGAGGTGTGATGAGGTATCGCCTCCCCCTGATCGCCAGGTCACCTCCTGCCCCTGAGGACTCCTGGACTGTGAGAGGGGGCAGGCAGGGCTGAGGGACCCTCCCTCCCAGTGCATGATTTTTCATGCATCAGGCCTCTAGTGTGTGTGTGTGTGTGTATCCCAAAAAATGTATACACATAATTATAAAGGCAGTGTTTATTAAAGTATATTTCATTTTCAAAAATAAGCTATGTGTATAGCCCTAGCTGATTTGGCTCAGTGGGTAGAGCATAGGCCTGTAGAGTGAAGGTCCTGGGTTTGATTTTGGTCAAGGGCACATGCCCGGATTGCGGGCTTGATCCTCAGTAGGGGGCGTGCAGGAGGCAGCCGATCAATGATTCTCTTTAATCACGATGTTTCTATCTCTCTTTCCCCTCTCCCTTCCTCTCTGAAATCAATAAAAAAAATTTAAATGTTTTTTAATTTTTAAAAAAATATTTAAAATGTGTATACATTTTTGGGGAATACCATATATATGTGTGTGTGTGTGTGTATATATATATATATATATATATATATATATATGTGTGTGTGTGTGTGTATATTTATGTATATATGTATGTGTATATGTATATATGTGTGTATATGTATAAATGTATATATATGTATGTGTATACATACATACATATATATAAGTGTATTTATCTTGAATGCTGGTATCTAAGACAAAGATAATTTAATTACTATCTACCACTATGTCAAATCATAAAAAAGAGTGTTTTTTGCTTACCATATAATGTGTAGAAATGACTTTTTTCATTCTTTACCCATCTCTGACTCCCTTAGCTTTATATGTTGGTGTAAAGCTAAGATATGGGGTTAGCCTCAAGAAAAGGCTGCCCTAAGTTGGGGCCCCCAGAAGCAGGCCCTGAGGCAAGAATTCCTGTAGAAGAAATGTATTAAAGAAATGCTCCCATAAAAGAAGCCAAGCAACACAATTGCAGGCCAAGTTCCACAGAGCACCACAAGAAAACTCTGGAAGGAAAATTGTATCTCTTGGAAACCAGGGAGCCGGGCAGTCATGATCCCATCCCTGTCAGTCACTGCACGGTTTGCCCTGCGGTGATGGAAACACCAGGCCCTCCCATTCCTCTGCCTATGCTTGAGAAACAGCCAGTTGTCCAAGGAAGGTCCAAGGAAAAGCTGCAGACAGGCCTTCAAACAAATAGTGGGTGTTAAAGGGGTGAAGTGGGGCCCAGAGACTGTAAAAGGGAAGCAAGAGGATCTTTCTGGGTGGAGCATGACTCTACTTGACTTACAAATTTCAAATAATAGACAGGTTAAGGAGTTAACATGTTGGTGGATGTTTTTGCCTTTTTTCCTCCCTAGTCTATCTCAAAAATCAGGTACCCTCCCCCTAAGCATAGAGGGACACTTCCTTACTGAACCTCCGATTCTAAAAAAAAGGTTGACACAGGCCCTCATTTTCTCATTATGTGTCCTTCTACCCTAAGGTCCCTTCTCTGTGAGAAGTGTCTACGCTAACGCACTTGACCTCTATCCAAGCTCGCTTACCTGCTAATGTAGGAATTGGGGTGTGCCCCCCACTACCCACACCCCTTTCCACAGTCTCTCCATCCGGGACCTCAGGGACTTTGGAAAAGTTAAATAATGGGAAAATGGCAGGAATATTGTAAAGTGTTTAGATATAGGTCTTCATTTAATCCACCCAGCTACCCTATGAGGTCACACACATCTGACAGATGTGGAAACCAAGACACAGATCATTTAAGGACTTGCCCAAGAACAGACAATTAGGAAGTCGTTAGAGTCTGAATTCATCAAACCTAGCCAGGCCTCAGCAGCTGTGCTAAGCATTGTGCTACACTGCCTCTCCTAACAATCTGAGGCAGGTGTCCTTTTTATTTTACAAAAGTAGAAGTTAACACCAATGAGATTAGAAATTATTTGTCTGTGTTCACGTATCAATAATGGGCCTAATGAGAACTTGAACTCAGGTCAGGGGACCATGCTCTACCCATGATGTTCCCCAGGAAAAGAAAATTGGCTTTTCCCCAGCTAACTTGGGGCAGAGGAGAGCCAGGCTGCTACCTCATTACTCATTTCCCATGACTCATACCAAGATCCAAGAGAGAATGAAGGTATTCAAAGCTAAGAGGAAATGCCCCCAGGAAGAAGAGGGTGGCCTCTGTGCCTTCCTCTCTGTGGACCTTCCAGGAAGATCCGTGCAGAACTCAATCGAAGCTCTAAGTCCACCAGCAGGATGGCCTAGTCGTAAGTTCCTGGGCAATGAGCTGCTCTGAGGGAAGAAGGGGCACTGGAGGGCTTGGGGGAAGAAAGAGAACTCAGGACAAAGAGGAACACCTACCCAAAAGGAGATAAAAGTTGGTGAGCAAAAGGAACCAGGGTTGAGAACCTGTTTGCATGTGAGCCACAAATTGTGATGCTACCAGCCCCCAGGAAGCAGGAAAAATGCTCAGAGTGGGACCAGCTGGATTGTGGTCTGGGCTACTGACATTACTACTCCTAATGTCTAAACACAGGCTTAATTAATCTTCAGTCTGTGGACAAATACAAGGTAAGGGTTAATTTCTTTAGCTTCAGTGATTAGAATAATGGGGAATATGGGACCAAGAGCACATTACACAGAGCTCCGGGTTCATCTGAAACCCCCATTTCCTTTCACCTTTCTCCTCTTTCCCTTTCTCTCCAACCCAATCTCTCTCAAGCTTCTGTGCCTTGATTTTATTTAGCTTTTAAAAACACACACACACTAAATTTATAAAATAAAATAATGTATTGCCCATATCTAACTCTTACATACTGATATCCTTTAAAGAAAAAAAATTAGTTAGCCTATAAATCTCGGCACAAACAAATCAGAAAAGCCTACAATAAAAAAGAGGAAAAGCATTACATCTAAAGTTTTCCAGATCCTTATAGTCCACCAGCAGTCCTACATTTTTTTTTTTTACTTTGAATCAGTTGCTACAACAAAAAGAAAAAGCCTATGTCTATCCAGTGTGAATTTCTCCAGTGTGCTTCAAGCACTCCACCTCCCAAAATATGATGCCTACACATCTTGTCCGGAAGCTGTGTAAATCTGTCGGCTGCCCAGGCAGACAGCAAGGTCAATTGCTTGGACTCCAGAAGCGGTTCCTCAAGGATTGACCTGCTCTGGTACGCTAGTTCGTCTGTACGCAGCGAAGCCCGGCGTGCTGGCTGGCTCCTGTCAAAGAGTCCCCTTGCAGCTGCACTGAGAATAACGGGAATTGCAGTTCACTATACGATTTGCCTCGGTGAATGCAACAGAGTACGTTTGGGATGATTCATTTTAAATGAACTTGCTTATTTCACTCTTGAAGGCAACTAAGGAAACAGGGAATCGCAGCACACGCTGGCTGTGCCCACGCAAATAACGCCCCCGGCTTGAACCTGGGAAAGTGTGCATTATCAGCACGTAGGTATTTGATTACAAAAACACAAGAGAGCCAAACTGCTTGATCAAAAAACATTCTGGAAGTGGATACAGGAAACAGAAACTGCCAGAAAACTGCCTTGACATTTGCAACAACTGCGACTTTTCAAGAACAATAATTTAGAAACACCTAGAAATTAGAAGTCAGCATGGGAGTGACAGAGCACCCAAGAGACCTGGCTTTGGCCCTCACCAGTGACATCACCCTAGATCGCAAACTCTCTGGACCCCATTGTCATTACCTGTAAGCGAAGGGGTGCACTAAGCAGAACCTCTGGGCTTTTTATTTTTAGCCCTAACTTAGCACTAAGGGATAGTGTTCTGTAGTAGAAAGAACAGTTAAGTGTGGAGTCAACCAGTCCTGGGTTCAAATTCCGATTTCATTTGTACACAGCTCTGTGGTCTTGATCGAGTTGCTTAACCTCTCTGAGTTTTAAGTGCCCTCCAATGTAAACTGTTGACTAATACAGCTTTTAAAGATGAAAAGAAGTCTAGAATGCAAATGTTGCTCCCCTTATAGACTAAAATAGTCCAAAATGTTAGTTATATAAATTTAAAATCAAAACATCTAAAAACCCAAGTCTTGGAAACTCACTTTGTCAGAAAGCCTAACCTGAATTTACAATGAGGAGTTCTATACTTTTATTTTCCCTATTTAGGTAATCAAATATTTACATGTTTTACTGAAATATACAGAGATGTTTGTTTTTCAAGAGATGCCCTAAGTCCTCTAGAGCAGCAGTTCTCAACCTGTGGATCACCCCTTTGGTGGTCAAACGACCTTTTCACAGGGGTTGCCTAAGACATCCTGCATATCAGATATTTACATTACTATTCACAACAATAGCAAAATTACAGTTATAAAGTAGCAACGAAAATAATTTTATGGTTGAAGGTCACCACAACATGAAGAACTGTATTCAAGGGTTGTGGCATTAGTAATGTTGAGAACCACTGCCCTAGAGGGATTATATAATCCATTCTATGTGTAATTTCATGTTCTAATTGAAAAATCTGGAGAATATCTGAATTCCGAAGCACACTGGGACCTAAAGATTTCAGGTGAGAATTATAAGCCTATACGTATTATGTTATACATTTTAATTGTTTAGCAATAAAGTGTGAGAGTAATTTTCTTCTTTAATCCTTACCTGAGGATATTTTTCCATTGATTTTTAGAGAGTGTGGAAGAGAAAGGGAAAGACAGAAAGAAATATTGATGTGAGAGAAACACATTGATTAACTGCCTCCTGCACGCACATTGACCAGGGCCTGGGCCGGAGAGGAGCCTGCAACCCAACCAAGGTAGGTGCTCTTGACCAGAATCGAACCCGGGGACCTTTAGGTCCACAGGCTGACACTCTAAACACTGAGCCAAACTGGAGAGGGTGTGTGAGAATAATTTTAAGGGTATACCTTAAAGCTAAAGAAAACAGAAAGTTTCCATATTTCAACTTTTAGAAAATTCAACTTATTATCTGAAGCTCAAAACCAAACATTATCAATTCAATAAACACACACAAATCAAAACATGAAGAACACTGATCTATTCCATTATGTCTTCTAATTGCTAATACTAAGTTTTAATCCTGTCTCAGTTGTCATGTTCATCTCTCCCCAAGCACAGACTCGGTGCATGAAACTGTTAGAAGCAGAGAACACTGAGAAGAGAAAAGAGTGAACAATAAATTATAATGCCATGTGAGTACTTTCTATACCCCAGACACTACCCTAATCTCTCTACATTTTTATTTCTAATTTGACGTTGAGATATAAGCCTTGTCCCAGGGTAGTTTACAATACAGATCAGGAGAGACCTATATCACTTGTTATTCATTTCACCCCTACCATATGCCAGGCACTGACCTGGACCCTGGATCAACAGAAGTGAGCTTATGTGAAGCCCTCTGGAAAGACAAAGAACAGAAAACAAATAATTACAGATGATGTGTTACGAAGAAACCAAGGTAAGGTAACACAAAAGAAACCATTTGAGGTGGAAGTGAGCATACTCTGTTCAGAGAAAGTTATCTCTGAGGAAGTGGCACCTAAGTATGTTTGCGTGAATGAGTGCATGCATGTGTGTGTGTCTATGAAATAATAATGAACAAAACGGAGTTAATATGAAGCACTGAGGGGAAGCAGAAGTTGCCACCCCAAAGAACACATGCTGGCATGCTGGTCAGCTAAAGTTGGTTACTTTCACGAAACGAAAGACTCAGGAAGAAGTTTGACCTTCCTCTGAGCTGCCTAATAGCATTTAAGTAGAGGAGCACCCCCAGGAATAGATGTCCTCATAAATAACTAGAGTTGAAATGAACAACGTGTGATAGGATGAAACCTAGCAAGGCCCATTTGATCAAAATTCTCTCTGGGTCCCATTGTTAAAGATGGCCCAGCAAGCCCTAGGAAGTCTGGATAGAGCCTTGGCCTTGGACTGAAGGGTCCCAGGTTTGATTCTGGTCAAGGGCAAATGCCCAGTTGTGGGCTCGATCCTCAGTGGGGGGGATGTAGGATTCTATCTCTTTCTCTCCTTCTCCCTATTCCTTCCTCTCTGAAATCAATAAAAATATATATTTTTTAAAAGATGGCCCAGAAAACAAGTGTTTAACACACATTTAACTTTCCATCTGCATGTAAATTGCCTTCCTGACCTCTAAGTCTCAAATCACACCTCTACCTCTTCTGCTAAAGCCAGATTGGCATATAAGCCTCAACTACATGATTTATCTTCTGTTGCCATACACTAATGGAACCCCTGTGCATACATATGTAATACGTTTGGTCATTTTCTCCTGTTAATCTGTCTCATGTTAATTTCATTATTAGTCCAGCCAGAAGAATTTAAAGAGGTTGGAAGAAAATTACTATTTTTTCCCTCCCCCCCAGTTTCGAAAGAACATTAGACCTAGAAGAATTTGGATCTTTGGGTATTCCAAATGACAAGTCATTACCGACTGGTGTGGGCAGAGACGACTTAATGGAAGTAAAATGCAGGTAGAACTGAAGCAAAAAAGGGTAACATTCCCATTGGTAGCAGATTGAAAACAGAGAGAGCTCTTAACTACAAATCCCTGGGCACTGAGGTGAACTGCCTTCAATCATGTTTACGGTACAGTCTGACACCATTATTTCTAAATCCTCATCCTATTATCCCAGTGGTTTCAAACTTTAGGCACATCAGATTCACCTAGAGAGACCATTAAAGCAAGATGGCTGGGCCTTAACACGGGGCTTCTGATTCAATGAGTTGGGAAGAGACTATCATATTTTCATCCTTAACAAGTTTCCAAGTGACCCTGTTGCATCTAGTCCAGAGAATGACCAATGTCTTCATATTTATTGTGTTCTGCCCACCATTCTGGAGTCTGCAAATGAACCAAACCTGTACAAACAGCATCAGCCAGCTCAAAGATGTATGAGGTGTTTTAAAAATTCTGTTGCATCATACCCATTTTTATGAAATTGCCCTGAATTCTTTGTATCTGAAATGTAATGTCTGTATCAATAATATTTTAATCCCCAGTTGTTTCGTAGGTATATATTTATCAAAACTTGTTCCTATACACAAGCATCACTGTCTGCAGGGTTACTTATTTGAATAAGAAAACTCAAATTTGTGCAATGGAACTTGAGTCTTCCAACCACTCATGTAACTAAAGCTTGAATCTGCAGCTCACTGTAAACACATGAAAGAGTTTATTGCATCTGAAGTCCCTTTTATCAATCTCCAGTGGATCCCCAAAGTAAAAGTATTCTTTATTCTCTCAAACTGAAACTTTGTTCTTGGTACCTGTACAAGAACGAAAGCTAAAAGTGCCACCTCATTTCACTCCTGAATAAGCAACAGATCTGGCAAGTTTCTCAGTTGGCTCGTAACCCAAAAGCCTTTGCACCAGAAAGCACTAAAGGCTTCAGTGTAAAGGCTTCTAGGGAATACAGCCAGCCAGGTAGCACACCAGGGTCTCTACTGAGAAAACTGGGGTCAGCTGCAGTCACTTAAATCTAGTGGTTCTCAACCTCTCTAATGCCACCACCCTTTAATACAATTCCTCATGTTGTGGTAACCCCCAACCATAAAGTTATTTTCGTTGCTACTTCATAACTGTAATTTACATAACTGCAATGTAACACAGGCATTTACATTACGATTCATAACAGCAGCAAAATTATAGTTATGAAGTAGCAAAGAAAATAATTTTATGGTTGGGGGTCACCACAACATGAGGGACTGTATGTAATGCCATGAGGGTCGCGTCATTAGAAAGATTGAGAACCACTGCTTAAATCAGTCATGCCCCACTGGGGACAGGCCCACCCGCATTTGAGACCATTGAGTCTTGTTCATCTGTTCCCAGTCCCACAGACACAAGAACCCATTACAATTCTTCCTTTTTAAAAGATTCTACCACTAAGAGAGTTTTTATTGAAATCTTCAACCTTCTTCCTGAAATCACCACCTCGGGCATCTCTAGGTAACTGAGATATCTTCCTTCCTCCCAAATCTTATAAAGTTCTTTTGTCTTCTATTTCTCTCTCATATACACTTGTCCATTTCTTTATTTCACAGTTCAAATACCTCCTTTGTCTTTGCCTCTCTCATTTCACAAACAGCTCCTTGTTCAACTCTCTATTCCCCGAAGGGGTTGGTGCTTGTCTTGAACACACGGATGCTCTCTTCTTTTACTGCTCCTTGGCAGGACGTACACAGAAAGTCAAAATGGCAAGTGAGAGGGTAACTTCAAGGCTATATGTTAGTGCTGGAAAAGAGGAAAGAGCTGGGAAGTTGTAGAAAGGCACAAGCCATAACCAGCTTGTCAGAGTGCCTCTTGGCATAGCAGCCAAACCCATATAATACTTGAAACTCAGGCAGACTATGTGCTTTTGGGCTGATTACTTAATTTCTCTGAGTTGGTTTCATTTGTTGCTACAATGAAGCAAACACTCTCTGCCCTTAGAAAGAACTATTATCGGGATTAGAAAGACGGGTATATTGATGCCCCAATAGAATGTAAGCATTTCCTAAATGGCAATCTGCTACTATTATTCATGCCGTTACCACACTAATATGTTGGATCTAGGTACAAAACTAAACCTGTGCGCCCCCCCCCTCTCTGTATTACTCCAAAAACAACAACAAAAATCATTCCGTTGAACTCTTCTGACACTAATGAGATTTAATATTGAATGTAACAATACAATCTTAACTTCTAAACCTCAATCTTCCCATTGAGTAAACCATAAATTGATGTTCCATAGTAATTCAAATGAATTGATATAATTTGAAAAATAAGATATGTTTATATGGAAGGTACAGATAGGGTAAATTTATAAAGACAGAAAGCAGACCAGTGATTTTCTAGGGCAGGGGTGGAGCTTGGATTTCCGCAAATGGGCCCCAGGAAATTAGGAGGATAATTGAAATGTTCTAAAACTTGATTGTGGTCATAGTTGTATGACTCTATGAATTTTCTAAAATCATTGTACTGCACATGTTCCCTGAATAAATTTTATGGCATGTAAGTTAATACCTCAATAAAGCTGTTAAAACGAATCTATCTTTTTTGTACTACACAACACGTTTCAAAATAAACTAGCATTTTTATTTTTATTCTAGAGCTTTCTATTATCAGCTCATCACCCCAACTGTCAAGAATGTGTCCAAGACCATTAATGCATTCTGCCACTGGCTAACAAGGCTGTTATCACTGCTTTCACCCACAATCATATTGTTTTTGAGAAGACATCTTGAGATGCAGGATCAACATCATCAAGAGAAAGCATTTATAGGCTAAGATTATATTCTGCATCTGATGGCATCTCAGCCTGAACAGCAAATGCTCAAGTCAGGAATGAATGGTTTTCAAAAGAAATCCATTATCAGTGCAGAACTTTTATGCAGATATTTCAGAAAACAGAAAAGGCACTTTGCTCTAAATACATTTTATGGGTTAAAATCAAATCATCAAAGCAGTGGATCTTTAAAACTGCACAGGACCCCAGAGCAGCAGCACCAGATCCTGCATGTTAGAGGGCCCTACAGGTTAAAATGAAGGTTAAGAACAATGTCATTACCATTTCACATAAGTACATCTGCAAAGAAGGACCACCAAGTATTCTTCCTGTCTTGAGAGCACAGACAGCTAGCTTTTCCTTCAGGTATCACCGCAACTATTTTCATTATGATCCTTTAACATAATTTAAATACATAAATCTCAGTTCATCCTTGGCCAATCCATTCTTAATGTCTCTGTAGGCCTGCAACTGCATTACTATGGAACTTCAAACTTATTTGTGTTTTCCCTTCCTTGCTCATGGCCATCCCACAAAGAAGTCATGTAGAATTATTGCTGTCAATCAATCTTCCTCTCAATCAGACCCAGCAAAGCCAAGTTGGTTTGCATTAGCCTCGGCTCTAGGATCTTCTCATGACTAAAACTCTTCCCACCTGATGCTCTTCAATTTGTTTGAGAGATGGTTATAGCACCTTAATCATGGAATTTGGTGTAATGAACTCAATTAAAATGACAATATAATAGTAATCCCAACGGCTTATGCTTTATGCTCTTTATGGAGCCCACACCATATCTGGACTCTGCACTGAGGGACTCACAAGCATGATCTCTAATCATGGCATACATTTTAATCATTGTTTTTACTGAGAAAAATGGAAGATCAAACACATCCAGTAACACATAGTAAGTGGTGAGGTTGCAACTGAATCAGAGCCCATGCCCTTATCCTTGGTATAGACAGTGTTCTGAGCCTTCTTGCCTGCATTTTCCATAAATGCACAGCTGAACCACAGGACTCAGTGGAGTAAGAAGGTAATCACATGAATGCATTGACACTGCATAAAGTGTGGAAAGAAGGTAAATTGAATCCGATAACCTATTGTATTTACAGTGTTATCACAGGAGAGCTATTGAATTTAGATTGTGTTACCCCACCTCTTTGATCCTTAATTATCTCCTCTGTAAAATGGATATGATCCATTCTCCTTTTTATACTCAGATATTTCGAGGCAAAAATGAGATCACACATATATTCACTTTCTAGCTAATGAATATAAGTTGTTATCAGGCCCTGTTTTGCTAACTACAGGTATACAGTTGCACTGGCACCAAGGCCTTCTAAGAAAATAACCTCAGACATTCACAGGAGCACATGGTCACAAGAGAAAAAAAAAAGTTTTCCAGGATTGGGTATTCCCAGGTTCTATTCTGACAAGCTGAAAGACAATATGTCAAACAAAAATTAGCCTTTAAATTTTCCGTTTTACTTTGGTTAAACCTTGAAGCAAGCACAAAATGAAGTTGTATTTTATCATCAGTTTGATTCTAGACCCTCTCACAATATTAAGATCCAAGTGAATTTTTGCATAGTCAAAATTAGTAAGCTATTATCTTCAGCCTGACATGATTTTGTTAGAGAAAATTCTAGCTGCATTTGTAAAAGAAATTAAGAATCTGAAAGAGCCTCTGTAACTATTTCCATTAATCCCATGTTTGGATTTCTCAGCAATCAACCCATTTACACTTCCAGTGTACCTGGTTTAATGGTGCAGAGCTTGAGACGAAACATTTAAGTTAGAGGACAAGTATGCTTCCTTGGAAAGATTAATATAGAAACACAGATTATTCAAACTAAAAAGGACTTTTCAAGACTATGTAATTCCAGATTCTCCTATAAAAAACTCAAATGTCCACAGGGGGAAGGCAGGTCAAACAGAAGAGGAGCTTGATAAGAAAGCAGGAGGAGTCATAGGCTACTGGGAATTTGAGGAACTCAGGGAAACTCATAACCATGGCCCAAGGCATTCAAGTTCAAAAGTTTGTAAAGCACTCTTTGGCCAAAACAAACATTCTCTAAGGAGTCCAGTGACAGAAGTTTCTCATTTAAAACTCTTTTAATTGAAAAGATGAAGCACCCAAGGGCAAAGATGAAAAGGCTCCATCTCATCCTTCCTTTGACAAAAATATTTTAAGGGTTGTGTCTCAGCCCTGTTCTGGGCTCCCAGAATACAACATGGAGCAAAAAAGAATACTGGCTTTGTTTTCACGGCATTCTTTGAGGGAAAGTTATGTTGACCAAATAGTGACTAACTTAGAGAAATTTAAACTTTGCTGGACATGAAGAAGGAAAGTACACAGTACTATAAAGTCAGATACTAAAAACTGAAAACATGGCTCCAACCCAGGTTTACGGAACCCACTCCATGTTGGAAGAACCCCTGAAAAGGCAGTGTCCTTTTTAGCACATATTCCAAAGCAGCAGATTTTAAAATGAAAATATGATTCAATAGGGATAAGCACAGGCTAATTAAAAATATTAAGCCAGCTTTAACCGATTTGGTTCAGTGGATAGAGTGTTGGCCTGTGGACTGAAGGGTCCCAGGTTCAATTCCAGTCACGGGCATGTACCTTGGTGGCAGGCATATCCCCAGTGGGAAGTTTGAGGAGGCAGCTAACTGATGTTTCTCTCTCAGCAATGTTTCTAACTCTCTATCCCTCTCCCTTCCTCTCTATAAAAAATTATATATATATATATATTTTTTTTTTTAAAGTATTAAGCCAATAAAACAAAATATGGAAGTACAGGATGGGGAAAACTTACAAGTATGATACAGGAAAAAAAATGTTGTAGACATGAGCAGTTGTCTTTGATAACAATTTGAATATAGCAGAAATGCAGCATTATTTTCAGGAGAATGATCACAATACTCTGGTGTTCTAGTCTCTAAAGGAGAATGCCCCCATGGCTACCCTGGGCAGAGGGGTAAATTATATGGTATATAAAAATTTGGGTACATAAAAAAGGTACAAAAGAGCTATATAAAGTTATAAAAGAAAATGGAAAATAGAACTTGTGCTAAAAACAACTGCGTTGTTAGGAGAATCAGCTAAGCCACATAACACGTGGAGAACCAGCATGGGCCCTGGGGTTACACAGACCTGGGTTTGAGTGCTTTAGCCCACTGTTTTATTTTGGGCAAGGTGTTTAATTTATTTGTACCTCTTTTCCTTTGTCTGAAAAAAAAATGGGATGATTTGGAGAATTATATAAGAGCATATGCAGCATATAATAAGATATATATATATATATAATCGTTATCATCAAAATCATCATCACTAACTGACCAGTAAAGACAAGGCTAAAACTTAATAATTACGGCCTTCCCTTTATAAAAGATTTCTGTGAAGATGAGAAAATTCTTCTCTATGCCCAGAAAGAAAGAAAAAAGAATGAGCCTAGTTTGAGCACAGACATGTTTAATATTATGCTCTTCCCTTACATGATGAGAAAGAAATGGATTGAACTCCCAAAAGAAGTTTTGAAATCTAACAAGGAAAGTCAGAATGGAGCAGGGGTAGAGGGAAGGTATACCTGTCATAGATGATTTAAAATCTCACTATCAAGGGTTCACCTAGATATTATTTAATAACCTCTAAGCTCATCTGGCAGAGCATGTCACTCTTGCCAAGACAAATAAATGTATACTGGAGTTATTTTCCATCCATCACCCCGACAGTAGCCCTTAGGAAGCCAGAAGATGGAGCGTTGCTCTGTGATGACAAATGATTAACACAGGGGTTCGGTGGTGGTACCAAATAGCACGGCAAGTCATGGGAGGGAAAGGATCACTGGAGAGAGGTGGCCATGTCTGGGAGGAGCAGTGTCTTGTTTTACAGTTAGGATGAAGGTCCTGGGGATGTGTTACACTGTAGTCCCCTCTCTGCACACCTTGCAGTGGCATCTTCACCAAAAATATTTTAGTAAAAGTTATTTTGATCTCTTCATTTCTGAGAGTACAGGAAGGTAACTCTACATGGCTTTAAAAAATCATGATTATATTATAGATGAAATATAACTTTAACTGGAAATAATAGGATATCTTTCAAATGTCAGAATTTTCTGAAATAATTTCCTATAACCATTCACAAACATGTAAAAAAAACCAATTAAGTCCACATATATAATGCTTCTAAGTCCTACAGTCTTCATTTCTGGAAGTTTTTTTAAATATAATTATTATTATGGCAAAGGCCATAGACTGTACTCATTTGGTAGTTCCCTATAAAAAAAACAAACCAAAACAAAAGAGAAAAACACTTTTATTTTAAGCTAGACATTTCCCACCAAAACTCAAAAAGAGGGGGAATGAATATGTTAACCTGTTATGCAGAGCAAAGAAAAGGCAAAGGCAGATGAATTCATGAAATATGCAAAGAGGTGGCAAAAAGTTATTCAAAGATGCTCTGGTTCACAGTGGTTTATTTTATTTGTCATTCCACTTCATGAGGACTATTTGAAAGTAATATCCATTTAGTTGTACGCCATTTAGTGTGCCATGAACAAGAAGTCATTTAGTTCTTGTTTCTTTCTTTCAACAAGAGAATGCAGGTCTCCATACTAAGTAATGATAAGACATCTGAAAGGCAGAGTCAGGCAGATTATAAATTTTCATGTAATATTTTTCTTTTATGAAGAACAACAGAAAGTCTGAAAAGAGATTTTTTGAAGAAAAACATTTCTCGATCAAGGCTACCACAGTAAACAAAAAGTCATTGCAAGTTTCTTTCATAATACTCTAAAGTTTTTCAGATCTATAACAAGAAATATTTTTATATAAACCTATGATGGAGTTCAGCACTACATTTTTTTAAAATATATGTCTTTATTGGTTTAAGAGATAGAGAGGAAGCTAGAGGGAGAGAGAAACATTGATTGACTGCCCCCTAAAAGACACCTACTGGGGACTGAACCTGCAACCCAGGCATGTGCCTTGACTGGGAATCAACCCCCCCCCCCTTATCTTCTTGAGCAGGACCAAACTCAACCAACTGAGCCACATCAGCCAGGGCAGCACTACATGTTTTAAGAAATATATTTTCATTGATTTTAGAGAGGAAAGGAGGAGAAAGAAAGGAGGAGGGGGAGGGGGAGAGAAAAACATCAATGAGAGAGAATCATCCATCAGCTGCCACATGCACTCCCCACACCGGGGATAGAGCCCACAATCTGGGCATGTGCACCGACCAGGAATCAAACCATGACCTTTGGTTCATAGCTCATTGCTTAACCACTAAGCCATGCCAGCCGGCAGCACTACAGTTTTATAAGGTAAGTATTAAATGAATGTCTTGAAACTTTAAGCAGTTCTTTCATTTTGGACTGTACCATACATTATTGGGGAAGAGGAAAGAAAAGGTTTTCCTCTAACAATTCAGAACTGAAAAACTTATTTTAATTAAAATCCATTTACTCAAAATAAAGAGGGATTCCCTGAATGGATCCTCCAGCCAAAAACTACTGTTACATATCTGAGTGTCTGTGGACTTACTTTTCTGAACTATAGTATCTTCAGACAGTTCCTAAATAAGACAATAGCAAGGACCCAGAATAAAGAACATGATTCCAATAATGTTTCCTTCCTGATAGTGCATGCAGTGGACACTCTTTGGTTTATTCCAATGCATTTTTTCTCTCTTCCCCCTTGACCTGATGAGTTGCCATCACAACTTAGCAAAATGGTACCTGTCACTTTCAGATGTTTAATATTCCTCTGGAAAGGGTATGGTAACATCCTGTCAAACCAGCACAAGTCTAATATAAGGCCATCTTTTCCGCCTCACCATAATATAAAATGTATTACTCAGTTACCAGTCATTTAGGCAAAGTGTCTCTTATGAAGATGGAAGTGTGCTAGTTTGTACAATGTATTTGCCAGCCACCTACAGACACAGTAGAGAATGGCTGAACCACACTCCAATCCATCAGGAACATTAACTCCAGAGGGGCAACATTCAGAATTCCAATTTTTTCTTTATCATCATGATAATCTTTTTATCTTTCCTCTCACTCCAGATTTAGAAGCATCATGAAAACCATAATTTATTGATAGAGCTGGACCATTAAGATGATATACAGTGTATCCAGAAAGGAGATGTTTTTCCTTTACAATCTCTCATTATTTCTTTGTCTAAATTTGGAGAAAGCTTGATGTTGCCATATTATGATTGTTTCAGAAAATAGCAAAAGCATTTTACTTTGCAGAGGTGTATTCGTCATCATTGACATTTAATACAATTAACCAAATTAAACTGACTGGCTGATACTATCATCATTTCACACTCAAAGAAATCCAGAGCTACCCTAAAGAGCATATATGGACTAGAAGTAAGAAAATTGAACATCTGAAAGTCAACAGCATTAGGAGATCTGCTTTTGGCACATATTAATAATTTAACCTATTTACTTCTGCTTTTGCTGGACTTAAGTTACTCAGTATCTACACAGAAGTCAATAAAATCACACCGGTCTTGAAGCAAGGCTGGTAAGTTTAATTAGCATTTATAATCTTTAAACCGGCAAAGAAAATTAACACTTTTAAAAATTTTGATGCAGCTGAAAGTAGTATATGTCCACACTAAACTGTCACTGATTTTTTTTTCTGTGCTAATGCCCATCCTTTCATATCTTGGATTATAACAACTCTAAGAAACAGTGTCCTAATAGCAACTCTCGCCCATAATACTGTCTAATGGCTAAGCCATATAAGTGGACACATGCTTTTGCTCATGTTCACTTATTATTGCCGATTCCTCTTATCCTTCCCATTTAGGTCCAATAACCATGTGCACCACATGAAGCTGGATTCATAATGAAAGTGTTTACTTTCCTTATGATTAACTTCCCTGCGTAATTAATGTCCCCAATCCTCTGGGCAGCCTTATTACTCTGCTCTAACATGCTATCTGTCAGCTGAATACATTTTCATATTTTAGAAGGAGGGCGGGGGAGAAACAAGAGAGAGCTCCTCACTGACTCCATTCTCAGATGACTTCTGCCACAGAGTAAGTGCAATTATACCAGCTATTTTCATCGCTTACATGAAGTTTTATATTGGCTGGTCCTCATCTGAGAAGATGATGATTACATTACAAATGTACACAGGCTCTGGTCAGAGACCATTAGGCACGTCTTGAGAGGAGTTTTTAACACTATTAGGGGAAAGAGGGCAAGAAAGAGTCCAAAGAGCTGGCAATGGGGCAGCAGGGAGGTTGTGACCACAGGGGGTCCAGTTCCCATCTCCCCGGGAGCTCTCCTGAGGGACCTACAGAGATGGCGGGTGTCATCTCAGACCTCTCATCTGCCAGCCATGCCCAGATCTGTCCACTCACACCCACCCAGCCCGTCCGGAAGAGAGGCTGAGAGCTTGATGTGCTCGCTCTGCTTTCTCTGAAGCCTCCTTGGAAAGTACTCCTCAGCTTCAACTCAGGCTGTTTGCCTTAAAAGGATAAAATATCTGTAGAGAGAAAAAAACACTGTAGCTGGCTGCACAGACATCACATACCAGAAGGAGAGGCACTACAAGCCCCGTCCTGCTCTTCCGAGGGGGACTCACCATGGTCTCACCTTCATGCACTTAGAATTTCATAGCCGCATCAGGGGTCCAAGGAAACTATCTTACTGGCTAAGGAGGAAGCTGCCCCAGTGAGAGTGGAAACAAACTTGGGATGATGGCTGATCCCAATGTGTCATATTTGAACAGCGGCCAGGACTCACAGCTGGCGGGAAAGAGGAAATATACTTCCATTGACAGGAGCTGCTGACAATGATCATGCTCCAGGCCCACACAGGTAACCCCAGAGATCGAGAGGTGCAGATGCTGTGGGGGCAGGGAGCTGCCTGGCTCCTTAAACAGGGACTTGGGTTGGTAGAAAGGGACCCAAGGAAGTGCTTTCCCAAAGAATGGGGATTCAAACAGCCAGGAACAACGGAAGTTGAATACTCTATGGAAAAGGTTCACCATCCTGGCTGCATATTGCTGTCACCTTGGGAGTTGAAACAATATCCCTACACCTCAGGTCCAGCCTAAAGCCATGAAAGAGAACCTCTGGAAGTGGCACCCCAGGAAAGATGTATTTTAACATTTCCTGGAGAAGTCTACCTAGATTCTAATACGCAGGCAAGGATGGGAACCAATAAAAATAAACAATAAGACATTTACTAGATAGTGCACAGCTATAATGTAGGGGGAATATCTGCTTTGGCAAGCTCCTTGTGCTGAAGTTTTAGCCAATAGAAAAGAAACATTCCACTCTTTAAGTGGAAAGTTTATACTTGCCTTTGTTTAATTACACACACACACGCACACACACACACTGTTGTCTTCTTCTCAGAGTGGTTCCCAAATTTAGCTGCACACTGAAGTTATCTGAAGAATCTTTAAAAAATACTGATGGCTGGCTTCCACCCCCAGGTATTCTCATTTTAATTGGCTTGGGGTGAAATCTAGGCATTGGATTTTTTTAAAGGCTCCCCAGGTGATTCTAATTGCAGCAAAGTTTGGAAACCACTGACCGATCTTATTCTTTCCACGTCTCCCTAAATACCTCACTTCCCATTTAATTACTGGTGAGCAGACACACTCCCCTGAGAACAGCCTAGAGGTGACTCATTGGGTTTTCCTGCAATCGCCTAACCTTCACACTCCTTTGGGACACAGGAAAACCGAATGGCTGAGGAGAACAGCTCTGGAGTTCAAATTCAGATTCAGCCTCTTACAAAGTGTGTGACCTTGAGCAACGTTCTTGGCTTCTCTGAGCTTCAGGGGCCTGTCCCTCGGTGCTGTGGAATGGGATACTCCGGAGTCTTCCTCCCAGGGTCCTTTGATAAAAACTACAGTCTATGGACATCACAGGGAGCAATAACTGGTACAGAGTAAGTGCTCAATAAATGTTAGCCATTAAGAGGATGAAGGGCAGTGCCATTCTGACCCATTTTTTCAGAATCAGGGAGGTGCTGACTTGCTCTCCTCATTCCTTTTCTGCCCTGTGACTGCTCCTGAACCACAAAGCCTTCCTGATATCAGCCTATAGGATGTTTGAAAGGAACAATGCATTCATTCAAATCAAGCAATGGCCTAAAGGGAAACATCTTAATGGTTTTCTGCCAAAATCCCACCCAGCATAGCCCCCACACTCAGAGAAGGCAAGCCCTCCATATACTCCAGTTTGGGTGTCTCCTCTCTTCATCCATAAAGTACTATTCAACTTGCAAATTCCGTGCCAGTCTCATTCACCCATATTGCCCATTATTCCTTCCCAACTTATTTGCAAATATAGCATAGCTTTAACAATTCTCATATTGCTTTATTCTTTCCTGCCCATCTCTTCCCCCACCCACCCCAACACACACACACACACACACATCTCTTCTTCCCATTCTACCCTCCTGCCTCTTTCATATAAATGAATATGATTATAAAAGCCATTCAAAAACAAGGCACTCGTGGAAGTATACTATTAGCCCCACCTTTTGTTAAACATCTGCTTTGTGTAGTTACAGTTCTTGTGCTATTGTTCATATTTACATGATGGTTTTGGAGGGAGAACATTCCTCTGCTCTTACAAAGTTAAACTTAGAGAGTTCCAACAGGCTGCCCATACTTCTCAGAAAACCAATTTTAAGGAGATGCAGAGGAATGCAGTCATTATAGAAAATGGTGAGAGGAAAGAAGAAGGGGTGTCAGAAGGCTGTGTGTGAGGAAGTCAAGACATGCTGTCAGGAAAGGGGTGGCCAACAGCGCCAGCTCAACCATTCAGATTAGGATTCAGAATGCCACAGATGTGACTGCATAATAAGCTGTTGAGCATACTGGTAAATGCTGCCTGCAGCATGTGCTTATGTATCACATTGTCTTGTGTTCTCAAAGCGTGGAAGGTTCAAGTCGGAGGGTTTGAATGCAAGCAGCAGGTCTGGTTCCCTGGGATGGGCAGCAGTACCTATGGCAGAAAGAGCAGCAGCCCAGTGTTCCAACTGGTTGCTAGGATACCATGGAGATCCTCCATTGCTAGGCAGACAGGGGAAAAAAAATGTTTCCATATGCCTTATAACCTGCAAACAGCAACAATAGAAACACCATCCACCTACTTCTCCCCTTTCCCATTAGGAATCCAAACCCAACTCTTTAGTGAAATAACAAGTAGCAGGAGCTTGGCAATGTGGCTCAGTAGGACCAGAAAGCTGCTCCTTTGTGTTCTCAGGCAGTCTCTGGAGCTATTCTTTCAGGGCTTGTCAGTATTTTCATTACAAGCCCCCCTCTCCACTGCCCCAACTCTGAGAGGCACACAACTTGACTCTGGTTCCAATGACCCGCGTAGGGTTTTGGCAACCTGTTCTCATATAATTTTTATAAAACCTTCCACAGCTTCCCATTTACTGCATAGACTGTAACATAAAACTAAGAAACTCGAAGAGGGACATCTATTAGAATAACATTAAGTGGGAATTTAACTCTTCCACAAAAACAAAGAAGATGAATTTCAGAAACCAACTTCAGGTTCAGTTCTCCTGTCCCATTTGCCCAGGTATGTGAGGAACGTGCAATGCTAGTTAGAGTTTTTTTTAAATAAAATTAGATTCTTTTCAGTGGGAACAGTTTGAAGTGAGTGGGTAAAGGAACTTGTTTTCTATTAAGAGTGGAACTGGGTTGCCTTAAAGGTTTTAATCATCTGCTGATTGGTTAAATTAAATGCCCTTACCAAGCTGGAATTGTTATGGCTATTAGCAGGATGTTGATGGTCAGGGCTAGAGGAGTGGATTGACATTCAAAGAGTCAGAGCTTCACTAGTGGGTAACAAGTAGTCCTCCAGTAAAATGTGTGCGTACACACACACACACACACACACACACACACACACACGTCTTGATTATTCTAAAAACAAGCAAAAATGCCCCCTTACCTACTTTATAAAATAGAAACTAATATGCTCATTCTCCAGGCCTAAACTAGCTTTCTTCAAATCCCACTATTAAGTTCTGATACAGCCATTGGTTTTGCTGTTATTCCCCAGATGTACCCTCTGCTTTCTTTTGCTGCCCATCCCTTTGCTGATGGCCCTGCCAATCCCCACCCCTCTAATCCCATTAGCACTAAATCTTGGCCATCCTCCAAATATGTATTTACTTTAAATCTTTCCATTTCAACAAGAGTTTCTGAAACCATAAAATTAAATGGGCTCGGTATTTGCTGTCTTGAGTATCTCCTCTGTACTCACCTACTCTACTTTCTAGAATACGTACTTGTGCAGCATTATTAACCCTTTATTAACTCCTTGATGATTGGATCTATGTATCTCTCACCTCCAATGCCTGATGATAGCTTGAACATGAAAGACATTCCGCAAAAGTATTAAACTGAGCTGTAGGGCACATTTGAAATTTAATCGCTACCTTTGAAGAAATCTGTTTTAATATTATGCTATCTAAGATTACACTAAAATGCTAAAATTCTCTCAACTTCCTACAAAATTTAACACACAGCCTGTAGAAAGACTCCATTTCTCTCAAGATGTTCTAGTGTCAAGGTTTAAAAGCACACATAAAATGTTAAAATGAAATGCCTCACTAAAAATAAGAAAATATTCCTTAATATCCTCAACTCTTTCAAAGTACTTCACAATAAAAAAGTGAAATACAACAAAACATTATCATTCTCTGAAATGCATCTACCTCAGGGGTGAAAAGCAACAGCTTCACAAGACTACAAAGATACTAACCACTTGTGATAAGAATTCAAGTTTACATAGACCAACTGAAATGATATGGAACCCTATGACAGCAAAACAGAAAGAACTTAAGAATATTTACCATAGGTAAAGGATTTAGATCATAATAGAAGATACTGAATGTGCTAACCTATTATGGAGTTAATTTTCAGGAATGAAATAAAATTACTTTAAAAGTCCATAAGAATATATATATATATATATATGCATACATATACATATATGTATATGTATATATACATATATACATATATATACACACACACATATATATACACACATACACACACACACATACACTGAATGGCCAGATTACTATGATCTCTGAATGCATAATAATCTGACCACTCAGTATATATCCTATATAATTTAAGGCTAATATGCAAATTGTCCCCTCAACTAGGAATTCGACCAGTAGGCAGGCAGGCCAACCATCCATGTCCCTACCCCCTGGCTGGCCGGACCCAGAAATCTTATGCAGAAATCATAATAATCTGGCCACTCAGTATATATCTATATCTCTATATCTATATATCTCCAACAGGCTGATCTCATAAATGAATATTTTTCTCATTTTTAAGAGTTTATTTGCTCAATTTATTTCAAAATATATACACTAATGGCTTTACATTCTCAAGTCATTATTTGGTAGCAGTGGAATACAGATTCCAATTTGCTACCTCAGTTTTTTGTTTCTCATTCATAACACAAAAAGGGCTTCTTCAGGGCTATTTCTATACACAAGTGAAAGAGAAACAAAAACACTTTCCCCACCTCACAGAAGCAGTAGGAGGACCCTGGCTTCCGTTGGAATCTGACCAAGCCTCTCCTCCAATTCTCATTTTAATGGGGAAACTTTCAAACCAAAATAGTTAAGACAATCTAAGGGAATGAGTTAATTTTTATTTTACATTATTTTTAAATGATCAAAAATCGCTAAAAGACCGAAGTTTTAAAAACTATCCTTAGAAGGCAACCTCAATAAGCAAAAAGTAAACAGGAACATACTTTCATTCATCAAATAACTGAGCAGAACAGTTACCTACGTGTAATGGAGAGAAAATAGAAAACTAACATGAGCATGAGTTAAAGTCAGTTTTATGTTATTTAAATGGTTTTATTTTAACTTGAACTCATGATAACCTGTGTGTGAGTTTAAAAAAGAGGACTAAATGCAGGTTTCATTAAAGATGAAATGAAGACAAACACTTGTGAACAGTAAGTCTGTGCAATTAAACTATTTATGGTGGAATAAATTGAAATTCAAACACATCTTCAGTTTGTCAAGTTTTCCTAATTCTTTGTAGAGCAATCTTGCACAATCATTCATGATAATCATCATTTTGCATACAATATACTTCTCTTTTTCATGAGAGGTACACTCTACCATTTAAGTCAATTTTATTCTCGTTTCATGTAAGTGTGAAAAAAGAACAGATGTTTTTCCAAAATTATTTAAGCTTGGAAGACATGCTATCATTTTCTTCAATATAATCCTTCAGAATCCCCAAAATCATCATGGTGATGTCTTGGTGGCTGACTTCTTTAAAGCACAAGTTATTAAATATCAGAATGCACAGCATTGTTCCATAGATAAAATGTTTATTATAATAGAATTATTTGCCACACTAGTTTCATGTTCCATAATGGGCTTTAAAAAAAAATCTAGTTGTTCTCCATGTCAAGCACTAAGAGGTTTCTAAAACTTCAGCTCATTCCTTACTGCCTAGATTCCTTTGGAACTTGTCAGATACATTGTACAGCAGTTATTAGCTATATTTATCATGCTTCATTATAAACCCTATGAAACTGGTCTTTTTTATAAAAGTGGGCTTTGCTCTGTATTACTCCCAAGTCCTGCAAATACTAAAATGAGAGCCTACAGAATACTTTAAGATGCAGAGAGCTGTCTTTGAGTTATTTTTTCATTATGCTAAACTCGGCCCAAGAGTGATGGCCATGTACCTGGTTAGTTAAAAAGAGGCAAGCGTAACAGGACTGCAGATTAATTGACCACACAGGTTTCTAAGGCAGATCTAAGTCTAATAAACTATTATGGCAACTTGGTGAAGTCAGAAGCTCAGAAGCGTTTATCCTTACTGTCTCTTCCTCACTCTCTCGGAATAAAATCTCATTAAGCTCAACCTGCATGAGACATAGCACACGCTCTATGGGAACCAACAAGTATAGGTATTACTCTTTAAGTTTTCAAAAGTATAATCAGTACATACTCTCAAGTTCCCTCCACCATAGCAAATACACACGGAGACAATCAAGTATTGACTCTCTCTCCTCAGTCCCTTGTGTGTATGGAGTGAAGGATTCCAAGAAACCTTGCAACACGTCATCTAGCCAATGTGATGTAGTTAGGAATAAAGCATCAAAATCTTTTGCTTTATCCATTATCATATCTATTCATTAAAAATGACTTTCATTCGGGCGCTCAGTCCCTATTCATTTAAGTTCTCATCGTTTACTCTCCATAAGAACTCCAGAGTTAAGTGGTGTGGAACAAGTTTCATCCAATCTTTCCCCCCCAAGTTGTGAAGCCTACTGACATCAGAACCACATAGTTTTTTAAAATGCTGGAGCAGTACCAGATCAGTTGCATCAGAAGCTGGGAGTAAGGCAAACAATGTGTCTCCCACTTCACTAAAGGTGGATGAGTACTTCTCTATTTCTGGCCCTGGAAACATGCAACCCCCTCTTGGGAGGAGGTGCCCCATTAGTAACAGGATGCAAATTCCTAAAGGAAAACAAGCAACATTCCCCCCTCAGATGTTATGGAAAGATTTTTAAGACATCAACAGACTAAGCTTCCATGTGTGGATTGCAAATGTCATCCAGTTGAGGAAATTAAAAAAATATATATATCTTCCCGTAGATATGCGCGTTTGCTTATTTTTGACACTTTGATGATGACAGAGCATCAGGTTTGAAGGGTACCAGCGTGAAGGGCCGGCATGTAGAGAAACCCGGGAGAGCCACAAAAGCATAGAAAGTAAGGATGATATCACACGCATTTCATTTCAAGTCTGATGAGCCTGCATTTAGGATTTTCCGGCTGGGCAGCTTTGCCAAGGCATTTGGGAGATGGGGTTTTTCTTCCGCTTCTCACACTCACGCACACACACACACACACACACACAGCCAGACACACACCTGGGGCGCATTTCAAACTCTCTGTACAGTAGGTGGCATGTCTGAATGCACATATTTTTTAAAAAAAAAAATAGCTTGACATCCGACAAAGACGGGAAGGCAGCCTAGGTGCTGAGTCTGGCTCTAGAAACGTGCACAGCCCCACAAGTCAAGGAAACATTTCTGAGGATGAGGACAGACACAGCAAGCGGGAGGGGCGGGGGCCCACCCAGACAATACACAGAGACCGCAGCTCCCCGCCCACAGGTGCCCCCTGGTCCCTGCGCGTAACCCCGGCTTACTGTGGGCTCTTGGGGTAGAAGGGCAGGGTCACATGGCTGAGATCCTGGATGTCGAAAGCGGTGGGCTCGGCGGAGATAGCCTGTCGCTTGGTGCGCGGCTCGCCCTGCAAGGTGCCGGCGCTCTGCTTCTGTGCCTGCTGGGTGGCCGGCCGGATCACGGAGCGGTACTTGTCCAGCTCGTTCTGCAGCTTCTGGATCAGTTCGTCCTTCTGATCCAACTCCAGCTCCAGCTCGTCGATGAGAGCATCCCGCTGCCGGAGCTCCTCGATCTTCTCCTGGAGCGCGTACTGGAGATCCCGCAGGGTGCCCATGCTCCTCCCAGCTGCTGGGGGCTCCTTCCCCACGCTGCTCCGCGTCTCGGGGCTTCCTCCCCTCTCCGATCAACTTTCCCCAAAGTCGCCGCTGCCTCCCGAGTGCAAAAGCTTCCTACTTGAGACCAAAGCCAGCCCTGGCTTCTGAGCATGCCCAGTCCGCGGGCTCCAGCCACCGAGAGTTTCAGTGCAGATTCCACTTCTCGGGGCTGATGGAGAGGCTGACGGTGGGGATGAGCCAAGCCGCAGGTCCAACCGGGGAGGCAGCCTGACACGCGGCGGGCGCCGCAGGGGGTCCGAAGAGCAGCTGCGCGGTGCTCCGGGAGCCAGGAGCCGGGGAAGGAGACTTGGATGGGGCTTCCAGGCAGCGGTCGGTCTGCCCCGGTCACTCGCGCCCAGAGCCAGAGGAAGCCAGTGGTGCGTGTGCGGAGCCCGATAACCCTGCGGGGCGCACCAGGGGATGTGCGGGCGGAGCAAGGCGGGAGCACCACTTTGGGGGTGGGGAGGGGAGGGACAGCAAGGACCCCGGGGCAAACTGGAAAGGGGGCAGCCGGCTCCACGGCAGCAGACTAGTCTTGAAGACAAGGGACTAGGATCCTGGAAACGTGGGAGAGCAGAGCGTACTCTGCATCCTAAAAGCTCTGGGTTCTGGAGGTATTTTGACCACCAACCTCACCAGGAAAGGCCCCCGAGTCACGTGTCTGAACTCTTCCTACTCCCAAGCCACCTTACCCCACCGGGAGCGCAGCACACAGGTGGCTAAGGCTGGAGAAGAAACTTGCCTCTCAGGAGAGAGAGCCACTCTGTGCCTGGGAGGGATTCCCCTTAACATCCAGGCGCCTTTGGGGAAGGGAAGGGGGAGGAGGCTTCTGATCTCACCCTGCCTGCTCCTGCTAATTACTCCCCTTTCCACCTTTTCCAAACTCAGATTAATGAACTACTTTTTTTTGGGGGGGGGGGGGGGGTGTAGGGAGCACGGGAAAAATCATTGCTTATCTCCAAAAAGGTCATCCTAAAATTGAACCATACCTTTAAAAATATTATTTCCCCGACAACTAAGCTGTTAGGTCTGTGCCCTTCCACTTGAACAGCAAGGCACAAACTTTGAAAAAGAGAGAAGCTCCTAAGGAGAAGGAGGGCTATACCATTCCACCTCTACCCACCCTCACCCCTATTCCTGCACACTAGATTATTTCCTGAAGTGATGACAATTAAGTAGCATCCTTTCTGTTCAAGGGTAATTCTGACATCAATGAAACACATGATGTTTGGAATCAGCAAATATTTACTTAATGCTTACCTACATTTATAATATTTATGTAAATCTTCACCAACTCATCCAATTTTACAGCATCTTTATTGGTAGCCCTCTAATTATTCTTGGACACTAAATGATATAAACCTCAATGCTATATTTGGCCATTCCTGAACACTGAAACAAAGTAGATAGAAATAATTCAAAACTGAATTGCAATCTAGAACTATAGCCAAGGACAGATATATTAATCTCAAAATAGAAAAAAAAAACTTGCTGACTTTTACTTTTAAATGCACAACCTTTTCTATCTGAGCTAAGAAAAGAAGAAGGAAGAAAGGAACAAGCCAACAGCAAGTTAGTAAGCTTTTTGATTTAAAGAAGTGTGACAAAGGATATATAACCCTAAACATTCTTCCACACAGATTATGATCTAATTCTCTTAGTACAGATGTCATACGACAGGTTTTCTGCTTCCCAATATGAATGCATAATACACAAAGTGGATCATCCCCAAAACATTTCATTTGTAATGCACAAAACATGAATAACTTACTGAGAGCAGGAAATAATAGTTCTGAATTTCATTGTTGTCTTAATTAAAACTAAACCAAGCAGAAGTACTATAGCTTTGCATAGCTGATACTATTCTAAAAAAGCTTCTGTGATATTGTCTTTCCCCAGGCAAAGGCCAACTTCTTATCTCTCTAATCCAGTGGTCAGCAAACCTAGGCTCGCAAGACACATGCGGCTCTCGAGACACATGCGGCTCACGAGCCACAGTTTGCTGATCTGTTGACTAATGAGTTTGCTGACCACTGTTCAAACCTATGGGAATTCTTTGATTTCATGGGAAAATGCTTAAAACATTTCCTATCAATCTATTATAGGGGTCCAGGTGACCAAGAATTTATGTCTAAAAATATATCAGAAACATTGTATAAGTAACATCATTAGTTATAACTACTAAACAGGGTTATATTTTAAGGTTCATTTGAAGCTTAAAAGGGGTTACTTAATGTATTTGGGCAGTACAGAGTAGAAAGCCTGTCTACATGTACAAGTGAGAATAGAAATGAAAGCATTTTTCCATCAAAATTAAAATTGCACTTCAATCAAAAAAAAAATTCAGGTATCTGAACAAAAATGAGGGTTGTTTTTTTACACTAAGGACATAATTTGTTTCACTATTTAAACTATCATAGATCTACATGCAACCATAAGATATATTCATGTGTAATTTTCATTTTAAATGGAAGTCTTGTGATATAAAATGTATTGAATCCTTTATTGAAACTCAGAAGTCGGTTGTAATAAATGCAAAGAAAGTAAACATCCAAGAAGAAATGACTATTACAATTGACATACTTTAAAAGATGTTCAAGGTATTACAATATATTTGGTTGCATTAGCCTATATTATGAAGAAAATCATTTAATTTCCTCTTAGTACTTTATAATTATATATGCAAAATCCAGGATTTTAGGCTATTTTCTTCTGTTCTTAAACTCAAATATTTTAAGAAAGTTTTTCAATGATGTTCTTGACTGGTTGTTTAGGGCTTTAGAGATCTGATTTTCCAGCTCAAACTTTTAAGTGATTCCAATATTTTCTTAACCACCTTTTGCATTGTACTTGGTAAGTGCTAGGAATGAATGTTATATGAAAAATCAAGGTCTTGCAGTTAAATTTCAATAGTCTTCCTATGTGTCTTATAGTAAATTTAAATGGTTAAAATTTAATATCAAAAATCAGACACAAGTCTACTTTCTGCTCATTTAGAAATGGCTGCCACAAATCCAGAATAAACTGGAATTGAATGACATATACTGACTTTCCCACTGCCCACCGGGGATGATGTCTTGATGTTAGATGTAAAAACAGAGAACAATGCAATTTTGAAGGAACTTCGTTCATACTCTAGCTTTCCATAATCAACTCACAACCTACCTTTCAGCAGTCTCTCTTTGTCACAACTGTAATAGAAGCAAAGCTCTATCAGTAGCCAGATCAAATTGTGGCATGTTGATGCTCTTCAATTTTGCATCCAAGTCTCATGAATGAGAATAAGTATTACCAGGCCTTCCTTAAAATCTCAGAATCCTTCAATAAAGTAGTCAATAATGTAGCTTTATCCTGATACTTGCTATTAAAAAATAAAATTTGAATGAGTTACAATATTTCACTAAAAATATAATTTTCCCCAAAAGAACTGGGATAATTTTGTCATACAGTTTGCCCCTTCCATTGATGGACTATTTCTTGGAATAGTCCCAAGTTTGACCTTTTCTTCTGCCATTTCATGTACATATCTTGAATTGCAAGAAAGAAGCAAACAAACAAAAAACGTAGCTAAGCTTTTTGGACCACGAAAGCCACCCTTTACAGAAAATTGGTAGCAATAACAGTACTCCTAAGAATCTAGAAATGGAAGTTACTATTACTGGTAGACATACTAGCTTGCTCTAAATGGCCAATCCTAACCAAAACCCTATAAAAATAACGAGCTTCCTTTAACTTTTAATGCATAGCAGGCACAGTTTATGTAACCCTACAAATTGGACATTATTATTATTTCCATTTATATTTGAGAAAACAGAGGCACAAAATCACCCACCTAATAAATTATAATCCAGACTATTTTATGTAGAGCTCAATCTCTTACCCTCTCCCTGCGTTGCCTTCTAAAGGAATTCCAACTGTTGCTTTTGCCTTGACTTTGGGTCCAGAGAGTTAAAAGTATTCTTAACGTTAACTAGCCTGACTCTGGAGTGGGGTTAAGGAAGTAGAAAGAGGAGAAAAAAAGGAAAACCCTGAAAGAGTAGGCAAAAGATGTTTTACAGGTTCCTTTTCCTAAAATTGTCTTCACTCCAGCACCATTTCATCCTGTTTTAGGGTGATCATCTGTACCCATTAGCCTGACGTTGTCCTGGTTTTAATACTAAAATTGCTTGGGACTGTCCTGGTTTTAAAACTGAAGTCCTAGGTACCTCTTGGTCCTGGACAAACCAGGACAGTTGGTCACCCTCACTAATTCAAGACTGCTGAGCCTCTCTATTTTATAAATCTTTTCAAACTTCTCTTTCAAAGTTACTGATAGAAAAGTAAAGCCAATAATAATACCTATTATTTTAGGCACATTACAAATCCATTTATGCATTTGTTTGTGTAAATATGTTTTAGGAAATCAATCATCCTATCCCAAAGCCTAATAATACACCACAGAAAATGTCTTTGGACTGTAAAGGGGAACAAATCTGACAACAGAATTTTAATTACAGTTTGATGAGTCAGAAAAGAACTCAAGGGTTCTCTTGGTTTCATTGTTATAAAAATCTAGAGTTTAGACACATGGGCTTCCTATGGATTAAGTACAGCATTTCACACACCTATCTGGTTATCATTTACAAAGTTATATTACTCTATGATTGTGTTTTATAGATAGATTCAGCCATATGCAATGCACGTTTAAATGAATATAATAAAAGTTCTAATGGTTAGGCTGTTTTGAAGTCAAGTTGCTGAGAATTATGTGTTCTGCATAAAACACAAAAAAAAACATAAACCATTAATGATGAAAAATTTACTGCAGAGACTTGGAAAGTAATAGTGCATTGTACAGTAATTGCTAATGTGCTTAGAGTTTAATACCAAATTAGTGTCATGCCTAATATTCGTTGAAATGAATTCTTATAGTCCATAGCTTCAAATGATGGTAAGTAAGCACTGGGCCTCAGCCTACACTAGTGCCCCCCCTCCCCCAAATCCATGCACTAGCTAACAAAAAGAACATTTCTTTGTGCTGTTAGCAAGCTTCCTATTTCCAAAGACCAGAGTAAATAAAAGATTTCTAAGAAGAAAAATACTAGGTCTTCTGTATTTTTTTATGTACAGAAAAATTTTAAATGCATATAAGGGAATTTAAAACGATTTTTCCACAAAATGTTATTTTACTGCATTTTAAGCCCAGTGAATATATACATGACTCTGAACATCATAATATCATTGAATCTGATTAATAAGTTATAGTTTCTCAGTTCCATTTCAGTGAACCTTCTGGTATATCAAGCACATTATTTCCTAAGATAATGCACCATTTTTCCCCACAAAATATTCAAAAACATTTGCGAAAGTAATTTTGCTTTTGAAAATGGATTTGATATCATGTGGCTTATGGGAGAATAGTTCTGGAGTCAATTATTTTTTTGTTGTTGCTTTTATATTAAATAGCTTTTAAGAGATTCATAACTTACCATTTTTCCCCTACATGCTTTTTAATCAAAACTGAAAGTAAAAATAAAACTGCATTTTGCTAGAAACTTACTAAAAGTAGGAACATGGGAAGGTAATGAGGATAGAAGAAATGTTAAAATGGAATATTGAGTAAATTGGATTTTTATTGGTAAGTAAAATGAATGAGTTGGGCAAGAGAAATATGGGAAGACATTTATACTGTGAGAATGTCAGAGATTTGGAGGAGATGGGAAGGCAAAAAGGCTAAGTAGGGAAATACACAGAGCTCTCCAGGCTCATTAACTTAATGGACAAGTAAATATCACCTAAGTTCCAATTGAATTAACTCTTGATAATGTGCCTTTCATAGAATAATCATGAGATGGAAATCCATCTCTAATGATAACCAAATGAAGCACTGGGATGGTAAAACAAATGGATATTATTCTAGGGCTAAAATATGATACCTCAAGTTTATGAAAGCATTACTCTTAGAGAATCTCTAGAGCCTCAAGCTAAGGGCCCAGGAGATGCATATATTCCCTGTGCATTTGAATCCAACTGTTAAATTACCAGTCATTTTGCCTAATACACATTTTTAGAAAAAAATCCAATAATTTCTTCCTTGTCCAGATTGGATAGAAAAATTAATTTTTCATAAATATAGGCACTTATCTGGTGGGTAAGACTACTTTAAATATTAGTGGTTCAGAATGAAACTTAAGAGACATATATACAAACACTTATATAATAAATAAGTTGCAAAAAAGAAACAGCAATATACCAAATCTAATTTGGTTTTAAGGCTCCATATAAATAAATATAAAATAGGAGGGACCTTCACACATTTTTGGTATTAGACAGACTATTCAGAGTCTGTATTGAGTCACTGTATTATGTAAGAAAATTTGTACTCAAATATCAGAGTTAATGGAAAGTTCATCTAAATTTTTCACAGATTATAATACAGCCAAAATTCTAATAATCTACCCCCTTAGAAAAGCATCTATGTTAATATCAATTTTAAGTGAAAAAAATGACAGGGAAATTTACAAAATGTTATTTTGGGATATTAAAAGCAACTGCTGCTGTTAGAAACAGAGAACTTTGCAAAAATTGCTTATTTTCACTTTGCAAGTTCCACCGGTCAGACCTTCTGTCAGTACACAGCAAATTGCATGCTCTTAACAGTCATAGAACAGAAACTTAAACTTAACCAATGTCACAGCATTTTCACATGCACTCAATTGCTTTATTTATTTTGTGCTACTCTCATGGGCACTCCCAAAAATAGATTATAAAAAAACTAATATCAACATTTGCTATAGTTTCATATTCAATCCTTTCCCATATCCTGAGGAGGTGGGGGGCAGGGAAAAGGAGAGGCAAAGGTGTCCTTATTCTTTATTCATAATGGATATCACAAAATTTTGCCAGAATGGACTACAGAATGATCTAATTAACACCTTAATTTCAAATTTAAAAAAAACTTAAAGACCAAGGCAGAGGAGAATTTAGAACCCAAGTATCCAAATTATCAGCAAATTAAAGCTAATTTATTCTTTCACTTGGCATGTCAGTATTTCTGTACCTAGAAGCCTGATGTGGTTCACATGAAAATCTGACTGCATAACTCTTACTAATCATTGTTAAAGCCAATCCAGAACACTTTAATTTGCTACAGAGATCAAAATATATTAAAATGTCTTTGAAATGTCTGATTAGTTCTATTATGCCTATCTTTATATTCAAACAATATAGAACTGTTGTTACTGCTATGTGGATCTATATGAAGGGTATGGAGGTTTGGAGGTGGGATGTGCGTGTGCAAGTTGCACAAGGCCTGTATAGACCATACATATGAAACAAACCACATGCTTCTAATCAACACACCTGCATTAATGTCAAAGTAATGGGTGGATCCCAAATCTTTGGTATTACACCTCACTGACAAGATCTAAGTGAGGAAGTAGAGTACTAACTAGTAAACCATCTCGCTTTTTTTCTCTTTACATACAGCAGCTCAAGTTTCCTCACATTACAGGGTTTTGAAAGTCCTTAAAATATGAACGACAATCATTATCAAGAAAGAGGAAATTTGTCTCCAACTCATAGAAACCAAAGGTAACACCCTAAATCTCACACAGAACTCCCTCAGGATTCAAATGGTGATACTTGTTTGATTCTCTAAACATGTCATTTATCTAAGACCATTTGGCATTTTTAAGGTATAAAAACTTTAGAATATGCCAAAAGGTAACTTTATTTATTTAACATTTTCTAACGGGAGTACTCTATAAAATTGGCGAATGAATAAAAATTAGTAAGGTCAATTTCAAAATACTCTTAAAAAACACTTAGATTTTTACTACGTAAGTATTTTCTCAAAATAAGTTTGTATTTTACTATTCTAAGTATATGTTTTTTAAATAACCAATATATCTACAATGCAAAATATCAACATTCACACATTACATCATTTTCATAATCTGGAATCATGAACTATCCAACTGTGAGAAATTGGAATCATTGATGAAGAAAGGAAAAATGACCAAGGGGAAAAAAAAACATATGGTTATGGCTGGCGCAACAGCCAAACTCAGCGGTCAAAAAAATAGCTTTGCCAGCAACACAGTAACTCTGAATGAGAGCTCTCAGCCAAACAACACAGAATTTCATCAAAGTGTGAGCTAAAGAACATTAGTTTCTTAAAATGCTGATTAGTGTAACTAAAAGAGTCCCATGGTCAAAAGTATTTGGCAGACACTAAGAAACATTTAATAAAACAAAACCCTTTTGGCATTAATTTCTCAGCACTTTTTCTTTTCTAGTATGTATTATGAATCTCTAAAATAAATACCTAGCAAACAGTTACAGTTGATTTAAACAAGTAGACTTTCATCTGATACTTTAAGTATTGAAACTGAGTATTTATAACATTTAATTATTTTAAAAAAACTCATTAAAAATTGCAAGCACCTACCCCATTTGTGAAATTCCTTATCAGTATTTACATACACAACAGTATCAGGAACAAGAACACATAGCACTGGTCCCCCCAAATTATTGCCAACCACAGTATCTCCCCTTTAAAACCACAATTTATAGCCAATGACATGACAGCAAACCATGAACTTATGACAACTTTGGTGCTTACAGGAAGGACTAACACAGCCATGTGACTACTCATCACATTTCCTTTCTTTAAAATTAAGCTAGGTCACAGGATTACTGCTAAGGTTATAAAAATATTAAAGGGAAAATTACAATAGGACTGAAATCAGGAGAGCAATTGATTACTTATTACACTGACCTTTTAGTCCTTTAAAATCTTCAGGTACCAAGCAATTTGATTTTCATATTTCAAAGCCTCTCTAATGGTGATATTCTTTCTATCTAACCTAACCCCTTTTACTACATTCAAATCCTAAGCCCATCGCTTCCCTATCACCATCCTTCCATCTTTTGAGTCATTATCTCAGTGAACTCATTCTTCAGTGCTCCCCTCAAATATCACTTCTTCTGATAATCCTTCTGAATCATCTCCATAATATTTTTCATTAAAACAGCACATTGTGATTTATAATTATATATTTGCTAAGTAACTCTTATCTATTAAACTGTAAACTCTAAGAAAACAAGCAACTCTGTCCATTGTGTCCATCTATACCTAGAACAGATAGGCCCTCCTTATATTTGTTAAATTCATTGAATGAATGAAAGTAGGACTAAATGAATGAATTCAAGAAATATTCACTAGTATCGCAACACACTGCTACCAATAAACAGACAGAAATATTGACCCTTTCTCCCTCTTCTCCATCAAGAGACCCAACAAACAAGCTAAACTAAATATCCTTTGATGCACTCCTCACTTGGCTGTCATTCATAAATATATGCTTCATAAGTCCCGAAACTTCAGTCTGATTACCTTTAAAGGGCTGCTACCGTATATCCCAGGTCTTAGTGAGGAAGTTTGCAAGTCACACTTTTTACCAGGTTTTAAATAGCACTGATTTTCTATGTTTTTCTAGGAAATATTTGTGATATCTGCTGTCCTCGGACAAGTAGTCAAATGTGGATCTAACCACTTAAAATAATCATTTCAGGTAAAACCTTTGAAACTAAAATATTATGACCAAAATTAGGCAGAAATATGTGCTAAATACAGGTAATGAATTTCTCTGTAACATGAAACAAAGGGTGACATAAAAAAACATGGCATAGTGACTTTTTCTGAAAATTGATGTTTTAGCTCTGTAATTCTTGCATGTCCTTTTTGTATATAATAAATCACATATATCACAAGGTTCATTTAAAAATGTATTTTTTCTTCTACTGAAGAAAAAAAGATGTAGACCACACTGTTTGAAAAACACAGTTGCCTGTTTAAGATCCATGGTAACTGCATTTTCAATCTGTCACCTTGAAATATTTCTAGGAAATAATATTTCTTGATACTCATTATACCTTTTCAGATAATACCTAGACAATCAATTCCTTTAATGAACTTTCAGCTCACCATAATCTCAGAGCCTTTCTTCCATTTTGGCTTCTAATATATTGTCTTCAAGGTTCAATGCTCTTTCATATAAACTGGCAGCATCTATATAGAAAGAGTAGTTGTACAATTTCTTTTGTTTCTTCACAAGTTCTAATTATACCTTAAAAAAGCTCATGGCTTTCTTTGGAGTTGGCCTGGTTGTTTTTGTTGTTGTTGTTGTTGTTATTGTTTTTTTGTTTTGTTGGGTTTTTTGAGTCCTCACCCAAGGATATTTTTCTATTGCTTTTTAGGGAGAGGGGGAGAGAGAGGAAAAGACAGAGAGAAACATCGATGTGAAAGGAATACATCCTTTGGTTGCCTCCTGCACAGGCTCCAACCAGGGGCCAGGCTGGGAGGAGCCTGCAACCTGCAACCAAGGTACATTCACAGGCCCATGCACTATCCACTGAGTTGGCCTGTTTTCATAGTTCTTCTTAATACTTACCTCTCTTTGAAAACTATTCATGTCATTGCATATTATTTTGAAAGCAGATTCTTTAAAATAAGGTCCTGGTAAGTTAGACCAGTGATTATTATCCAATATCTGTGCCCTATCTGATTGCCTCATTTACAATAGCTTTGGAAGTTCAGATTGAAATAATATTTTATATATATACTTTTGATTTAATTATTTAATTCCTAAAGTAGATATCCTTGTCCTTTGTCTTGTTCTTTCTTATGTTCTTTCTATGTAATATCAAAATAGCCTGTTCAAATAAAACCAAAAGCTTACTGCGAAGTCAATAGAACACAAAGTGCTAAGGACTATCCACAATATAAATGTTATCCATAATCTAAATGTTAAAGAGTTGTTTAATTAAGTCAAAGACAGGGTATATAATTTATTAATGCAAAAAAGAGAGAGAGAAATATTTCTCAGATATATGTTTTTATTTCAAAATCTTAGCTATAAGTTTTCCTAAATTCTACAAATGTACTGTTCCCGAATATAAATTTTGCAATAAGGGTAACTTGTCTGAAACTTACAAAAACCTAAACCAAAACTTTTCCTGTTAAAAAGTCAAAAGAATCCCCTATCTATGGAAGAAAGTCAAATATGGAGATAAAGATTCAAAACTCTGTACACATAAATCCCACAAGTCTCTACAAATGAATTTTTACACTGCAATCAATTAATACTGCTGCTGTGCTAAATAAAAATTTAAGTTTCTGACCTGAAACTGCCTGAAAGTTTTAGATCTTCAATAAAACCTGTTTATAGCTATTTGAAGGTAAAAACTCTCCTGACATTACATCACTTATCTTTAGTGGTTCTTATTTATATCTTTTTCTCCTAAAAATGGGAGCCTCATTTAGCAGCTATCAATGTACATTTCTCATAGAAGCAGAAGGGAAAGACTTACATAGTTAATAGTAATTAAGCTTTACAAAAGACAAAGATCTCATTGAGATATGTATATCTTTCTATAAATAGAAAACATACTTCTTTTTTCAGTTAAAATATTTTTTAAATTTCAATCAAATTGATATTTAAATTTGTTACTTTTTAAAACTACAAGGTTAACAAATATTATATGATTGTGAAATTTTATACATCTCCTTTACATGGCTTATCTAATTTTAAATACATTTTCTAAATAGTATATAGTTTCAGCAAACAGTATATTCTTCGAATTTTTCTCGCAGCTATTAAATACTAATTTCTAAGGGCAAAAATATAAAACTAAAGGTACAATTGCACCCTCTACTGTTCAAATGTTCTATTCCATATTGAACAAAGTACTGTGTGTGTGTTTATTTAACACGCTGATTATAAAATAAACAGGTACATCATATTGGCTTCCTTTGATATTAATTAGCAGAACCTTGAAATATTAAACTGTACTGATTAGTATTTCTTTAGTAATACAAATGGAAGTAATATTTATATAGTTAGTGGGACTAAACTAAATTAGAAAAATGACTTAGCGAGGCACTTGAAACAAAGTATTCAGTGACTTGTTGACAATAAACGGCATTATTGATCACCTTTTCAAAATTAGCCTTAACTAGGAAAAACTACCAAGTCATTCAAAGAAACAATTGGTATACTTTTCTAATAGTATATAAAGTTAACACATTTTTAAGTTAAAAATTAAAATAAACAGTAATGTTTCTCTCAAATTGTACTTTGAAGTTCTAAAATATTAGTTTTGAGATCCTCTTTTTACTGTTAATATTTAAAATACTACTATGTATCACAGTAGACTGAGATGATTCTTTTGTATTTCTCCTTAAATTTACAACTAGTCGAACAACTATAATCCAACAAAGCTTCCTCTACTCAACACCCAAACACACCTGAGAGATCCTTGGTAAATCTGAAGGTGGAAGCATTGAAACAAGTAAGGGAGGTGGAACAGGGGGAACACAGGAACAGTGTCCACAGAGGCGGTTTAGCATCCACTGCCATCCCAACTAATGCAGTAGTGGTGAAGGGGTCAGGCCGCAGCCCTCCCACTATGGCCTGGCAGAGGGTAAGAAGCAGAAGCAGCATCTTTCCTGAGAAGCCAGCCCTTCCCCAGCATCTCCATTGCTGCTGAACCTCTAGAAATAACCTAGAACCAGTCAGACAGCACTGTAGTAACCAGTGGCCACTAGTTACAAGGAGAAAGCACTGAGGGTTTGTGAGCCAAGCTCCCGAGACCTGCCACATCCCTCTACCATAGTGGTGGTCCCCAGACTGAGGTGACTTGGACACACTGGGAACACCCACCACCTGGTGGATACTAGGTAATATGCATGCCTGAAACATCCTCATTCTCTAAACTCACACCCTCACCCACAGGCCTCTACTGTGATTGAGGAGGCACAAGCAGCACAGGTAAGAGAAAACAAAAACTTTCCATATATCACCATCTAATGGAAAACAAGAGAGAGGCCTCTAATTATCAATCTGCTAACTCATTAATTAAGACTAAAACAGTACTTAAACAACGGAGATTTAATATGCGACTCACATCAAGAGGATAAATCATCTAGACAGAAAGTTGACAAGGAAATATTGGCCTTAAGTGGCACATTAGATTAGATTAACTTTGCAGATATTTATGGAACCTTCCATCCCCAAATGACAATTTATACAATCTTCTCAAGTGCACATGGATATTCCCAAGGACAGACCATATGTTGGGACATAAACAAGTCTCAATAAATGTGAAAAGAGTGAAGTCATACCCAACATTTTGCCTGACCACAATAATATGATACTAGAAGTCAGCTACAAGAAGAAAGCTGAAGAAAAATCACAACTTTGTGAAGATTAAACAAGCTACTAAACAACTATTGGGTCAAAGAATAAATAAAAGAAAATATCAAAACATACATAGAGACAAATGAAAATGAAAGAATTCACCAAAAGAAAAAAAAGTTCATGAAATGAACCACATTAAAATTAAGAAGCTCTTTTAATCAAAAGCATTATTAAGATCAATACTTGTCATTACAGTTGTCAAAACTCATAGAATGTTCAACACCAAGAGTGAACTCTAATGTAATCTATGCCCTGGGCCATAATGATGTGCCAGTGTAAGCTCATTATGTAACAACATAGCACTCTGGGGCAGGATTTTGAGGGCAAAGGAGGCTTTGTGTATGTGGGTTCAAGGGTTTATAGGAAATTTCTGTACTTTCCACTGAATTTTCCTATGAACCTAAAACATCTCAAAACATGACATATGTTTTAAGCACGCTATTAAAAGAGTTAAAAGGCAAACTACAAAAAGGCAGGAAAAGATATTTGTAATATATATTTAATAAACAAGAATGTACATCCAGACTATAACTCTAATTCCTAAAATTCAGAAGTGAAGACAGATAATCTTATAGAGAAATGGGTAAAATAATTGAAAACTTCAAGTATTTTGACAAAAGAGTATATCCAAATAACCAATAAACATATGAGAAATTGAATAGCAAAATGTAAATTAAACACAATGAGATACTACTAGCCATCTACCGAAATGTTGGTTGTTGTTTTTTTTTAACCACAACAGCAAATGTTAGGATGTTTATAAAACAATGTAACATTTGAAGCACTGGGAGTATAAATTGTAATAGCTACTTGATAAAACTACTGCAATTTCTACCAAAACTGAACATACGGATACCCTATTATCTACAAACTACAATCTTAGGAATCTATCTAAGAGAAAAACATACATATTATCATTAAATGATGTGTGCAAGAATATCTGTAGAAACATCACTTATAATATACCAAAACTGGCAACAATACAAATGTCTATCTACATTAGAGTAGATAGATTCAACATTCAAACAATAGAATATAGAAGACAAAAAAATAAGTAAACACCGCTACAAGCAATAACAGTAATAAAACTCATGAACAATGCTCAGCAAAATAAACCAGAAATAAAAGGATACATATGGGATGGTTTCATTTTTAAAAATCGCCAAAAATATATATGTATAATAATGGTAAATACACTCAAAGGTTACTTTGGGGCCTGAAAGCAGGATGTGACAGAGAGCAGCAGGCTTCTGAAGTCCTGGGAAAGTTTTGTTTTTTGATATGCATAGTAGTTATACCAGTATGCATTCAGATAACTCATTGAACCAGAAACTTATGGCTTATGCACATTTCTGTATGTGTGTCATGACATCAAAAAAAGCTTACAACAAAAGCCGTATTTAGTTCATAAAGATCAATAATTGGCAAAGAATTATCAAATATTATTTTAGACACTTATAATATCTTAGTTCAGTAATTTTCAATCTCTTTAATTTAATGGCATATAAATTAATTACTAAAATTCTGCAGCACACTGGAAATATGTATTTTGCAGATCTGTCAAAAAATAGGTCTAACTTTGATTCATTCACACTGGGTGCCTATTGTGCTAGATGTTGTCATTTTTTATCTGACTGTCTAAGGGAAAGAGTTCAGTGACCTTGACTAATTCAGGTATTGCATGTTTTAAAGCTCCTTGCGGCACACCAGTGGTCCTGATGCAGCACACCTGTTGAAAATCGCTCTTTGATACAAGGGCCTCAAATACATTCCACCATCAAACTTTATACTTTAAAATTAATTGTTAGATTTTGGACAAAAAGTAGATTGGATATACATTGTACCCTGAAAATGACAGGTATAGCATTATGTAGGTTTATTGACATCAAACCATGATATTTCTCTATTGTATATAATCATATATACGTGTGAACACACATATACATATCATATAAATAAACATATTATGTATACATTCCAGATTACAAAAATATCTTGATTTAATATAAAATAATTTACTTAATGTGTATAATTTAGGTGTAATTTTAATGTATGTATGTATTTAGCAAATTAGGAAAAAACCTTTGGCAAAAATATGACTTAAGAACTAAAGTAGCCGGAACCGGTTTGGCTCAGTGGATAGAGCGTCGGCCTGCGGACTGAAAGGTCCCAGGTTCGATTCCGGTCAAGGGCATGTACCTTGGTTGCGGGCACATCTCCAGTGTCAGGCGTGCAAGAGGCAGCTAGCTGATTGATGTCTCTCTCTCATCGATGTTTTTAGCTCTCTGTCCCTCTCCTTTCCTCTCTGTAAAAAAATCAATAAAATATATTTAAATATATATATTTTTTTTTTAAAAAAAAAGAACTGAAGTAAAACAAGAAAAGGTTCCATTTGACCTCAAGTCAGAAGAATATAGTAGAACCTAAATAAGTGGAGGAAGAAAAGGAAGATGTTTTGAGGGATAGGTAGGAAGAGCATAATCAAAGGAACAGTGGAGAAACCAGGGGCTTATTGTGGGTGCATTAGAAAGCTCTAGAGAGCAGAGAAGTGAGGGGATAAAGAGCTAGGAAGGTGGATGGGGACCAGACTAAAGCGAGTCTTACAGCACCAAACTAACTCCTGTGGACTATGTTCTCTCAGAAATGGAAAGTAGCTAAAGCTTTGAGAAGGAGGTGACATGATCACAGTTGTGATTTAGGAAAATTAATCCAAGAGCATCATGCTAAATGAATTGGAGACTGAAATGGACACTAGTTAGCTAGCTGCTGCAATATTATAGGTCTAATAAAGATAATAGGATAGAAGTTGGAGAAGAGAAGATATAGTCCATGTGAGCTGTTGAAAACATCATTCACTCCTCAACATCAGCACTAATTGCTCCTACAATCCACAAGTATTATCTAGTAATTGTTTTGTAAACTGTTGTATGTGTGAACTGTAAACAGAGATCAAGCACTTGTGTAACTAGGTGCAATTTATTAAGAAAGTTAACTCTTCTTATTCAGTGTCATTTTTGAGCATATCCAGCCTAGAAAAGGGCTCCTCCTCCAGATGGTGCCTTTGTCACAATCCCATTAAACACAAACCCCATTTTTAAGCGCTTTCCTGACTACTACTGTCCTTCATATCCACTTAGGCTATCTCAATGCCCAAAGCATTTCATTAAATTCCTCAATAAACTATTCTAAATTAGTGAATTTATTATTGCTAATTATTTATTCATGACTTTTTTTTTTTGGCTCAGTCTTCCCATTCCCCCCCCCCTTTTTTTTTTGAGCAAAGGACTTTTACTTGACCAAGAGTTGACTCTCATGTGACAAAGAATCAAGAGGAAAGGAACAAGAGACAGAGGGGCTTGGAATAATGAAGAAATTTTCACTAAGATACAGGATGCAGAGAGGAGTAGCAGCTGTGGGTAAGCTAAGAGATTAGAAGAAGAAAATTGGATTTATAAGTATTCCCCTTGGGGAATGTTTTTAAAACAAAATGCTTTTAACTAACTGTTGATGGTTGACCTGCTCATTTGGCCCTGCACTAAAACTGGACCAGGTGGATTCTGGTTTTATAAGAATAAAATGAATACAATAAACTAAAGGAATGACAATGGTGCACAAAAGCACTTTATATTATTAATAAAGGAAGAGGAGAATTTTGGTTGCTTTTAAAATCAAACCAGAAAATGAGTTGGCCACAATGACTTGTCCAGCCCTGATTTTGCATGGCAGTTTAGGCAGGCACTAAAAAATTAAAGAATTCTAGGAGGAGCAAACCAAATCATCACACTAGGTACTGATGAGGCTTCACATGGCCACATCAAATGCCACTACTGAGATACTTAAAATTAGAAGGGGAAACCAACAAAGTATTCCATTCATGAAGCTCTTGCAGGTATATATGTTAGATTCTCAAAGACAGGTTATGATCCAGAATACAAAGAAAAATTGTGGGAAAGAGATCATAATAATAATTATTGCAAATAATCATTCAGATCATTATTATAGTATCTGACATTTATTGAGTCCTTATTTCAGTATCTTATGACTGTGAAGTACTATGCAGAATGCTTTCCAGAGGTGATCACAAACTTCACAAATTGATGAAGTAGGTATTTTTGTTATTATCCCCATTTCAAAGGTGAGGATGATTAATATTTAAGTGACTTGTGAAAGGCAAGTTAGTGAGACTTCACACTCAGGAAGTCTTAACTCCAGAATCACAGTGTTTATAACTACACTTCAACAATTGTAATGATGATGATGATGACGATAAAATTTGATTAGTATCTACTCTATGCCCAAAACCAAAGCCCATGCTTTGGCAATATATAGCACTGTTCGTTATAATAATAATGGCTAAGTAACACACTGAGTTTCATTCTTAAGGGCAGTCTTCCCCTAGAGTTCTGAATCCAACTTCTTAGAGTGCGCACCTACATAGTGTGACCTGCATCAACTACTCAAGTTAATTATATAACTATACAGCATCCACCTCTCTATCAGCATTTAAATTTTAGTCTAAATAAGTATGGAACTTAAACATTTTTAGAAGAATAAAATCACTTTAAGGAAATTATTTTATACTTTATTCAAAATTAGTTTTGCTACTTTTATACTATCTTGATGCCTTCTATGTAAATCACTCATTATTTTAACACTCATCTAAGGATATATTTATTTATTTTAGAGAGTGAGAGAGAAATAATTGATAAGTTGCCTCCTGTATGTGCCCTGACCAGTGATCAGACCTGCAACCTAGGTATGTGCCTTAATTGGGAATCAAACCCACAACCTTTTGGTGTATGGAACGACACTCCAATATGGAGCTGTAATCACATATTACAAACAGAACATTCCTCAAAACTAGAATTATCCAGGGGCTGCTTTTATTTTTCCTATGAAAACGTAGTAGAGAAATTAAAGCATGTGTATGTATGTGTAGTTGGAGCTGAGGCTTAGTTCAAGTTGAGAAAATTTCTCAGAACTAAGGACTTATTATCAAAAGTTAAAGCTCAAGGAGGCAAAATAAGATATTTCCAATTAGAAATAAAAAAAGAAACTTTTAAAAAATGCCCGTTTCATGAATATTCTTCTTCTAAAAAGAACATAGCTACAAAATTTTTACTGTACTTAGCTTTGGAAACTATAAGTTGGACACAACATAAAACACAGTACTCTAAAGAAGCAGTTACAAATAACTTCATTTCACCAAGAGGTTGAGAAAAGTCGGCTGCCAATACACAAACCCACAAACCACCAACTTTTCCAAACTCAGTTTCACAATGTCTCAATATATTCAAAAGCAAAAAAATTGATATGAATTACTAAATGCCTCCAGGCTGTGTGGTCCTCCAGTTAAAAAACTTAGACTAGGATCTTATCTTTTCTATACATTAATCACATTTTAAGCCAAAAAGTTTAACTTTTTCCTTTTTGAAGAAAAAAATTTTTGTTGTTGTTGTTAAATTGCATTTAACTTTTTAAAAAAGATTTTTAATTGACTTTTAGAAAGCGAGAAAGGGATAAGAGGAGAAACATCAACTAGTTGCCTCCTGCACACCCCCTACATGAACATAATAATTACTGCTTAGAATTAGGAGATGGAGGTGGGGTAGAGAATTGAGATAAAAATAAATATACTTTAAATAATTTTAAATATCACCTACTAGTTATAAAAAAAAAAAAGACACTAAAAGCTTTTCAATTTAATGGCCCAAATTTTTTATCTCCCTAATATCAGACAAAACTATAAAAATCTATAGAAAATTAATTGGTGGTAAATCTCACCAGGCAAAATTTCTCATGTGAAAATAAAAATATTGCCCTAACTGGTTTGGTTCAGTGGATAGAGCATTGGCTTGTGGACTCAAGGGTCCCAGGTTCAATTCCGGTCAAGGTCATGTGCCTTGTCCCCTGTAGGGGGTGTGAGGAGGCTGATTGATTTTTCTCTCTCAACAATGTTTCTAACTCTTCCCTCTCACCCCCTGCTCCCTTCCTCTCTGTAAAAAATCAATAAAATAGATTTTAAAAGAAAATAAAAATATTATTGACTAAGTATTCAATGGTAGGACTAATTTCATGTTGGTAAATAATCTCTAGTAGCTATTTATTCTCTACCATTTGGATTGCTACTGATTCTCTCCACTTAAACACAGTTGTATGTTTATGAAATCAAATGTGGAGCATAGACTAGAGATTAAGGTTAGGTGAAAATAAAACAATGTGCATATTTTGTATCCTAAGTCATTTTGTAATGTGGTGAGGTAGGCTCTCAGTTCATCAACCTCAGTCCTTGAGTTTGGCAAAGAATTCTGAGCCAAGAACTCTACTGCAAGTGGAAGTTTATTTAGAACAGAGGCAGAAAAAAAAAAAAAAGAGCCAGTAGGCTGCATGGACTCAGGAAACAAGTTACTGAGGCAAAAGAAGGGCCCTTGAAGAAAAAAATACATACCTTAGGAAAGAAGGGGAGTAAAGGCACAGATATGTGGTCGTCAAACTCATTATCAACAGAGCCAAATATCAACAGTACAAGGATTGAAATTTCTTTTGAGAGCCAAATTTTTTAAACTTAAACTTCTTCTAATATCACTTCTTCAAAATAGACTAGCCTAGGTCTTGGTATTTTGTGGTAGAGCTACACTCAAGGGGCCAAAGAGCTGAATATGACTTTCGAGCCAAGGTTTGCAGACCACTGCTCCAGGAATAGAGAGAAAGTGAGTACATTGTGTCTTTTGCCTTAAGGATTTTTATCTGTTTTCTAAAGGCAGGAATGCTAGGGGATATTTAAGGAAAGGATCTTAAAAGAATATTCATCAGTTTCCCAGGTGTGTCTTTTCAGGGTGTGGTCTCCACTAATTGGCTAATCAGGGTGAGAGGTCATTAGTCAATTGCATCTGATCCTGATGATAGCCATAGCAATGCTTCCTTTGGTTTCACTGCTTTTCTGGGCCTGAAGCTGAAAAACAACTGAGACTGAGATGTTATCTCTAGTTTGACCAAAACTGTCTCTGTGGTCAACAGACTCAAGGCTTTATTTGATGTTGATCAGAACCTAATTGTCTTAATGCTTAAGGGAAAAGGAGGCAGGCCAGTCAAGGTGTTGGATAAGGCCAGTTCCAGTCAGTTGTCTGTTTCAGTTTCCCCATTCCACTCCCCAAGGAGTTTTCCTAGCTTTCTTACTATCCTGTCTCAATTAATCTACATTCAATATTTTATTTGGGGAACTTTCTTCTGAAAGCTTCTGAGTTAAAAAAAAATGGTAAAAAAGAATGTGTGCACATCTGTTTATGTATTCAGGAAAAGAATATTCAAACTGGGCATTAGTCCATGGGAAAGCCTGTGCAACATAATCCAGTGCACCAAACACTCTGCTCGTCTATTAATAAGAAAATTCCAGGTTACATTCTTGCCAAGAGATGTCTTTCTTTTCCAAAAATTATCTTTGGCTATATTTTACATTTGATTTACTCCCCTTGGTGCATAAAGAAATAAAAGAACTATTGTCCAATGTTAGAGGTTGGAATTTGCCCGAACTCTGGTGAAAGACATATAAATGTACTCACTGAAATTGTTTTCAGAAATGATGTAATTTATAAAATGTACTGACTGCTTTTTATTTTTATTGTGCCATGAAATCCACATTGTTTTGGTATAAACAATTTTCAAAATATCCCTCAAATAAATATCATCCAATAAATCCCACATCTTTTTATTTTTATTTCCAATAGTAGGAACTTGCATTTTAGGTATTGGTTTTTATTTATCAACATTTTCTTATCACTTAAATTACTCACACATGGGTCAATTAGAGTTATTATTTATTTGTGGTGTTATCACTCTGCCTGGATTTTTTTTTTTTTTTAGGCCTTGGGAATGTACTAATCTGTGGCTTACATGCAAAAGCCTTAAAAAGTGCAATTTCATAATGTGAGTTAAAAGATACTTATTTTTCATGTAATAGGTCAAGGAGAGAACAGGTTGATGTGTTCTGAGGAATTATAAAAGAAGTAGATTCTTAGTTTATTTAGAAGAGAAGGTTTAGGACATGAACCTAAAACCCCTCAAAAACCTATAAAGAGTATTTTTAAAGGCCAGTTACAGCTAAACAAGAATATACATATGTTAACAGATCTATTGCATTCATAAGATCAAGTAGGACTTATTTGGAGATGGTGGAAGGAAAAAGATCTTTGAATGATTAAAACAAATGTGATTGGCAAATAGGAAAGTGAGGAATACACGTAGTATGAAGTCATGAAAGGTGTTACTGTTCCCAGGGAGAATGTGTAGAAGACTATAAACATTTCACCCTGCTGGGATGAAGAGCAAATATGTAGAAAAAGTGAGAGCATTTGAGTTGGGGAAAGAAGTTGGCAAAGGACCTCCCATGACCTGGATTTAATGACAGGTAAGGAAACTGGAATTTTCCATATGTTTCTGTAAGTAGAAATGATAACTAAGCCCTAATTTTAGGAACTCTATAATATTTTACCATGTGTTCAATCTAGAATACCCATCCCATATATATGGCTACTTTTGAATATTATCCTAATGTCCACAGAGCAAAAATTTTATTATTACAAAAATAAAATGTTAAATATATTGAAATAGACAAAAACCTGCCCATTATAATCAGTAATGATATTTTAATCGGGAACAAAACACTGTGAAAGGTGGCAAAATGCAAAACAGAGAAGACAGAGATGTTTTTGATTATCATCAGCAGTACCAAAAGCAAAAACAGACATTTAAATACATTTTATACAGTGCCTTAGAGCTTGATGTTTTACATAGTGGCTTAGAGCTTGATGTTTTAATGAAACTAGTAAACATTCTAATCATCTAGGAAATCAGTATTTACATTAGAAATGATATACAGGGGCCAAATGTCATGAAATGAGTATCAACCTGTCAGAGAAGCAGAGGAATGCAAAAAAAAAATAAAAAATTGACAGAGATGGAGGGAATGATTCCCCAAAATCAGTAGCTTTACTCTAACACTCTGCATATAAGATTACGGTTCTCCATCCACCTCCATATGAATTATGACACCACACCACCACACAATGTTACTCATACTCCAGTGACAGTCAGGAGGATGAATTTGGGCATGTTCCTAAGTGGGTTTGAGGAAAGCAGTAGTTATTAAGGATATACACCAATACACACAGGCTCTCCTTTTCCAGACACATGGAAAAGTGACACTCCCCTACCTCTTTGAACTCAGACATAAGCCAGGTCCCTCTATACCACTGATACCAGTGAGCAGTTGTGTAATGTTCTTGGCAGAGGATTGCATGGCCAGCGTGGGACAGTGTGGCTCCCTCCTTGCCTGCAGGGGCAGCCACGAGCATCATCTAGACAGAGCATCTGTCAGTTCAAGTTCATGAGAAAAGCTCCAGCAAACCCACAAAGAGCAAGTGTGAAAAATGAAATCTTGACCATTCTAAGTCACTGAGAAATTGGGATTGTCTGTTACCACCTCCTAAGCCTTCCTGACAGGCATGGTAATAGCACTGCAAATTGCCTGGGAGGGGGGAGGGGGAGGGGGAAAAAAGGGAGGGAAGAGAAGCCACTATCTCCTCTTAAGTTTTGACTTTATTTTCTCAGTCTGTCTCCTCCTGGAAAGTGCACACATACTACTGAAGTAAATTAATTATTGCTGCTGGCCACTTATGGAAATTATTACTGTCCTTTGGCAAGAAGTGATTTATAAGGATGACATGTCTAATTAAGTACTCATGCTTTAAGAACAAAAGACTAACTAGTAGATCTCCGCTAAATTAAAGAAAGCGACGTTTTCCACAGAAAAGCCACATGAAGTTCAATATTCTTTGGGGCAGTGGGTGTTGTTGCACCATTGATTGGAAGGTCAAATCATATGAACCAACATTTATTTAAGACACGGAGACATGGATAAAGAATTAATCAGGAAATTAATGACAGGTAATTTCCATGCCTACAACATGGAAAACAGTGCAATAGAGGCAAGATTTGGAGTACTTTTTTATGATTACATTTTTTTTGTGTAATAGGAAATTAGAAGAAAGATATAATTGAACTACGGTCACTAAAATACACACATGTACAAAGAAGGAAAGAAAGGGGGATGAAAGAAAAGAGGGGTGAGGGGGAGAAAAGAAGAGAGAGAGAATGATTTGTTAGACTTCTAGCCCAACCCATGGAAATGATGAGGAAGAATGCGGCCTAAAGTTTTAAAGTTATTTACAGAAATCACTAAGGTTTTTTTGTTTTGTTTTGTTCTTTCTGAATAACAGGGCTACATGGAGTCAGTGAAGTGCAGCATTTGGCTTTGGGTGCTTCTATGAGAATTAAGTATCACAGGCCACTTCGGGTATTCCAGGCTACAGGGAATTCCCCATCCTTCCTGCTGCCGTGCAATTATGAGTCACAAAATATTATGACTATAGGGACCACTGAGATATCATCAATGAATAAAGTAGGCCAAGAATATTATTTTATACTGTCTTTGCATTTTGAATACGAAGTAATTCCCTATTTCCACAAAAGAATGTGCTCTCACCTAATTTTCTAGGAAATTCTGTCCTCACTGTTGATAGGAAAAGTTTTCTCTGCTCTAAAAAGGGTAGCGAGCACCATGATGAATGCCAACTGGCATCTGACGCCTCCAGAAGTAATAGAGAGTGTTGGGGACTGTGGTCCATTGAAAAGTGCAGGCCCCTTTCTAAAGGAGCCAGCAAGTACTCAGCTCCTGCAGATGGCTCTCTGGGAGGACTAATGTCTGGTGGTGCAACATCTCTGATGTTTTGGGGGAAAGAGAATGGATAAGATTCTATGTGAAATCTGTCCACTTCAAAATGTTACTCTTTTTTTTTTTCTTTTCTTTTTTTTAAAGTTAGGAACAAACAAGTTAAATTTGCAAACTCAGTTAGGCTCACGAGCCATACACCCCTCTTAGCCATCTTTCTAGAAAACTGACAAAGGCTACCCATCCACAAATCAAGTCCAATCAACTAGCATCATGGATTTTACATGATGTGCCTGGCAGGGGGCCAAGTGCTTTGCATAAAGCAACTCCTTTGCAATTCATAAAGACCCCTTGCATACATACACACAAGGAAGCTGAGGTTTGCAGAGTTTAAGAAACTTGCTTGAAGGTCAAGGTAGGTGGCCAGAGTTGGGATTCAATGCCAAATGTACCCCAGCCCTTTAAGGGCACAGCCCAGACCTGGGACCTCAGGGCTTTCCCCTAGAGACAGTATCAGCTTAAAGATTGGGAATTAACAAGCAAGAAGGAAACACTCTCCCTCATATGGGAGAGGTGGGGGGGGGGGACAAAAACATTTTCCCTTTCACTGTTTCCTTCACTGAAATATTGTGGCCAGAAAGAGTATCACTTTGTTATCCTGCTTTATCAAAAATGTCAGAAAAAGAACACGGGTATTTCTGGTTGAGTTCCGAGCACCAACACATCCCATGAGCATCTGCTCCATCCAAGCCAGCCTGACATTTCCAATGAAAGCACATTCCGAGCGTGCTCCACAGTGAGCACTGCCAACTAGAGGCATGAAGCATCTGACAGCAATAAGAGCATTTAATATTCCCCAAATCTTCCTCCTCGCATGCTGCAAAGACCCTGATCAGTTTGTGCTGTCTGGCAGGATTGACACAGGCATTCGACCCAGGGGTTCTGTCTGGCCCAAATGCCACAGGTTGAATATTGAAACCTTTTCCTTTTACGCTGGCCTGACAGCCTGCGGTGTGTAGTGAACCTTGCAGCAGCATCTGTTTCAAACCTGTGGTCTTTCTGCAAATGCGACAGCTCAAGCCTGTGCAAACTGAAGATACCGCTGCCAAAGTTAAGATCATTTTTTCTTTCCCGGGAAAGATTTAGCCCAAATTCTTGGACAATACCCTGATTTTCATCCTGATGCTACCCTGGGATTTCTTCAGAGTCAAATAAAGATTTTTGTTTTATCTCATTCATCAAAAAAATGCCCTAGCAGTGGCCCAACACTGCCTTGCTTCTTATATTCTTCTCTGGATTTCTCTCTTATGCCAAAGGAGGCACTGAGGGATGATCAGATATTTCAGATTCAAACCTTGTACTACCAGAGTCCACATTTTTAAAAATCATTATTGTTGAGAGATATCGCCCTTTCTTCCCTCATTACCCCACTTCACCCCTTTCCCGCCCCACCTCAAGCTTTTACCATCCTATTGTTTCTGCCCATAGATAATGCATATATGCATATAATTTCTTTGGTTAATCTCTTCCCACCCCTACCTCCCTTCCCTCTAAAGAGATTCGCTAGTCTGTTCCATATTTCCGTGCTTCTGGTTCTATTTTATTCATCAGTTTATTTTGTTCATTAGATTCCTTGCTCATTTATTTTTCCAGAGTCCACATTTTTAATAAGCAATCCCTATCTTTGGGGCTATGTACAGAAGATCCCCACCCCCCCTCCAAAAAAAAATCTGTAAAATATCTAGAAGGTGCTTATTTGGTTTGTTAAAATTATGAAACCCACTGTTGGTGAAGATGAGCACAAAATTGAGAGCTTAATTCAACCAAGGCTCCTTTGTAAACAATTGCTACATGTAGGGAAGTCTTTTCACATGCCCTTTAATTCTTCAAACTTGTTGGCTTCAGTATGTCTGTATCTGATACCAGGTCTATTTCCTGGCACTACCACCCTCAGGAAAGCTTAGCTCTGCCCCTACGTACACTGCTCACTAAAAGAGTACCCTTAATTCTTAGGTGGCCTTATAGAGTTTTCAACATTCAACATTAGGAATATTCTTTCAAGTCTTAAATGGGAGGGAGGAGGACTTAAAACTATAAACTTGTTGATTCTATATTACACATCTAAGTTATAAATAAATTAGTCCACAAGGGAATGATTAATCACTTCCAGCAAATTGATTTCATGGAAATATTATATCCTTTAAAAATATAAAGACTGCCATGGCATAGGAAAGATTTTTATGACATGATATTTGGTTGAAAACAGATAGTAACCAAGTTTTATGGAGCACAGGGGTGGAAGCGGACGTATGCATACGGACAAGGAGAGGAAAAACCATGAGAAATAGGAGCAGCTCCTTCACAATGGTTGGACTTGTGACCTTAAAATAGTTTTTTACAGTGGTTCTAAAATAAGAATCTTTTGGAGCATGTGTACATAATTTAAATAAAAGATCACCTTACTAGTATTTGATTTAAGTGTTCAAAACCCATTTCTAGCAGTTTCCAAACACGACCCAGAAGGATATTTTTATCACTACTGTGAATTTTACTATTTTACCAAGCAATAAAAATAAGTAAAAGTAAACATATTAAACGTGTTTTAAGAGACAATTTTCTTCCAAGAATAAAAATGTCTACTTTTAAAAACAACATGCATTCCTTTCCACAGGAAGAGCTACCAAATAAATGTGCTAAAATATCATAGCTCAGCCTAATAATCTCCTCAAATGCTTCTTTGGAACATGTCAGCTAAATGGATCCTCAGACATTTTGCTTCCAGGAGTCCTTTGAAAACATGGCATACGTACCAGGTACTCACACTCAGTCCAGTATTTCAAATCTTCCCTTGAAATAAAACAACGTATTTCTTTCTTAAGGGCATGGCTTTGGAGGAGAGTGGGGTGCTTAGAAATAGCCACAAAAGAGCACTCCCTATAACCCCTACCCAGCCCCTCACTTCTTGGGGTGCTGTGGCAGGTTGGTATCTGTCAGTGACTGGTCCAAGACACCATAGCCTGTTTTATCTAAAAATGACTCTGTAAACTACCTGTTGTGGAGAATAAAGCTCTCCTGCTCTGCCTCCTGCTTTAAAAGTTCTTTTTCCCTCTTCCTATTTGAGCGCTGATTGATCCAGGTTAAAGTTAGATTTTCACTGTAACAAATGCTACCAGAAGACAGGAAGAAGAGCCTCTGAGTGCACAGGGTGCTTCAGTGCATATTCTTTCTGTCCCTCCAGCCACGCACCCAGGACTCCTCCAGTGCTCAATCAGAGAAATTATTCCATTTTGGGCAACTCTGACATCCACAGAATATACCCACCACAACTCTTCTGCTAACTCATTCACAGGGCTGTCTGACAACCCAGTTTAGGCACATTTACCCCCACAGAGACTAGCTAGTATTACTTTGTGCTGCATATAAGCTACAGGTCCTACTTCAGGAGCTCTGATCACTGGGAGTGAGTGCTATCAGGAATGTGGGGCTCTCTTGATATGCTCCCCATTCCATGGCATTGTCATCGTTGTCCCTTCCCCAGGGAAGTTTCCATAGTCATTCATTCATTCATTCGTCCAGCAAAATGTTTATCAGTCTCAGGATGCATTACTGGTAATGTGCTATGGGATAATAAACAAAATAGATGTTGACTTTATTCTTGAGGAGGTTGTGGTTAATAGTCAGATATGTGGTTTAGCAGCCAATCACAATATAGTGGGAGACGTGCTCATAATAAGAAAAGGACAAAGACCTGTGGTGCCTGCCTCCTGTGGTCTAACAGACAAAACTGGAAACTGCCATGTTGTAAAACGGCTACAGTGGGATTAAGTAAATAGCACCATGGAAGCAAAAGGGGTGACCTCTAGCCTGCTTAGGGTGGGAGGGGCATAGTCAGAGAAAGTTTTCCACAGGAAGTAATACACAAGCTAAGACATCAAGTATGAGCCCGTGTGTGTGTGTATGTACAGGAATAATTAAATTTATCACAATTATCCTATGAGATAGTTATTTATATTTGTTCTGGTAACATCTTCAGACACCGTACTCCAGAACATAGATATTACCCCCCAGCTGCTGGGGCTGTGAGTGCTGACAGATCTCAGCTGAGTCCTTCCTCAGGACTTGCCTTCCTTTAAAGAGAGAGGCCTCACCCAAAGTCACCCTCACTCCCCAAGAGCTGCCACATTCAATAATTGGTCATGAGGGAGTATAAAGGCTTGGTCCCCCCGCCTCTATTCCAGCACTCTGAAGGGCCATCGACTGTGACTGCAAGGCAAGTGACATCTTGCTCTATTAAACCCCATTTTCTTCTTTCCCCTACAGATGTTAATTCTGAGAGCACTACCCATATGCAAATCTGACACAGCATTCCCTTTTTACAGATAAGAAAACCAAACTTTGAAAGGATAAGTAACTTCATGAGGATGAGATACCATGGATCACTCAGGAAAATGAATATAACTCAGTTTGGCTAACGCCCAAAATTTGAAGGTAGAGGATGATAAAAATAAGCTATGTTTTGAAAGACATAATAAGTCATAAAAAAAAATGAGGACTTTATCTTGGGACAATGGGAAGTATTAGAGGTGTTTAGAGTGAGAGGATCAGCTAAGGGTGTTAGCATGACAAACCAGGTATTGCAAACTTATTTTTAATAGTGAATGTGTTTCATTACCAGGGAAGGGTTGCCAGGATTACTTATTATACTCATTGCTACTTATTGTTTTTCTATGGGTCAGACTATTAGGAGGGATTATGAGGATTGTAAGGAAGAGAAGGACACCTCAGGGACAGAGAGCACCCATGTGCAGAGCTCCTGAAAAAGTGAGCTGGGCTGACTGGTGTGTGTGAAAAGGGGGCAACCTCCTCCAATCCACTGGTTCTAGAGATCGGGGGCGGGGGGGGCTCTGCTCTGATTCTGATAAAGGGTTGCCTCTGTTCTTCTTTTTCTGCCCCACTCAAAAACAGAGGTGCCTTGATTAAAAGAGAGCTTAAGGGATTGGCAATCATTGGACCTGAAGACTTCACTTCCTGTCCCCACTTGAGACTGTACATGCTCAAGATATGATTATGGGGACAGATAGATATAAGGGGATAAATGGGGATGGAAATAAAATAAAGAGAAAAAAGATTAACTTGGTCAAAGCAAATCCAGAAAGATAGCATCCCTCCTGTATCTGTGTCCTTTCCCATGTGCCCTTGCAGTTTCTCCCATCAAATGCCAGCATGTACTTTTTTAACCCCTGATTTTGGTTGGATACCGCCATTTGACTTGATTTGGCCAATGCAATGGTAGTAGATACAATGCAATACACTTAGCAGCCAGAAATTTTAAAGGAAAATAGTCAAGATCAGAAAAACCCTAATGCAGTGGCTTTTCACCTTTGAGAACCCCTACTCATTTTTGAGAATATGATTAACTGTATTCTTCCCTGAAAAAAAAAAAGTATTTGTACACACAAAACTTTGCATCTCTAGGAGGAAAAAAAAAATTTAACTAGAGACAGAATTCCTCTTAGGGGAATCAAGATTATTTGCTTAATAAAAGCATTAATATAATGATGGAACTCAGGGTGTAGATTAAAAGAAAGGCATGAAAGAGTAAAATTCCTGTGTAATAAAAAAGAAGCTTACTTACTCTGGTATTTGAGAAAAGAGGGAGAAGTGAGTGAATCTAGTAAATTTCAGGTGGCAAGGACTTCAAGAAAAATGATAGCCAGTAAGAAATATCCAATGATTTGAATAACAAGAGTTTTAAAAAATAACTAGAAGTATAGAGTATAAAGTTAAAAAACCACAACAAAGGAATATAGATAATTTGCTTTGAAATTACCCAAATCTTTAATAAAATTATGCTACTTACACCACTTTGTGTTAATGGTACATTTTTTAAAAAGCTGAATAAAGAAAAACTTAAAATTCATAATAGTATCCCTTATGACCTCGTGTATTGTGGAAATGGAAGAACAGATGAAGAAGTAGGGCTGTAGAGAACTGCCAGCCAGAGAGATGGAGGGAATAAGAAGTTTCTAAAGAATATCCTGCAATGGGCACAGTGCTAGGTTTGGGGGCTCCAGTAAGATTACTGAAATATTAAAGGACTAGACAGCCTCAATAGATTAGGTTTGGAGGCACCCAGAATATTAGCAAATTACACATAAATTTCAATTAGTTCAAGGACCTCCAAATAACTGAGCCAAGAGTCTCCTGGGAGGTTCCACCATCCTAATGTAATTAATGTACTGTTTACCCAGATACTAGTTATTGGTCTCCTACTGCATGCTCTGCCAAACCCCACGCAAAAGACGGGTTCTTCAACAAGCCTCAGAAAGCAAACTCATTATTCTTGTCTGACAATAAAAGAAACAATAAACTCAAAAGGAAAGAAAATATAATATGATGCCAAGGTACTAAATATAAAATCCAGTGCCAGTACATGTTTTATGTGTTCCCTGTAAATTTTCCAAGTGTCTATGGTGCCAGGATAATGTTTTAAATGATTACACAAATTAGGTCAGTGCTTATGACTATTTTTAGACTAATTACAGGGTTAAAAGTTGATTTTTAAAATTTTTAGAATGCACCCGAAAAGGTCTCTTAAAATACAAATTAAGTCTGAGACTGAAATGAATGAAAAACATTGGGATCGTTTTCAAAACACACACAACTAATTAAATTTTACATGACTACAAGGACTTCTGTTGAAAGCCTTGAAGTCTCCTGGCTAAAAATAAACTCTAGTGACACTACTAATGATTTTCATACCTTGTTGCCAAAAAGGATGCCATTAATATGTGCAGGTGGACCATAAAAGCTGGTAAAAATTTATGCAACACACCTGCATACTCTCTTCCATACTAGTAACTGTAAATTAACTTGTGATTTGAGAATTGAGTTTCTAATTGTTCTCTGCAACTATCTCGCTAAACTGAGCACCCTACATAAAGTAAGAATCTCAACAAATGTTTGTCTTTATTAAGCCTATGAGCAGAAACAGGCCTGAACTTCTCCAGTTGTCAGCTGGCAACTTTCTGACAAAGATAAAAAAAAACCTTGGGTCTGGCATGAAATTTAGAAACTAAGACATGAAATCACTTATGGAATTTAAAAACAATAAAGTCAAATATTTATCACTCCTGCTAGATTCATAAACTTCTGGTTAAAATAAAATAAGTATTTAAAAGGCACTCTTGCCCTGGCCAGTGACTCAGTGGTTAGAGCATTAGCCTATGTACCGAAGAGTTTTGGGTTCGATTCCTGGTCAAAGGAGCAAGTGTGTACTTGTGTTCAGGTTCCATCTTAGCCCAGTTAGAGATATGTGTCAACCAATGGATGTGTCTCTCTCACATCAATGTCTGTCTGTCTGTCTTTCTGTCTATCTCTCTCTCTATCTATCTATTTCTATCTTATCTCTATCCCTTTCTTTCTCTTTCCCTCCTTTCCTGGCTCCTTCCCTGATTGTTTTTTCTTAAAAAAAAAAAAACTATCAGTGGAGAAAATATCCTCAGGTGAGGATTAACAATAAAATAAAATAAAAAGGCACTCTTACTACATTTTTAAAGTGTGGAGCCATTTAAGTAATTGCCTTTGGATGAACACTTTATCAAAACAATAAAATATTTTTTATCTAATCATCTTTTTAACTTTTTATATAGCTTCTGCTGGTATTGATCAAAGGACCTGTCTTCTTAGACATGGATTTTTAAATGGTTTTATTTCTATATAGTAGTGTTTTTATTTTTCACTTACTAAACTAATCCACAAGTCATTATCATTCAAGACACACCTATACAAACATACAAATGAGCAGCTTTGTTGTTAAACAGAATTTAGATTTTTTTTTTACACTGGCTGTAAGTCATTTTCTTAATTCAAAAATTCATCCTCTCTAATACTTTTGAACCAAGGAAAGGAGGTTCAAGAGTCAGAGAGTCCAGGTCCTGACCTTAACAAAATCCTATTTCTTGGAGCTGTTGAGCACACTGTATGTAATGAGGTAAGAAAGTCGCTGGCATAAATATTAGTCCCCTCCCTTTACAACCACTGTGTGCCAGACACAGGCTTAGAATTGAATTCTTTGAATGTAATTCAGGCAGTCTTAGGTAGGAGTGCACACACACGCCCCCATTAACTTAATCCCCCAATAAATTCATAAGGTTCTGTTTTCCTTCTCATTGCTTTCAAACATTTTATTTTAAAGGTCAGTGGGAAGAACCAAAGCTCCTGATGGAAAGCTTAAAGGGAAAAGATGAGTCAGAGAAAATTTGTCACTCCCCTTCCCGGATTCTTTTTCCCCAGGCCATCCCCAGTTTGCCCAACCCACCTCCAAGCTTCATACCTGCCCTTCCCCTGGATCATATTCCTGAAACATCCAGTTCCAAATAACAAACCTTCATAGGAACTCTCCAAATGGATCTTATAGCATTATCAGTGAAAATTATACTTTTGATTTATTTATTCAACAAATATACAGGGTCTGACTGGCATGGTTCAGTGGTTGAGCATGGACCCATGAACTAGGAGGTCCTGGTTCAATTCCCCATTGGGGCACATGCCCAGGTTATGGACTTAATCCCCAGTATGGGGCATGCAGGAGACAGCAAATCAATGACTTTCTCTCATCATTGATGTTTGGCCTCTCCCTTCCTCTCTGAAATCAATAAAAACATATTTTTTTAAAAAATATATAAAGGGCGGGGCAAATGTAGTTGTACAATTGTTAGTATGTGAAACACAGGGTTTATTCTTATATTTATGACTAGTAGCCAGATGCATGAATGAAGATTCATGCAAGAATAGGCCTTCATTCCCCTGGCTGCCGGCTGCTGGCACTGCTTTCCCTCTGAGCAGAGCCGTCTTTCTGCCTTCCTATGCTGCCCAGAGTGGTTGGGGTGGTGTGGAACCTCTGTGTTGTCACTATGGAAACAACACAAGTATCCCGCCCCCATCCCCAGGACACTTGGCACCTGTATATGCAAATTAACCTGCTATATGTTGAGTTAATTTGTATTCTAACTCCTGATTGGCTGGTGGGCATCATGAAGGTACAGTCAATTACATATTACTCTTTCATTAGGTAGACTGTATTATCCTATGTTATAAAAGCCTAATATGCTAAGTGCCTGGTCAACTGGTCTTCCATTCAACCAATGAAAGCTTAATATGCTAATGATATGTTAAGGCTGCTAAACTGCTCACTATGATGAGAACTGACCAACTAGGTTAGCTTGCTGCTGGGGTCTGACCAATGGGGACTGAGAAAGAGACAGGCCAGACATGCCTCTAGAGCCCTCCCATGGTCTCTCCCCAGCTGGCTAACCTCCCACATCCCTCCCCAGCCCTGATTGTGCACTGATGGGGTCCCTCAGCCTGGCCTACACCCTTTCACAATCCAGAACCCCTCGGGGGATGTCAGAGAGTTGGTTTTGACCTGATCCCACAGGCCAGGCCAGGGGACCCCACTATTGCATGAATTTGTGCACCAGGCCTCCAGTTTTCCATATAAATAACTGTAAACCTACCCTCCCCACTCTGTGCATTGAGCACTCTTTATGAGCCAACAGTATACTAGAAACTAAAGTTAAAATGGTGAAACTAGATAGGGCCTCCGTTGTCATGATGGTATAGCCTGCTGGAGAAACAAAGAGCAAAGAGATGAACAGATAGTTATTCAAGGAGACTACTAGTATGTAGATGTAACAGGGACTATGGTAAGCTAGGTACATGGTACTATGAAGGCACATTGGCAGGGATGAGGAGATAGCAAGAAGCATATCTGGAAATATGCAAATGGTGATTTTTTTTAATATATATTTTTTATTGATTTTTCACAGAGAGGAAGGGAGAGGGGTAGAAAGTCAGAAACATCGATGAGAGAGAGACATCGATCAGCCGCCTCCTGCACACCCCACACTGGAGATGTGCCCACAAGCAAGATACATGCCCCCGATCGGAATCAAACCCGGAACCTTTCAGTCTGCAGGCCGACGCTCTATTCACTGAGCCAAACCGGTCTTGGCCAAATGGTGATTTTAATATAGAAACATAAAATGAAGTATAATCTAAATGTTCAAAGATAAACATTAGATATTTACTCTATCATCCCATGTCTGTTCGCAGCAAATATGTGTATGCAGAGAAAAATATATAACAAAAACAAAAGATACTTAACAAAATGTTAGTGGTTATCTCTAGGTAACAAGATTATAAGTGATTTCACTTTTTAAAACTTGTCAATAGTTTCCAAGAGCACATAGTAATTTTGTAATTTAGTAAAGATTTATTTTATTAAAAATATTTTTAAAGTATTTTTCTAAGTAACTCACATTTAGCAAATGCTTAATATGCATAAAGGACTGGGCTAAGTGCTATAGCCACAAAGCAAAGCACCACTCTATGCTTATGACGTGGATGCATAGTAAATACCCACAAGTAAGGTAATGCCCAGGCATTATGTTAATAAAACCCGATTATTCACCCAGAAACTGAGTTTTCTCTGACCACTCTAACAGAGATAATAGGAAGATTTAATGTCGTCTTGTCTTCTGAGGCTCACAAATTATGAAATGAGATGTTGAGATGACTCTCCTATCTCCTGTTCCAACAAGAGCTACAATTATCAGGAAACTATTAATAGTCTTAAATACACTGTGATAACCAGATATGGAAATAAAGCCTGAAGAGGTCATGGTCAAGGGTGCACTGCTTGTAAATAAGAGAACCAAGACTTGAATCCAGGATTTCTAAGCCCAGAACCCAAACCCCTGACCACTATGCTTTGCTGTCACCTTTTATGACCATTAGCATCATTTCTGTCTCCTTCCTGCCACACACCTATTTTCAGAATTCCAAATAAGAACAAACCCTCATAACAGAGTTGGTGTTAGAAAAGGTTGAAGAAAATGGCCCAAGGACAGGGTTGGTATCATCAGTATTCAGTACAGGCTCAGGACACATGGAGGCTAAGTAATTTGCTCTATTAATGATCCAGAAAGCAGGTTCATTTTTGAAGGTCCCAGGACCAATATCAGCTTATATTTTTAATAGTTTTCTCTTCTAAAAAACAAGTGCAGGATGAAGAAAGATCTATTTAACTAGGGGTTTAGTTGATATTTTTTCTAAATTTTATATAGCAATTTTATAATAATTTAGAAGTTAATATACAACATACCATATATAGTTTTGCTTATTTTACTGTTGATAAAAAATGAAGTATAAATTCCTTTAGCTAACATACACAGCATTTAAATTTTTTGAGTTGAGCTAGATCTTGGAGCTTCATGACAAATCAATTTTATAAATTGTGGGCAAAACTAAATTGCCATCAAATGACTATACAAATTTAGGTTTTCATAAAAATGATATGGATAATTGTATATTTCTAGAAATGGCAGAGTTGCTGACACAGACTGTGAAGTGCATAATAATATCCTGTCTCATATTTAGATTAATATGAATCCCCAACAAACTATTCTTTATTTGTTGCCGGTAAAATGAAGATATCAAGTCACTTCCATTAGTTTCTGTCCTGATGCAATCTTCAACTTAACCACTGCTCAGAATCTGAGGGAAGAGATTGTGTTTTCAAACCCAGGTGAAAAACAAAACATTAAAGTACAAAGGAATAGATTATGAGTCTCAATGCCTATGTCCATGAAGAATGCTTGCTATATAATAAAAATATTTAAAGTAAATTAACACTTTTACTTTCCAAATATGCTTTTTTCCCCTATTATATCACTTAATAATTGCATTTATTTTCCTGTATTTGAATTATAATCATTGTTTAAAAGCATCTCATTGCTTCTGGTGTGAGGCAATGCTGTGCGGCATGAAACACTAAAAGTGATTTAAAGAGAAGAGGTTCCCTCAAGAGATTTAAATCTTTAAAGGGACATTGGGGATATTGGGAACCACAGAAATGAAGAAATGAACTTGAAATAAGAGCAAAGATGAAAAGATATAGTGAGATGAAATGCTTACATACAATGAGTTGGGGCATTTTTTTCCCCTTTCTCCATGTTCTCAACTGGATTAGCATTAGAATGGTGTTTACTTTGCAAACACAGATCTCTGTATGACAGGTACTTACTGCAGCAACTTTTATTATCATTGTTTGGAAGCCATACCTGCATGTGATACGTGGTTTAAAACAATTCTTCACTCTGAAATGTGTTTATGACACTGTGTGGTGGATAAAACAACACATATTTACTATCTGCCATGTGCAAGGCAGTGTCTAAAACTGAACAACTTAAATGTCTTGCACCCTAATATGGAAGAGGGAACTTCCTTCCTTCAAAGCATTGTAGGTAAGGGCACGTATTGTGTGGTCAGACTGACTTCAAATTCTAACTCCATCACTTAGGACTCACTCGAAATGTTTTCCTACTAAAAGAGGCTCAAATAATGGCTGGCATGTTAGCTTTCGGTAAATGTTTGTTACTGTTGTTCTTATTAATTAGAGGCCCAGTGCACGAAATTTGTGCATGGATGGGAGGTGTCCCTCAGCTCAGCCTGCACCCTCTCCAATCTGGAACCCCTGAGGGATGTCTGACTCCCCATTTAGGCCTGTTCCACTGGAATCAGGCCTAAACGGGCAGTTAGACATCCCTTTCACAATCCAACTGCTCCCCTGCCTCTGCCTGATAGCCCCTAAACACTTCTGCCTGCCAGCCTGATCACCCACTAACCACTCCCCTGCCAGCCTGGTAGATGCCTAACTGCTGGCCCGATTGCCCTTAACTGTCCTCCTCTGCAAGCCTGGTCGTCCTCAACTGCCCTCCCCTGCTGGCCTAGTCACACATAACTGTACTCCCCTGCTGGCCTGGTCACCCCTAACTGCCTTCCCCTGCAGGACTGCCCCCCCCTTCCAGCCCCGCAACTGCCCTCCCTGCAGTCCTGGATTCCCCCCAACTATCCTTGACTGGAGGCCTGGTCTCCCCAACTGCCCTCCCCTGCAGGCCTGGGTCTCCCCGCCCCAACTGTTGTCCCCTACAGGCCTTGTACCCTCCAATTGCCCTCTCCTGCAGGACTGGTCCCCCCCCCCCCCCGCAATTGCCCTCCTCTGCTGCCCTGGTCACTCCTAACTGCCCACAACTGCCCTCCCCTGCAGGCCATCTTGTGGCAGCCATCTGGTGTCCATCTGGGGGGCAACCATCTTTGACCACATGTGGGCAGCCATCTTGGGTCTTGGGGTGATGATCAATTTGCATATTACTCTTTTATTAGGATGAGGAGCGCCAATATAAAAAATAGAAATGAGCCGAAACCGGTTTGGCTCAGTGGATAGAGCATCGGCCTGGGGACTGAAAGGTCCCAGGTTTGATTCCGGTCAAGGGCATGTACCTTGTTTGCGGGCACATCCCCAGTAGGGGGCGTGCAGGAGGCGGCTGATCGATGTCTCTCTCTCATCCATGTTTCTGGCTTTCTATTCCTTTCCCTTTCTCTCTGTGAAAAAAATCAATAAAATACATTTTCTTAAAAATAGAAATGAGGTGCCACTTTTGTGAGGATATGGAGTATTCGTTCTTTAAAGCTTTGAGGATAAACATCATAGGAGAGTACAGAAAGTTATGGAAGTTAGGATACAGGAAGAGGAGGGAAAAAACTCAGTGATTAGGCAAGTAGTCTTGAACTGTAATGACATTAAGTCACCTCAGAATGAGCACTTGCATGTGCTTGGTGTAGTATACACACATATCCTACCCCCCTTCCCCAATGTGTGGGTACTACACCAAGCACATGCATTTATCTCCACTATCTATAGAAATCAAACCTATTACATTGAAAGTGTAAATATGTTTTAAGAATCAACAAGGGCAAAAAATATGAGAGAGGAGATAAAAGCAGGTGAGAGGTATCGGCAGAGCTTTGGAACTAAACATTGGAGGAGCAGCAGAATGCTAATGACAAACACCTCCACAACTGAGAGGCAGGGACTGGAGACAGCATGTAGGGCAGCCTGTTTTCTCTCTGCTCAGTTCCAAAACCACTGGCAACTACTTCAGGAGACTGGAATGTTCTCAGCAGACACTGAAAACCTCTAGTTCCCCCACTCAACTTTACTATAGCAAAGCCCACCAATTTTAATGTTTTTCCCATGCAGAAATCCAGCCATCTTTGAAATTAAGTTGATTCACATAAATAATATTCTATATTGCTTTCTAACCTATCCTATAAAATAAAAGCCTAATATGCTAAGTGTCTAGTCATCAGGTGACTGGTTGACTGTTCAACCAATCAAAATGTAATATGCTAATGATATGCTAAGGCTGCTCAACTGCTCGCTATGATGTGCAAGCCTGGTCCCCCCAACTGCCCTCCCCTGCTTGCCTGGTTTCCCGCATCTGCCCTCCTCTGCTGGGGCAGACAGTTAGTTGACCACCAAGGGCAGACAACTGACTGGTCAACCAGTTCCTATGACATAGACTGAGCACCAGGAGGCAGATGCTTAGATGGATAGGTTAGCTTGCTGCTGGGGTACAGCCCATTGGGACTGAGCAAGATGGGCTGGACACACCCTGGAGCCCTCCCGCATTCCCTCCCTGACCCCGATCATGCATCAGTGGGGTCCCTCAGCATAGTGTGCACCCTCTCATAATCTAGGACCTCTCAGTGGATATCAGAGAGCCAGTTTTGGCCCAATTCCACAGGCCACTTCCCTATGGAGGGTCCCAGGCATAGGGCTCACAGCTGGTGAGCGCTGCTGTGACAGTGGGAGCCTCTCCTGATCCGGACTGATTGGGCATGAGCCTGTGGCAGGTGCAGGGGCCAGGATGAGCAGGAGCAGCAGGTAGGAGTTTCAGCTCAATTCCTGCAGGCCACCCCAGGGGATCCCACCTGTGCATGAATTCATGCACCAGGCTTCTAGTTTATTATAATAAGCTCCTTGATGTTTGTTTAGGCTTTCTTGTTCATTGAGAAAATATATAAAATCACAAGGTTAATTTCCTAAGTCAAGGTCCTTCCTATAGTTTAACATCCCTAGTAATTTTATATATATATATACTAGAGGCCCAGTGCACAGTTGGGGGTGGGGGGTGTCCCTCAGCCCAGCCTGCATCCTCTTCAATCTGGGACCCCTTGAGGAATATCTGACTGCCCGTTTAGGCCCAATCCAGGTGGGAACAAGCTAAACGGGCAGTAGGACATCCCTCTCACAATCCAGGACTGCTGGCTCCCAGCCACTTGCTTATCTGCCTGCCTGATTGCACTTATCACTTCTTCCTGTTAGCCTGATCACCCTCTAACTACCCCCCTGCCAACCTGATTAACACCTAACTGCTCCGCTGCAGGCCCAATTGCCCCCAACTGCTCTCCCCTGCTGTCCTGGTCATCCCTAACTGCCCTCCCCTGCAGGCCTGGACCCCCTAAACTGCCCTTTCCTGCAGGCCTGGTCTCCCCCAACTGCCCTCCTCTGTTGGCTATTTTGTGTTGGCCATCTTGTGTCCAACGAGGCAGCCATATTTGACCACATAGGGGCAGCCATCTTGTGTGTTGGAGTCATAGTCAATTTGCATATTACTCTTTTATTTGATAAGATGTAATAATAAAGATGTACAATTAACACTGATATAGTATAATCTTTAGTTCATAGGAATAAACATAGGCTGGTGTCAGACAGACCTGTATGTTGACTTCCCAACTTGGGCTGGGTGATCTTGAATAAATCACCTAACTTCTCTCAGCCTTAGTTTACCTACAAAATTGGGTCACTGTATCTGCTTTGTGGAGCTGATAAAATAAGGTACTGGACATAGATAGTAAAAAACAATACGCTTTCTGCAGAGTTCCATTTAATTAATGACTACTTTTTTTCTATTTTTTCCCATCCACACCCTCCCTTCCACTCCATCCCTTGTTTCTAGAAATAAATATCTAGATAGAGACTCTTATTTATAATCATTGTAAAATGTTTATTGAAAGTTTGCCATCTCTGTCTTTCTTTTAGAGTTTCTGGTGTAAGGTGAAGGTCTATGAAAAGGAGCCTGTCTTAAGGCAACTAGCAATTAAGTTAAAGAAATCAACATTAACACAAATTCAAGAATTACAGCTGGCCCGTTTTACAAATAGGATATGTATGACTTCAGATAAGAACAGCCTAGGGAATTAATTCTAATAACCTTTTACTCATCTTTTATGAGTACCACTCTACCAGCTAAGAATTTTTACGATAGAGGACTGAATACCAAAGGGAAAATGTAAAAGGTTCAGTAATGAATACTCTTTGAAAATGGAAATAGAGTCAAGACTGAACCTTCGCAGAAGATGTAATCCTTGAAAGTAGGAGGCAGTCTAGGAACCAGGTGATCTCTTTAGGCCTTTCCCATCAAGGTCTCTTATTGGTAAACAAATTAAAATCCACAGAGCATATGGGACCTTTTGAAACTGAATGATAGTGCATCTGAAAATTTTTCACTTGTTTCTTTCTTTGGTTATAGAGAGTGGGATGCATTAAGAAGTACTTTCTAACATAAGGACCTTAAGCAAATTTAAAAGGGAAAAATAGTCTTTGGAAAGAAATCTGATCCATTGAATCAATGCCATTTCTGATTTTGGATTTTGTCATAATTCATGCAGTCCCATGTGGCAGAAAGTAAGCAAAAACATGTGATAACAGTTCACGTTTAGATTGTTATAATTCTTGCAAATAGTATAAAGTGCTATCAGTTATTGAAAGAGAAGAGTCTTTGAGAGATGTAATTTATGGATAACTTATCCTAAGACTTCCTTCAAAAAAACAACAAATATTGGCATCTGTATGCATCTGACCCCAAAGATAAATACAGTGTTCAACTTACTATTTATTCAACATTTAATATTGAACACCTGCTGTCAGGGAAGTACCATAGAAGGAAGTGTACTAAATGCATTGAATGACTTGTACTGCTGTTTTTTTCTAACAACAACAATAACAGAAACTAATATTTGTTGGCTGGTTTCTCTGTCAGGAGACTGTGAATTACATGACAGGCAGAATTCTAATTAACCTGCCAAACAGTCCTAGGAGACAGATATTTATTACAGGTCCCACTGCCAGCAGTAGTGGAATTCTGATTTGAACCTAGGGAATCTAATTCCCAAGCTCACACTCCTACATTTGCATAATGTTTACAACTCCATCAAAGCCACAGTTTCCTAGATCCTCAGGAGGAATTTATGAAATGGAAAAAGAATTTGTTTTGAAACAAACAAATAAACAGTGAATAAATGTAAGGAACATATCCCCAGTCACAAGTTGTTGATTCACAGTCAGGACTGGAATCCAGCTCCTGGGGTTGATTCAGTGGGTTCTCCTCCATCGTGACATATCCCTTACCATGCATTCTCTAACATCTCAGAGGCATCAGAAATATGGCAATAAAGGAAACAGAAGCACTGACTATTTTTAAAAATAGTTACAGGCTAATGATATGGATTGTTCAACTCTGGGTGCTGAACCCTTTCTCAAATATGAACCGTCAGGCAAAGATGAGGAGCTTCTTTCAGAGCAGCAGACCGTGGCTATAATGACTTCATTTCTGTGTTGCCAAGTGAATAATACCAGTGTGATCAACTGCGTGATGGATGTTGGTGCAGTCGAGTGACCCTGGTCACCTCCCTGTTACAGAACTGCTGCCATGAAGGTTGAGTCTTCCTTTTCCTAGCCATTATTTTGAAGCAAATTCACCCAGAGTGAAATGGCAGCTTGTGCTTTCTGTAAATCTAATATCTGACACCAAGATGGAAAGAATAAAATGGTGTTATTGGGCATCTTTCTATTTCTACACAGTTGTCTGTGGATGCAGAGAGCAGGAAGAAAGGAAGTCTTATTCTTTGAGGGGGCAGCTGCTAATAATCCACTGATTGTTTTGAAATAAAAATTTGACTAAAAATAAGCACAGAGAGTATGGTGATGGCTAAAGTTGAATGGGAGGGGCCTGGGGAGAGGTGGGCAAAGGGGGGAAATGAGGACACATGTAATAGTGTCAAAAAAAAGATTTAGTAACCATGAATAAAATCACGGAGAACTCATTAATTATTTTAGTTAATTAATTAATTAAAATAATATACGCACAGAGGATTCTACTTATGGGGCTCTTGAAACTAATTCATTAAGGCAAATTATTTTAGGTGACTTGTCAAACTATAAGTTAACAGTATAGAATAATCAAACATGTAACTGAAGAATAGCTGTAAAAATAAATAAATAAATAAATTTCTAGGAAAAAAAATTTACATTGTCTGGTTGTGCCAGTTTTCCAGAGCAGGAGTTTCTCAATTATTTGAACCAACAAAGCTGAAATCTATCCTTAGATTGATCTGGTATTTTACGCAATCATCTTCTCTGGTAATGTTTCTACGTTTTCTCTTATTTCTTTGTCTTTCCACTCTACCTCTCTCAATTCTTTCTTTTCTGCCTTCTCTTCCCTCTCTTCTCATAGAAGTAAAACTTAAGCAGACTATTATTATTTTATTGCTGTTTCCCCATTGTTCAATCTCTTTTTATTAACACATTGTGTACTAGTTTTATTGCTAGCTTGACCCAGTGGCCAGATAAGTTTCTATTGAATGAGTACAAAAATAATATTTTACAAAGTATCATGTTTTTTAAAAAGATATTAGATTGCAAGAACATGTAATAAATAACTACAAATGCAATAGGTATTTAATCTTAAGGTGTGCCTTTAACATTTATGTGAAACACTGTGTAATATGAAAACATGAGAATGCTCGTGATCTGCCTTCAATGTGTTAAGTTCTAGGTTTTCATTGAGAATACAGCCAAATCCAATCAACAGGCAATTACAGGCTCACTTACAGATGTCCACAAATGGAAACAGTGCCACTCAATATGACTGTGGTTCTGGCTTTGAACTTACGAATCACTGGGTTCAGATATAAGAAAAGGTCATGTTATGTCCTCAAGTATTTAAGAAGTTCATTCCATTATTGAGAGCCAGGGGGAAAATTACTTGAAACTTCCTCAATGGTATTGCTCATTTAGAAGCCTTGCATTTTAATAAATTAGCATATCTGATTGTTAAACTAGGATTTTTTTTTTTAAGGAAGAATATGAAGCTCTAAAGCTATCTGTCTTTTTCAAATATTCATCAGCTTTCTCTTTGTGGCTTCGCATAACAAAAATAAGGGCACTGGAATAAAGCTGCTCCTCAAGGAAAAATATCTTTCACTTCAATTGTGTCAGCCCTGCCTTAGTGTGTTTATTTGTGATAAATGTCTTGTCTTTGTCTAGCATTATCTACCAGAGCGAAAGCAACTGCATGTAATTATTACAACCAGGGGATCATTTCTTTTCAGTATGATATTTTGAAGAATGAATTGCTGTCAAAAATAGGGCCGACGGTGAGGACAATTAAGGAGTTTTGTTCTGATGTTGCATACAATAACCTAAGAACCTTAAAGAGAAAAATCTACTGGTAATAAATTATTCACTTTCCTCTGGGTGTGGTGCCATCTTAATCTGGGTGACTGATCTGTAAAAAGTGTGAGGATTATTTTCCTGTACTATTGAAACCCTAAGTAATCTAGTAAAAATTAGAATACTCTTACATGTTTTTTAAAGCTTCATTTGCTTTAACATTGGGGGACATTGAAAATAGTAAGATTTGGTAGTGATCTCAATGGGATTGTTTTCATTTCTAGTAGAAAGGATTGCTACATGTTAAATTTTAGGTTTACCTCACCAAAAATTAAGTAAATGTTAATAAAAAAGGGGAGGAGTCTGCAAAAGGAGCATGAATAAGAGAAAGTACCAAACTTGATTATTAATCTTATTCAGATAACTACCCACAGGCCTATAAGCAAGCTACATAAGTGGCCCATTTATTGAGAAATCTGTGGAACACCAACCTTTCACAAAGAATAACAGTAGGTCAACATACTCTTGTATTGATACAGATATTATCTTATTTCTCCCCTGAAATACACAGGATCAATGAGATGCTAAGCCCGCTAATGAGAATTTTTGAGGCATTCAGACTCAATATTTCACTAAGGAAGAACTGGGAGACATCAGAGCATCTCATTGATCCTGTGTATTTCAGGGGAGAAATAAGATGATATCTGTATCAACTTTTGCAAGGTGCAACTGCTAGGATGAGCTGTACCTTCAAGTCTGAGTCTGAAGTTAATCGCAGCTAGCTGGCCTGACTTGGAACGATGAAAAGAAAACAGAGATCAGATTTAAGCCACATCTCAGCACACAGACTGAAAGTAAGATAGTGTGGACCAATAACTGTTATTTGGTGCTCGTCATTCCCATCAATAAAGAAACTAGTGTAGCTGATTGACGTTAGGTTCCATGTGCCCTAACATTCTAAAGTGAGATGGGACTTGTAAAGATAGTAGTTTAAAAATCGTTGTTAATTGTAGCTGATCACCCACCCTCAGCTATGTAAGAGGTTGATTTTTCAGATTAAAAGAGAATTTCTTGGGCATTCTCTGTTCCATCCATACCCATGGGGGCGTGAGAAAGAGACCCAGGACAAAATGCCACAAACTGGATGTCTTAAATAACAAATTCATTGTCTCAAGAGTTCTGAAGGCTGGAAGTCCAATATCTAGGTGTTAGTCAGAGATGATTCATTCTGAGGCTTGGGGGAGAGAATGTGTTTCATGCATCTCCCCACCCTTTTGGTGATTTGCTGGCAATAATTGGCATCCATTGATTTTGAGATATATCACACTGACCTCTGCCTTCATTAAGTCTCGTGGCATTCACTCTAGGTACCTATCTGTATCCACATTTCCTCTTTTTTATAAGGACACCATTCATATTGGAGTAGGGCCCATGCTACTCCAGTATGATCCCTATGTACTAAGTAAACTAATTATATCTACAATGAACCACTTTTAAAACAAGGTCTCATTCTGAGGTACCAGGGGTTAGGACTTCAACATATGAATTTCAGGGATAAAGTTCAAATGATAACATCCTCCTTCAAGCCAAGTGACAAGGTCTGCTTCATAAGGCTCCAAGAATTTTGCCCTTGTCTTCATAGATTGAAGGAGTTGGGGTGACTGGGAAGTCTAAAGCTCTGCCTGGAGCAGATTCAGCCTGATGATTGTGAAAGTGGCTGCCTTGGGCTCTAGTTGTTCTTTCACTGAGAACAGGGCAAAGGTAGAGTTTTATGGGACCAAACATGGACCAAACTTGAAGCCATGCCAGGAGATCATCTGGAGGGGCAGAAGCATGCCAGCAAAGGGTCTGACAACCAAAAAAGTGTATTTTAGCATATATGTTAAATCCTATATTCTATCTTAGGTCAATCCATTTATACTACTATATTTGTTACTCAGAGTAAGAGTGAACAAAAATCACTTTTCTCCTAATGGATTTACAAATGAGGCAAAAATGAATTTAAATATCAAGGTGTGTAAGTTCTTATACTGTTCTCACTTCTCAAATGTCAAGCAGCTCAGAGGTTTATATTAAAGGGCTGAGAATACAGGTTGTCTGCCAGACACTCCCTTTCTATCTTTGGTGAAATCCCATTACACTAGGTGCCCAGGAAAAGTAGAGAGAAGGGTGGTCCTTGGAGAGGCAGCAAAAGGAAAGGACATTTTCTCAGTCCTGGGAGTAAAGGAAAATGGGGGTGTCCCAAAGGTGAAAGGGATTTCAAAAGGCTGAGCAGCAGTGACCTGAAGAGGAGATGTCCAGAAATGTGGAATGCCTGAGATGTAGAACCCAGACACAGGGGGTTCCACCCCTAAAAGTGACCCCAAAACAGCAGAGCCACAGATCTGAGGTCTTCATGTAACATAGGGCAGTGGGCATTTCAGAAATGATGAAAATAGTCTGGTTACTAATGACTAGAAGGACCGCTCCAAAGATTTGATGATGGTCAAAAACATAGAACTTTTGCAAAACCACAAGGAAGCAAGAACTCCAATAATGACTAGGATTGATCCCAACAGAGACTCAAGGTAAGATGTGTGCTGATTTAATAAAAATAGAGAGATGTGTTTCTTGAATATCTGAATTTGTGGAATAAGATTCATATCCACTACACAAATCAGGCTTTTATGTTAAGTTGATGGAAGATCTGCAGGCAATTAGATAAAGAGAAAAATAAACCATTTTATGTTTTATGTATCTGTGAAGTCTGCCAAATATGGTAAAGACAAAAGACTTCCAACCAAGGCACTTGACTGAACTGGCAAGAATCTGTTCTGTCTTTATGGAAAATGAGTCAGAATTATTAACTGAAGATAGAATTGTGATAGAGAAACACATTGAATAAACAAATAGGGCAGTTTCCTACATTTGGAAGCAAGTTCTAGCAAAAATTATATTTGCTGAGAAATGCTATGGGAACCAAAGGCTGGCCTTTAGTGAAATTGTGAAAGAGGCATAGTTTGTCAACAGGAATTCTCCACAATTCTTACACCCTGTTAGATTCCCATTGGCAGCTCGAACCCTACAGTGATGCTGTTCCCATAAGATTGGTTTGGACCTTATTTTTCTTCCTTCTAAATCAAGATTTACCTCTTTGTCCAGGACTCTGCAAAATAATCCGAACAAATTGTATTTGATAACTATGGTCTTGATTTAATATATTAAACTTGATAAAGTGTACATTTCATAGGGATCTACAATAAAATAAATAAATAAATAAATCCACAAAACATGTGCATTGCAAAAGGATGTTATTATTTTATCTTGTCTGTATGCAAACACACACACACACACATACACACACACACACACACACACACACAATAATTTCAACAGAAATGGTTTGAAAACACAAGATATGCCCGATTAAAATTTATATTTGGTCTCCAAAGATGTTCTCACCAACATATCCTATTTCTCTCACATGCTCTTATTACAATGATATTGACACTTCTTCATCCAAAGATGGGATCTAAGCTTCTGCTTAGTTCTATTGGGATGAGATCCCTTTGGCACCCAGCCGCAAAACTGTAGCCACATGGAAGGGCTACAGCGAGGTGTCCCAGCACTGGTTCCATAGCTAAGGAATCAGTCAACATCTGGAATCAACTGCCAGACATGTGAATAAGGAAGCCCTCAAATGACCCCAGCTCCCAGCTGACAATAAATGGGTGGAGATGAGCTACACTGTTGACTTATGAGCAAAACAAGGGGTGTAGCTATTTTAAATCATTTGTCTTGAGGTGTGTTTTTAAATGCGGTCATCGATCACTATAGTACCCTCAAACCTTAACTTATGGGTGATTTTCCAATTTGCTTATCAATCTGAATGGCCTTCCTAGATGTAGAATCTTTTAAAAGAATAAACATTTAGGAAGGTGTGGAAAGTGACAGAACAGTCTTAAAATTCACTTAAGATGTATTTGCTACCCGTGTGGAGGTGGGCATGCCAGTTCCTTCTGTTAGACATGGGAGAAGAAGAAAGCTTCTTTCCAGAAATTAGCATTGTTCAGAATGAAAACAAACTAGTGAATATGAATATCACTACCCCTAAGAAAGTACATTGAGTAGTTCCAACACAGTCAGGTTTTTAATATTAGGGGCATAGTTTTCAATATTCAGTGCTAAGAAATTCTTACCTTGAAGAAATGAGCACTGATTAAGAGAGACTAAAGGAGCTATAGATGCTCCTTTTTAAAGATATAAAAATAACTTTCTGCCAAGACCGGTTTGGCTCAGTGGATAGAGCCTCGGCCTGCGGACTGAAAGGTCCCAGGTTTGATTCCGGTTGGGGGCGTGTACCTTGCTTGCGGGCACAACTCCAGTGGGGGGCGTGCAGGAGGCGGCTGATCAATGTCTCTCTCTCATTGATGTTTCTGACTTTCTATCCCTCTCCATTCCTCTCTGTAAAAAATCAATAAAATGTATTTTTAAAAAATCACTTCCTAATTCTATTGCTAAGGGGTTCCCCTGGGTACACAAGGCTACATTTCCTACATATAAGAGCAAAGGAATAAAACATTCTTGTAGTAAAATTAACATCAACATGTTATGGATTAGAAAACAAAATGCATGAATAGTTATAAGAAAAACAAGGATTCTCCAAGAAATATCTGAAGAAGACTGCTTTATGTCCTGGACCCACAGTAATTTTTAAGATTCTATCTTTATGACCTTGCATGATTCCTCTACATTTTACTTATAATTCTATTTAGCCATACAAACTACAGTTGGAAAAATAAACTATATCTTGCAATTCGTTATGCTTTATACTTAAACTCTCTAACATTGACATCCTCACCTTCTTTATCTAGTCTATGGTTTTTTGAGCATCTCTTGTATGGAAAGGCTGATTCCGGATATATTATTCAAGAAGTAGCAATAAAAATCTAACTAATTGTAAAATATTGTTCACTCTTCTAAACTGTAGTTTGGACAATCAACTAGAGTTATGAGTAAAATGTGAAAAAATCTAATAAGACCAGGATGACTAAATTTGAGAGAAGGCTTAGTGATGAGGATGAAGAGACATCATTTAAAACCTGGGCACTGGGTCTGGTAAAGAATAGAAAAGAAAAAAAAAGCCTTCAGTAACACTGGGATGCGAATCTGGGAAATGACTTATACCCTAAAATTACTCTAATATGACCATTCCCAATGGATTTTCTTAAGAGGACAACAATCCTGTTAAGTGTTCTGTATGGAAAAAATAAAATTGGAGCAGGAGACAGGCTCCATAACAAACCTTTGGGAAATACAGTTTTTAACAGAAATTTTAAAGATTTCTGAAAGCAGTATTTCTCAGAGTACTTAATGTGCTAATACATGCTGTATGTTTCTAAGCTGGGAATATGACATATAGAGTTCCCAACTATAACTGTTTTTATACTATAAAATCAAGTCTTCCCAAACACATTTTGGATCATGCAACTTTAAATCAAAGCACAGATTATGAGCTAGGAACAGTTAATCTTGAGATTATGATTTTAGAAAATAACGATATCACAGGTTTCCCTGATTCTTTATGGGATAAAACATGACTGATTCTTCATGGGATAAAACATGACTAGATCATTTCCGTTAAAAAGTACATCTTCTTTCACTAATAGATGTTGGAAAGTAAGCGATAATGAATAGACTCCTTTAAGATTTTATGAACAAGTGCAGAGAAAGAGTAGAAAGGATGTGAACTACACAAAAGAAGAAAAGTGATATCATTGTGAGAAAATTTTCCAGGCTTCATAGCCAGTTGGAAAATAACAACAGCTTTTGTTGCTATAATGCAGAAGGATGACATAATAGGCACTGGGGCATCTAATGGTCTATTTCTTTTCTCAGTTTACTAAAACACATTGGATAAATTACTGATAAATTACATGTTTCTCAAATGTGGTCCAGAGCCCCAGAACGTTCCTTGGTATTTTACAAGTTGAATTTTTTTCAAGCCAGGCTATTTTTAGTTTTATAGACTAGTGAGCTAATTTTACAGCCATATCTAACAGATGATATGATTAAGGGTTATTTAGTTGTAACTTAACAAGTAAATTATTAAAGCAATAAAGACTAAGTATTATTAAACCTAAATTAGTGCTTTATGAGAGTTTATTGACTTTATTCATTCAGTATTTTACCAAATAATTTGCCATTTCTTTGGCAACTTTGAAAAGCTCAGTTGCAAATGCAACATGCAAATACAGTACTAAGAATTTTGATGATTTTTCTTCAAGACAGCACTGCGAAATGCTGCTTGGATTTGGTCACGGTTTACAATTGCTGCTGTTCTTTTTAATTACAAATTAAAGGCATCATCATTGTGAATTTCATTTGTGATGGGTATTGTTAATTTTACAATGATATCTATATAGCTATAACTGTACAGAAAAAAGTTGCTGATTTGATTCCTGGTCAGGGAACATGCCTAGTTTGTGGGTTCAATCCCCCATCTGGGTCTCTATCAGAAGCAATGGATGTTTCTCTTTCACACAGATGTTTCTCTATCTATCTATCTCTCTTTCTTCCTCTCTCTCTCTCTCTTTCTCTTTCTTTCCCCCCTTCTTCTTTCTCAAATCAATGAAAATAAATAAATAAAAGTTTCTTTTTAAAAACAACAACGTTTTAGTTATTTAATTTTCTCATTCAAGGAATTGTTACTAGAAATCTCTGTGGCAATTCTACTTACTCTACTAGCTGTTAGGGATTCAGTGAGAACAAGGACAAGATACTTCTCTTTAGGTTGTTTGGAGATAGAGTGCAGGAGACAGACTTGTCAAGAGGCACATAACATATCAAACCCCAAGTACTATGTATGGACACCATGGAAGCTCATCAGAGGCACAGGCCTCCCAGTGCTAATGGACCAAAGAATTTTTCTAGAGGCGATGCACTTAAACAGTATTCTAAAGAACAACAAAAATAATTTAGTCAGGAATGATTGGAGTCTGAAGGAGTTAAAAGGGAGAATTTATTCTAGGATCCTGAGTCAGTCATTTGATCAGTCTAAGCCTCATTTTTCTCAGTTATAAAAAGGGGAAAATGACTCTTTCAAGGAACTATAGTTAGAATTAATGCAATGGAGTAATAGAAAAAAATGCTTTAAAAGCAGTGAAGTCCTATACAGAAGTAATACACAAATACTGGCTACGGGTATTACCCCTTGGCCTTTAAAATGCTTTAGAAAAAAAATAAGCTGATATTTGGAAAAAGTAGAGAAGCAAAATAGCATTTTCTGTTTATTATAGAAATCTGAAATGAATCTTTTGTTAATCATTCTGGCATGAAATATGAACTGTATTTCTGTCAGCAAAAAATAAGAATTTTATTCAATCTTAGTAATGGTGACAAACAAAAGCAAGATAGCGCCACTGGCTGAGGACAGAGAATATAAGTTTTAAATCTTACAGGTAAGACAAAACTGGCAGAGCATTTAATACAATGCAATTTAATAATGCTTTAACGCTTCACTAACAAATGAAAGAGGGGGACGCTGGCTCATTCATCTCTAACCTACATTCTTGTCCCCTTGCAATGGCAATGCTTTCAATAAAAGAAGGATATTAAATGTTCGTTGAAATTAATTACTTTCTGAACCTTTGAGGGCCTGCATACACATGTGGAAACACCTATTGCCTAGATGATGATTCCCTTCTGATACCTTTTCTGACTTTCCCTCATCGCAAGAACAAATGCTCTCTTTTCTCCAAGTCCCCTGCCCTCCTTCCCTGGCATGGTTCAATCATAGCACTTATGTAGCCTATGAAAAGACTCTCTTTAGTGAGCTTTCTCCACCCATTTCTGTGAATTCCTCAACCACTGTACGGGACTCAATTTTGTTCCCCCAAGACTTAACACTGTGTCTGCAATACTGTAGACACGCATTTAAATATTTACTGAGCTCCACTGACCCAAAATAGAACTAAGAGGGAGGTCTTAAAGAATGGTGTCTTGACTTTAGAGATAAAGCGGGACTCTCTTTTCCTAACCTACAAATGAAATGTGTAGATAATTGTAGAAATGTGTAGATAAATGGATAATTTAATGACAAAATGAAATGCTTGATACACAAAGTGTTAGAAAACAGCATAATATCTTGAACACAGCAGGTATTAAATAAACGTTTGATGAATATATAGAGAGAAACAGGCTTAGTAACTGTAATTTGAAACTCTTGTAAGGGCCTGGGAAAACAATTTAACAGCAATCTGGACATTCTTTCACAATTAAGTAAAGACATTATTGTACTCAGAAACATTTTCAACAAGGGTTGCAATGAAAATGTTTTCTCATTTAAAAACATTATTTAGCCAGAAGTCTCTGTTCCATAGTAATATAGATGTGGCTTTTTAGCTCGATTACTTAGCAATAATTCTGCAAAGTACTAAACACACCTGGTAGGAAAGTACAGTGAGTTCCTATCACATAATAACCAAAGAGACTTCTCTTAAGAAGTAAAAACATCAACCTTATCCTATATCACCTGAAAACAGGAAGAAGGCAAATATTTCAACCCAGTCTCTGTACTTATTTATTTTTAGCCCAAAGCCACATCTACATCTCACTGCACTACAGAGTCGGTCAGAATTGCAGGATTAAACAAGTGTGAGGTCACAGATCAGCTTTCTCGGTCCTTCATCTCTTTAGTCCCCACCACCCTTGGTAATATGTGCAGGAAGACCAAAAGGTGACCAATACCAATGCGCATACAGCTTCATCACTGATGGGGAGTACCACCAAGATGTGCATTCCCCCCAAAAAACACTGTTTTCAAGGTAATTCCTTCCTATCACAGCTGGGATTTGATTACTATCAGCAGTCTTTTAAAGAATGATTATCCTCACTGCCAAGCTACAGCCGACAACTCTGGTTCATAAAAATAAAGATAACACCTTCTTACATTGGCTGCTATGATAAGGAACTGATTGTGCCCTCGGGGGCATCTCAAAAAGTAAAACAATAAAAATTTTTAAAAATGCCTGCAATCCAGCAGTGGTTCCCTTAAAGCAATAACACCTTCTTTTGTTGGCAGTAATCAATAAGCCTAATGCCCTGGAGGACTTCTATCAGTGAGTGGCATCAAGGATTTCAAAGCAGAACCAGAACCAATAAGGCAAGAAGATGCCACGCAACTAAACACATAGACCTGCAGAAGCCCCAGGAACATACATTAGCCATATTCATGGTCCAAAGAAAATAATGTTTTCCATTCCTCCCGAGCTTTAAAAAAAATGTCTAAAATTTTCCTTTTTATTTCTAAAGAACCCACACACTTTGTTCCTAAAAATTAGAATTTATTGTTATTCAAATATACCTTCCTGCATATTTTGAAGGGTCTTTTTTTAAACCTAGAAGACATGTGACAGCCAGGAACTCAGAGGATTTAAAAGTAAATGCTGCTCAGTTGTTGAGGACACTCTCTGCATTACAGTCAAATGGCCCAAGTCATCTAAAGGCACAACCCTGACCAAAGAAAAAGCTGTCTTTTATAACTTAACCTGTTACTGTGGATGGTACATTTGAAACTAAGTAATTACCTGTTTTCTTAATAGATTAACACCATTGGTTCCTGTTTAAAAGTTTTACAAAAGGGTCTAAACTGAAAGACCCTTCAATGGTTTTACCTTCTTAGAATAAATCCAAATACCTTAACATGGTTTACAAGGCTAGAGGTGGTAGGTAGTAATGCAGCTGCAACAACAGCATTGGTAACATCTATCATTGCAAGCACCCTGCTAAGCATTTTCCATACGGTAACTCATCTAATCCTCACTACTACTCTACCAGGCATATACTTTTGCAGATGAAACAAGAAAAAAATAGTGATTTAACTAGAATACATGATCTTCGGCACCTTGATCCACCTTCATATCCCAAACTTTATTGCCCCCCCCCCACTACATGGGTTAAATCTCTATATTTTTGGAAACTCATTTCATGCCATACTTCTGGTCACCCACTGTATTCCAGCTGCATGGCCCTTCTTTCTGGGCCTCAAACATGCCAATGTCTTTCCTCATGTTGGTTCTTTATACATATCCATGCTCCTGTCTAAAATGTTCTCCTCATTCTTAGAACAATTTACTTATCCTTTGTGTCTCTGTTTAAATGCTGCATCATAAGAGCTGTCATCTTGACTAACCCATCATCCTATCTAATGAAAGAGTAATATGCAAATCAACAATCACTCTGCTACACCCACAAGCCATGGCCACAAGTGATGCCCACCAGCCAATCAAGAATGGGTATACAAATTAACCCCAACCAAGATGGCTGCAGCCACAGAGTGAGCAGGAGGAAGGCTTAAGTTTCTCCAGTGATGGAGGAAGCCAAGCTTTCCACACACCCTGGTGGGCCCAGGCCTCCACTCAAGGCTATAGTTTCAATTATAGAAGATAGATAAATCCCAACAAAAATGGTGGCAGCCACAGAGCTGGAGAGAGCAGGAGGCTGGGGTTGCCCCTGGAGATGGAGGAAACCAAGCTACTGCAGCCCTGGCCTGTCTTGGCCTCTGCTTAAGGTTACAAAATTTCAATTATATTAGATAATAAATTCCACAGAAATGGCTGCCACCATGGAGCAAGCAGGAGGCTTTGCTCAGCTCAGTTTCAATTGTAGAAGATAAATAAATCCCAGATCCCAGGGCCTCTCCTTGGGTCATCAGAGGGCGTGGCCAGCCTGTAAACCACCACAGACCCCTTGCCCAGGCTACCCCACCCTGATCCAGGATACCCTTCAAGGCAAACCAGCTGGCCACCACTCATGCACCAGGCCTTATCCTATCTAATAAAAGAGTAATATGCAGATTGACCATCATTCCAATACACAAGATGCCTGTCTCCATGTGGTCAAAGAGCCTGCCCCCATGTGGACACAAGCTGGCGACCACAAGATGGCCAGCAGGGGAGGACAGCTGAGAGGGACCAGGCCTGCAAAGGAGGGCAGTTGTGGGTTATCAGGCCAGCAGGGTAGGGCAGTTAAGGGTGATCAAGTCTACAGGGGAAAGCAGTAAGGGGTGACCAGGCTGGCAGAGGAGGGAATTTGGGGGTGACTGGTCCTGCAGGTAAGGACAGTTGGAGGGGACCCAGGCCTGCAGGGGAGGGCAGTTGGGGGCAAACAGGCTGGCAGAAGAGTACTTAGGCATTAATCAGGCTGGCAGAGGAGTGGTTAGGGGGTGATCAGGCTGGCAGGCAAAAGCAGTTAGGGGCAATCAGGAAGGCAGGCAAGTGAGCAGTTTGGACGCAGCAGTCCTGGATTGTGAGAGGGTGCAGGCTGGGCTGAGGGACACCCTCACTCCTCCACCCCCCTGTGGATGAATTTCATGCAGTGGGCCTCTAGTATCTAATAAAAGAGTTAGTACGCAAATTGACCATCATTCCAACATACAAGATGGCTGCCCCCATGTGGACACAATATGGCCACTACAAGATGGCCAGCAGGGGAGGGCAGTTGGGAGGGACCAGGCCTGCAAGGGAGGGCACTTGGGAGTAATCAAGCCTGCAGCAGAGAGCAGTTAGGGATGACCAAGCCAGCAGAGAAGGGAAGTTGGGAGCAAGCGGGCCTGCAGGAATTAGGAGTTGGGAGGGATCCAGGCCTGCAGGGGAGAGCAGTTGCAGGGTACCAAGTCTGCAGAAGAGGGAAGTTTGCAGGGACCCAGGCCTGCAGGGGAGGACAGTTGGGGAGGGGACCAGACCAGTAGTGGGGGCAGTTATGGGCAACCAGGATGGCAGAGAAGAGTTGTTAGGAGTGACCAGGCCTGCAGGGGAGAACAGTTAGGGGCAATTGCGCTGGCAGGGGAGCAGTTAGGCATCAATAAGCCTGGCAGGGAAGTGGTTAGGGGGTGATCAGGCTGGCAGGCAGAAGCGGTTAGGGGCAATCAGGAAGGCAGGCAGGCGATCAGTTGGGAGCCAGCAATCCTAGATTGTGAGTGGGATGCCCAACTGGGATCAGGCCTAAATGGGCAGTCAGACATCCCTCAAGGGGTCCCAGATTGGAGAGTGTGCAGGCTGGGCTAAGGGACACCCCTCCCCACCGTGCATGAATTTTTTTTTAATATATTTTATTGATTTTTTTACAGAGAGGAAGGAAGAGGGATAGAAAGTCAGAAACATCGATGAGAGAGAGACATCGATCAGCCGCCTCCTGCACGCCCCACACTGGAGATGTGCCCGCAACCAAGGTACATGCCCCGACCAGAATCGAACCTGGGACCTTTCAGTCCGCAGGCCGATGCTCTATCCACTGAGCCAAACCAGTCTCAGCCGTGCATGAATTTTGAGCACCAGGCCTCTAGTCTAAAATAAACTCTTCTCCCTTTTCTTTTCTACTCTAGCATCTTTATTACCTTCTTAGCATGTATCACAATTTGAAATTTTACTTTTTTATTGTTCCCTAATTTCTGTTTTTCCTTTATTACTAGACCAGAGGCTACATATGACTGAGACCACTGTACCCTTGGGGCCTAGAATATGACCGGCACAATGTAGGCACTCAATAAATGATTACTTGCTAAGTGAATAAATTAATTAATTAACAATCATTAAGTATGTTTTAAAATGTGTGCTTTCATTATGAGGACCAGTGGTACTGTACTTTCTCAGCTACTCACTGGCAATGCACACAGAGATAGTTGGAATGGATGGTTTGCAAGAGAGTGACTGAATTATCTGGTAGTAGAGGTATTCAGTTACAGAGATAATGACTACTTAGTATGGTGGTTGTAGAAGGGATACAATATAAATGAACAGATACATATACATCTTTCAGAGTAATTTGCAACCTTAAAAATTTCTACTTTTTCAAGGCCAGTTGTCAAATATCTCCTTGACAACTGGCCATCATCACTTGTGGTTCCTCCTAAAGCAACTTAGTCCAAACCATCAGGAAGTTTTATTAGAAAGCCCCTCCCCTACTCTGACTGACACTTGCAATCATTTGTCTTCATTCTGCCTGCTGAAACCATGAAGAATCCATAGAACACACAAATAACTTTGTTCCAATACACAAATAACTGTCCCTGTCAAAGTATCCAGGATGGAACACAATGCTGTTGGAGAATAAATAGTTGAGAGTAAGGCAAAAATAGCACGTCTTTCTTTAGTGATGCTACAATTTTTTCAAGTGGCCATAAGTCCTTTATTGAATAAAACAGGATAAAAATAAAATAAAAACTAAATATGTTCATTATTTATGTACAGGAATCATATTACCCAGTTGACCCATAAAATACTTATAGACAATCCCTACATCTTTTCACAAATGCTCCACGGGGTCACTTCCAAGGAAATTTTTTCCATCAATTCCCCATTAAACATCTTTGGTTAAGTTAGTGGTCTCAATTGTGGATGAGACCAAGAGACAGTAGGCAGTGTCTGAAGACATTTTCAGTTGTTCTAACTGATAGTGGGAAAGAGTGCTATTAACATATACTAAAAGCCCAGATGCTGCTAAATATCCTCTAATGCACAAGACAACCTATTCCAATACCCCCAGGTACAGGACAAAGAATTATGGGACCTAAAATGTCAATAATTCCAAGGTGAGAAACACTGTTAGCCCAGTAATTCTCAGTGGGGGTGGTACTGCCCCCTTGTGGGCACTTTGGAAATTTGCAAGGTGATCTTTGGTTATGATGTCCTACAATCCACAGAATACCAGACATTTAGAGAATCATTCTACAACTCATGTAGCTTTCAAATCTCTCACTGGCCATTCACACAGCAGAAGTTTGTATATAATTCTCTAAGCCTGCAACCTACATCCATGTTACATATAAACAAAATATTTATTTTTGTGTAGTCTGAAATTATATAAGTTTATCAGAATGCAACTACATGTCAATTAAGGGAAATAGTTACTTTCTTTTGTAAGAAACTTTACAGAGAGTGTTCACCATTTGGAAAATTGGGTTACTTGACACAAACACCACTAGTGGCATTGGCATGACCAACACATTAATGTATGTTTTCAGTAGCTATATAAAATGGTTCTAGGAGGAGATGCAAGCACTTTATATCTTCAGTTCAATCTGTTGTATAGTCCTTTTCCTGTGGTCATCTCCAACTTAGACAAACAAAGCACATATTATTTGATTATACATTATTTCCTCTTCTTTTTGTTTATATTATCACTAGAGGACCAGTGCACAAAATTTATGCACAAGGATGGGGGGTGTGTTCCTCAGCTCAGCCTGTACCCACTCCAAACCGGTACCCCTCAAGGGATATCCAACTGCCTGTTTAGGCAGGATCCAGGTGGGATCAGGCCTAAATGGGAAGTTGGCCATCCCTCTCACAATCCAGGACTGCTGGGTCCCAACTGCTCACCTGCCTGCTTGCCTGCCTGATTGCCCCTAACCACTTCTGCCTGCCAGCCTGATCACCCCTTAACCACTCCTCTGACAGTCTGATAGACACCTAACTGCTCCCCTGCTGGCCCGATTGCCCCTAACTACCCTCCCCTGCAGGCCCGGTATCCCCCCCAACTGCCTTCCCTTTCACGCCTGGTCCCTCTCAACTGCCCTCCCCTGCCAGCTATGTTGTAGTAGCCACCTTGTGTCCACATGGGGGCAGCCATCTTTAACCACATAGGGGTGGCCATCTTGTGTGTTGGAGTGATGGTTAATTTGCAATTTATGTCTTTATTAGATAGGATTAGGATACTATGTACATAAATACATAATAATTATGTGTGTAGATGCTTTCCATTTGAAGATAGTCAGAGCATTAGGAAATATTTGATACGACAAGAGAGCCTAGGTGTGTATATGGATTATAACTCACTGCTCTCACCCGACATAGACTTTTGAGAACTTGATTCTGTTTTCTAATATACTAGAGCTGTGGTCGGCAAACTGTGGCTTTTAAGCCACATGCAGCTCTTTGTGAGTCTATTTTGAAGAAGTGGCATTAGAAGAAATTTAAGATTAAAAAATTTGGCTCTCAAAAAAAATTTCAATCATTGTACTGTTGATATTTGGCTCTGTTGACTAGTGAGTTTGCCGACCACTGCACTAGCGGCCCAGCACATGAAACTGTGCGTGGGTATGGTTTCTAGGCCTACTCTGCAATTAAGGCCATCTCCCCTGGCTGCTGGCAGCTGGCCCTCCCCTCTCCCCCCCACCCCCTGCCTCCACCCTCCCTGGTTCCCCTTTGTCAATCAGAGCCTGCAGCCAGGAAGTGGGACCAAGAAGTCGCCTCTTCTGCCTGCTAGCTGGCCCACCCCCACCACAGGTTGCCCTCTGTGTGTGGGGTGACTGGCTGGGTGGGGACCTTGGCCTGGTGCTGCCTGCATTCCCTGCCACCCACCCCAGCTCCCCATTCACCATCAGCGATTGGAGCCTGCCGGCTGTGGAGAAGAACCAAGAGGTCAGCCATTCGGCCTGCTAGCCAGTCCCTCCCCCACCACCACTCACCCTGATTCCTTATTCTAAGGACCCTATCCCTGTATGAATTTCATGCACTGGGCCTCTAGTATAAAATAATATTAACTAAAAAATAGTCTATGTCAAATATAACTATGCAGCTTTAAAATATATAATTTTAATTGATTGAAACATTTAGAGCTTTTCTAAATTAGTTTATACTTTGGCATCATTTGGATAAATGTGCCCCCAAAATTGTCCATATCTTAATACCTCTATTTGATGTTCATTCTACTTGTTCCTTGTAACCCTAAAGGAACAATTTACCAAAATTATAGGGAAGTGCTGAAATTATAACATAAAAGTTACTTTCACCCTAAAGTTATAGTAAGAAAACTATAGTCTACAGAAATGAAAATCACTAGTTGTCTCTCATTTTAAGCTCAATTTTGCTTCCCTATAAATCTTTATAAAACTCATATCATGGAAAAAGAAGAACCAAACCCACCAAAGCTCTATGACATTTTGTGGAACCATAAGGACCTAATACTTTCATTTGAACTATCAATAAACATCTTATCATTTGATAAATAAAAAAGGTCTGGGAGGAGAAAAGGGCAGTTAGAAACAGCAGTTTGGAAAAGCTTCTATAAAATCTTTATTCTATCGTTATCTAGATATGTCCTCCACCCCTCACCTCATCCAAAACTGCTTTCCAGAGGGCTCAGTAGACTTCAGAAGTCACAGCTTTATATCTTGGGTTTGAAGAAACATTTGTAAAGAACACTAAAGATTTCAGGCACCCACCAGAAGCTAGAAAGAGACAAGGAAGGATCCTCCCCTAGAGTCTTCAGAGAGAGCACACACTGCTGACATTTTGAATTTAAGCTTCTAGTCTCCAGAACATGGCTCTGTTGCTTGAAGCCATGCTGTTTGTGATCATTTGTCATAGCAGCCCTGGGAAATGAATACATTTGGTCACCTTCCTTAAGGCTATATCCAGTGCAAGAGTGGTACATTTCTCCAGGATGGTCTGGCCACTTTCCTGTTCCCACACTTGCCAAATCTATTAAATCTGAATCTTTGGGCGGGGGGGGGGGTAGAGCCTAGGAATCTTCATCATAACACAGAGTTCCCATGAAATGTTTACAAGCACTGCGGTTTTTGGAACTTTTTTTTAAATTTTTTTTTTATTTATTGACTTGAGAGAGAGGGAGAGATTTGTTGTTCTCCTTACCTATGCATCCATTGTTTGATTCCTGTATAAGCTCTGGCCAAGGATGGAACACCCAACCTTGGAGTATCAGGATGCAATCTAACCAACTGAGCTACCCAGCAGTTTAAGAAGCACTAAGCATTTGCATGATCTAAGGTCCCACCCCTAGCCAGTGTCTTCAAATTTGTCCCTATGCACCTGTTGTGACTGTAATTTAACACACTCTTAGGGCTCTACAACCAGATGATCCTGGGCCAGCCAGCTTCTGAATAAGTCCCTTCACGTGTTTGAAATGAGTCCCCTCACCTATGCAAAACACATGGAATAGGTCCTGTTTGGAGGCACCATGAGAAAATACTGGATTGTTGGTAAGAGCTATAAGACATTCCAATAAGTGCCCTGCACACATTAAGCTCTTACCAAAGCTGAATTTGTATTTCTTACTTTCCCATTGTAGCTGGACTAAAGTTCTTTCTGGATCACATTTGTCATTTGAGGACACATTTGACTTTTTCTCCAGAATACTAGGATGAAAACTACAAAAGCAATGCCTGTCATTTACTTTATGCTTATGATAGATCTTTTGCATAACAGCCGTTAATTTTAGGTAGGCCTTTTTATTCCTGTTTTACCGGCAGGAAACTGAGGTTCAAAGAGGTTAAGCAACATGACTAAAATATGAGACATTAAACCCAAGCACAGCCTCTGCTATTAGCATTTTCAATATACAGCTGTGAGCACCTGTTGTCTAGAAGGGGGGGAAAATACCAGAATGTTTCCTCTAGGCTTTCCTAGATAATAAGTTTATCTTATAACGTAACCCATGCTACTATGTCAATAACACACTAGCTTGCATTGTTGTGTCGGACTGTACTTTATATGCATAGAAAACTTATCCTGAGTGGGGGTGGGGGGTGGAAAAGGAAGGAGGAAGGAGGCAGAGAAAATCACTGGGTAAGCCCTGGCTATTTAAGGTTCTGAAGACCAGCAACATCAGCATCACGTGAGAGCTCGTTACAAATACAGAATCTCAGGCCTCTCTCTGGACCTGTTGCTTCAGAATCTGCAATTAATAAGATTCCCTAGGTCAGTGGTCGGCAAACTCATTAGTCAACAGAGACAAATATCAACAGTACAATGATTGAAATTTCTTTTGAGAGCCAAATTTTTTAAACTTAGGCTTCTTCTAACACCACTTCTTCAAAATAGACTCACCCAGGCCATGGAATTTTGTGGAAGAGCCACACTCAAGAGGCCTCGTGAGTCACAGTTTGCCAACCACTGGCCTTGGTGATCCATATACAACCTAGTATGGGGAGCCCTGGGTTTATTCTGCCCAGAGAGGAGGTCTTAATAAATCTAGTACAAGAATGGTGTCTAATATGAAAAGGAAGGGAGGGAGGAGTGAAATTTGTAGAAAGAAAGCCACGACTATACCATGGATAAAAAATAAAGACAGGAGCCCTAACTGGTTTGGCTCGGTGGATGGACCATTGGCCTGCAGACTGAAGGGTCCGATGTTCGATTCCAGTCAGGGGCATGTACCTTGGTTGCGGGCATATCTCCAGTGAGGGGTGCACAGGAGGCAACTGATTGATGTTTATCTCTCATCAATGCTTCTGGCTTTCTATCCTTCTTTTTTCCTCTCTATGAAAAATGAAAATATATTAAAAAAAAAATAAAGACAGGAAAAGTAAGCCCTAAAATATGGCCAATATCAGAGTGTCATCTGTGATTCACAAAATAACTCTGAAAATAAAGTCAGGCCACTTCAATGAACAGAATTAGAATCAGATATGGAGTTAGAAATATGAGAAAAATATGTATTATGTAAATGTTACATTTGTGAGCTCATTTAACCTCAACAACTTCGTGAGGTTTTTAACAATTGAAGAGACGGATGCTTTGATGTATATTTACATAATAGTGGGAGGCTAGTAAGAACAGACACTTGCTATGAGTTGCCCAAATACTTCCTATGTCTTCTCACATCTTTGATTGACTAACAGACCAAACTGCCTTGGGAGAAATAAATTCTGTAATAACATTTGTCCAATGGAAAAGCTCACATACAATAAAACCAGTCTCTAAATGGCAAATGGGCACTGAGAATACATAAATGTATAAACTTGATGTCAACTTGGGGAGACAGACACTGAAGGGGAAAGTCCAGTGAAGCACTTCCCCCTCCACCTTTCAGGCTTGTAAGTTGTCTATTGTGCCATTAAACATATACAAAAAGCCTCCACCCAAATCACTAGGCCCACAACTCCACCAAGGCCTCAAAAGGCATGGCCTCATCATTTCAGAGGACTGAACACTAAATAGACAATGAGAAGAGGAACAGAAAAGCTTTGGGAAAACAAGGCTTCCAGCTTAAAGGAATATGACAACTGTAACCCTGACCATGGAGATGTTCCAGCTTGCAAAGTCTCCATTCTGAGCAGCTCTGCCTGGGTCTCTAGTGTCTCTCCCTGAGCTTGGCATAGCCAATCTACAAATGCTTCTGCCTTACCATTGCCCACTATGGGCAAGTCATGGCAGGGTTTCATAAACCCAGAGCCTTTTTAGAAAACAGCTCTTTTAAGCAACTTATACAAATAGTCTTCTAGAGTTGGTTAGGATGCTAATGTGGGTAAGAGTACATTTTGTGTCTTTTGCTCTGCACAATCATAGTGTACATTTTATGTATGTTTAAAAACATGGAAACTGCACCTATCCATCTCATTTGTATCTGTCCCATTGTTCCAAGTTACAAATGTCTGGTTTCCTTTATTTCAGAAATCAGTGTAGATGTTCAGAATAGACTTACAATGGACTAGAATGGCAAACCAGAGACACAGGATTGTCACTAAAAATCTTCCTGACATTAGCAAATGACAATCACTCTGAACCTCAAGATTTTTGTTTGATTCTTTGTCATTAGTGTTTTTGTTACTCAAAGAAGATGAACAAAGATATCACCTAAATCCTTTCTAGGTATAAGGCTTTATGATTTGCTTATACCAGAACTAAAGTTTTTAAAAACACTTTTAAATCTCCATTGTTATACACTTGCTAGCACTTTTATTGATTGTTTTTATTTTATCTTTACAGGTATGTTGATCAGTCACCCTTTATTTATTTATTGAATTTATTGGGGTGATATCTATCTATACATATAAAGAGGTAATATGCTAATTGTCCATTATAGTGTCCCAGTAATGACCAATTTGCATATTGACAGACCAGCAGGAGGCTGTACGCACAGCAAGGAGCAGGCAGGTGGCTAGAGCCAAGTTCCCAGGGGTCTGAGTAGAGTGCCTGACAGGAGCCCAGACTGCAAAAGAAGAGGAAGCAGCCATGGGGAGCTCTTCCAATCCCCCCTGCACAGACACCCTACCCCAGCCCTCACACCCCCGGGTAGACAGACAGACACCCTACCCCATCTCCCTATACACCCAGGGGGTCAGATGGACACCCTACCCCAGCCCCCACACCCCTAGGGGGACAGGGAGGCTGACCAGATGGGGAGAAGACCCAGCCTCAGCGGTAGCTGCAGTCTGCACCTCTGACTTCTGATCTTTTCCTCCACCACCCCCACCAGGGGCACACACAACAATAGCACACCGGTGACCACTCATCAGTGCCCCCAAGGCACCTGGGCCCAAGGCCCACCACTGCTAGGCCCCCTCCACTGGGGCCAGGCATGCCTCTCCTCCCTACAACTCCAGACCCTGGTGGAGGCAGGCCTGAGTGGCCCCCCAGGGTAAGACCTACACCCCTCCCCCCGACAGCAGCAGCACCATCTCCACAGAGGAAGCACTCTGAACCTCACTAGGAGCAGGGCTAAACCCATCCTCCTAGCTTGCCTGGCTCTACCCTGGCCCGGCCCCCACCCCACTCCAGAAGACTGGAGCCCTGCCCTGAGCAGGTACAGCTGCAAAACAGCCACATACAAATTAAAGAATGACACCAAGCAGGAAGGTTTGACTGCCCCCCCCCAACTCCCTTCCCTTCCTCCCCGCCAAAGCCTCCAGGGACGACCACCACTACAGGGCTGCTGGTCAGAGCCCACCCCTCTGAGGACTGCAGAACTCTCTGCAAAGCTTCCATAGCTACAGTCCCTTCTCCCCTCATCAGCACCTGCTACCTCCAAGGGTACCCGTGAGCTTAAAAATGACAATCTCTTCCCGTTTAGACATTACTTACTTGATGAAACATTTCTAGGTTTATCAGCTCAGAACCTCCTCATGACAACCCAGTGAGGTAAGCGAAGAGATTACAATTCCGATGGTATATGTGTATGTATTCAGAAATGAAGCTCAGAGAGGAAAAGTGTCAAGCCCAATGGTTCCCAAGGTGTAGCATATGCCCTACAGGGGGGAAATTTGATTTTAAGTGGGGTAATTCTAGAATTAGTTAACAGTGAATTTTTTGCATTTCTTATGGTTCTAGGGGGCCTCATCTACAGCATTTCCTACATAATAAAAGGCTAATATGCAAATGAACAAATGGTGAAATGACTGGTCACTATGCTGCACACTAACCACCAGGGGACAGATACTCAAAGCAGGAGCTGTCCACTGGTGGTCTCTGTGCTCCCACAGGGGGAGCACCGCACAGCCAGAAGCTGGGCTTATGGCTGGTGAGCACAATGGCAGTGGTGGGAACCTCTCTCACCTCCGTTGCAATGCTAAGGACATCCCCCCAGGGCCCCTGGACTGCAAGAGGGCACAGGCCAGCCTGAGGGACCCTCCCCCAAGTGCATGAATTTTATGCACTGGGCCTCTAGTACTATCTAATAAAAGAGTAATATGCAAATTGACCATCACTCCAACACACATGATGGCTGCCCCCATGTGGATACAAGATGGCCCCCACAAGATGGCCAGCAGGAGAGGGCAGTTAGGAGGGACCAGGTCTGTAAGAAAGGGCAGTTGTGGGTGATCAGGCCTTCAAGGGAGGGCAGTTAGGGGCAATCAAGCCTGCAAGGAAGGCAGTTAGGGGTGACCAGACCAGCAGAGGAGGGAAATTGGGGGTGACCAGGACTGCAGGAAAGAGAAGTTGAGGGGAACTAGGTCTGCAGGGGAGGACAGTTGGGGGAGATCAGTCCTGCAAGGGAGGGCAGTTAGGGGCAATCAGGTTGGCAGGGAGCAGTTAGGCATCAATCAGGCTGTCAGGGGAGTGGTTAGGGGGTGATCAGGCTGGCAGGCAGAAGCAGTTAGGAGCAATTAGAAGGCAGGCAGGTGAGCAGTTGAGAGCCAGCAGTCCTGGATTGTGAGAGGGATGTCCGACTGCCCGTTTAGGCCTGGTCCCTCGAGGGATGTCCCACTTCCTGGTAGGATCAGGCCTAAATGGGCAGTAGGACATCCCTCAAGGGGTCCCAGATTAGAGAGGGTGCAGGCCAGACTGAATTTCGTGCACTGTGCCTCTACTATACAGTGGTACCTCAAGATACGAGTTTAATTCGTTACGTAACCTTGAGGCGTGGGAAACTATGAGACGCTCGAGTCGCGGTAAACTGGTGGGTCGTGTGCAGCCGGCCAATCCACGCGATTATTCATATCTTAACTGTTGCTCGTATTTCAAAGCAAAAATCGCTCGCTCCACAGCTCATATCTCAAAAATCTCATATGTTAGGGCACTTGTATCTCGAGGTACTACTGTATATATAAAAGCCTAAGCAACTGTTAAGACCGAACAACCAGAACAACCAGAATGATCAGTTGACCAGTCCCTGTGACGACTAGGGGGCAGAGGCTCAACACAGAAGCTGCCTCCTGGTGGTCAGTGTACTACCAAAGCCAACCTCCTGTGGACAGCCAACCTCTTGTGGTCCCCTGGCCAGCCAACCTCCCACAGTCCCTTCCCCTGGCCGGTCCCTCCCCGGAGCCAGCTGGCCAACCTTTTGCAGTGCCTTCCTCTGTCCCTCCCTCTGGATTAGCAGGCCCAGATCGGCCTAGCCCCAATTGGGACTGGGAGAGATGGCCCCTATTGGCCATGATCACTAGCCAGGCATAGGGACCCTACTTGTGCACAAATTCATGGACCGGGCCTTTAGTTGGTTAATAAAACCATACAGGTTTCAAGTGTACAATTCAAAAACACATCATCTGCATACTGCATCTTCTGCTCACCACCTAAAGTCAAGTCTCTTTCTACCACCATTTATTCCCTCTTAGGCCTCTTTCCCTCTCCTTAATCCCCACAATATTGTTGTCTGTGTCTGTTTGTTGTTGTTATTGTTGTTGTTTGTGGGGTTTTGTTTTGTTTTTTTACTTAATCAATTCACCTTTGTCACCCAGCCAACCTCGTCCTCTCTATCAATCTATTCTCTGTCTCTATGAGTCCATTTTGTTCGTCAGTTTATTTTGTTCATTAGATTCAACATATACATGAAATTATATGGTATTTGTATTTCTCTAACTGGCTTATTTTACTTAGCTTATTTTAATTCCCAGGTCAATCCATGCTGTCTCAAATGTAAGATTTCCTTCATTTTTATGGCCGTGTAATATTCCATTGTGTAAATATATCCCAGCTTTTTTATTTACTCATCTACTGATGGACATTTGGGCTGCTTCCAAATCTTGGCTATTGTAAATAATGCTGCAATGAACAAAAGGGTGCATGTATTCTTTCAAATCAGTGTTTCTGGTTTCTTCAGGTATATTCCCAGAAGTCAAACTGCTGAGTCATAAGACACTTCCATTTTTTATTATTTGAAGAAACTCCATAGTGTTTTCCACAGTGGCTGCACCAATCCATGTTCCCTTTTCTCCATATTCTTGCCAATACTTGTTTATTGATTTATTGCTGATAGCCCTTCTGACAAATGTGAGGTAATAGGTCATTATGGTTTTAAATTTACATTTCTCTAATGATTAGTAACATTGAGTAGCTTGTCTATTGGCCATCTATATGCCCTCTTTGAAGAATTGTCTATTTAGGTCCTTTGCCCATTTTTAATTGGATTTTTTGAGGGGAGTTGTTTAGTTGTACAAGTTCTTCCTCTTATTCCACAAACATGTATGGAGTATGCCATGTATGCAAAATCTTTTGGGAAGGAATTATCATTATTCCTATTTTATAGATATGCAAACTAAAGCTCAGAGAGATGAAGCAATTCATCTAAAATCACACACCCAATATATGCAGAAGCCAGAGTTCAACTCCAGGTTTGTGACTCTAAAGACTATTATTTTAATCATCATGACATATTCTCTATAAAATTAGGCTAAAATTTCTGAGATTATTCTTTCTAATCTCCCAAAACCATCTTTTTTTTTTCTTGGCTTCGTGATTGATTACTTTTAATGACTGAATTCTGGTCCCAGTAAATGTTTGCAAATATATTTTTCAGTAAATCTAGTCTAATACCAATGATTTATATTTTAAAAAAAGGAAAGAAAAGTCTACTAGAGGTTACCATCCTATAAAAAGAAAGCTCCACTGAGTAGTTCCAATACCATATATGTCCAAATCTTCCCACTAGTCTTTTTTTAAAAAAATGTAGCTGAGAGACTTGGAATTTGGTATTTTCCCAAGTGGGGGAGCAAGTTCTTCAGAATACTTAAAGTATCAAAAATGTATTTTGATGAAAGAAAAACAAATCAATGTGATTCTTAAAGAAAAACTTCAATTACTTGAGAGCAATATATATATTTTTTCAAGCCAAAAGCATAATATGTACTTTCTAAATATGAAAAACAAAGTGCCTGTAAACATTGCTTCAAAAAGTGTTCTCATGAGCCCTAGCCAGATTGGGTCAGTGGATAGAGTGTTAGCCTGTGGACAGAAAAGTTTGATTCCAGTCAAGGGCACATGCCCAGGGTTATGGGCTCAATCACCAGTTGGGGGTGTGAAGGAGGCAGCCAAGCAATGATTCTCTCTCATCATAGATGTTTCTATCTCTCTCCCTCTCCCTTTCTTTCAATTAAAAAAAAAAACTGTTCTCATGAAAGTAACTCAAGTATAAAAAAGAAAGAACCTTTCACATGTTACTACTATGATTACATGTTTGATTTTTTTAAGTTCTGTCTTTAATATAGAAAATTAACTTTGTCAATCCCACAAGCATACTTTTATTTTTAATTGAAAGGACTAGAGATTATTGCTCTCATAGAATGTTTGCATATTCACATAAACCAAAAAGGTCATATAGTAAATGAGTAACTCAATTTTGGGAATTTATCTTATACATAAATAAAAACCATGAGAAAATGTGTACAAGGATATTAGTTGCAGTGCTGTTTATGCTTACAAAAAAAACAAATAATATCTATATTAATAAGCTGAAGTACATAAATATTATGGGATAGTACGTGGCTATTAGAAAGATCAATATGGAGTGGTCTGGAAAGAATCCTGGGAGCTATTATTAACCACAGACACACACAAAAAAACAAAAACAGCAGAATGCTAAACAATGTTATGGAATGATTCCTTTTCAATTTAAAAAAACAACAATATGAAAACTCCAAATGGGCAGGGAAGTTCTTTCTATAAGAAGGTTTGCATAAATATACAGAAAGTTCAACATTAGCTGGAGGACAAGTAAGAGAAGACTGGGAGGAAAAGATGCTATAATGGTGCATGTCTTTTCATTGTCTGGCAACCAGCAGGCATCACTTTGGCCATTAAAACAATCAATGAAGTAGCCATAGCCCAAGGAAAGATTGAAGTCAGCAAATTTGAGATGCAGTACCTGCTCTTATCAAGAAGTATGTCCAGATTTCAACATGATGAGTAGAGATGGCAAAACCACACAAAAGAAAACTTTCCCCCTGATTTCTTTACTATCAAGAAACCCAGAGAGTCCACAGTCTGCCTGACTTTGTGTGGACATCCCAATCACAATACCTGGAGCCCAAGAATAAGGCTATATACCCAGAAGATTTAAAGACAGGATACCTCAAAGCCCTGCCTTCAGACTTCAGGGATTTATCTGGATAACCAGAAAGATCAGAGAAAAGATAATTCTACTTATCTCCTACTTCACCATGTCTAATAGAAACTAGATTTTTTATTTTTTTGGCCCTGCAAACAACAGAAAGCACAGCCTACATTCGATTTACATATTGTCAGCTTCAAATGAATATATCAGTGTTCCAAAACACTTGTTACAAAGGCAATGTCATTCTCATATATAGTGTCCAAAAGTGCTTGCTCTGTGTTTACTTTTCTCCATGTCCAGTGGTGATTGTTTATCTAGGCACCATCTAACAATATCTGAGCAAAGAGACCAATTAAAGAGGCCAAGTAATCGCCTTAATTAGAACGGACTTCTTTTAACCCACAGTACAACTTCGTTCTTGGCACTGACCCTTGGTTACTGAGACAGACCAAAATAAGAACATTTCTCCTCAGTGTTAAACACAAATGATGCCATCTGCAAGACTCTGTCACTTCTGGTCTCCTGGGATTTGACATGAGAGCGGTCACAGACTGAATGAAATAGCCTTTCCAAGAAGACTGAATGGCACTTTCCAAGGGAATATTAATTCAAAACATAAGGTCCATGAGATCTGACCCACAATTTATACCCTACAATTATTAAAAGACAGTTGATAGGTACAGCATCCCATTAAACACTTTGTTTTGCTTTCAAAACTATTTAGATGTAAATAATATTAACTACATTATTTTTTTTAAATTTCTAAGAAAAATCTCAGACTAACTGTAACTGGCCATGTTAAACTTCACTCACTTATATTCTAGAATCACAGGACTACCAACAAGATCAAACAACCTATTAGAAGTTCTCAGAAGTTTCTTCTAATAACTGATCTAATTTTTTCCTGTAACAATTGACTTTTCATTTTCATGTGGAGCGGGGGGCGTGAGTAGGAAACTATTTCCATTATTCTTCTCTGAACTCACACACATATTTCTTACTACTATTAATTTTCCACTATTTCTCTCAGCCAAGTATGAGTCCAGAGGCTTCCTCAAAGGGATTTTAGGAATTTCCCTCAGACTGAGATCCATGTTCAAAGACTCCGCCATGCAAAGTGCACTATTCATTTCTCTCTTCTGTAAGAATACTTCACTTTGGCTTTTTAAACACATTCCCCCAGATTACTACTAATTGGAAAAATAAAATGCCATACATAATGGATGATTCACTTTCCAAACGCTTGAAATCCTAACATTAAGAAAGATATGTTTGAGAATAGATTTTAAAATTCAACTACAGGCCATTTCAAACTACTAGATGCACAATTGTTTAAATATTATTCTCCTGCTGCCATCTTGTGGTAATTGTTGACATTTCCATCTCTCTCCCTCTCCTTTTCTGTCTCACTCTCCCTTTCTCCCATACTCTGCCTTCAACTCCCCCTAACCCCAACCTTTTGACGGTACCAAAATATATTCAAAACTTAACAACTTCCTTTTTTAAGTAGATAGAAAGACATCTTTCATTAAGCCCTAAAAAAGGGGGATGGTTGCAAATTCCTCCTACTGCCTATAAAATATTTCCTTTTCCCTTGCATTTTTCTCATTTATATACACCATTCTTTTAATATTTAAAAAGTCATTATTTTTATTAATCTAGAAGATCTCTTCAAGCAAAGGGAATGCAAATTACAGGAAAATATATTTGTATTTCATGAAAATTTTCACTTTTCAACTTTTCCCAAATTGTATTTTTACAAATAAAGCAAGAATACAAAAAGCATCATATATTTCTGGCTATGAAGTGCCGCATTATCACCCTTCAGATATGGGCACAGACTGTTTGGATCTGAGGAAGAACCTGGGGAAGGGAGGAGACTCACTCTGGGAAAAGAGAGCTCCCAGCAGCCCCCAGCTGGACGGAGACCAGCAGCCCAGCAGCCCTTTATTACATCTTGGCTGCCCTGTTCACCTCTGAGCCCTGCTGTGGCATGGCAAAGAAATTCATCAATCTGGGAGGAAATCACATTTCTCTGATGACATATTAAAATGATGAACTCTTAGCCAGACTGATTTATCACCAGAGGAAGAGTATATTTTATAAAAGCCACCATTTCCGTCTAACTCTATGTCCCCACTCCACTCATGGGCAGAAGTTGACAACCTTCCAAGGAGTCACTAGAAAATAGATAGGGAGAATTAAAATTCGCCATAATCTTCCAAAACAGAGTGGAGGTGAGCAGAGAAACAATTCATCTCACTCCTTGTTGAAAATAGTTTTTCCCATCCTTATCTGTGTACTTATACCTATGTTACATGCATCTGTACTTAGCGTTAGTCTAATCGCCACACCGCATGAACTTGATGTGATTGTAACATATTTTCCTCCAGCACCATTAAAATCCCTAACTGTTACTATAAATAAATTTACTTGTGTAGCATCTAGTAGCCCTGCAATGCCACTAGTAATATGAACATCACACTTTGGGAAATGCTGCTCAGTGGTGTATCTAACAACCATTATTTATAAATATGTAGCTTTAAGGGACATGGGGTCAAGATTTTGACTTTTTTAGAACCACAGTTCAGAGCAGAGGTTCTCAGGCATTCTTTCTGCAGTGACTCACAAGATGGATGATGTTCCCATGTGCAACACACTCTTGTGAAAAGACAAGACCGCCTGTGGATTGTGTACAATTTCCTGCCATGCATCTGTAATCCTACCAGGCCAGAAAGCCATTGAGAATCCAAGTGAAAAGTTCTCCCTGGGGAGATGCCTGGGAATGCCCTCAATCTTATTTTCTAAGAAACAGATAATTCACAATTTTTGATTTTTAAACTACCATTTGAACCTCACAAGGAATCAAATATACACACTACATGTCATCACAGCTAAAATCTTCCAGGTAGGATATTGGATTGACTATTTTAGAGTGACCTTATTCTCTGAGGGGCAATTAAATAGAATATGAACTGGTTTTACTCTCTAAAAGGTTCATTTTTAAAATTTTTGTTTGTTTTTAATTCATTCTAACTATGCACTGCTCTTACCCTTTCTCTGAAATTAGCATGTGCAAAGAGAAGAGTATGGAAAGCTCAGGCTTTTATTTGGTTGGAATTTCTACTGTAAATAGACCTGGTTTCTACTCAGGAGTTTACAACCTAAGACCTACAAAAAATTTCTATTTTGAGAAATTTCAGTGTAAGTAGCTAAAGTTTCATGCAATGCATGAAATGAATATTATCCACACCACAGGGGCAATGAGCAGCATCCAGAAAAATATTAACATTTACCCAAAGGCTTTAGATTTGCTCATTAGATAATCACTGTGTCATGTAGCTGAGCAACAATATTTGTAAAAAGCAAATATACAAGTATTCTTAGGATCCCTATAAAGTTTATCAGCAGCATTTTGGCAGCATTAGGGGTCAGAATGCTCAAATAAAGGCACATCGGAGGATTTGAAACACATTCTGAAGCACTCTCTAAATTGCACTAGAAAAAAAAGGACCATTTGAATTAGCAACAAGTCTAACAGAGAGAATAATTTAAGAATGCAGTAGTATAATATCGCAAGTGAAAACTTAATTATAGAAGACCTCTTATTGGATTTGCCTTAATAAACACTTATTATATCAGCACATTGATGTTACCACCTTGCACGCCAAAGTGCTATCAATGTGTTCATACACATAACAAATTCAATCTAAGTCAGCTCCCCATATCAATATATTAACAACTTGGAACTAATTTCCAAGAATATGTCAAACCAATAAGCACTTAAAAAAACATTAAGTACACAACTAGCACTGTGGACAAGACAAATTACAGAAAGTATTTTTAAACCTTCTAGTCAATCAAAACTTTATACTGATTGCATTTAAAACTACACTATTTTCCAAGGTAGCATGAGTTTTTATTATGTCATATTGCCAGGTAAGAAATAATATGTAAATGTTTAAAAGAAGAGCAGAATGGTGAATACTGGTCTGAGACCCACCAATACTGTTTATTGAATAGTGTAGAGTAAGGATAAAAGAAAAAGAAGCTATTGTTTAAGAATAACAATAAGTAAGGTAGGAAGATTCGCTCTACTATCAGTCTTTATATATTAAAATAAATCTATTTCAAGATAGACTTCTGGAAATATCAATTTTTCATTGAATAAATGTTTTAAACTATTGTATATTTTCAATATGGACAATTAAACAATTATTTTTCAAACTTTAGGAAATTTAAATTGTATAACATCTGAAACATCTAAGGACATGAAAGACTTTAAAAGGTTAGAGTAAGATCTTGAGCAGGAACTGTGTTCTATGTTTGCACATGATGTTTGCAAGTGAAAATGAAGAACACAGGGACTCAAACGAGAGACACACAACAAAGCACATCCAAGAACAAATAAAAGGAGGTGAAATTTATCACTGGGTAAAAATAGAAGATAGTATTTCAACCAGGAGCAACAAAGATTGGTTCTAGTGGCAGCACGCTGCTCTGAGAAGCATTATTGGATCGTGTGTTCCCATCCAAGCATAAACACTTGACAAACTTCAAGATGCCAGATCTATTTTACAGTAATAACCCAAGAAGTAAACCCTCCTTTCTCCAAGACAGTGATTTAGACCAACCTGGAAGATTTCAGAATACTAACTACTCTAAGGATAAAACATAAAAATGAATAATGTGGCAATGTGTGTGTGTGTGTATTTGTACATAGAGACACATACATACACATAAACATTGCTCACACAGAATAGCATATACATATAGGTAAAGCCTCTTTTCCCTTCAGGAACTCCACAGCACAGAAGCCAACAATCCTAGATTCAAGGTCAGTATTTTTTTTTTTTACAATTCCCAAACTTCTGAGCTTTCACTTTTGTGAAACAGGATATGCTAACCCTGGTTTATCTCAGAGCTCACAGCAATTTCCAAGAGCTACAAGAATCCTAGATAATGTGGGGTCTTGAACTCTGATAAGCAAATTCTCAATGGCAAATGAAAATAATTATTCATACTCAGTGTAATGATGAAATCACCTGAAAATCTTATCAACAGAAAGGGTTTTAATGCACTCTCAGCATCTCCTACACAGCATGGTGAGAGGCGTTTAGCTAGGAAAGAGAGAAAATATATGGCATCTTTTTTTTTTCAGGTCTGTTAGAAATAGTTTCATGAGGGTCAGTCAAATTTCCAATGAGAACATGAGTAAATATAAATGATCAATCTAAACTTTCAATCAATGATTCCAACAGAAACAGAACTTCTGGTGTACTACGAATACATTTTTATAAAATGCACATAATTCCAGAACCTAAACAAACGCCACAGCAAAGTCTCTATGTCTTAAATAAGCAGGATAAACAGATGATAAATTGAGGACATCGATTCACCAACTCTGGAACTGATGCAAAATTAGGAAACCTTAGTCATCTTCCTATTTCCGAGATTCTTTAAAAGGCATGTCAGTAATTACTTGTTCAGTTTTGTCATCACTAAAAGCAGGGTACTACCCTCCTCTTGTACAGCTTTCACTGAAAGTAGTTGTGACATGCTTATGCTCAGAACCTATTATCTTCAAATTTCTTGAGGCAAGACACAAGGCTTTCAACAAGCCCTCCTACCTAAAAATCCTCCCCTTCCTCAGCCTGCCTCCTCTGAAACTCTTTTCATTCATATTATCTATCTAAGTATACTACAGGAATGTCCTCCGCCGGAAGCTCCTGTTGAACATCACTATGTTAACTGAGAAATGATTACTTGCCTCACATGTTCATATATTGTCAGTTAGTAATAAATTCTTTTTGATGGTAGGATTGGTAGGCATGAAGGGATTAGCATCAGGGACCTGCAAAGGAACAGGCAAAGGGTAGAGTGAATGGTACCCAAAAGAGACAGCCAAGATCATTTTTACAACTGCACTCGTTATCAGCTTTGCCTATGACCTGTCACTGAGCTGGAGAGGCTAGGTTAGGAGGGAAGAAGATGGAAAGAGGTAAATGACAATCCCAAAAGCAAAACAGCCTGAGGAAATTCCAACCTGGCACAGCACACCCAAGGAATATATGATGGAAACATTGGTCACTTGTTCACAGTTTAGTGCTGGCTCTAAGACTTTTTTTTTTTAATTCCAGTTTTACTTGGGACAGGTTCATGTCTTCCTACAGAAAGGATTCACTTACTACTGAGACTGAACTGTCCCAATTCCAAGGCTATGTAGTGTAGCAGTTTGGAACTTGGCCTCTAAAAAACTGCAAGATTAGGTTTGAAATGTACAGCACTTTCTAACTGTAAGATCTTAGGCAAGTGACAACTTCTTCAAGTCTCAGACTCCTCTTGTGAAAAGCATACGTCATTCAGAATCGTTGGGAGAAAATGAGAAAAAGATTAAGGTAGGTAAAGAGCGTAGCCGAGATTAGCTCTCTTTATTATTGTTGTCATTGCTATTTTAAAGCATTGTGTATTTTCTATATGAACAATGAATGAGCTGGGCCCAGAATTCAGCTGGTATCCACTTGTTTTATTGAAGTTACTTATCAAAATTAGGCCAAATCCTCTGATTTAGTCTGAGGGATAACCAGACCTGAATCAAATCAGAAATGCAAAAGGCAATGAGTTTTCTGGGGCATCCATCCCAAAGCATCCATATCCCATTGGAAGGCAGTTCAAGTCCAAAGTAATGAATTTACATCATCAAGAATCAAGGGATTTGTTACAAGAATAGCTCAAATAGCTTTGGAATACATTATTCCTGTAACAGATTAATAATGATTCCAGCCTTTGCCTAAGGCAATATAAAAACAACAACCATGTGCTAAGGGGACAACCAAAATAAGGAATTTAAGTGTGTATAAAAACTAAGGTAAAGAGTTAGGATATTAGGTAATTCTTAATGAGAAGTATATGCATGCAGGGCATCAAGAGTTCACAGAAAACCATGTAAAACACTGGGATTTTTTTTTTTTTGCCAAAAAGTGACATATAAAATTTTCAATATCATCATCCTCCAAAGCAGCCTACAGTTTTCCATGACAATCAATTGATCCCTATTGGACATTTCCAAAGGTACTGAAAATGAGCTCTGCAATAAGTCGGATGTTTTCTTTTTAAACATGATCATCATACTGTACACTTGATACTTATGCTGAAAGCCCAGATCTTCCCTTTCCTGGTATAATTTTCATCTAAGCATTTCTTAGATGCTTAGATCATTCTTAATGAAAATTGTGCCTTTACCCTCTGTGGACACATGGAAACTTGGTTAATTGCACTGACTTGATTACAACAGTCGGTAAATTTTCCCATTTCTTTCTATATCAATAAATGCATAAGATATTTTTGTCACCTAGTAGGTAATTGTTTTAGACTGCAATCATTTTCTAAAAGAGGGATTGCAGGCAAAAATTACTTTTTGATTCTGCCCATCAAATTCAAATTCAAATTCAACCCCTATACTCCCAAAAGATGTTTCTTTTCTTATACGTATATAAACTGGACGTTCTAGTAAAGTTTGAAACAAACCTGTAGTATAGATAGCTATCACTCAAATCCTAGAGCAATTGTAATTGAACATTAGCTTTGCAAGAAAGCCATCTCTTTCAGCCTGGGTAAGCTCATCAGAATGGCATATCTTTTAACCAATGGTGCATGAGCTGAGGGGATATTCACTCCCCAAATCTAAATATCTAAAAATTAAAAAAAACACTTTATTTTAAAAGTGTCTTGCTTTACTGTTGTACCCTAAAACCCTTTTTAATTTTTTTTTCTTGGCTGAAAATAAGGGGTCTTGCCAATGATAATTGTTAGTACTGTCTCTTTAAGTGTTAGGACGAGTACCTAGATCCAATGGCTCCTATTCCCATATATTATAGCTGTCAAAATTAGTTACACTTTACTGAGTCAGCTTGCGGAAAATACAGTCCATGCTTCCATCTGAAAGCATAAAACTAAGTTTTGAGTTAGAAAAAGTTTACCCTCTGTCCCAGGGTACATCAGTGAGGAGAGGAAGCAAGGGACGAATTCAGGCTCCTTGCTTCCAACACTGCGTATGATCCATTCCTAGGATGTTCTTAACCCTAACACAAAAAGGATGGGGAGTGGGAGAAAGGAGTGGAAACGAGGGACTGGACAATGTGCACACAGGAAAGATCAGCCATTTCCTCCCAGTACACACAAAATCTCTCATTCCTAGAGAGATGTCTGGTCAAGGACAATTAAAGTGCCTCTTGGAGAACGAGCTCCTGAATGACAGTGGACTCTGGGAGGGTTTCCTCCTGTCCTCTCCAGACCTTGGTGAAATCTCTGTGCTGGGCAGGGGTGCTGGTTACTCTTTGAGGGGCACGGCCCAGACAGCGATCTGCAATTTCAAAAATGCGATAAAGCCCCAGCCCGGCAGCCCTGGGAGGCCAGCAGCTGCCGGGTGACCGCTGATGAAGTGGCTTCTTAAGGAGGTGGGCAGATTGATTCCAGCTGCTGCGGGGCAGGGCAGCGGACGAGGAATGCACAGCCCGGCTGAGGGCTGAGGCAAGTCGCTGCTGCAGCTTCCCATCCAAGGGCAAGGACAAACAGCTCCGTTTGCAGTCTGGGCTTCAGGAAGGAAGAGATCCGTTGTTCCATCTGATAGGGAATTTCAAGGCGGTGCCATGTGGACGATGTCATCTTAGAAGTGGAGTGTCACTCAGGAAATCCGAAAGCTGCCCCCAAAGACGTCTGTTCCGAAGGGACCCACAGTTCCTAAGAGTTCCCAAGGCAAAGTCTTTTTTTTTTTAAATTTACTTTATTGGTATTTTACAGAGAGGAAGGGAGAGAGATAGAGAGTTAGAAACATCGATGAAAGAGAAACAGAGAGTTAGAAACATCCATCAGCTGCCTCCTGCACACTCCTCACTGGAGATGTGCCTGCAACCAAGGTACATGCATGCCCTTGACCGGAATCGAACCCGGGACCCTTCAGTCCTCAGGCCAGCGCTCTATCCACCGAGCCAAACCAACTAGATCCCAAGGCAAATTCTTTCTGTTTTCCTCCCGCACCCAGTCCTAGCTCCAGGCCCTCTCTTAATAGCTCTTCAAGGCTGCCCAACTTCCTCTCCACCCCCACACAAACACTGTAATCAATACGCAAGGGAAACAGACCAGGAAGGGGTGCATGGCAAGAGTGGGGGACACTGACGGTGCTGGATTGGATGGAAAGCCGACCACAGGACATGCTCTTCAGAAGTGCTGCCTCAAAGTCGGAGAGTTAAGGGGAGGGGACTAATTTAGGGGTCCCTTGAGCCCCAAACCCAGACACCAAGTGAGCTCAGAAGAGGGAAGGGGTAGGAGGTAGGCGGGCATGAAGGCACGCCTAATGGAATATTCAATATCCTGCAAAATGCACTTTGGGCCATGCACTTCCAGAGACTAAAAGCCAGTAATGGGCTTTGGAGTCTGCACTTCCTCTCCCTAATGTCCAGAGGCGCTTTAATGCTGCAGCCAATCGATCAGCCTTCTCCGGTGAAGGCGGCGGCTGGAGTGCAAAAGCTTCCTACTTGTGGCCAGAATCAGCCGGCCTGGTCTGCACACCGCGAACAAGCGACACAGAACTTTGCACCAGCAGGTTTGGGCTCCTCACGTTCCCAAGAGCAGGAGAGGAAGGAGCTGGGGGCGCCTGGAGAAACACCACCCCACCCCCTTCATGCTCTCTTTTCCAGGGAGAGACTCCAAAGGAAGGCAGACCAGGAAGGGCACTATCCCCCCTCGCACGGGGCCGACCAGCAGCCCCAAACCCGCTTCAGGTGCAAGGTTACCTAGCCAACTGCACACCCAGACCCGCCCAACCAAGGTGTGGCACTTCTGAAAGGGGCACGAAGCAAAGGAACCTCCAGAAACTGGGTTTTTTTTTTTTTTTGCAGTCTCTTGCTGACATCACAGATGCCTGGAAAGTGACCCTGTGAATAAAACCCCACACACACACACACACCCACCCCGCCCAGAGGCCGAATCCCCGGATCCCCCCCGAAGTCACTGTCCTGCCTTTTCGCCCTCCCCCTCGGGCTTGGGCTCTGGGGACGTGCAGTCCCTAAACTGAACCCCACCCTGTCCAGTCTGTCGCCCCTCCCCAGGCGGCTCCAGCAGCCCCACGGAGCGTGCCCCAGGGCCGGGGTCTCGGGTCGCCTCGGGGAAGCTGTCCAGGCCCCAGGCGGGGCAGGGTCAGGTCCCAGGAGGGGTGCCCCCACAGGGGCGCGCCAAGGAAAGACAGCCCGACTGCAGCCGGGCGCTGAGTGCCCGAGTTAGGGGCGCGGAAAAACTTTCCGCGGTCCTCCTCCCCACCCCCACGCCGCTGGGGTGCGTCTCCCGGAGGAGCTCGCCTTTCCCAGCCCGGCAGCGACCCGCACAGCACGTGATGGGCAGGAATAAAAATAAACACTTCCCATTCCCGGGCCGCGGAGCCACCCCCACGCGGGGCGCAGGAGAGCAGCCGGGCGCGGACCACCAGCCCCCGCGCCGCTGCAGCGGGGGGCCCCCAGCCCCGGAGCCTCCCCCCGGGACGGCATCCGGGCCACCCACCCGGAGCGGTGGCCTCGGCTCCTCCTCCGGACCCGGCCCCGCCGTGCCCGGCGCCTACCTTTCGGATTTGGTGAACTTCCGGAACGCCTGTCGGAGGTCGTGGAAGGACCTGTACGTCTGAGGCTCCGCCGAGATGCCCTGCGCCCGGGTGGTCCGGGGGCCGATGTGGGTGGAGGGCACGGGCAGCACCGACTGGCATTTGTGGAGCTTCCTCTTCAGCTCCTGAATTTCCTCCTCCTTCTCTGACAGCCGCTTCTCCAGCTCTTTGATCCGCTCCTCCTTGAGCATGAGGATCTTGGCAAAGTCTTCCTCCAGCTCGCTCATGTTTCCCCCCTGAGCCCCTCCGCCAAACTTTTCCTGGGGCGGCCGCGGCGGCTGCGGCGCGGACTCCGGGGCGGGCGCGGCGCGGCGAGCGCAGAGGGCGCGAGTGAATGGGCGCCGAGTACTCGCGCGCGGCCCGGCGGCGCTGCCCCTCCAGCCGCGCCAGGAGCCGCTTTCTTCGATCCACTTCTGCTGAATGGACTGAAAGCTCCGCGCGCCGCACCGAGGGGAGGACGAGAAGTCTAAGAGCGACGGCGAGGAGAGGCAGAGTGCTAATCCCCAGCCTCCCCGGGGAATAGGTGATTATCTTTCATTGAGAAACCAATTAGAGCTGCCCTTCCTCCCCGGAGACCCCCTCCCTCGTCCCGCTTTCCCAATCACTCCGTGAGAACACCACGCGCGCCACCCCACCAAGAGGAGAGCCCGGTTTCTAGCTGGGAGGGCTGGACCAGAGAGCCTGATCTCACCCCATCACACAACAAGCACTCCGTGCTATAGGGTACCAAAGGAAAGGGGTGGGGTGGGGAGGGGTGGGGAGGGGGTAGGGGGAGAGCTTTATGCCACTTGATCCTGGAAATAGCAACAATTACCATGTGATCTGACAGATGACGCAGCGCTTGTAACTGGAGCCTAAAGACAGTGTGTGTGTGTGTGTGTGTGTGTGTGTGCTCATAAATATTAAACTGCCTTTAGACAATAACCTGCATGAGTCTTATCTTTGCTTTCACCTTTTTCTCCTCTTCTGCTCTGGATGGTAAGGGAGGGGGTGTGCTCCTGTGTGTCTTACTGTGAAGTCCTGTGGCTGTAACCCCAACTAATAAGAATGACAGGGCAATAGCAGTTCCAGGTTTTATCAGCCCAAAATTTTACTGGAAATCGTGAACTAAAATTGTTGGTGGGGAAGTTGGATGAGTATACATATGGTCATGAGCCAAATGTTTACAAGAAAAGAGAAAGGCCATGCGCTAGTTGTAAGTTTCTTAGAATCTGGATTTTATTTTATCTGCCTCAGTTAAAAGTTGTATATAGAGCATCCCAATTACATCATAACATCGCCATGGTTGTGAAGTGCTGGCTGCAGTGCTAAATGCTGGCTCACTCTACCAGCTCCGGGTTTGAGGGCGGCGGGGAGTTGCTTCTGCAATCTAGATTTCTCCCTCACTTGTGTATCTGTCACCTCACCCTATGATAACGAGGTGTTTCTATCCTTTTCAGCCTATTTGCTAATTCCCACACTTCCTATTTTTCATATGAATATGTCACAGGGAGCGTTTGTCACAACATAAGTCTGCATTTAAGGGTTCTTACTCTTAAATGTTCAGGTCATGATCAACAAATTAGTACATTTTTTAAGAAAAAAAAAACTAGATCTAAACTAAGATACGAAATGACTCTAAAATCGTAACTTTTCTTAAAAAGATAGATCAATGTATCATCACTGGCTACTTACAAAAAAAAATCTTTCTACCTTGTCTGAAACACCTCAGTAGAGGAAAAGCAGGTTTATAAATAAATTCCATATATATATTTTATTCTGGGGATTTGTTACTTACTGTTAGTTTTACTCCTTTGGTTATTTTAAATTAAAAACATTTCAAACCACATCTGAATTTCTTCATCGCACCAGATGCTGAAGACTGGCTTTGTGTACTCACATTTGAGAGAGGACTCCTGTCTTGTTGATAGTTACTATTTGGTTGCTTCTATGAACAATTTAACCTGCTATAATCTTTTTAGGAATACTCAAGCAAACTGACATTTTAAAATAATGCATTAGAAAAACACTTTTATCACATTCAATAATCTAGGCATAGGTTCAACTTTATTTATGGAAGATATATAAATAGATTTTAAATGATGTTTAGATAGGTTTTTCCAAGTCTTATACTGTCTTAAATGAAGATATTATTCAAGTATGTTTCTCATTAAAACAGAAAGATTTAGAACAAGATTTCATGCACGGGTATCAAAACCCTAAATGTAGCCATATCTTCCAAAATTAATCTTATTTTTGAATAAGTCCCTTTTGCCTTAAGTAATGTTAGCAACTATGACATTAAATCTTTTCCATGGGCTTAAGAGATAAAGTACAAGGAACACTTGAGAAAAGACAGTCTGGTAAAAGAATGAACCTTGAAGTATTTAAACTCATAGCATTTTAGAGCGGAAAGCAACTTTGACGATGATCTAACTCAACATGCTTATATTATAAAGGAGAAAAAATGAAAAACTGAAAGGTAAAGTCCAATATCACCCAAAGGCAGAAATTTGAATCCAAGATTGCCCACAGAAGGTATTTTCCCTGCCGTGAGGCTCCTAGACCAAAACCTGAAAACCTAGTTAATTCTAAGATTCTCACAATTTAGCATTCAAAGGTGTGACTTCACTTCCTTGTATTTTGCCTTTAAGTCTGCAACAGTGAGTTTCAGCTGTCAAAACCAAAGTATTTAGGAGTCCTCAGTGGTGTGTTGTGTTTGTGTATTTTTTTTTCCTTAAAGGAGAAGGTCGCCATCTAGTGCCCTTGGAGAAATTCGCTAAATAACAATCTTAATCACAAAGAAGTGAGGTAATGTCCTTAAATACCTGTAAGAGTCTTTTCAAATGTTCCACATTTGAGATACATAAAGAAAATATACACAATTTTGTGTCACAGCAAAACATTGTTAACAATGAAAAAATTTAAATATTTTAGCCCCTGGATAATGATGACAGTGATGGTAAACATTTACCAAGTGTTTAATATGTGCCAGCACAGGGCTAAATCCATACTATTTTGACTAAATAGTATCAATACCCACAGTGAGACTATAAAGTAAATATTATTATTCATTCCCATTTTACAGATGGAGAAACATATACTTAGCAAGATTTTTTGGGACTTGTCACTGTCCGGATTTGACCCAGGCTGTCTGAATCCCCCTGTAGCACTGCTTCTACCTGAAATACACTCAAATGTCCCCTTCTCTATCTGCCCAGGGACAAACAAACTAAAAGATCTTTGTTAACGAGGACACACCAAGTTTAAATTTCCTTATAAATCCAGGTCAGTTTCTAAAACTCTGGCTTCTCAATAATATTTTTCCAAAGGTGCTTTCCGTATAATACTTTTTTATTATGATAACAATACATTTCATATATAATTAAAACTTTTTAAAATGTACATGTAGTTTCAAATGTTAGAGTTCTTTGTCTCTACCTCACACTCTACTCCCCAATAAGGAACACTTTTTAAAGAATCTGAAATCTGACAGATGTGAGTAGGGGGTTGCTGTTTTTAATCCAGGTCAGTGTCATAAAAAACTTTTTTTAAGATAATAAAACTGACTAAAACTCAGTCTACTTTTATTATTTCTGTATGCCAGGATTCTAAACAATGCAGTGGTCAGACACTCCTCTCCCCAAAAGAATTTTATTGGTCTAAGTTCAAGCAGTTGCTGCATTTACTGTTGAGCAGGTAGACCCCTCCCATCACCCTACTCCTGGAACAAAACTGACGTTAGTGCATATTACAAGGATCGAGAGCAAAAACAAAAAATAAAAAGTCTTATGCAGATGGTCAGGGAGAAAAAAATTTAAACTATTTCTCTGTTTCCAATAACTGAGATGCAAATATTTTCTTGATTACAAAAACGGAGTATCTGTAGAAAACAGTATGCAATACATTTTTCATCAAGGGATGCAACTGGTGAACAAAGAATACTGGACTTGGAAGCTAAAAATGTACAATTATGTCTCACATCTGTTACTTCCCCGGCTGTGTACTCTGGGGCAAATCTCTACACTTCTCTAGGATTCACCTTCCTCGTCTGTAAAATGGGGAGCGGGAGTCACCTAGGGTCCAATTCATCTTCTTACTTTCAACGATTCTATAGAATTCTGCTCTCCCTGTGACTCAACACGTTGAAATTATCAGTCTGTCCTTACAGATAAGACTCATCCGTGAACTTCAGATGAGTTTAACATGTTGAAAGAGCTAAGATGGTGTCTGGTTGGTCCTATAAAGATTACAGTGTACTTTCTGATTAATAGAAGCTTGGAGCATTTTCAGTTAATTTGACATCATACTAGATGTGGCCTGCACATTGCTGCCTAAATCATATTCTTGTGACCACGGAGTGTGGTCACTCCTTGGACCAGGTAAAGCTCTAAATCCTGAGACACACTCATGTCTATGTTAACCACCATGAAAATGGCAAGTGAAATTAAAGTTGCCTCAGTTAAACAAACTTCAAAATGAGTCCATTTCCATTTCCTTAAGTTATTTAATTTATCAGATTTATGTATTTTCTAAAATATGCCCTCTAAAAGTAAGACATACATAAATGATTTTCCTATTTGTATAAATAGAGTTCTTTCTCATGATGCAGCAAGATCATTGCCTTTTACAATGTGTTGTTGTTGTTTTTTGTGATCTCTATCAACAGGTTTGGAAAAAAAGATTCTTCCCAGAAACTATAAAAAATAAAATAAGAGATGATAGTAATTACTGAAGAACCAAATTCTGCAGTATCTGAAGAACATTTGATGTGAAAAATGGAGATAGAGATGCTATGAGATGTCAGGCAAAATATTCTGCCTCACAGAGCCTCAGTTTTTCCAACTAAAAAGTGGAAATATGAATATTAAATTCTCTTACACCTGTGTCTTTGAGGCTAAAATGAAGTAAGATGAAAACAAGATATCGTTATTTAAATGTGACCCTATATAAATAAACATAAATAAAATAGTAATTGCCCCCCCTACCCCTTTACCCCCGCCCAGCTTGCAGAAAAGTCACCCAGTTGCGGGCAGAGTGGACAGTCTTGGTGATGGTGGTGGTAATATTTATACACACATGCCTTCTCCAGTTATTCAAACACTAGTCTAGGTACTGCTGTGAAATGATTTTGCAGGTGTAATTAAAATCCCAAGTCAGTTTGAGACTTTAAGATAAAAGCCATCTGTGGACTTTTAAGATAAAATCATCAGGGGAACCTTTACAAGGGAGTGGTCTCTATGTGGAGACCAGGTTGCTAAGTGTAAGAGGGAGATTCCCTATTGCTGCCTTTGAAAACAGAAGGGGCCATATGATAAGAAATGCAGGTGGAATCAGTGCTGCGAGGAGTCACTAACAGCCATCAGTGCAAAGAGACCTCCATCCCACAACCATCAGAACTGAGTCTTGTTACAACCATAAGAGAGTAAAAGAGGACCCTGAGCTCCTGATGAAAAGGCAGCTTGGTTGAGATCTTGATTTCAACCTTATATGACCTTGATAGAGGGCCCAGCCATACTGTGCCCAGACTTATTTCCAGAACTGTGAGATAACACAGAAGTGTGGTTTTAAGTCTCTAAGTTTGTGGTAATTTGTTAGACAATGTGATAAAACTAATGAATTGTTTAACTACCATTTTAAAAAGTGTTCATTGCCCTGGCTACTATCTCTTAGTAGTTAAACCTGTGCACCAAAATGTCAGGCACCAGGGGTTGGCTTCTCAGTCAAGGGCATGTACCTGAGTTGCAGCTTCAATCCCAGCCCCACTTGGATCAACCAGTCAATGTGTCTCTCACATCTATGTCTCTCTCTCTCTCTCTCTCTCTCTCTCTCTCTCTCTCTCTCTGACTCTCTCTCCCCTCCCCCTCCCATCTTCCCTTATTCCCTCCCTTATTCTCTCCCTTTCTTTAAAAAAATAATGGGAAGAAAAATATCCTTGGGTGAGGATTAACAAAACAAACAAACAAAAAATGTCCATTAAAATACCAGAAATATTTTACCATGCTCTCAGAGCCTGACTTTACAAGAGTCATTTTTAGTGAAACTGGGTTAGTGCTATTCAAATGTATACTTGGGAACATAAAAAGTTGTTATAAATTATAAATAGCTTAAAGTACATTGATGACAGTTCAAATAGTCTTCTAAGTATGGCAAACTCTCTCCCATAAGAGATACATATATTTAAAGTTGTATCTTATTATGTTTGAAATATAAATCCTCCTGACCATAGGTTCTAGAAAGGATTGGAACCATTCATGAGTTTAAATTACTACAGAACACAAACAGTACTGTAATTTACCTGGTGCAGTGAACTAGCTGTGTGACCTTGGGCAAAGTAGGTCATCTGCTGAGCCTCAGCTTTCTCATCTGAAAAATAGAAATTCTTTTATAGTATTATGTGGTTTTGATAACATGTTTGGCTCTGGAAATACATTTAAATAGTCTTAGAATTTTATTCATTAACTAGTGTCCCTGCGCACGAATTCATGCATGAGTAGCTCACTGCCACTTGCCTCAGCTGGCTGCCCTGCCCACCACCACTTATAGCTCTCCGCCACATGTAGCTCACTGCCCCACCCTCCTGTAGCTCTCTGCCACAGATAGCTCGCTGCCCTGCCCTCTGCCACTTGTAGCTCTCTACTCTGCCCTCCTAATGTTTAGTCATTACATGATGGTATCTCAACCAATTTGCATATTACCCTATTGTAAGTATGGATTGCATATTTCCACAGTCACACATGGAAATTAAGTGTCTCTATATCCCATTGTCTTGCAGGTTCAGGAAATAATCAAATATTTGAGAATTGAGGTGGGGAAGGAATACCAATCTTCTTCTGAGTTCAGCTTTTTCTTTGATTTGTCTTGATTTGGGGTTGATTTTTAATGTGAGAGAAACTGGACTCATCTACTTGGAACAGCTTTTTATAAATTAATATAACATTTTGAAAATAGGTCCCAAGAATTCAAAAAAACACAAGAGGATATTTGATGAAAGGTAAGTCCCCCTCTGATGCCCATTCCCCAGTTACCCAGGTCCACTTTATGAAGCCAACCATTTTCACACAAACCCGACACAAAAGACTTAATATCTGGTTTGGCTGTCAATGTATTCCCTGACTTAGTTCTATTATTTCCTGACTCCCAGACCATTAGTCCAATGTAACATGATATAAGTGTTCCATTTTGTGCTAAAATGCTCAGCAACAAGGAGGAAAGACTGCATTTAGAGAGCCTGTGCCCTCCTTCATAGACGTTGTCTATAGTTCTTTTAAAAATGTGGCATTTGTTGTTTTGGTCAATATTTCAATAACTTCACAATGGTCTGATATTTTGAGAGAAGCTGATCATCATTACCAATGCATGTTTTTTAAGGATATGATAAAGTCATCTCTGGTCCTAATTCTCACTACCTGCTTTATGGTGATAGATACATTCATCTGTGTTTATCTCAGGTTACTTCACATTTACAGTTCCCATGTAAAACAGAGCTAACAAACGACTACTAGGCATAAGCAGCACTATGTTCTAACAGTCTCTCAACCCTATTCATCATGATGTTTTTGGTCTCTAATCAAGACTGCATCATTAACTCAATAGTTCATTTACTATTTCTGATTCAATGAAGACACATTTATTTGGAAATTATTTTTTTCAAAATGTCTAGTCATTTATTTTTTAAAAACGAATTATAGCTTGTGTTTGTACAAAAAAAAAAAAAAGTGGTTCCACCGAACCTCCAGTATTCCAAGAGAAATTAAAACTCCATATTTACAGGTAACATCTAGTGCCATACAAATTACATTTTCCCATCTATGTTACACAGAGCTCCATTTTAGCAGCCCTAATAAAACTGGGAAGGTGGAAGGAATACTCCAAACTTTCCCATAATAATTTTAAATAATTGCATTAGTTACAATGAAAAGTCTATCTATACATTGAAAAGAACTTCGGCTCAGCAGAATTCTCCCCTTTCCACAGCATCCCTTTCAGGCACCAGCAGTCTGCTGAGAGCAAAGAGGCAGCAGAAAGACAAAGGATATTGAACTAAGAAGACACAGTACCCTCCACCCTTCATTCAAGACTTCATCTAGTAATGGGAGGTCATTTTACAATGCACCAGCAAGCAGACATTACTCAGACTGTGGCTAAAATCATCAGGAAGAAACTGTGCCAGGAATACCTTAGTGTAACATGAGGTGGTGTTGGGGATAGGGGGTGGAGAGAGAGGGGTGGGGAGAAAGAGATTCTGTCATAGTACTTTTCAAATCATTTTCTCTAGTTAGGGAATGCACTTAATAAAAACAAGCTCTTCCTTTTAAAAGGTCTCCATTCTGAACATTTGGGTAGTTTAATGGTACGAACAGAAATGGAGTGATATTAAGAACAAATGAGACTGAGTCTTATGCTATGTGAAATAATCCAGTCAGATAAAGACAAGTATCATATTATTTTACTTATAGGTGGCATCTAATCAACAAGAAAAAAACAAAACACCTAACAAACAAAATAGAAACAAACTCATACATATAGGAACAGATTGATAGCTATCAGAGGAGAGGGGGTTTGAGGGTCTGGGTGAAAAAGATGAAGGGATTAAGAAACTCATAGACACAGACAACAGTATGGTGATTACCATAGGGAAAGGGCGGGCAGGAGGAGGTAGAAGAGGCTAAAGAGGGATAAATAGTGATGGGAAGAGACTTGACTTGGGGTGATGAACATACAATACTATATACAGATGATGCATTATAGAACTGTACACCTAAAACCTATGTAACTTTATTAACCAGTGTCATCCCAATAAATTCATTTAAATTTTTTTGAAATGCCACAAGTGGCCATTGGACTCTAGCACATTGTTATCAACCAGGTGGGTGTTACACTCTATGGCATCATGATCAATCAGGAGCGACAACTTCCTCCCCTCCATGGCCAAACTGTTTACCTTTTGTGCAAATGCCAAATTAGCGTTCTAGGAAAGATACAGGAGAATGGCCATTTACATCAGGAATCTTTTTTATTGATATTTTGGATCTGGTATTCTTCCTTTGAAAGGAAAATTAAAAATAAATGTTTGTGCCGAAACCGGTTTGGCTCAGTGGTTAGCGTGTCAGCCTGTGGACTGAAGGGTCTCGAGTTCGATTCCAGTTAAGGGCATGTACCTTGGGTTCGGGCACATCCTCAGTGGGCGGCTTGTAAGAGGCAGCTGATCAATTTCTCTCACTCACTGATGTTTCTAACTCTCTATCCCTCTCCCTTCTTCTCTGTAAAAAATCAATAAAATATGTTTTAAAATAAATAAATGTTTGTGCAAACTGAGCAGATGTACTTGGTTTCATTCATTCAACAAATATTTGTGCTTACTTCTCTATAGGTTCCAGGCAATTTTCTACACATTCAGAGGGTGTGTGCATGTGTGAGAGAGAGACAGAGAGAGTGAGAGAGCGAGAGAGAGAGAGAGAGAGAGAGAGAGAGAGATGAAGTTGCTTAGAAGCAAGCCAAAATCACCAAACAACCAATTTGATATGTGCCTACTTTTTGAAACCAAAGGATTAATTTGCCAAATTAAAGAATTAGTTGATTTTTTAATAATTTCTTATTTACCACATTATTTAAGGAGGGACCTTTTGAATAGCATATGTATAATCCCTTTGAATGGATTCTTCTATGAACATGTCCTTGGAAGTTATACATAATTGTTTGGTCAGGGTATCATACGGTGGTGCGGATGGTGTGGGCAAGACAAGGCCCCATGGTTGCTATAAAGTAACAGTGGAGGGCCTTTCTGACTGCCGCTGCAAGGACAGAATTTTATCCAAGGAAAACCTTGAATTTTATAAAATGCCGTAATGGGAATTTTACAGTAAGTACCATGGAAAACTCCAAAGTTAATATCTGAAAACAACCAAATATTATCAGTAGTAGAGTGGTACGTACTATAGTCTCCTCACTGGGTTTTATGTTCATTTAAAATTAGCAAATAGGGGTTGAAAGGAAACATATCCAATACTTTCAACAATAAAGTTTTATTTTTTATTTAATAAATCTTTATTGTTCAGATTATTACAATTGTTCTTCTTTTTCCCCCCCATAGCTCCCCTACACCCAGGTCCCACCCCACCCTCTGCACTTATCTCCCCCTCACTGTCCTCATTCATAGGTGTATGATTTTTGTGCAGTCTCTTCCCACACTCCCTCACCCCTTCCCCCTGAAAATTGTCAGTACCCTCCCTTTCTATGCCCCTGATTCTATTATATTCACCAGTTTATTCTGTTCATCAGATATTTTATTCACTTGATTTTTAGATTCACTTGTTGATAGATATGTATTTATTGTTCATAATTTTTATCTTTACCATTTTCTTCTTCTTCCTCTTCTTAAAGAGTACCTTTCAGCATTTCATATAATATTGATTTTGTATTGATGAACTCCTTTAGCTTTTTCTTATCTGTGAAGCTCTTTATCTGCCCTTCAATTCTGAATGATAGCTTTGCTGGGTAGAGTAATCTTGGTTATAGGTTCTTGCTATTCATCACTTTGAATATTTCCAGCCACTCCCATTTGGCCTGCATAATTTCTGTTGAGAAATCAGCTGACAATCATATGGGTGCTCCCTTGAAGGTAATTAACTGTTTTCCTCTTGCTGCTTTTAATATTCTCTTTGAATTTTGCTCTTGGTATTTCAATTATGATGTGTCTTGGTGTGGTCCTCTTTGGATTCCTTTTGTTTGTGGTTCTGTGCACTTCCTGAATTTGTAAGTCTATTTCTTTCACCAGGTGGAGAAGTTTCCAGTCATTGCTTCTTCAAATAGGTTTTCAGTATCTTGCTCTCTCTTTTCTTCTGGCACCCCCATAATTCTGATGTTGGTACATTTGCAATTGTCCCAGAGGCTCCTTACACTATCTTCACATCTTTGGGTTCTTTATGCTTTTCCAGTTGAGTGTTTTCTGCTTCTTTGTATTTCAAATCTTTGACTTGATTCTTGTGTTCCTCTAGTCTGCTGTTAGGTCTCTCTATAATATTTTTAATTTCTAGTTGGTCCTTTTTCATCTCCTCTTGGGTCTCGCTAAATTTATCCGTCTTTTCTAGGAAATTCTTGAAAAACCTTATAACTGTGGTTTTGAACTCTATATCCAGTCATTTGTTTTCCCCATTTCTTTTGTTTGTGATCTGTTTGTCTCTGCATTTTCACTGCTTGCCTGAGTTGATAGAGTAGCTTTGTGAGCTAGGTGTCCTATATTGTCCAGTAGCTCCACCTCCCCAGTTACCTGGGTGCACCCCTTTGTGGAGTGTATGTACAGCCTTGTTGTAGTTAAGTTTTGATTGTTATTAGTATCTCTGGAGGGAATTGACCTCCAAGCCAACTGGTTGTGAGGATCAGCTGTATCTACGCTGGGAGAACTTCTGTGCTGGAGTCAGTCCTATGATATAAGACTTGCAAAATTGCAAAAGTCTCTGTGTTCAGCCTTGGCTTCCCATCAGCCCTGCCCTACACAGCCCCTGGGTCTCAGTGTCCCTTGGTAATTGCTGCAGCCCTCTCCATGCATACATGCACACATGCTCCCAACCCTCCAGACCTCTGCTCTTTTGTATCTCCCCTGAGTTTCCATGCACTCCGGGGACCCTTGTGAGTCTGGGCCCACAGGGTCTTGCCCAAAACTGGGGTTCAGTACAGTCAAAAGTGGAGTTCAGTCCAGTTGGGAGGTTCGGTCTTCCTCCCACTAGAGAAAGCCAGCAGCACAATCAGCAGTCAGTCCTCTCTGTGTGCACTGGCACATGCACCTCCAGACCTCTGCTTTTTGTGGCTCCCAAGTTTCCCTGAGTTTCCGTGAACTCCTTCCTTTTTTCGACAGTCCAGACTACCCCCCTCCATGAGTCTTTCCCAGAACTGGGGTTCAGTGCAGTCCAGAGTTTCTGTCTTCCTCCTGCTAGAGCAGTGGTTCTCAACCTGGGGGTCGCGACCCCTTTGGGAGTGGAACTACACTTTCATAGGGGTCGCCTAAGACCATCGGAAAACACAGGTATTTACATTATAATTCATAACAATAGCAAAATTACAGTTATGAAGTATGGTTGGGGGTCACCACAACATGAGGAACTGTATTAAAGAATCGCGGCATTAGAAAGGTTGAGAACCACTGCGCTAGAGGAAGCCATCCAGGCCCTCCACTGCCTGTCCTCTCCACGTGCGAGTCTCTGTACCTCATCTTTTTGCAGCTCCTCTTAGATTTTGTGAGCCCCTCTCTTTCTTTCTAGTTGTAGAATTTCTACTCAGCCAGCTTTCCTGTGGTTCTGGATGATGACTGTTTTGTCCTTTAGCTATAGTTTTGAAATTGTTGTGTGAGACAGCAGTTTAGGTATTCACCTATGCCACCATCTTGGTTTTCCTCTCTCAACAATAAAGTTTTTAAAAATCAATCAATAAAAAATAAAAAAGTTAAACTGTAAATAAATAAATATTTTAAAAAATAGCTTCCCCCCCCCACTCCTATACAAACTGCTTTTCCCTTATGAGTATGAACATTCATTTATCAGAAAGTCAGTTAAAAAATCAAATTGCACCTCTAGCCCATTTGCTCAGTGGATAGAGTATCAGCCTATAGACTGAAAGTTCCTGTAAGGGCACATGACTGGGTTACAGACTCATCCCCAGCCTGGGCCTTGTGGGGTTATGCAAAAGGCAATCAATGAATGAGTTTCTCTCACATCAATATTTCTTTCTCTCTCTCTTCTATTTGTTCTAAAAATCAATGGAAATATATCCTCAAGTGAGGATTTAAAAAAAATTAAATTGCAACAAACATAGGGGTGTAAATATCTTTGTGGAAAAAAGGTGTTTTCAAATATTTCAGGCAGAAGAGGGATTGCTGGGCCATATGGTAACTCTATTCTTAATTTGTGGAGGAGCCTACATACTGTTTTCTACAGTGGCTGTGCCAGCTTACATTACCACCAGCAGTGAATGAGGGTGCCTTCACTGCAGCATCATTCACTATGGCCAAGACTTGGAAAAACTGAAGTCCTTCCATAGATAATCAGATAAATAAAATGTGGTAAATATATGCAATTGAATACTACTACTCAGCCATATGGAAAGATGAAATACTGCCATTTGCAACAACATGGATGGATCTTGAGAATATCATGCTAACAGAAATAAGTCAGAAAAAGTCAAGAACCATATGTGGGGTATAAAACTGAAAGTAAGAAGTACACAAACAAGACAAATAAACAAAAACTCATTGGCACAGACAACAGAGGTAAGAGGGATGTGGTGGGTAAAAGGGTCAAATATATGGTAACGGGAAAATATTTGACTTTGGTGGTGTGCACACAATGAAATATACAGATGATATATAATAGAATTGTACACTTGAAATCTACTAAATTTTGTTAACCAATGTCACTCCAATAAATTTAATTAAAAATCAGAGTAACCTGACAAAGTTAACCTTGAAAATTCAGACATGTGTATTTGTTTAACAGAAAAGTATACCAAAAACTCAATTGTGGATAACTTTTAAAAAAAACTATTGAACTTTCATCTTCTAAATACATAAACATCACAAATAAAATGACTAAGCCTTACTAATCAACAGTAGCCAGAAAGAGCTGGGAAGTCCTCCTTTCTTTACCCTCTTGCTTTATTTGTACATGGCATGGAGCCCAGCAGCATCTCTGGCCCCTATCCACTCTATGCCAGTAGCACCCCTTCACCTATAAAAACCAAAAGTATACCCAGAATTGCCAAGTGATAATTTCCTACAGATAAGACCCACTTATAAATTGATGCTAAAGTTAACCATCAAAATTCTTACATGAAACATTTCAAATCATCTTTCCCTCACACCTTTTTTTATCTTAATCTTCATTCACTTTTGATAAGCACATGGGAGTAGTAAAGAAGCAGTTTGTACCATATTGCAATACTAACTGAAGGGACTGATAAATGAGATAGGTATAAAGCCCAAGGCAATCGGGAGAAGAAAAGGCCAATTTCATTCCCTGTCAAGGCCACCTGTTCACTTCTCGGACATTTTTGTCTAATAGAGTTTCAAAGAACTGAACTAGGGAACTCCAGTCATCATACAGCGCCTTATGCTTTCTTTGATTGCAAGTTAATTATAAAAGAACAGAACCAACAAAGAATTAATGAGCCATTCACACTGAACTTAAACCTGAGATTTATCATCCAATGACTAGATATGACATTTAATATTTCCTTAAACCCCATTCAGAAAAATCGAAGAATGTTATCAAGCATAGCCTAAGCCTGTTTTTCGTTTCCTTAAGATGTCCTTTTAAAGGTTTTCTTAAAACAGTATTTCCAATTCTATATTTTCTAAACATTTGGTTGATGCAAAAATGATATATATTCAATATGTGATATTTAATCTTCCTACCACAAATAAACCCTTTTATTTTAAATCAAAATAACACATGATATCCACAAAGATTTGATAAAGACATCTTTTTGCCATCATTGATAAAAAAAGTAGAGGTTTTTCAATCAGTTAGTGTTTTTGGTAATGTAGCTTCAGATTTAATAACATAGCTTAGTGGATGGTACTTGAAACTTTTGATTATTAAGTAGTGAGCAAAGTTATATGACTCCTTTAAAAACTAGCATTTAGATTGCATTTGCAATCAGTTCCAGTTAAAGCAAAATATAAAATCAATTATAAAAATGTCCGTAATGGAAAATTTAATACATCAGTAGGTTCTTGGTTTTATAGCTATATATAGTCTAATTTTCAAAGTAAAATAAAATAATCTGTCATGTTTATTACTATTATAATATTAATATAGTGTCTGTATACTCATTGAACATTGTGGAAGGCTTCATAATAAGTCTCTTATACTTATTAAATTAGAATATACTTAGAGCTTCCCAAATGTTATTCCCTTAGCTCTGGTGACATTGGGCAAGTTCTATATTCTCTTAATCTCAATTTCTTGATATGTAACCTGGGGATAATAGTAGTGCTTTCATCATTGGATGATTATTAAAATTGTATGTTAGTAGTGATACTATTAAGAACAATAGTTCAGCATAGTATTTAATTTAAATGATAATATTTAATGTTCCCATCTAATTTCTAAGTAAAACCATTGTTTTATAGTAAGGCTTTTCTGAAAAATTATCTGAATACTATAAGCATATTGTTTTATTACTATGCATTATCATTTTAAATCTATGTTCCTACTGTAGTTTAGTGCAAAAGTCCCCATAATTCTGTTCTCAGATCCATCCCTTTGGGAAATCTCCCATGTATTCTGGGCTTAACCATGTGACTTGCTTTGGCCAATGGGACAACAGCAAATGTGACACAAACTGAGACTTGAGTGGTTCTCATACAGTGGAACTTGCCCTCTCTGGCTGCTCCTGGGAACATTGTGAATGTCACCATGAGATGGAGCCCAGACTAGCTGATAAGTGGTACATGACCTGGTTACCTCCCCTGTCCCTGCCAACATCCAGAAATATGAGTGAGATCATCATCTCTTGCTGGTGGTAAATATGCATGAACCTAGCCAACAGAACCAGGAAAAGAGATTCTTCCCAGAAGAACTGAGTCCAAAATGCTGACCCACAGAATCATGAAGGAATCAAATGATTGTTGTTTTAAGCCACTCCTTTTGTAGAGGTTACACAGAAAAGTTAACTGATACGGTCCCCCTGCGCAGCATAAATAAGGATAAAAAAATCATTAAGAAAAAAAAACACGTAACTCAGAATGTCGCTAAGTATTAAATTCTTACTTCTTAACTAAAAATACTGACATTTTAATAAAACATGGCCAATAGCAATACATAATTCAACTAATAAACTGAAATCAGTCCATTTGGTTTTACACTCAGTAGTAAACGATGGATTGTGGGGTGATATGGAAAGGTAGGGTCCTCCTCGCCACAGAACAATGGAAGACAAACTTGATCTTCTGTACTAACTCCAATCAAATGAGTGAAAGCGACTTTCCGCATTGTGTTTAGGGATTCTGCGACCATCTTCAGTGTCATAGGGAATGGGAAGTGCATACTTATCATGCCTTTGCAAGTCTTGCTGCACTTGAACTACAGATGTGCATAAAAGGGTCTCATTATGTTCTTGCACTCACAGTTCAGGTTTTTTTTAATATATATTATTGATTTTTTACAGGGAGGAAGGGAGAGAGATAGAAAGTCAGAAACATCGATGAGAGAGAGACATCGATCAGCCACCTCCTGCACACCCCACAGTGGAGATGTGCCCGCAAGCAAGGTACATGTCCCCGACCAGAATCGAACCTGGGACCTTTCAGTCCGCAAGCCAACACTCTATCAACTGAGCCAAACCGGTCTCGGCACAGTTCAGGTTTTGTTTTTGTTTTTTCACTATTGGCACCTTTTTAAACAATTTTGGTTCAGGTTGTGAAGCTATCATGCAAATATGCTGTATGATTGTCCTCACTGGAAAGACAGACTTGGTTTTGAAGAGTGCAACCAAGGATGTGCTGAAGCTGTGCACTAGGTCTCCTGCCCCTGCCCCCACCAATCTAATTCCGCTAGAACAGCTGGACAGGCCACTGCAGAAGCAATGGTTATCATCACAAGAATTAAAACCAGGGAGAAGGTTCCTGATGCAGCTCGCTGATTTCTGTTTGTTCTCTCAGGCCACATTGCCTGGGAGATGTTTACACACTCACCAGGACGCCAATGCAAGAGAATGAGCAGGAGAGAGAACTGAAGAAACACAAAATAAAACCTGGCCTGTTTATCTTGGACCGTGAGTTTCTTCCCTTTCTTTGGAGCCCTTTAGCTCCAAAATCTAACTGTTCTAACCATCAACTTTTCTATTATTTTATTTCCATTACTTTTATTTATTATTTTTAATTTAAATTTTCCATTGTTTAAGGTATTACATATGTCTCCTTTTCCTCCCATTGACCTCTCCCCAGTCACTACCACCCCCCAGCACATGCTTTCACCCCACTACTGTCTGGGTCCATTGCTTATGCTAATATGCATGCATACAAGTCCTTCGGTTGATCTCTTACCCACTCCCCCCACCACCTCATCTTCTCCCCAACCCCCTCCCATCTTCCCTCTTAGGTCAGACGTTCTGTTCAATGCTTCTCTGGCTCTGGCTCTGTTTTTGTTCATCAGTTTATGTTGTTCATTATATTCCACAAATGAGTGAGATTATGTGATATTTATCTTTCTCCGACTGGCTTATTTTGCTTAGCATAATGCTCTCCAGGTCCATTCATGTTGCTGTGAATGGTTTTAGAGTTCTTTCTTTTTTACAGCAGCGTATTATACTAGATGTACTGCTGTTTTTTAATCCACTCATCTGCTGATGGGCATTTAGGCTAATGTAAAGTGTGCTGCTATGAACATAAGGGTGCATATATTCTTTCTGGTTGGTGTTTATGATTTCTTGGGATATATTCCATACTGTTTTTCACAGTGGCTGTAACAACTGCATTCCCACCAGCAGTACACAAGGATTCCTTTTTCTCCACATTGTAGCCAGCACTTGTTTGTTGATTTGTTGATGATAGCCATTCTGACAGGTGTGAGATGGTATTGCATTGTCATTTTGATTTGCATCTCTCAGGTGACTAGTGACTTTGAGCATGTTTTCCTATATCTCTTGGCCTTCTGTATGTCCACTTTTGAAAAGTGTCTATTTAGGTCTTTCGCCCATTTTTTATTGGATTGTATATCTTCCTTTTGCTAAATTATAGGAGTTCCCTATAAATTTTAAACCCTTATCAGAGATAACATTGGCAAATATGTTCTCCCATGCAGTGGGCTTTCATGTTGCTTTGTTGCTGGTGTCTTTTGCTGTGCAAGTAGCTTTTTATTTGATGTAGTCCCATTTGTTTACTTTCTCCTTAGTTTCCATTGCCCTAGGAGCTGTATCAGTAAAGATATTGCTAGGACATATGTCTAATATTTTGCTACCCATGGATTCTACTAAGATTTTTATGGTTTTCTGTCTTTCATTTAAGTCCTTTATCCATTTTGAGTTTGTTTTTGTAAGTTGGTGGTCTCATTTCATTTTTTGCATGAATCTGTCCAATTTTCCCAACACCATTTATATGGACATAGACACTAGGGGGGTGAGGGGATTTGCTGGGGTTTGGGGTAGACAGGGAGAGATTAATGGGAAAAAGGAGACATATGTAATACTATATGTAATACTTTAAACAATAAAGAATTTTTTAAAATGAAAAGAAAAAACGTTTTTAAGTAACAGTGCTATCCAATAGAATTTTTTAATGATAAAAAAAGGCTTTTTTGTGTGTGTGTCCCCTAATGTGCAGCCATCAACCCAGACATGTGTGACTACTGAGCACTTAAAGTATGCCTGTTAGAACTAAGGGACTGACTTTTGATACTATTTAATTTAAGTTAGTTTAAATTTAAATATATGTAGCCACGTGCAGCTATAGGGCACCATACTGATAGCACAGACCCCATCCTAGGACCAATCAAGAGCTCTAGTTGCCATGGCCCAGGTATTTTTTTTTTTTTGTAGTGTGCATTTTTTCAAATTATAGGAAGCTAAACTTTTCTTTAATGTTTTGTTTTAATTTTAAAAAATAAGATAGACATTGTATATTAGATATGAAACCTAATCTTATTTCACTGATAAAAGTCTAGATAATCTTGTTACTTATTCAAACCAATATCCTGGTGGCAAACCTATTGAATGGACTCAAAATATTCCATCTAAATTTCTTATGACTTCATTTGCTTCACTGGGCCAGTCTCAATATTGATGACTTCATCTTCACTTTATCATTTAATTTTCACATGGACATCAACATAGGTACAGCAGAGCAGAATATTGCTATTCTGTAGATGAGGATTCAGAGAGGTTAAATGATTTGCTGAAGGTCACATGGTCGAGAAGGGACAAAATTAAAAGTCAGGCCCTCTGGTGGCTACTACAGTGTTATTTTTATCTTCACTGAGACAAACAACTATTAAAGTGAAATGAATTAATGCAGTGTTAAGGCTGGAAATTCTTTCCATACTTCTGTTTACATTTACAGTTCTAAATATGGAGAATGGAAAACATATTTTCAAATCTACTTACGAGTAATGTTTCATAAACAGAACACCACTGTCTCATGCTATATGTTCAGTCAAACTTGATTTTACCCAGTCAAAATGACAAAAACCTGGATTCAGCTAAAAGCAAGGAAGTACAAAATTTGGAGGAGTATATTTTGAAAATACATAGCAAATGCCATAAACACAGTCATATCCTCTGACTCAATAGTGCTGAGACTTCGCATCTGCCCTAAGATGCAACAGAAAATTGATTATTCAAAGTACATAATTAATAATTTTATTTACAAAATTACCTTGGAGGTATCATTACGTCAACAACAGGGGAAGAAACAAATACATGATTCTGTAATTGATTATACCATAATTTAAAATCTCATATTTTAGACCAGAAGTTGTTCACATTACTTTTAATGAAAATATATGAAATCGCATATAATATGATACATATTATAGGGATAAAGAAGACTAAGAGCAAGGTTGTAGAGCAACAGAATCTCTTATCTATTCTTTGCAAGTGTTAAGTTAGAATAACTTTGAAAATAGCTTGGCATCCCCGAGGAAAGTGAAATATGAGCCGGCAGACCCAATATTTCCATCACTAGGAGTTCACCGAAAACTGTGCCATGCAACTGAGTTTTCATAAATGAGTAGCTTTTGAAAATCAGTTTAGTGTATCACAAGCAGTTCTTTTTTAAATAAAATAAAACAGTATATAACACACATCATAGTATTAGCTTATAAATTTTTGTTTGTTATATACATATGTGTTTCAGGGTTGTGACATAAAATGTTAATTAATGTTCACTGTGATTAAGCATTTTAAAGCCACTGACTATACTAGAGCAATTCTGACTGTACATGTGTCTCAAGAATGGAATCTTTCTGGGGAGACAAGTATAGAATGTTTATAATCACTGGAAGCAAACCTTAATATCCATTAATAGTAAAACAAATTACAGGATGTTTAGTATGCTTGGCGCCCACCCACTAAATGCTAGTAGAGGCAGGCATTACAACAACAAAAATGTCTCCAACATTTTCAAATGCCCTTGGGAAGGTATTATCATTCTCTGTTGACAACTCCTGGCTGACACTTTGTAAGCACTCAGGGATTACTTGTTGAATAAATAAACGAATACAAAGATAAATAAAATAGCTGTGCCTGTGCTGTTCAGAACTTATGGTTAAGAGGATTGAAGTAGGCTACTTGTGATAAGAGCCTAAGTTTTATGAAGAAATTTACCATTGTGTTAGTTGCCCAATTTCTGAAGAGTTTTTTTTATTCACCTATAATTTCAATCCTCATTCAGAAAATACTGAGTATTTATTAAGAGTTAGGCTCTTCTCAATACCGAGTGAGCTGGAGAGAAAAGGTTTCGGCCTCAAAGAACTTATCTGCATGAGAGCCCATTAACCAAGGAACATTTGAACTGGAAGATCCTCTGCTTTTGAACATTATTAAATAGTGTTCTTCACACACTATTCCCCCCCTATTCTCACTTCAGATTTCCAGTTATTTATTGGAGGCAGAAGCCAAAGGTCCTACCTTTTCTGGCATTGATAGCTAAGGAAACAATGCAAATTAAGCAATTAAAAACACTAAATAAATAGAAACTTGTATTTCTCAAATTATATTCATGCCTATAAACACTAACATAGCATGAATTCTGAAAGAGCACAACTATACTTTTTGATGCATAAATTGCTGTACACATACTAAAGAAATGAAATAACAAATTCAATGAAGATCATTCAAAGCCCTTAACTGTGACCTGGTAATGATACTAGTATTAAATAACCTGACTCTAGGTTATAATAAAGGATAAATGTGAATAAAGCAAATACAAATCATGAGCTGCATTTAAAATTTTACTACCTGCCAGAGATCTCTCTAACTGGCCCCTGACCCAGCACACACACACATTCACCCTATTAAATTTTGGGTACTATTCTTACAAAGTATATTTCAAAGCAACAGAACAAAACATAGTTTATTTTACTGAATATTAAGTCGCAAGTTGTTGCAGGAATATGAACAAATTATTTCTGGCATAAACATGAACACACACTAGGAGCTTTATGGAAGTCTACACTACCCCAGATTCACTCAAAATTCAAGTCCTTCACCGAGTTTTTTCCCCTGCCTTGGGTTCCTTTACTCAAACTTCTTGGGGAAGGGCACAAAATCCTGAGCTGGGTATTTTCAGATCCTGTTCCCAAGGCTAGATTACTTGTCTTCTCAAACTTTTGGTCCAATGTTCTGAAAACAGAAAAAAAGCTAAGAACAAAATAGCTCTTCTCTAGTTTGGAACTTATTTAAAATAACTGCTTATCTATGAGGTAACATTTGATTTCATGAATAGTTGATAAAGGCAAGCCAGTTTAAAGTGGTTTAAACCAAAGGGAGAAATTTGTGAAAATCTGTAAGCAAATTTGGCTGCAGCCTTGACTGGCGTCTGATATAACAGCCCTTGCCTTCTTTCTTAGATTCCACACAGTTAGCTAGATGGCTACCCACAGTACAATTTCTTATGTTTTTCCCAACATAATGAAAGTTCTGAACCTGACTTACATTGGTCTATATTTGGTCACATGCCAGAGGAATGACAGTTTTGATTGGCCAGTCATGTGTCCATTGCTGGAATCTGGGATAGAGTCAACTCCAACTGAAGCACATGAGCTGAGAGTGTAAAAGGTGTGGTTCTCCCAGAAGACCAGGTTAGCATTAACTAAAAGAAAGAAAAATATGTATGAGGCAGCCAAAAAACCAGCATGTGGTCTCCACAGGCAATAAGCTTATATCTCCCATAGGAAATAAGAATCTTTACTTGTAAATGGGGTGCTGTTGTAGAAAAAGCTGTGGCTTAAAAGGGAAAATAAAATTCTTAGTTCTAATGTTAGTTCAACTGATTTTAGCTACATAGCAAGGTTCTTGTAAGCAGTAAATGAGAATGCGGTGAAAGTGTTTCATTAACATTTGAGTAAAACTTTATAGTTAAATCTATCATTATTATCTAAGAGGCTGGGAATGTTTCTCTTGGAAAGGCATTTTTTAAGTATCTGAATTCCATCAAAGCAATTCCAACAACAAAGTATATGAACATAACCCAGCAGTTGTAGTAAATATTTTATTTCACACCTTCCTTTATACTGATTGGCAGAACCCTATTTTATTTAAAAAATCCACTCTACTCCATAGTGCCATGTGACTCTCTGGATTATGATAGCAGTGCCATCTTGTGGCTCTGCCATCTTCTAGAATCACAGAATCCTCTGATCCAACCATCAGAGAAAATTCAAGAAAGTGGGGAAAGAACATTCTTCTTAATTATCTTTCCTCAGAAGTAACACTCATCATTGCTTCTCCCCTTGCATTGTTTAGAAGTAGCTACATGCTTGACCAAGATGCAAGAAGCACTAGAAAATATAGACCCTCACTGCTCAGGCATTTCTTAGGACCAACTCTATTTCATGGAAGATGCAGCACAGAGTTAGCCATGATTACCACATTGACTGAGACAGTAGTCAAGACAAACTCTTGCCAAGGGGAAGGATGAGGTTAGAAATTCTGTAAGTCAAGACTGTCCTGTATTAGTTTCCTAGGGTTGCTGTAACAAACTATTCTAAATCTGGTGAATTAAAAACAATGGAGAGAATCCAAGATGGCGGCATAGGTAAACACCTACACTGCTGCCTCGCACAACAATTTCAAAACTACAACTAAAAGACAGAACGGACATCATCCAGAACCACAGGAAAGCTGGCTGAGTGTAAGTTCTACAGCTAGAAGGAAAGAGAGGGGCTCACAGAAACCCAGGGGAGCTGCAAAAAGCTGAGGTACGGAGACGCACGCGCTGAGAGAGCGGGTACTGGAGTACCTGGCTGGCTTTCTCTGGTGGGAGGGAAATGGCATTGAACCCCTTATCTTAAGACACTAAACCCCAGATCCAGCCGAAACTCATATGGGGTGAGTTTGGACTGTGAAAAGGGAGAGGTGCATGGAAATTTAGGGGAGTCGCAAAAGATCAGAGGTCTGATCTGCGCAGAGGACAGATTGCTGATTGTGCCGCTGGCTTTCGCGAGTGGGCGGGAGACAGACCCTCCCAACTGTGCTACTTCTGACTCCACTAAGCCCCTGTTTCGGGCGAAACCCTGGAGACCTAGACTCCTGTGGACCTGGTGCGCAGGGGAGCTGGAAAGGCAGCGGTCTAAAGGCACTGCGAGAGAGCGCGAGTGCACACAGGGACCGCTCCAGCGATTACCCAGTCACGTGAGACTCAGGGCCCATGGAGGGCGGGGCCGACTGGAAGGCAAGGCGGTCCCTTAAGCCCTGAGACTCCATCCATCCCAAGCTCAACAGAGGCTTCTTCGGTTTTGCAAGTCTGGTATCATAAGGCTGAATTCAACACAGAAGTTTCCCCGGCATAGTGAAAATGCTGAGACAAGGGAAGGGATCACAAACAAAAGAAATGGAGGGGAAAAAACGACGCTTATAAGGTTTTTCAAGAATATGCTAGAAAAGTTGGATAAAGTTAGCGAGAGCCAAGAGGAGATGAAAAAGGACCAACTAGAGATGCAAAAGAGCCAACTAGAGATGGAAAAGTTCCAACTAGTGATGAAAAAGGACCAACTAGAAATTAAATATACACTGACTGAAATAAAAAATATTATACAGAGTCCTAACAGCAGACTAGAGAGAGGCAAGAATCAAGTCAAAAATTTGAAATATAAAGAAGCAGAAAACACTCAAATGGAAAAGCAAGAAGAGAAAAGAATCCAAAAATGTGAAGATAATGTAAGGAGCCTCTGGGACAGCTTCAAGCATACCAACATCAGAATTGTGGGGGTGCCATAAGAAGAGAGAGAGCAAGATACTGAAAACCTATTTAAAGAAGTAATGACTGAAAACTCCCCACATCTGGTAAAAGAAATAGACTTACAAGTCCAGGAAGCACACAGAACCCCATATAAAAGGAATCCAAAGAGGATCACACCAAGACACATCATAATTAAAATACCAAGAGCAAAAGAGAAAGAGAGAATATTAAAAGCAGCAAGAGAAAAACAGTTCATTACCTACAAGGGAGCACCCATAGGACTGTCAGCTGATTTCTCAACAGAAACGATGCAGGCCAGATGGGAGTGCCAAAAAATATTCAACGTGATGAATAGCAAGAACCTACAATCAAGAATAATCTATCCAGCAAAGCTATCATTCAGAATTCAAGGGCAGATAAAGAGCTTCACAGATAAGAGAAAGCTAAAGGAGTTCATCAACTCCAAACCAGTATTATATGAAATGCTAAAAGGTACTCTTTTAGAAGAGGAAGAAGAAAAAGGTAAAAGCCAAAAAATAATGAACAACAAATACATATCTATCAACAAGTGAATCTAAAAATTAAGTGAATTAAAAATTTGATCCACAGAATAAACTGGTGAATATAATAGAATCAGGAGCACAGAAAGGGAGTGGACTGATAATTCTCAGGGGGAAAGGGGTGAGGGGTGTACAGGGAGAGACTGGACAAAAATCATACACCTATGGATGAGATCAATGGGAGGGAGATAAGGGCAGAGGGAAGGGTGGGAGCTGGGTGGAAGAGTGCTATGGAGGGTAAAAAAGAGAAACAAATGTAATAATCTGAATAATAAAGATTTAATTAAGAAAATAATAAATAAATAAATAAATAAAAATAAAAACAATGGAAATATCTTCTTTCTGTTTTTGGAAGCCAGAAGTTTGACCTTGGTATATCAGCAGGGCTGCATTCTCTCTGCAATCTCTAGGAGAGAATCCTCCCTAACCTCTGCCAGTTTTAGGTGATCCCAAGTGTTCCTTTAATCTCTGCTCTATCTTCGCATGGCCATCATCTCTGTGTCTATGTCTCCTCCCCTTCTATTCTGCCTGTGTGTTCTCTTCAAAGGACACCTGTCATTGGACTCAGGTATTTCTTTATATATAGGTTTCCTGCCTCTAAAAGTTTACATCTGTAAACCACAGAGAGGAAACATGTCCTCCAAAGTTCTGCTATTGTTAGGTTTGCACATGTTGCAGCCTTAATTTACTTTAAACACTATAAACTGTTCTTTGAGGATGGGCTCTATATTTTTCCATTGTTCTTTGTCTTCTTTAATACCTTGAAGTTTTCTCAATAAATAAAAAATTATCATTAATGTCAATGAAAAGCTGTTTAAAAGACCATCTATATAAACCAATTGAACTCCTGTGAGAAAAATCTTTGAAATAATGCCAAATCTAAAATTTCAATTCCTCACCATGTTAAGTCTAAAGAATAAAGCATCAAGGTATTTGTTGACAGTGTTTCATGCTTACACAAATATTTATATGTACAATTTAAACCCAAGGCTTCCTCCCAGCTTTATTTTCTGTGCCACATAATCAGTGTGATGGATTAAAGTTTCTAGGAGTAGCATACAGCTGTTAGATGCCACAAATGTATTAAGCCACAAAAGTCTATTTGAAGGCAACATTTCTGAAAAAGGCTCATCACCTCATCTGTGATAAGTCTTAGAGCCTTTCACTCATTATAATTAGGTCCAACAGCCAGATAAAACTACTGAACTTAAGCCTGACAACTGAAGGTCATGTTCAAAGTTGGAGGGTGGACATAGCAGAACACATGAGATGGAGTTCCTATAACAACTTTTTCTTACCCTTGAGTGTTTTAACACCCATAATCCATGTTTTGGGACTGGTTATTTGTTTTAGTCCTATAGCTGCTGAAGCAAAATCAGCCCAGTCTGATTTTGAAAGAAAAATGAGCATATAAAAATTAAAAATAATTATAATTATTACACTTTATTGAATACCTAGAAGTAGTGAAGTCTAAAAACATTTATAGGCAGTAGGGAAGCTTCTCCCTGAGAACTCAAATCTTCATTATAGCAAAAATATTAAAACATACTAAAAACTCAATAAATCTAATTTTTGAATTTTGAAAGGATTTACTCATTTTTTAATCACAATACTCTTTTCCAGATAAGTCTATGGAAAGCTTAAATGCTGTGAGCACTGAACCTACTTAAACTACTTAATGAATAAAGTGCCTTGTCTATATCAGGTGATTTGCCAAAGTTGCCCCTTTACAATACTCTATAAGGAAGAAAGCATCTTATTAATTTTAGGGATGCATAAACTATGCTGAAAGAGCCTAAGGAATATTTCCAGGATCATCAGATTAGGAGAACCGAGTCAAGATCCTACTTAATCTGCTCTCAAAACCTTGATCTTCTATCTTTCAAGGAAATGTGAGCCTTCACACACCTCCTTAACCTATATGGGAACCTGAACATCTAGTCAACATTTATTGCCCATAATTCAATAGTAAATTAGTCTGGGTATCTGGATTTTGATGGAGTTGTCTTATCTTCTCCTAAGTTTGCTTTAAACATTTGGGCACACAGAGTAGTTTTCTCAACCTTCTACCCTCGTCTCCAGCTTGTGACCTGCATGCTTTGTTAAGGGAAGGCATAATGACATTAAGCAACACAAAGCTTTTGCCAACAATAAATGCAAAGTTCCTAGGTGAGAGTCAAGTGGAGCCCCAGATTTTTGTAAATATAATTCTACTAAGTTAAACGTAAAGTTTTTATGTAAAGAATCATTATATGTATCATAGATTGAACTGTACAATTATAATCATGGTGCTATAAAGCTACCTAAACAGACTACCCTGGTGGAAGGAAGTAATCCTACTTACCTCTGAAGAGAGATGCATTTGAACTAGAGGGGTAAGAGGAAGATAACCCTTTATCTGAGGAAGAGAATCATTCCCCAGCAGGTGAGAAATGTTAATTCAAAGAGACTATGTCTCTAAAAGACTTTAGCATAATAAGGTATGTAATATTTATGTTTCCTTTTAAATTGTTAGTTATAATCTTAGATTTCAAGTAAAATATTGCAAGAACAGTACAAAAAAATTCCATAGAGCCTTTACCCAGATTAACCAAATGCAAACATTTTATCCCTGTCATTCCTTTCATCTCTCTTTACACACACACACACACACACACACACACACACACACACACTTTTCTCCCTCTAAATTTGAGATTGTGTGGGCAAAAGATCCCTTTGCCCCCACATATACTAGTGAATATTTCCTTAAACAGGGACATCTCTTAGATAACCACAATACAATGATCAAAAATGAAATTAATATTGATATGTACCATTATCTAACTAACAAATGTTATTTATATTTTGCCAAGTGTGCCATCTAAATCCTTCATAGGAAAAGGCAGTCCCAGATCATGTGTTGTCTTTAGTTATGTCTTTTTAATCCTAGAATAGCTTACCTGTATTTCCCAGGTTTTATGACATTGATATATTTTGAAGAGCATAGGTCAGGCTACTGGGCTTTTGTGGGATGTTTTAAGATTTGGTTCAGGTTTACACTTCTGGCAGGAATCAGCGATGTTGTGTTTGTCTCCATGCACTGTACCAGGAGGCACTTGATGGCAATTTGTTCCATTAATGGTGAATGTTTAACTTTGATCATGGTTAAATTGGCAATTGCCAGTTTACCCTACTATAAAGCTAATCTTTTTCATTTGTAATTAGAAAGCATCTTGAGGGGGAGATATAAAGCCACCTTAAAAATAGTACCTTAAGTTGCAGAAATTATACATCAAACATGCACTCCTTTTGTTCTCAGTAGGAGAGTGTAAGTTATCTATATCTTGAATGTTCAAGTTAAGAAAAATTCATTATATATGGAACACTGATGTGTCTTACATGATATTAAATTAGTACATACCTATTCTATCTAAAATATAAACTTTTCCCTTACATTAAGAACAAAAATGACCCTAAAATAGTTGCTTAATGAAGAATAAAACATTTCCACTTTTATAGTCATTGTTTTTGAAACTATAATCCTACTCATCCACAACAATTTAAAAGGCAACTGATTGTAATTCAATATGTACGGCAAGATCTGGTAGTATTTTCTAAGAAATGTTTATCTTGAAAAAGTGCCCATTGGCACATCTTATCCTACAGCATTAAATATAAGCTAATTGCCTGCAGAAAAATTCAACATTGGAGATGGTTCAGAATGTGACCTCCTGTTAGATAAAGTAGCAAAACATTTGCTCACAGACATGTTTATAGTTAGACCCCTTCAGAAATCTCATTACTAAAGAAATCTATAAATTTTGCAAAGATAACTCTGTTTCATGGAAAACGGTTTAGAGGGGGGGAATAAACCATTTAGGGGGCTGTTGCACTAAACCTGAGAAGAGACGATAACACCAATTCAAGATATAATTTAGAGGATGCATCAATGGGAATTGGTGATTATTTTGATATAAGAAGTAAGAGTAAGATTCAGAGAGCTATCAAGACAATCCTATGGATTCAATTTGAACTGTGTGGACAAGCTGCTATTCACTAAGACGGGGAGAGACTAGGGAAGTAGTTTTGCACATGTTGCTTTTGAGATGCCATTGAGGCATCCCAGTGGATATGTCCAGGAGGTCTTGAATGTACAGGTGTGGAGCACAGAAAAGAGGTCAGGCTGGACCCACTGAGCTAAGTGCCCCCATGTGCTGACATTAATCTGGTACCTTTTCTTTTTTCAATTAGCTTACACCAAATGGAAGTTTTTTATACTAACAACCATCATGCAAAACAGATGAAGTGAGCATGAACCAGTTTTATGGTACAATGCAATAATACTCAGCAATTAAAGGAAATATTATGTTCAGCATATGTTTCATATGAATTTGATATGCATCCTGACAAGTGAAAGAAACCAGAGTCAAAGGTTACATACTGTATCAATCCATTTATGGTTTCCTGGAAAAGGCAAAAGTAGAGATGAAGAACAGATCAGTGGTTGTCAAGGGTTAAGATTGGAGGGAGGATTTGATAACAAAGGGGCAGCATGAGGAAACCGTTTTGAAGGGAAGGTTAATTGTTCTGTATCCTGACTGGTTTTGGCTACAAAGCTCCAAGCATTTGTCAAAACTCACAAAATTGCACGAATAAAAAGTGAATTTCAATGTGTGCATGTGTTTAGGTGTCCATCAAAAGGATTGCAAGCCAAGGAGTGTGCTTTCGAAAGATCACTCTGGCTCCAGTGTGAAGTATGATTCAGACACATCAAACACTGGGGGCATGAGATCAGTTTGGGGAGCTGGTGGATTAATCTGGTAAGATATAATTACGTCCTACACTCGGGTAGTAACGGTGAGGATGAAGGGAAGCAGATAGCTTTGAAAGACACTATGAGGTGAGAAATGAGATAATGTTCATGTTTTTAACTTGAGCAAGTGGCTAGTGAGGTCATTCACCAGGAGACAGCTGGATATGAAAAAAAGACTGTAGAGGAAGGGCAGTAGCTCAGTTTGGGATATGTTAAGGTTTGCGGTGTAATTTTAAGTTTCTAGGAAGATAGTCACATGGTGTCACGGCTAAGGGAAAATACTTGTATTCTAGCCAAGTAATGGTGCCGAAGAGTGACATAATCCAACTATATTTATATAACTGACATTTCCAGGAACCCAAAGCAGTTCATAAAAAATGCAAAGTGTTTATTTTCAATTCACTTAATTATTCCTCCTGGAGACATTTCCAGTTTGGGACCTGAAGCCTTTGTACTAGCACATTAATCTGTTGTCCACACTGAGGTGCAAAAGTGATGACTAGAGTATGCATAACAAGGGCGATGACTGCATTCCCTACAGTAGCTTTTTCACTTGAGCCAGTTATCAACTTCATCAAGAGCAGACTCTCTGCCTACAGCAAAATAATTAAAAAGCCAAATAGGACATACGTTTCCCAAAGTCTTTGAAAGCCTCCTCCAGTCATGGGAGCTAAAGGTAACCTTTAATTTTACAGCTCAAGGACAATGAGGAAATACATATCTACTTATGTCACATATTTCTCAATAGGCTTAATTATGTTTATGCTACTTATTAATTAAAATGACTGGTTGGATTTTTGTTCTCATTAGTGCTGGAAGAATTGACATTGATCCAGCCCTTAAGAGCTAAAAATACTAATTTTCCTTGCTTTCTCCTCCAACAAAGCAAAAATAAGACAGGAAAGACTAAGGATTCTCAAAGCCACAGATGACAATACTTGCTCCTATGCTGTTTTGAATCCTTTTAATTGTTTCACTAGTAGAGATCTGATCCTTAAGAACATCATGTTCCCTGAAACGTGTGTCTCCTGATTCTGTAGAGTTCTTCCCTATCCTTGACACAGAACTGGACACACATTCAGAATACAAAAACTACCTATTGATTGTGATGTACATTAATGAATCTTAAAAGGTTCTTGGGTTTGATTTACTTTGAGTCAATATTTAAATATCCTTTTCTCCTCTTATAGTCGGCTCCATTTTTCACCTTAACCCACACACAAATCATTTTCTTTACTTTGGTGTCTCTTTCTCTCCCTTCTTGACATGTTCCTAAAGGCAGGAGGGACTTGCTATAAATGCTAGAGGATGAATTAAATTCTTCATGGCAGGTATTTTCAGCATGTCTGGGGAATCCATCTGAGTCTAAGTGGGATTCAGAGTCTCCCTGAATGTGATGAACTGGTGGTTTTACTGACCCCTCTGGAAAGCAGTTCTTTGTGGGGAAGTGTGGAAAAGGGAACAGGATGCAGAGGAGACGATTTTGTGTGTAGATAGGCTTATGACAGAGGGGAGAAATGCAGCAATTGCAAGAATAGGATGACATCAGGTGCCTAGCACAGACCCCAGAATTTGATCTGATTTCTGGGAAGAAGGAAAGTTGTGCAGCAAATAAATTCATAGCGTACTAGATTCTTGAATGATTTTATGAAACATAGGGCCTAAGCAGAGCTACTTTGTGGCCAGGTTAACCAAGTTTGTACCTTGAATTAATACTCTAACAGCTTTTTAAAAGCATCACCAAACAGAATTTCAGAATATGATTCTAGGGACTCCATTCTCATTTTTATTATTTTATATCTATATATCTATATATCTATATATCTATATATCTATATATCTATATATCTATATACCTATATATCTATATATATATATAATTGATGTCAGAGAAGAAGGGAGAGAGAATAAGATACAGAAAGATCAATGATGAGAAAGAATCATTGGTTGGCTGCCTCCTGCATGCCCAACACTGGGAATCGAGCCTGCAACCTGGCAATGGAACCATGACCACCTGGTTCCTAGGTCAACACTCAACCTCTGAGCCAGGCCAGCTGGGCTCCATTCTCATTTAAGAAAAAATAAATAAATAAAACTAGATGGTTGGGTAACATTGAACCAGGTGAAGACTTTAAAAAGTGGAGGAATATCTCAGGCAAAACAGATGGGATGAGTAAATGCTTAAGAAAGTGCTCAGTGTTTGGTAGAATCTCAAGTAATTCGTTACTATTACACTTGGAAGTTTAAAGACCCCGAGAAGCAAGGTGTGAATGGGCAGGTCTTGTTTGCTGTCTAAAAGCTGGAATTCCACTTTGTAAGCCAAAGATTTCCAATTCCTGTCCAGTAACTGTGGCTTTCTGAAGAGCTGTGTAAAGAAGTCTGGGTTGTGTTGGACTCATCAGGAATGGCATGATCAGAGGTAAAAAAGAGAGTGATGGTACATAGGCCAAGTTCTGATGTTCCTGCTTTGGCTATGAGAAACTATTGAAAGTTCTTTGTCTCTGTCAGATATGGCCTCAAATACATGCATTTTTATACCAATAGTATATTTATTAAATCTGTCCCATTTTTCCATATCCTGAGAAATCACTGATTAATATTAAGTATTATGTTCACAGCATTTGTTTTGTCCTCTTGGTGATGTTGAAGATTCTGCTGAGGCTAAAATACATTGAGTGGCCAGATTGTAATCTCTGAAAGCATAATAATCTGGCCACTCAGTGTGTGTGTGTGTGTGTGTGTGTGTGTGTGTGTGTGTGTGTGTGTTTGTATTCAGGCCCCATGCATGAATTCGTGCATGCGTGGGGTCCAGCCAGCCTGGCCAGGGGGAGGGGACATAGGTGGTCGGCCGGCCTTGCTGTTGGACGAACTCCTGGTCGAGGGAACAATTGCATATTAGCCTTTTATTATATAGAATATACACTGAGTGGCCATATTATTATGTGTTCAGAGATCATAATAATCTGGCCACTCAGTGTATATGTTGATTTAGACAATAACTGCCAGAAACTGAACATTGTCTCAATAATAGAAAGATGTGGACAGGAAACCAGAAGGCTCATCAACCTTAATTGCTCTGAAAGGTCAGAGCTAATCACTCACTGTAGTTGAAACATTGTTAGCTGAAGCAGCCTCTACCTGTTTGTCTTATGTAAATTTCTATTATTGGAATTTACTGCCTTAAAAGGCTATGGGTGTATCCTATAGTCTTAATAAAAGGGATATCAAGGCCAGAGCAGAGGGTAGACTTCCCACTAAAGGTAGCTCCCATCTGGCCCCCAATATTCCAAAATTAATACCTTTCTAGTCTCTTTTCATTTGTGTGCGGCCTCCTTCAGAAACCAAACCCTGAATGGGAGCCCTGAACCACGTGGGACGTAAAAGGGGTTTCCACAAATAACATTGGTCAATTTATTGGTACAAGGTTTAACTAATGTACAACTATCTATACTCCTTAATCCTCTCATCTCAATATGATCTATAACTTAATGAGTCTCTCAATAGCTGCTTTGATATTGATCTACCAATTAGTAAGTCACATTATCACCTTAGGAGCTAACCTCTGATTCTTTATATTTGAAGTCATCTAGACTTCTTTTTTAATGACTTTTCTTGGGCTTTCCTGAGATTTTTAAGCCAAAGAAAGATCTGTTCTTGAATATATTCAATAATAAATTAGCCAAATTTAAAAAGAGAGAGAAATTTACATTATAAAAGGAATTACCTTCAATGCTATTATACACTGCAGATGCCAGGGTAATAAAGACAATCAATAAACATGACTTTGAGGTATAGAGCCTGGGTAGTGAGTTGAGCAATGGCATATTGAAATATAACAAAATTTAAGAGTAAAATTAACAGCTGATTTAGATTAGAAATAGCTGGATATTAAATGTGAAACCTTAGTTTACTTATATCATCCTCAATGCATATACTAAGAACTGATCAAAAACCTATTTAGAATTCATCTCTTCATAATTACACCATAATAAAACTTTTATGATTTTAGTATTTAATAAATAATTGCAAATTTTTCAATGTTTTAGTAGCCTTTCCTTTCCAGCCATTTAATTGCATTTATGGCTCTCCATTAAGTCATCTGTTTCTCTTACACTTTGGTGCACAAAATTGAATATAATATGACTGCCAAGGCTGGCAAAATTTTGATATTTTAACTTATAAATTTTCCTGCATTCTTCATATACATTTATACTGCCAGTAGCTTTCAAGAATATTGAATTTGGGAACTGTATAGACAGTTCCCCATTCTTTTGGCTCACCATCCTTATCACATTTGCTTTCATTCTAAGCTTTTCTCCAAAAGTATCAAGATAGTGGTCACTGCCCAAGCATCATGTTCTCACATGACAGTATGCCAAAGAGGAAAAAAAAAAGGACAATGACAAAGTGTATCTTTCTCCAGTTTTATCAAGGAAGAAGCTCTCTCCAGGACAACCTCCAGATAACTTACTTTACTTCTGATTGGCCCAAAATGAGTCAGTCAATTACTGGTAGGTTCGGAAAAGAATGTGTAAATGAGTACCTGGCAAAATGAATCAGTTTGCCAAGACTAAAATAACCAATCCATATCTCAGCCCTTTAATCTAAACATATGGCTAATCCAAACAAAGTTGGGGTTCTCTTAGCAAGAAAAAATTCAGGAATAACTTTTAAGTAGGCAACCAACAGTTTCTGACACATTTCCCTTCAAGAAGGGGAAGAAGAATATGGACGTGATGGGTTTTATTTATTTAGAAATTTGGTAGATAATACACAGTACTGGAATATGAGCAAGTTGGAGTAGGGGAGAGAGATGATTTTCATCCTTGGACATATAAACTTTGGAATGCTTGTGGTGCAGTGAGGTGGATGCATCCACACAGAGAGGGGGAAATATGAACTAGCTTTCAGGGAAAAGTTGTGTGCTGGAGAACAACGTGAAAGCTATCAGTGTATTTGATGGCAGTGAAAATCATGGATTTGAATGTGATCATTTGGGGAAGTGCAAAGAGAGAAAGGAGAAGGGAAAGTAGTGTGGGATCCCAATATTAAAAGGAAAAGAAGAGAAACTTAGACACTGGAAGGTTGCTCAGAAAGTGAAGTCAGAAAGATAAGAGAAAAACCAGGTCATTGTAACTCATGAAAATCCAGAAAATATTTGAAGAAAATATTGAAAAGAGTGCCAAATACTATGGAAAAGTCAAATGTGATGCAGGTGGAAAATGTAAGTGATACACTTGGATAGTTAGAATATTATTGTTTGGCAGTAGCATTTTCAATAAAATGATTAAGATAAAGCCAAATTAAGACAAATTAAGTGAGTCTAAGAATAAATGAGACCAAGGAAAATGATAAAAGTGTTTAATAAGCTATACATATAAAAAGAGATACATAAACAGTAAATGTGGTTATCCCTAAGGTTTTTAATCCTTTATGATAAAAGCCTAATATGCTACGTGTCTGGTCATCTGGTGATCCATTCAACCAATTAAAGCATTATATGCTAATGATATGCTAAGGCTGCTTAACCACTTGCTATGATGTGCACTGACCACCAGGGAGAAGGCACTCCAACTGGTAGGTTAGCTTGCTGCTGGGGTCCAGTCAATCAAGACTGAGTGAGTCCTCCCGCAGTTCTTCTCCAGCTGGCCAACTTCTGATATCCCTCCTTGGCCCTGATTGTGCACTGGTGGAGTCCCTCAGCCTGGCCTGCACCCTCTTGCACTCCGAGACCCCTCAGGGAATATTGGAGAACTAGTTTCAGCCAGATACCACAGACCATGCTAAGGGACCCCATTGGTGCATGAATTTGTGTACCAGGCCTCTAATATATTAATAAAAAAAATGAAAACTATAGAAATTTTAGGCAATGTGATCATTTTCTATGTCTTTTCAGACACCTCTTAAATTATCTGTGGTTCCTAATCTTTCTATGTGGACATATGTATGTATTTAATATGAATTCTTTAATCTCATAAATGTAATTTAATCTGGAATTTAATCTTTTTTTTAAACTCTGTGTGTTTTTGTTTTGTTTTAAATATATATGTTTGATTTTAGAGAGGAAAAGAGAGGGTGAGAAAGAGAAATATATCAATGATAAGAATCATTGAGCAGCAGCCTCCTCCATGCCCCCTTTTAGGGTTGAGCCTACAACCTTGGCATGCGCCCCAACCAGGAATTCAACCATGACCTCCTGGTTCATAGGTCGACACTCAACCTCTGAGCCACACCAGCCAGGCCTGGAATTTAGTCTTAATTCCAATCTTACTATCTTCTTCACCTTGGGGTTTTACAGTATGTCCAAGGTCACATATCCAGTATGTGAGGTAACTGCACTTCAAATTCAGGTCTGACTCCAAAGCTCACATTCTTCATCATTGTGACTTCAGATATGAATCAGCTCCCACTTTTATTAAGGCCAGCTTGACTTTCATTTTTCCACATGAATCTACCTACCCTCCCTTCCCTAGCACCAAGACCGAATAAAGAACATATGAGAGGAGATTGGAAAGAGGTCCTCGAGTCAAGAATTCTTCCAAGAGGTAGGAGTAAAAGGGTTAGTGCCCATATTCCTTAGGATGAGAGGTCCATCCCTTCCTCCTATCTAAGCATGACCTTTTCTGGGATTTCTAGCCAACTGTAGCTGAAAAAGAGATAACCTGATATACAGAGAAGTTCTCTAGCAAAGGGCTGTAGGAAAGAGGAGTGCAATTAAGTGGTGCCAGTAATATAAACCAACCATATGCAAATTGTACAAGCCATGCTATATTCCTTGTGGAGGCCCTGCAAATAGCCTCATCTGTGATAATAAGCAGTATATTAATTATGTTATCAGAATGAAAAATGTGAGGACAGAAATTTTTAAATATTCATTTGCAGTCAACCACTCATATTTTAAATCAGTGGTTCTCAACCTGTGGGTCACGACCCTTTTGGGGGTTGAACGACCCTTTCACAGGGGTCACCTAAGACCATCAGAAAACACATATTTCCCATGGTCTTAGGAACCAACAGACTGCTCCTCGGTGTAGCAAAGTGTAGCAATGTAGTTTACTGTTGTTATATGAAGACTGTTACCCATACTATACCACGATTCAAGACAAAATTTCATTTATTTGTAATTAGTAATAAATATTTCACAATATATAATTACATATTGTTTTGTGATTAATCACTATGCTTTAATTATGTTCAATTTGTAACAATGAAAATACATCCTGCATATCAGATATTCACATTCACAGTTCATAACAGTAGCAAAATTACAGTTATGAAGTAGCAACAGAAATAATTTTATGGTTGGGGTCACCACCACATGAGGAGCTGTCTTAAAGGGTCACGGCATTAGGAAGGTTGAGAACCACTGTTTTAAATGGTCTAGATGTGTAATGTATGGAATTGTTTTGAATGGAAACAGCAAATAAGTTATTACAAAGCATTTCAAAAGAAAAGGGATTGCAATCTTAAATTTCAGCTATTTTTTTATAGGTTTTCCACAGCCATAGGCTTGTCTCTTTTGCATTCTACTTTCCCTCTTCTGCTAGTGAAGAAATAAAACTGACCGCAGCAAATGCCAGGTCCTTTGAGCCATTGCTTTATAACAAAGCAATTTAGGGAGGCAGACAGAGGATGGAGTCAACTTTTATGAGAAAGTTGCTCATGTTTTCCTCCAATACAACTTTTCCTTTCTGATGTTTTATGACAACTACTGTCTATGAGGACTGACTGACTATGTAAAGTTAAGACTGGTATTTTATAAGACTTCCCTTATTACTTAATCACTGCAATCTGACAGTAAAACCATCTGCCTACAACAGGCCAACTCCACAAACTGCTCAAGTCCAGAAGCCCAAAGTCTAAAAAGACTCGCTGTTTTATCCTGGGATGCCAAATTTTCTTTTCACACAGACTCTGTGTCTAAATTTTCTTCTGTTATCAATGACATGAAACGTCTGGCTATTCTTTTCTCTACTGTGAGCATCTAATCTTTTTTAATCTGATTGATTTGACATTAACTAATGGAAAAATCATCATCAGAACTACTTAGTATGACATTGGTCTCACACTTGGTCACCTGTTGTTCCACAGTCACAATAACAAGAATTCTCAAGATTTATTGAGCTGTTTTGCTAGGCAGTGTACTTTCTATGCAATTTATCTTCAAATGTGCACAAAAACCTTACCTGTAAGAACTATTATGGTCTCCATTTTACAGAGGAAAAAACTAAGGCATAAAGCCATCCATTAAGTTTCCAAAGTCACACCGTTATTAATGGCAGTGGTGGGACTCAAATTTAGGAGACCGGAGATCAGCTTTCAATACCCCTAACCCTTATTACAAGGAAAACAGAAGGTATCAGTTACAATAATGAATGAGAACCCTCATCTAGAAGACCATTTAGAATGGTTAATGAGTTAATGCCAACAGCAAGAAAGGGCGTTAGTGAATATTTATTTATTCTCTTAAATATATATATAAGAGACAGCCATTTTTTCACTTTCATTTTTGGTATAAGTCAGCATTTTTTAGGGGGGAGGGAAATAAAATGAAATGGTTGATTTTACGTCAGAACTATTTTAAGAAGACTAAATCTTGGTAAGTAGAGTCTGATATGCTTAGCACTTAGAAAGTTTTCCAATGTTTGACAAAGGAGAAATGTCTGTGCCAAACTCATTTGGTTTTTAAAGATTGGGAGGACAAGAGGAAGATATATACACATATAATAGATTAATAAATTAAAAAAAGACTGGAAGAAAAAACATATATGCATTTTGTTTCCAATGACACACTTTGTAATTATGATATCTGTTTCCCAAACGGAGGTGTCATAACCTGGTTAATAGGCTCTTTGTGTCACATTGTTATGAACTAATCCATTGAAGGCCCACCACTGACCCACTGACCTACTGACCTGATTGTTTTAGGATGGAACAACTGAATGAGGCGAGAGCTATGGTCTCTGAGGTAACCAAGCTTCATCAGTCTGTTTCTGTTTCAGTGGAGGCACTTTTGAGAATGGAATGGACACTATTAATGATTATGACGAGTCAACAGATACAAAGCTCTGGACATTCGGTTACCCTAGCTAAAGCCCACTCTCTGACCATCACTTGATGCTACCACTGTCTGTTGTGGTGGGAGAGTAAGCCCTTTTTGGACCTGGGCTGCTAGAAAAGGAGCTTTTGATAAGAGTGGATTGGAATAAAGTTTCTGAGCTTCATTAAAGAGATAAGATGAAAATTCCTATTGGGATCATGTTTCTTTAAATGCAAAACCACTCCAGAACTGAACTGGCAGGTCATGGTTTATGAGTTTTCGTGCAGTTTGTACATAAATCCACAGAATACATATGGACATAATCAGAGTGAGGCTGGTAGAGACTGAAAGGATGAAATCTGTGTAAAAACAAGAATGAGAAAGTAAAAAGAAACATGGAAATTCCTGCAGAAGGGAAGAGACTGAGCAGTTTAAATTATAAAGAACAGATTTAGGTAAGCAAGTTTATTTTAATATGGTACATGTGGAAATGAGAATGACGAGACTCAGTGCCCTGGGCTTACAAATCCCAATAAATATCCTTGCATATTAGCTTCACCTGGAAAGAAACATAATTCAGAAATTGGAAGCTTGTTTGGAATTAAGCCTAACTCTAGACACTGCGTTGTTCCCTCTCATGGGCAATAGGATATCCTTGCTTCCTGTTCTGTCATGATCAAAACTCACCTCCCCTCTCTGCCTTTGTTCCCTTCTGTAACTCATTGGCTTCTGCCCTTCCCTGCTTCTGTGGGTCTGGCATTCCACATCTCCAATGCACAGGATCCAATGTGCTCATTAATCCACCATCCAGTAGAAAGCTCCCGCTGGTAGGAGTATTTGTGTCAGAAAGCCTAATATGTTTTTGGTTAGCCTGCAGACCAGCTGTCTTTAGGTCAATGTCTACCCTTTGGCCAATAGCCATGACCAGACTAGTAGGATCACTGCAAACAGAACGCAGTTACCTGTGGTGCTGGAACACCACACTCCCCTGCATGTCCTGCCACCTCTCTGGCTGCTCCTTGGGTTCTTTTTCAAGCCTATGCTCCTCTGTCTGGGCATCAAATGTGGGAATTCCTTGGGGCTGAGCATTAGGTCTCTTTCTCTTTTCCCACTCCTTTTTCCTTAAATAATCTCTATCATGCCTATGGCTTCAGTTCACATACATGTGCCAAAAATTTCCAAATGTGTATCACTTGCCCAGATCTGTGTTGGTTTTTTTAACTCCATATTTGATATTTAACTGTCAACTTGATATTTCCACTTTTATGACCAGAGGCAACTCAGTTGGGACATATTCTGGACTTGACTTATGCTCTTCTGCCTCAAACTTATCTGTCTTCCAGTCTATCCTTTCTTCCAGGGCACATCACTCACTCTCCATTCAGCTGCAAAAGCCATGAGCTTAAGAGTCATCCTTGACATATCCTTCTAATTCAAACTATTTTAAACCTATTCTGTCAATCCACCTTCCTCAACATCTCCTGAAGCCATCACTTTCCATGCTCTTCACAGCCACCACCCTAGTTCATTCTACTACCATCGCTCTCCTGGACCACTACATGAGCTCTCACATTGGTTCCTCTCATCTATTCTAGCCCCTTTCAATCCACTATGGCCACTGCAGTTATAGTGAACTTTATAAAACGCAACTCTTATGATGTGATCCTCCAACTTTAAAACTCTTCGGTGATCACCTATAGCTCTTGGATTTGAAAGCAACATGATATAGAATGAGAAAAACAAAGTTGGAGGACTGACATTACCCACTCTACTTCAAGACTTACTATAAGGCTGCAGTAATCAAGACAGCATGATATCAGTGGAAGAATGGACAAATCAAGGGAATAGAACAGTATGTCCAAAAATGACCCACATACATACAGTCAACTGATCTTTAACAAAATAGCAATGGTGATTTAATGAAGCAAAAATAATCTTTTCAACAAATGGTACTGGAACAATTGGACATCCACAGGTAAAACTAACATTAAATTTAGACACAGACTTTACACCCTTGAGTTAATTAAGTCAAAACTGATTACAAGTGCAAATGTAAAATGTAAAACCCTTAAAAGGTAAAATAGGAGAAAGTCGAGGTGACTTTGGGTATGGTGATAACCTTTTAGATATAACACCAAAGGCATAATCCATGAAAGAAGTACTTGATAAGCTAGAGATGAGCTATTAAGCCATGAAAAGACATAAAGGCATAGCGCTCAGGAAAAGAAGCCAGTCTGAAAAGGCTACACACTATATGATTGCAGCTAAAGACATTCTGGAGAAGGCAAAATTTGAATACAGTGAAACAGATCAGTAGTCCCTAGGTATCGGGGCAGTGGGGAGGAATAAAATAGGCAGAGCACAGACAATATTTTGAGCTGTGAAAATACTCTCTATATGATACTCTGATGATAAATACACATTATACATGTGTCCAACCCATGGAATGTACAATACCAAGAGTGAACCCTAATGCAAATGATGAACTTTGGGTGATTATATTGTGTCAATGTAGGTGCATCAATTGAAACAAATGTAACATTCTAAAGTCATATATTGATAATGAAGGAGAATATGCATATGGGGGTAGGGGATATATGGAAAATTTCTATATCTTTCTCTCAATTTTGCTATGGACCTAAAACTGCTTTTAAAAAATTAAGTCTTTAATATAAACCTATTGAAAAAAGGCAAATATCTCCAAGGAATAATCAGCTGATCATACACAAATATGTGATTAAAAAAATAACAACTATAAATGGCAAAAATGTATAATCTCATTAGAAAATTTTTTAAATTTGTTAAATAGAACAATAGGATATAATTTTTCACTCTTCTATTGAAAAAATACTTAAAAGAATAAGAATACCCAGTGTTATTTAAGTGTCAGAGAAATGGCTTCTCAAGAACTCCCTACAATAATAGCAATAAATTGGTATAATAATTCTGGTAAGCAATCTGACAGTATATGTATCAATATTGTAAAATGTGTGTTATTTGACCTATAAATTTAATTTGAGAAAATAGTCAGAAAAGTATTTTTTAAATTATCTATATATATAAAAGCCAAGCAACCAGAATTCTGGAACCACCAGACTGACCAGTCACTATAATGCACATTGCCACAGGCCCAAGCCCAATTTGGGGTAGGGAGAAGGGAAAAAGTGGCCAACTGCCTGAGCCCCCCCACCCCCAGCTGGCCTGGCCCCTGATCTCCCCTCCCCAAATCAGGGGAGAAACCGACTGGCAAACCTCCCGCATCCCCTCCCTCCTGCCAGCCCGGCCCAATTGGCCCCCATCAGGCCAGGCTGGCCGGACCCCACCCATGCACAAATTCATGCACCTGGCCTCTAGTTAGGAATAAAGATGTTTATTTAGCATTGTTGACAACAGTCAAAATTCTAAAACAATCTGAGGTTACAAAGTCTAAGTGACCATTACAACTAAATGACCAGAACAACCAGTCGACCAGTCACTATGATGCACACTGACCACCCAGGGGGCAAACACTCAATATAAGAACTGCCTCCTGGTGGTCAGTGTGCTCCCACAGCCAACCTTCCACAGCCGGCCGGTGACATTGCCATCCGGCATTCATTCCTTCTGTGCCCAGCCTGGTAACCATCATCTCCTCTCCCGACTCTGCCAGGGCCTTCAGGCCCCAGCCTGGGATGGGGAACCAGGTTTGGGTGGCAGTGGATGTGGCCCTTTTCCCAGAGAGGCCGAGGGCTGGTCCCTCCTTGGGCTAGCAGCCAACCTCCCACACCCCTTACTTTCCCCAGCCATCAGGCCCCAATCGGTCCAGCCCTGATTAGCCCTGATTGCTGACCAGGCCTAGGATCCCATCCATGCACGAATTCATGCACTGGATCTCTAGTAGAATAAATAAATAAGGCAAATTAGTTTATGGAAAATTCCGTAAACCATAACTCTTTAATGTTGAGTCTAATTAGTGACATGAAAGATATCTGTGGTTTATTTGGTAAAATGCATTTTAAAGAATATAATTTTCTATACATCTATATCTACCTGTTTATAAATGTTTATATATGCATCAAAATCTCAAGAACATTTACCAAATCCTTAATTAACAGTAGAAATTTGGAAGTAATGAAATTATGAGTAACTTTCACTCTTATTTCTATACTACTTAAATTTTTAAATAAGCATTATTACTTTTATAATAAAGCTGAAAAAAGTCAGACTATATACTCAGTTAATAGTTTTTAAAAGCATAGAGATGTCCCACTTGTACTTATATCAAAGCTATATTCTCGTATTTCTGTTATCTACTGTTCTCAAAACTGAACATGCTTTGGAGTAGACTTCCCTTTCCAAGAATAGAATGATAACTCTACCATGCCATCTAGTGTTAAGAACTTGTGATATATTGCAACTCAAACAGATTATGTATTTCAGTTTATAATTCCATAGGCAATCTGAGCCAAACAAGTACTTTTTTTAAAGGACACAGAATTTATCTTGAGTATATAGTTAGTCCAAAGTCACATTGCAAACTTAGAGCTATGTCCTTTTAATTAAGTTGTAATTGAAGACATTACAAAAGAATATTGAAGAACCAACATTATTAAATATTTAAACTGGTAAAAGAGGAGAGTGACTCTCTGCCCTGGTCCTCATCCCTGCCAACCTCGCTCCATATACACACACCTACCACTACTAACATTACCACCATCCCTACAAAGGTTTAGTATCAACCAGTTTCTTTAAAAGGCCACAAAAATAGGGATTTTATTTTCATATATACTCACTACCTATGTATTTTTGCTAAAAGGGTAGAAAACAAACAAAAAATATAAATAGCAAGATCATTTTCTTTGGTATTATGGATATAAATCAGTACTCAAAGGAAGTTGATATTCTGTTGATAGCTTGTCTCATGACTCATCTATAATAATAAAAGCATAATATGCTAATTAGGCTAGATGTCCTTTCAGACATCCTTCCAGACAACCTTCTTGACGAAGCTGGAGCTGTGAGGGAAGCCCAGGTCCAAGCTGCTAGAGGGAAGCTGGTGCCAGCAGCCGGGTAAAGGAAGACCTACCCTTTCACGTATTTCATACATTGGGCCTCTAGTTTGTGAAAAATTTGTTTAATAAAACCCTAAGTAGGGCTATATATAATCACACAAAATTATTTTAGAGTACTTATGTTCCAGACTGTTTTAAGTGTTAGGAAACTATACTAGGTGTGTGGAAACAATACTCTTAAAAGATAAAATCTCTGATATCAGGGAAATTTTAGATTTATAATTTTCTTAATTCAACAAGCCTTTTTTTCAATTTGAGACCATGTACCAAGTACCTTAAAATGTTTCTATCCTATGATGAATAATTTTGACTTCTGGGAGTTTATACTAAAAAGATATACAAGAGACTTATATAAGCAATATGTAATAATGGGAAGTTGGAGACCACCTAAATGACCAAAAATGAAAGGTTGGTTATGAACCATTCATGCAATGGAATACTATGCACCCATTTAAAATGAAATATCAAAGAATTTTAATAGCTTTTGCAAATATCTATAATATCAAATTAATAGGAAACTCTTTAGATAATTCTAATGCTTCTAGAAAGATAATGTGATACGTTTTCATGTGAACTATTGACTAGGCAGCCCAAAATTCAATATTTCATAGTGAAAGTTTCTAAAAAATGTATTGTTCTCCTATGTAATCACTTGTAAACTACTGGGAAACTGTCTTTATAAATACTTTGTTTTCATGCCTTAAATGTAAGTGAATTTGACCAGTCCTATTCATTTGGTCTTTTTTCAGATCATTTCACCTTAGGATAATTGCCACTGTGTTAAGAAACTATTTAAAAAGATCAACATATCAACAATGTGAATACTCCTTTAAGAAAAGTGATATGCATTATTCCTTTAAATGGTCTCAACTATATCAGAAGAAAAATGAACTTCTTATTGAGTGATCAATGTAAATATTAACTGTAGCAGTTTAATAAATTCTGCCATAATTAGAGACCATAATATATACTTATTAACCTGGATCTAAGACAGATAATGAAAACAACTGAAATTAGGAAATTGTTGAGCATTCAAATCATGTCTTGTGTTGTAGCATATTGGGAATTGATTGGTTGTTTAAAACCCAGGAATTTCCTTGAGCATTTAACTCCAGGATAAAAAAAAAAATCTAAATTGAAATGTTAGGAGGAAAGGCAGAGCTATAACTGCTACTTAAAAAGGAATTCAATAGTCTAAAAGTCTGTACTGTAACATCTGCGTTAGTTTTGAAAATTTTATAATAAACATAGTTCAATTTCTTTAAATATTAATTTTATACCATCTATAATACTTAATTAAACATGTAAATTTTAAATATGTTATAACTATATTAATATAATATATAAATACATTCATTATTCATTTTTATATCTAAATACATTGCATCATTTCTATTAGGAAATATTAGTGCTAAAAAAGAAGGAATTTCTGTCATTTGCAACAAAATGGATAAACTCAAAAAACATTATGCTAAGTAGAATAAGCCAGACAGAGAAAAACAAATACCACATGGATACATGGGATCCCTTACATGAGGACCCTTTTTTTAAAAGAAGTCAAAAATCACAAAAAAACAGAGAGTAGAATGGTGGTTGTCAGGGGATGGGGAAAAAGGGAGAGACTGGTTGAAGGGCACCAACTCTCAGTTATAAGATGAATAAGGTCTCAGGATCTAATGTATAACATGGGGACTATCATTGATAATATTGTATGATACAATTAAAATTTCCTAAGAAAGTATCACTTAAGTGTTCTCATCAAAACAAAGTGTCAGGTGATGGATGTGTTAATTAATAGTGGGATTCTTTTCACAATATATACATATATCCAGTCATTAAATTGTGCCCTTTAAATATATTACAACTTTATTTATCCACTAGAGGCCCAGTGCCCAAAATTTGTGCAAGGAGCTCGGCTCTCACAGCCCCGGCTTCATTGGAAGGTGATCTGGATGGTCATCCGGATGGTCATTCTGCTGGTCTAGGTAGCATATTAGCTCTTTATTATATAGGATTATATACAGATAAACCTGAAAAAACTTAAAAGAGTTCAAAAATTGCTAAGCCTCATTCAATTTCTCTATAAGGAACCATTTTAAATCTTGGTTTTAAAATAATACTTAATTTTAAAATGTATACTGCTAATTAATTCATAGTGATTTATTTGAGAAAAAAAAGACTGCATTTTAAAATTTCTATCAGAAGTTGTGAGGCAAGTTGAGAAAGTTACAGAGAAAGAAAAATGACTGAGCCCATATTTTAGTAATTTTCTTGATCATCCAAAACATTTTTCAAGTTTCATTACAAGCCATATGTCAGTAAAAAACAATCTTCTAAGGAAGATGTGAAGCTGTCCATTAAGGTCATTCTAGTTGCAGATAACAGTCTCCAAAAACTCTCCAAAGGAGACAACTTAAAAATAAGTATGTGACTTTGCTGGCTTTGCTATTCAGTGTAATGATAATTTATACTTTAAAATATAATTTTACAAAACAATGTGAAAGAACAGAGGTATTGCCACCCCAACAATTAATAATGGCTTCAAGAACACACACAAATACACTAAAAGGCAGCCCTTAGCTACAATACTACACATGCTATGCTATTTCTTGCTACTAAGATTGACCAAATATTTACCTAAGTTCATGACTCTGCCTATCAAAATACTTTTTAACTTTTAAAAAAATTATTAGCAAACTGAAAAGTACTTAATGGAGATTTCCAGAAATGAAAGGAATCTGAATCATGGAGTATTTTCTGTTACTGCTGCTATTGCTACTTTTTAAGAACAGAGTTCACTTTTTAAAAAAAGTGTCCCATTGCCCTGGGTGGTATGGCTCAGTTGGGTGAGTGTCACCCCATACACCAAGAAGTTGATGGTTCCATTCCTGGTAAGGGCACAGGCCTGGGTTGAGGACTGGATCCTGAATAGGGGTATGCAGGAGGAAGCCAATTGATGGTACTCCATCATTGATGTTTCTCTCTCTTTCTCCCTCTTTCTTCCTCTCTCTCTTTCTCTAAAACAATAGATTAGATAGATAGATAGATAGATAGATGATAGATAATGTAAAATAAAAAAAAATCCTTATCAAAGCTCTTTAAAATTTTTTTAAATATTAAAAAGTACCCATTCCCCTGTTTTTTGAGGGATTAATAAAGTTCAAAAATCATTAGCTATACTCATTAAAAATAAACAGTGAAATCCCAAAATATAAAAACCCTGGGTCTGTCACATCCACAACAACCAGAGGCTTGACCAACCAGAAGTCAGTCCTGTAGTCAGCATTGGGTTGTTGTGGTGACCCAGCACTGACTTCTGTGGCTGTAGGTGCAGTGAACCAGCACCGACTGGTGAGGGGGCTGTGAATCAGGCCCAGAGAGAGACCTGAAAAGAGAAGCAAGGTCTGATCCACAGCGTCTGTGGCAGCTGTTGATCAGCACTTGCCTCTCTCGTTCTCTCCCAGTCTGGCCAGCAGCCGTGCTTCCATTTCTCTCTAAGCCTCCACCGGGGCTGCTGATTACTCTCACCCTTCAGATCAGGCCCCGTTGATAGGCTCAGAGACGTTGACTGGCATAGAAACTGACCAATCAGAACCAAATCTGGCTGAAGTGTGAGGAGCCAAGATCTGTCTAGGAGGTGGAGCTTTTGGCATTGCCTAGCATAGAAACTGATCAATCAGAACCAAATTGGCCAGCAGAGGAGGGCAGTTGGGGAGAAGATCAGGCTGGCAGGGGAGGACATGTAAGGGTGATTAGGCAGGCAGAGGCAGTTAGGGGCAATCAGGCCAGCAGGGAAGGGCAATTGGGGATGATCAGGCTGACAAAGGAAAGCAGTTGGGGGCAAGATCAGGCTGGCAGGGGAAGGCCATTGGGGGTGAGATCATGCCAGCAGGGGAGGGCAGTTGGGGGCACAACCAGGCAGGCAGGAGAGGGCAGTTGGGGACAATTGGGCTGGCAGAGGAGCAGTTAGGTGTTAATCAGGCCAGCAGGGGAACAGTTAGGGTATAATCAGGCTGGCAGACAGAAGCAGTTGGGGTAGGCAGGCAGGCAGGCAAACAGTTAGGAGCCAGCAGTCCTCAATTGTGAGAGGGCTGTCCAACTGTGGGTTTAGACATCCAGCAGGCAGACATCCCCCGCAGGGTCCCAGATTGGAGAGTATGCAGGCTGGGCTGTGGGACACCATCCCTCCGCCACCCCCCAGTGCACAAATTTTGTGCACCGGGCCTCTATTAGGAAAATAAAGAGTGAAAAATATGAACAGTGAATTCACACACAAAAAAAAAAGAATACAATCAACATAGCAATCAATTTTAGCCTCATTCATAATTAGAGAAACATGATTCCAACCAGCTGTTTGCATTCAAATTGGTAAATATTTAAGTAGTATATTATATAGGACATGGGAAACCAAGTACTCTCATATGCTATTGATAAGAATATATAATTAGTGGAGTCACTTTGGAGGACAGATTCTTGGATCTGGTAATTTCACTTTATTCAAAATTTCCTTTTGGAAATACCCACAAAATTATGCCAAGATATATATTTATATACAGGGATATTTACAGAAATGTTGCATATGCTGGAGAAATTAGATATATCCTGAAAGCTCCATGAGAGAGAACTGGTTTATAGTTTAGTGTCCATTCCTCCATCCAATGCACTAGTTTACAGCCATGGAATTGATGTCCCTGGGAAAAATCACCCTTTTGTGGGACCTAAGCCTCTTCAAACAAATGTGTACTTTATAACAAGATGAGTTTGGTCAATAAGCTACTCCCTATATTAGTGAGTCAGAAAAAGTTGAAATTCAGTGATAATTCAGTCATTTAAATATTCAGGCAGATGCCATACCCTCAATGAAACTGCACATGGAAAGATATTTAGTTAACTGGTCTAAGGTCATGAAGGTAAAAAGGGATGAGGAAATCTCCAATCACAGTACAGGATTTACTTTCTCCGTTACATCTGAATAGAGAAAAACTGAAGAAAATCCAATAGTGCTGTCAACTTTGCCACTGCTAAAATAAAAATAAAATAAAAAAACAGCCAGAACTGTGTAATTGTCTTGGTCAAAATGAACTCTTTCCTGTTTAGGGGGTCACTGCATCTATTTCAACAGAGATGACAGCACTGGTGAAAATAGACCCAGAGGAGCTGCATCCTGGAAGATATAGTTTGTGACTGCATGGTTCTAACATAAATCTTAAATTTATCTTTGAAACTCTTAGTTGGTTGAATTCAAGCTAGAAAAGACTAAGAGACCAATTGTGAAATTTGTTGTTGTTGTTGTCGTTTGTTTGTTTGTTTTTACTTAATTTAGAGTTTATCTGGTCCTAAACTTGAACTTGAATCTTTACTCCCAACATTCATACCCATCCACTTTCCATATATAATATGGCAGCATATGGGGTGACCAAGCTTTCCATCACCAGGACACAGGACTTTCCTAGCAAACCAAGACAGTTGGTCACACTAGCTGCTTATTGTTCATTAAAAAAGAGTTCACAGCTGAAACCGGTTTGGCTCAGTGGATAGAGGTCCCAGGTTCAATTCCGGTCAAGGGCATATACCTTGGTTGCGGACACATCCCCAGGGGGAGGTGTACAGGAAGCAGGTGATCAATGTTTCTCTCTCATCGATGTTTCTAACTCTCTATCCCTCTCTCTTCCTCTCTGTAAAAAATCAATAAAGTATATATTTTTTAAAAAGTTCACAGACAAAGGTTTGCCACACGGGTAGCCGGATGCACTGAGCTTGGTCTCATTGCTGAGAACTGAGTAGTACACCTGCAGGAAAGAGCCAGGAAGAGAAAAGGATAAGGGAAAGTGCCTGGCTCCCTGATGGTTTCCTGATTTCTGATTTCAGTGATAAATGAGGACCAGCTGTGATCTATTCTTTTAGTTACATAAAATACTCTTGTAGAACAGATTGTCTGGGCTTTATTTATTTCTTGTTTTGGTTTAAATTAGTGGTGTCAGGTTCCTGTTAATATAATATCCATTACCACCACTGATTACTATAATCTCTATCACCACCCCTGGCCAAATAAGTTTTTTTTAAAAATTTAACTCTCAGGCCCTACTGATGGAGGGTCAGTAGTATCATATTTGAGCACCAAAGGGAGCATTATTAATAGTTTCTGGAGCAGTAGCAAGGCCTCTCCATTAATGCTTCAGCAGGCACGGCACTAATGGAAAAGTGCTGCCTAGTTTCCAATTTTCTTTGTTAATGAGCACACTTCATTCTCAGGCCAACAATGACTCGTTCAGATTCCCTGGTGCTGGGAAAGTTCTAAGTGCTATCTTGGTTGGTTCTGAAATCACAGTGCAGCTGATACATGTTTAGATGTCAGGTTTGAAAACAGATTTATAAACTAAAACTACAAAAAAAACAAAAACAACCACAAACAATACACAAATTTTTAAGAAAGTGTTATCCCTAAAGTCTCAAGTGCAAGGTACAGTGATATGTGAGGCAAGATAAGAAAATGACAACTTATGAAAATGTCAGAGTCTGCCTGAGCCCTGACTTGCCTCATATTCATAAGGGATGAGGAAAGTTCTCATCCTTGTCCCTATTTCTGGAGTTGGACTAGCTGGGCACCTGCTTTGGTCTCTCTCATGGGGTCTAAGGATTGTGCAGTATGAGTCAGAGACAGTCAAAGAGAAGGCCCCAAGAATTTGAGAGAGGTCCCCTCTTCCTGAAATAATAAAATAAGGAGAGCAGCACGGTTTTGCAGTAATGATCAATGATGAATCACACATTTGTCACCACTTTCCAATCCCAACCTAGTTTACACCATTCTCTCCTCTAACTTCCACAGCCAAGTGCCTCCTAATAGTCCCCATTTCCTCTCTGGTCTCCCTACAATCAGCTCCTCACCAAATAGCCAGAGTATCACCTGCTGAAACCACACGTCAGACTGCCATTCTATCCTTTAAACATTCTTGATTTTCCATTAGATTCAGAATAAAACTCAAACTCCTTACATTAGTTTACAAAGCCCAACGTACTCTGGCCCCTGTCTTTCTTTCTCCAACCTCAACTCCTACCACTTTTCCCCTCGCTCATTCTGCCTTACCACTCTAGCTCTGACTGTCCTTAAACACACTAGATTTATTTGTTTGTTTGTTTGTTTGTTTGTTTTTAAGGATTTTGCAGGAGCTGTTCCTTCTGCCTAAATTGCTCTTACTCCAAGTCTATGCAAAGATCTTTAAAGAGGTCTCAACTCAACTGCCATGTCCTTAGAGAGAACTTTCCTGCTATCCTATCTAAATTGGCATCTCTGCCCTGACCCAGTTACTCTATTCCCCTTACCTGCTTATATTTTTATATATAGCATGTATTTTCCTAACAACTTATACAGATGTGTGTATGTGTGTACCATCTATGACACACACACATATTCTCTGGGTCTGACAAAATAAGTCACTATTCTAGATAAAGGGGAGAAAGCAGAGTGTCAAAAAGATGTCAGTTTGAATTTAAGTTGTTGCTGATATTGTCTTTCTTCATCACTAGAATAGAAAGCCTGTGAGGGCAAAACTTTATCTTCCCAAGCATTGCTATATCCCCAGTTGCTGGAACATAGTAAGGCAGTAAGGCAGAGAGTGGGTGAGTAAATGAATAGATGAATCAGTAAGGAAGAAAAGAGACCGAGGCTCAGTTTCCAGTCTTCCACTTCCAGGCTGTGTTACCTCTAACAAGTTGTCTAACTTTCCTGAACCCTAATTTTGTTCATCTCTAAAATGAGCGTGTTTACCACCTGCTTCAGTAGTTGTCATGAGGAATCATTGAGATAATTTAGGTAAATCTGCTAGATAGGAGACTAAACTTAGAGATATTTAACAAATGCTCCTTTGCCCTCAGTGATTCCTCTATCTTTCCAGAGATACCAAAAGCGGTGTAAAGTAAGGCTTTACAAGTCATCAGAGAAGCAACCAGTTATGCGTCAGGTATTCATGAGTCCACCCAAGCACTGAAAGTCTACTGTTGTTTCAGGTACAGCTTTCTGTCTATGTATGATCCTTAAAAATGCAAATGTTCCTCGAAGAGAATATTCATAATGTCATCTTTTCCTTCATAAAAATAATTTTTCAATGACTTCCCTATAAAAGTACAGAAACTAGCAATGCCAAAAATCAGCTTCACAGATGTCTAGAGACTTTGCTTAATCTGAAATCATGGCCTGAATAAAATCAGAGTCATAGCTAAATTGTCAGAGCTGAACCAACTGGTTGTTGAAAAGGAATGACTAAGGAAATTTGTCTTAAGCATGGACACCAGTCAAGGTTGGCAGATTTGTTGCTACCAGATCAATAGATTTCAATGGTGAGAAATTCCCTACTAGCTGAGCCAGAAACAAACTGAATTGTCTCATTGGCAAGAGGAATGATCATATTCTATTAAGCTTGTGTTGTATCATTTGAAAAGACCTTCATATTCCTTTAAATTTAGCTAAGTCCCACTATGATTTGGCCTGTTACTTATACCTTTCATTCTTCTTTTGCTCCTAAAGATAGAAGAGAGAAACTGGCTACAAATAGCTACTCTCTTCTTTCCATCATCCCTTTCACAAAGAAAGCACTGAGACAAGCTCATCTAAGCTGCTCACCAACCTGCTACTGAGTCTCTGCTGTTGGCATCCTCTCATTTCACAAGTCTTTAGTGACCCTGAAATACCTCACCAACCCTGTCTGTTCTGGCCCCACAGAGTCTGTAGCTTAAACATGCCAGGGCTTCCTGGATCACAGACAATTTAAAATCAGGAAAAAGTCCCTGGAAGCCTGTTAGCTTGTGGATCTGTAACACTGAAAAATTTCAAAGCCTTTCCTTTTATTCACTTAATCTTCCTCAATGATATGTTTCCCTTCCTCATTCCCATCTGCCACTCCTAACCCAGATAAGCTTTTCAAGTTGAAAGCCCTTTTGAGAATAAATAAAAGTATATCCTTTTATAAAATGTATTCTCTTCTGGTTACCAACATATATTTTAATAGTCTATTATTCCCAAGTGTGTGCAATCATGGATAGATTTTTACTAATCAACCTGGTTTGGCTGAGATATTGTAGATTTTATTCCCTTACACATTCCCTGGGGCAGTTTTGAGCCCACATTCCTAAAACGAATGGCTCTTGATTCAATAAACACACATAAATAAGGCTGATCTTTAGATAAACATAAACTATTATTTTTAGAGAGTGTAATGCTCATTTTTCACACACCCATACCTGAAGTCCAGCCAAAACTGTCTTCTTTCTTGCAGAAATCATGCTGCTAATTTTTATTAAAGAAAGAATTCTAAATCAGGGAGGGAGGAATGACCTAAAATCTCATCAGTGTCCTAAATTCTGCAGTAATTTTAGAACCATAATTTTAGAATATGAGATCGCATTGAGGAGCTAATAATACAACTAAAACTTGTTGCTATATTTTCTAAGCCTAGATCAAGGGTTTCATAAGCAAAGAACATCAGAGCTCTAAAAAGAACTAATTATTACTCTGCCATTTGCAGGACAACCCAGATTAATCATTTGTTTTGGGGGGCTACCTTGTCTTCTCTATATCCTAAAGGTAGAAGAAGTGGGAATGAATAGCAAAGTCTTATTTAATATCAGCTTACTTCAATGGTTTAACATAAAGGGGTCTGTTTTAATTCATGTAAAATGTTTGAGTCATTCTACACTAAACAGTTAGGTTTATATCCCTAGTTTTCTATTTTTTAAATACGCTTGATGGGGAAGAAAGGCATTTGAATCAATGACACCTAGGAGCTCTAATGGTCAAGATATTCTTCATCTCTGGTGGATTTGCATGTCTTATATACCAAGGCTATTCATAGCGATAATTCTCTCTTATTTGAGTCCTAGAGTTGAAACAGAAATTTACCAGACTCGGGAGTTCTCGAATGGCCGCAAACCTTAAATATATCATAGAATCTTCTCTGGAAAATATCCTTACCTGCTTATAGGGAGATGCCTGAGTGTCAAGACCAAAGGGTTGATCTTGCTGTTCTGGTTCGGTGTGTAGAAAAATGGGACTGCCAAACCCATTTCTCCCAATTTTTCTGTCCCAAACACTTAAATGGAAAGAAATTCTGTGTGTGTGTGTGTGTATGTGTGTGTTCCTATATTATTTGTTTAGAGCAGCATTTTCCATCTAGTCTCATATGATGCTTGGTTTATGTGGCTAGAGGGGTTGCAACCCTTGTGCTTTTTTCATGGTTTATATCAGCATGTTCAAGGCTCTGAGAAGTTCTGCAATGAAAGCCTTGTTTGTTTAAAAATTTCCAAGTAGATGTACCTGACCTGTTCCTTAACATTTTAGAAAGAACTCCTTTGCTATTTAAACTTTGCTGCTGCTGCTGAAGATGGAGGCGGGTGGGGGGACGCGAGGAGGGGACATGAGATAGCTCCTGGGGTCATCGTTTATTTAAAGGTCTTCTAGGGAACTCTTGTGATGCCTCAGGTATAACCATACTCCATCCGATGTTTTCTCCAGTTTCAATTAATATTTTTAAATTAATGAGTGCTTACTAGAGACCAAGCACTTTGCTAGGATCTGAGGGTAAAATGTTAACTTCATTTTTACTTTCAAAACAATAGCTAAGTCTGAATGCTCACTTGTCCGGTAAGGACCCTTACTTAGAATGATGAAGTTATCCTTGTTTGTTTCTGGAAACCCTCGTTTCCCCCACTTAAAGTGCTTTGCTATCTCCCAAGACTTTGCCCTATAATGTCACTTGAAAAATAATTCATATTGATGTACATAATGACTAACCCTCTTTCCTTCTCTTTGCCTTTACCTACAATTTGTCTTCCCCAATAGACTAAGAATGTACCATTATTGAAGATACACAATGATATATGTAAGTATTGCCTTTTAAGATACTTTTTAAAGAGGATGGGGAATGATAATGTTTAGCTCAAGATATGAAGCCTCCAGCAATGACGGCTCAGACTAGCAGACATCTTAACTACCTAATGTCTTATATTTCTTTTGATTAGAGAAGCAGAAATATGCTAGCAGCAATACAAAGTCAGAATAATGATAAGAGTACAGGTATGTCCTGGACTAGGACAGAAAGTGTTCAGTGGCATTTTAATTGGAAACCAGGATGATCAAAGACAGTTCTTATTCTTCATGCCTCTCTTTTTCTTTCAGGGACTACACGAGTTCTAACTTCTGGTCCTTTCTCTGAGTTTGGTCCATCTCCCTTTCTCGGCCAGCTTTTTCTTCTAATTAACCTTGCACATGGCTCAGTATGCTCAGCAGTCCCAACTCTGTATCATAGTTTCAGCCCTCTACCTATCCCCAATGAGTATCATTCTTAGTTCCTTAGTTCAAATATGAGGAAGGGAAATGGAGAGAGAGGATGTGAGTCAAAGTCAGTTCAGCTTTTTAAACTAAACCATAAAATTTGCACAGGCAGGTACTGGGTAAGGCATTTACTCTGAGCCCAATTATTTGGGCCCAGAAAGTGCCTAAATCTCAGCGTACATAGGACTGTCAATATGGGATCTGGATAAGGCAGAATGTTCAAAAAGACTATGAATAAAGGCAGTGATGAAACATTTTTAGTGTACCCACCTTATGTATTCTTACCACGAAATATCTATAGGTTATAGTAGGATCAACCCTTTCTCTCTTCCTTCTTTCTAATTGTTACAGATTTCCTTAGCCCAATTTCCTTCCATTTTTGGCTTGCCTCCCAGATCATGTTTATTCTCTTTTACTTTAAGCCCTCAACCTTTAGAACCTAATTAGTAATGAAACAAAATAAAATCCACATGGATCATCTCATGACTATGATTGCCCACTTCTATAGCAATCATGATGAGAGGGTACTCAGATAATCTCCATCTGCCATGCACACCGTGACCTTAACATTAAGTACCATAGACACAAGTGGGCAAAGAAGATGGACTATTCATAAACACCTTTCACAACAGATCCAGAGAGGAGCCAGAGGGCCAATACACAACCCTCTTTTCAACTAATAAGATTGAACTGGCCCTGACTCATAAAAGTATAATTTGGTTTCTTCTCTACACCTACCTCATCTCTTTAAAATCCCTATCTCCCTTTATCTTTCTCTCCCGCTCTCTCCTCACAGTGTATTAGCCCTAACCTCAGCTATTGACAAAGAAACAAATCATTTTACTACTGATGGCAATTTGTCGACTTGTACACAATAGAGAGTATTTCAAGAAACTAGGCTATGGGAGATAGAAACTAAAATCTCCCCTGTTATAAAATTCCCTTATGAAACACTCCACTATTCCACAGATCCAACTATCCTATGGTTACATCATAAACCTCATATAATAGTGATGTAGTTGATGACGTGGAAAATTTGCAAAATAAACATTATGTTTTGCCCTTCAGAAATAATATTTTGATGAATAGAAACCTATTGAAATATTAGAAACATGGTAAACAAGAGTAGAAGAAGTACTCAACTAAGGCTGCTGGCTGTATTATTGGGTCTGCCACTGATTGATCTTATGACTTTGGACAAATTGCTTAACCCTGCTGGGACTCAGTTTTCTCAAAAGTCAAGTGCTGAGTTATATGCTTAAGCAAACACTCTTGGTTGCCAGAAGTCATTCTCTCTCTTCCTTCCTTGCTTGCAGAGTTTATTTTCCAGCATAGATGCTGAAAATAACCGTTCTCACTTCTCTAGCCCCCTATGTAGCTAGGACCTGCCAGTCTTGGCCAATGGAAACTGCCTGAATTCTTCAGGGAAATGTTTTCATCACTGATGAAAGTAAATTTTCCTCCTATACACCTTTCAAGTGGTGGCAGCTATCATCCAACTTTGATATGGGAGCTACGAAGATTATATAGAATCTGATCTAGAGCCCTGGCACTTTTGAGCTGCTTAATTGTCAACCCTAGAAGTCATTAAACAATTTCTCATTTCATAATTCATTTTTATTTGAGTATTCCATCACTAATCGCCAAAATGTCCTTATTGAATAGATGCTATTATCTATCTCTAAGGTTCCTCCCAGCTTTAAGAATATATGATCCAATAAGAAGGGGAAAAGAGAGAGAAGAGATGAAAGTTTTCCCCTTGATAAACAAATTTCAAATATTGATTTGAAGGATCAATAGTCAAGAGGCTTCAGAAAAGAGGTACTCCAATAGGTCTGACACAATTAGTAAGAGTAGAGAGCTTCTGATACAATGTGATATGACTTGGAAAGCACAGAGATGAACCTACTCCAACCATCTCCACTGCCTTTATGACTGATTAGGAAAAGGAGTGTCTATTATACAAACTCTCTTTGACTGCCCATCATTTGAGCACCCTTCCTATTTTAGGAATCTGCTTTCCACTATAGCTGTCAAAGGAAGATTTGCCCGCTTCCTAGCCCTGCCAGACAGAGTAAGGGAAGATGCTAAAGCCAAGCAATTGAATGCTTTTACCCAGGATTTTAAATCTTGGGGTGTGGAGATGAGGGAATACTAAAGTAATGTTAAAGTTATTGGTGGTAGAATCCTTGGCCTTGACAGGGCAGTAAAAACATTATCAATGGTGGTCCCATTCAGACTGTTTCCATGGTGTGACTTTGCATAATTCCTGACACCCAGTCAGTCTCCCTTGGTGCTGCCTATATTTTGAGCCTGGTTCTCCCTCCTTCCAAAAACTTCTGGGAGTGATGCCCAAGATATTTCAAATAAATTGTTTTCTGGTTTTGGTAAATTACAGCCCGTTTTTGTTTGTCACACCCACAAAACCTGACTGATAGAGTTAAAGTCATTAATGTAAAGAAATGTGTTCTCAAAAGTCTACATTTCATACAAAATTGTGAAAATAAAATTTGGAAGACTAGCTGAAGTTTGGAAGAACAGCTAGAGTTTTATGATACCCTATAGCCCCACCCAGGACAAGAGTATCAGTCTTGGGAGGTACTGAGGGAAGCTAGTCTGTCCTCCCAAGAACAACCCCAAGCATCTCTGGGGTTCCTCTTCCTGCAAACAGCTTCCCCCAAAGTCTTTTGAACAAGTGGCCATTCAGGGCATCAGCAAACACTCTCATTCCTCACTTCTGTCTTTCAAAAAGAGCTTTGGTTGTCCCTCAGAAGTGTTTCTGACATCTAATTGGACAGGTGGGTATTTGAGAAACATGGAGTAGAATATGATTTTTATTAAAAGTAACACCTGAAAATTGGCTAGAAAGAAAGAGGCCTACCCATTTTCCATTTATGGTGGAGTTGTTTTCCTAACCTCCAAAGACCAAACTTCCTCCTGCAGTTATAAAAACAAGCAACAAAATTAAAATAAATAAAATGAAAGGAAAACACAAATGAGAGTAACATCAAAACAAAGATAATGTGTTCATTATAGGTCAATACTGTTGGTTAAAAACCATACACAATGAACAAAATAAGAGGAAAAAGCATTGTTAAAAAGAAAACAGGAATCAGGACAAATTATAAGATAGCAAAAGAAAAATACAAGATTTACATAGATGAAAGATGAAAAGAAATCAAATGATCATATTGATCTGGTGAAAATAAAGAGAAAGTAACAGATAAAAATAAAAAAGATAGTATGAATCCCAAAGGAAACACTATTTTAAAAAACTAATTCAAAATAAGAAAGTCTAACAATTGTTGCAAAGTTCTACCTAGTGTGCTATATGTATGTGTGTGTATTAGTGTGTATGTGCTTTAAATAAAACTCCATTTTCAGCTAAGATAAGGAAAAAATAAACAACTGACACAGGCAGCAAAAATCAAACCAGTCTTGAGGACCAGGGGACAGAGAGCAAAGCAAAGACCATCTATAACTCCCCAGGATAATTATCTTTTTCAATCTTATCCAATTAATATGATACACTGGCTCAGAAAGCACAGACTCAGCAATCTGGCAAGGGTATAACTGTCTTCATGTTTGCTTTTGTTGCCTTTGGAAACCACTCTCCATATGTCGCTAAGAAGCCAGTCACTTCCGTATTAATTATCTTATTTAATTCCCTCAACAACTCTGGTGAGGTTCAGTGATTCTCAAATAATCATCCATATACTGTGAGTTAGTTCCCTGTGGCTTTTGTAATAAATTTTCACAAACTTAGTGGCTTAAAATAATACAAAGTCATGCTTAAAGGCTTGGAGACCGGACCCCAAAATAAGTCTTAGAGGGATAAAAATCAAGGTGTTGGGGCAGACTGGTTCCTTCTGGGGACTCCAGGGAAGAATCCATCTCCTTATCTTTTCAGATTCTAGAAGCTGTCCTCATTCCCTGGCTCAGGGCCCTACATCCAAATGCTTTTTCTCCCTCTGCTTCCATCAGCATAATTATTTCTTCCCTAATTTTTATTTTTTTCCTGATTCCTTATGATTAGAAGGAGCCTTATGATTACATAATTATCCATCTAGATAACTCAAGACAATCCCCACATTTCAAGATACCTACACTAGTCATACCTACTAAGTCGCTTTTGCCACATAAGAAACATTTACAGGTTTTGGACATTAGGGGGAACATCTTTGGGAGTTATTATTCAGCCAAGCACAGATTGATTATGTCTGACTTTCCTGTGGGGTGGGTAGTTTAATATTTTTTTTATTGATTTTTTATGGAGAGGAAGGGAGAAGGATAGAGAGCTAGAAACATTGATGAGAGAGACATCGATCAGCTGCCTCCTGCACGCCCCCTACTGGGGATGTGCCCGCAACCAACATACATGCCCTTGACCAGAATCGAACCTGGGACCCTTGAGTCCACAGGCCAACGCTCTATCCACTGAGCTAAACCGGTTTCAGCTGGGGTAGGAAGTTTAGTTAATAGTATTATATCAACATTCATTCCCCAGTTTTATGATTCTAGTAAGATTCTGTCACTTATTCACATCAGGAGAAGTCAAATGAGGGGTATATGTGAGTTCCTTGATTGTGGCAATATTTCTGTAAGTCTAAAATTAGTGGGGGGGAAAAACAAAAACAAGACAGCTGAAACCGGCTTGGCTCGGTGGATAGAGCATTGGTCTGCAGACTGAAATGCCCCAGGTTCAATTCCGGTGAATGGCATGTACCTTGATTGTGGTCATATCCCCAGTAGGGAGTGTGCAAGAGGCAGCTGATGGATGTTTCTCTCTCATCGATGTTTCTAACTATCTCTCTCCCTTCCTCTTTGTAAAAATCAATAAAATATATTTTTTTAAAAAAATAAAAAGAAGAAGAAACAAGACAGTAGTATTAAGGATGTAAACACCACCAACAAAAAGTTTTCTGGGAGATTTTACTAAAAAGTAGAGACCTAGTGCACAGGTAGGGGTTCCTCAGCCTGGCAGGTGATAGGGGACGATCAGGACCATCTGGCCCAGTCCCAGTTGGGAGCGCACTGACCACCAGGGGGCAGCTCCTGCATTGAGCATCTGCCCCCTGGTGGTCAGTGTGCATCATAGCTACTGGCCAGTCAACAGTTGGTCACATTTTTATATAGTGTGTGTGTGTGTGTGTGTGTGTGTGTGTGTGTGTGTGTGTGTGTGGATAGATAGAGAGGGAGGGAGAGATTTACAGAATTACAGAATCACATTCTCTACAGGCAGAGTGGCCCTGTTTCACAGGCCATTTTGAGAACTGCTAACTTGAGACTATGCCAGTACTATTCAAAACAGGGTCCACTATCAGCCCCATCACCTGAAGTCTTTCAGAAATTCAAATTCTCAGGCCTACTCCAGACCTACCTATTGGATCTTCTCCCAGGCATGGGGCCTAGGAATCTTGTATTTTAACAAGTTCTTCAGGTGATTCTTTAGCACAACATACTTTGATAAGTACTGGGTTGCACACTTTTAAACCATAGGCTGTAACTGTTATTTTCTCCAGTTACCTCCAGTTGGAGATAACTAAGGATCAGTTAAATGAAAAACTCAAAGTCAGATAGCTACTAGTGCCAAAACTGGAACAAAATTCCAGTTTCTGTTGAAATATTCACCAAATTGGCATTTAATGCTATTTCACCTTTTAAATTGATGACACTAAAGTCTTTCCAAAAATGAAAATATACTATCCACATGGATCAATCATTAAGGTGAGCAAACTACATTTATTTAACATGAATGAAGTAGCCTATTACCATCAGAGGCTGATAGGAATGAGAGAAAAGCCAGCTTGATGGTCAAAGGAAATCTGATATCATAATTCTTAGATACACTGACCCACCATATATTTCAATTCCAATCCAAATAGTCCTCCCTTGAGTTTTCTTATTCCTGAAAGCAAATTCTTTTCATAAATAACTTCCCAATAATGAGATCCAGAAAATATGATTATCTCGCTTATGGAAGTAATAGCCAAGGAGGCAGTGTCACATGTGAGGCGGAAGGAAGAACCCGTTTCCAATCTGAACCCACCATCTGCTCCTTGGGGCCCAAGACATTCAAAGACTTAGAGAACAAAGGGCAATTGGTAATGCAACTCAAAGGGAAGGAAGAATGTGCCACCCAAAAAACCCTCTAACAGGCTGACATCAGGCAGCATCCGACTGTCATGTTGATGTCCCACCTGAAGGATATGAACATCTTCCTCAGTACCCCTTCTACCATGGTCCACACTGGGTGGAAGAAATGGAACTGCATGATTGACAGCCACATCAGAAAAGAGGCAGGGCCTAAAAAGAGAGAGAGTACAACAGGTAGAAATTTAAAAGCATCCTCAAGCCCTGCTCACTAGGCTCAGAGGTTGAACATCAACCTATGAACCAGGAGGTCATGGTTTGATTCCCAGTCAAAACACATGTGCAGGTTGCAAGCTGGATCCCCAATGTGGGGCATGCAGGAGGGAGCTAATCAATGATTCTCTCTCAGCATTGATATTTCTATATCTCTTTCCCTTTCCCTTCCTTTCTGAAATCAATCAAAATATATTTAAAAATAAAATAGAATCACGCGCAGAAAAAAGGAATTCTCCCCCAGTGACCTTTGGAAGAGTAGTTAACGAAGAGAGCGCTCGTTGAGTGTTAGCTGTGAGTGCCTTCACCTGCTGGGGAGGACTGTAGAGGAGAGCACAGCAGAGCCACTTGCACATTCTACCCCACCTGCGGATTCCACGTTGGTTATAAAATACAAACCCAACCTGGCTATGATTTTCTGGACTCAAATGTGCATGCCCAGCTGTGAGTAAGGATGTGTAATACTGAGCTGAACCCTCTTACTATCCACAGGCAAGGACAGAACTCTGAGTGAACATGGGAGTGGGACTGAAGCCCTGAGCAAGGTTTGGCGGGAGAAAAAATATAATTTCACCTAAGCCTGAGGGGGCTCATGGAATGAGCCCAAACCCACCATGTGGTCTCAGGGCCAGGCCATCTTCTTTCTCCAGATACCAGAAGTTGGCTCTGTATATTGTGTGTGAAGCTGGCCTACCTCTGGCTCCAAGCCAGTGGTTCTCAACCTTCCTAATGCTGCGACCCTTTAAGACAGCTCCTCATGCGGTGGTGACCCCCAACCATAAAATTATTTCCATTGCTGCTTGATAACTGTAATTTTGCTACTGTTATGAACTGTAATGTAAATATCTGATATGCAGGATGTATTTTCATTGTTACGAATTGAACATAATTAAAGCATAGTGATTAATCACAAAACAATATGTAATTATATATTGTGAAATATTTATTTCTAATTACAAATAAATGAAATTTTGTCTTGAATCGTGGTATAGCATGGGTAACAGTCTTCATATAACAACAGTAAACTACATTGCTACATTTTGCTACACCGAGGAGCTGTGTGTTGGTTCCTAAGACCATGGGAAATATGTGTTTTCCAATAGTCTTAGGCGACCCCTGTGAAAGGGTCGTTCGACCCCCAAAGGGGTCACGACCCACAGGTTGAGAACCGCTGCTCCAAGCACTTCCAAATGCTAGGGACTCTTTAAGGCTTGCTTATTTCAGATGCCTATTTCCCCAGCCCATGAAACTTCTGGCTACAGAGAAAGCCAATTGATTTTTGAAGGAACAAAGGTGAGGGAAGTAAATCCGAGAAATGATTCTGGGTCCTTGTTGACTCTGGTTCAGCAACTTCCATCATAACCACCTACATAGCCTGATTGGAATTAATTTCAAAGTGCTTTGTAAAGCACTCAAGTACTTAGCACTCTTGCTGAGGAATGGAGGCTAAAAGCCTCCAAGCAGATTGCTAGGAAGGGAGAGGCATGCTCTGGCTGCTATCTGAGCTGGCCTGCCCTGCTGGCTGCCTTCCAGACTCCCTGCTTAGATCAGGACCTAAATTTGTCGGTGACCTGTTTTTGAATCGCTGGTAGAAGCAGTTAATGTAAGCCCAGTGCTCTTAAGATTTTTAATGTGAAACTTACCTTTAGCCTATTGTGTTTCTCATATCTGAATTTTCTCAAAATTAACCTGTGTTCCTACCTGTTGTCAGAAGTGGGTGATAGTGTAGGCAAAAGAAGCCTGGGAGAAATCCAAGCAAAGAAGACGAAATGCAGTTCCCTGAAGGAGCTCAGGCATGTGCTACTACCTGACTCCTGCCGAGGGCACATAAGCAAGGGAACATCAGAAATCATTAAACTGGTCTGATTTCATTCAACTCTTTGTAAGCCATAGCTCTGCACTGATATTGAGAACAAATCTCCCCTGCACCGCCACCCTCTGATTGAGACACTCTTTGGTAGGTGTTCAATGCCCACAATTCTAGAACACAGTATACAAAAATAAAATACACAGTACCTGGCCCCCAAAAATGCAGTCTAGAGGAGGAAAGACAGTAAACATATTTATAAGCCAGTGTGATAAATGCCACGATAGAGCTAAACCCTTGTGCTGTAGAAGCAAAGAAGATGGGCAGCCAATCCAGAATGACAAGAGCTGGGAGGAAGATCAGGGGTGCAAAGGTACTTCTGAAGAGTGGAGAGGAGAGAAGAGGCAGGGAGAGGACGGGAGGGAAGGAGAGAAAAGGAGAGAAGTCCTAAACTACTAAGATACTGATTTCTACACTCTGATGGGCAGAAGAATCACACAGAGCTTTTGATACCACGCGAATTCCTAGGCCACTCCTCTTTACCTGTCTCCCCACCCCCCGCCCCCCAGAGTTTTTATTTGTAACTGGGACCTACGTGGGTCCCAGCAATCTGATTCTTCACAAACATCCCCAGATGATTCTGTTTCAAGTGATCTGAAATGCCATTTTGAGAAACACTTTACCCAAGGCAACCAAAGATCATCCCAAAGTGGGCTATTTCTGACCTGAAGTGGGCAGCCTTGCCAAGTCATTACTGTGTCTATCTTTTCTGCTCCCTTTCAGCTGCAATCCATTCAAATCTGGCTCCTCTTGCTCCAGGTCACTCTGGTCCTCCTGCAGGGAGACATACTCTCTGGAAAGTGCATCCTGTGCAGCCCAATGTGAGGTGAGGGTCTTGAATTACCAGGACTGGGATGAAATTGCTTTTTGGCCTGCCCTTGAAGAACAAACACATTTGTCTTTAATTGAAGGAAAGTGAAACATCTTCAGGAAGGCAGGGATATTTGTGGAAGTGCCAGAGAACCTTTCCCAGTGATCACCTTGAAGATGGCCATTTATTCAGCTTATGAGAAGATGAAACCCAGAGCTCAGAACAGGCTTACGCTTTGGACTGCTCACTCTCTCTACACTTCCTGTCTCTTATTAGTGTACATTCGATGCACAATGAATGAGTCTTCATTTTTTTGTGGCCCAATGAGTTGTATGCTTTACTCCATATTTTCAGAAGGTCTAAGAATAACTTTGGATAATGCCCCAGGCTTTATCACCAAATCCAGGATCCTTGAGAAACATTAAAATACTTACACTGAGGCATTAAGAAGGAAAGGGGAGCTTTAAAGAGATGATGGAGACAGGAGCCTTTTGTAAGACAGTTTACATCTATCACCAAACACCAGAGGAAAAACAACTTGGAACACACAACTAACTGGGCACTACTTTTCCAAATGGATTAAACCTTTTTCTTTAGAACCTCCAGTGACCCTTTTCTTTATTGCTTCCCTCCAATCTCTGACCCTAATGTGTCCATCTTCCCAATCTCTTCCACTTCCATCTTTTCCCTTCTGCTCTTGCTTGCATATCACTGCCCAGATCCTCCTTCTAGCTCTCCTGGTGGTCCAAAGTAACTAGCTCAGAACTAGCCTACTGACTCCAATCCATCCCACAGCGAGTGTCTGCAAAACATGGCTCTGTCAGGTGACTTCTCTGCTCAGTGGCTCCCCAACACCTGCATGAAAAAAACTTCTTCAACATTGCAACAGCCAAACAGATGCCTCTGCTGTTTTATTTCCAGGCCTGACTCAAATATTCTTCTCTTTAGGGGGTGGGTGATGTTGCATTTGACATTATTTTCAAACATGTTACAAGTACACAAACAGGACAAAAAATATGAGGATATATCTCTGTGTGTATATACTCCTCCCTTGTATAAATAAATAATAGCATATTATACCACTTGCACTGAGCTTTTGTCATCTACTAATATCTTCAAGTTGATATTTAATAATATCTTCAAGGTATATCAACTCTATAGATAGATCCCCCTCATCCTTTTTAGCAGCTGCATAATATTCCATTATAAAATATGTCAATTATTTCACAAGTACTCTACTAATAAATGATTTGATTACTCAGACTTTTGCTACCAAAAATGCTGCTAGATTATATACTCTAGCTCTAGTCAGAGACAGATTCACAATGACACTCATGAAGCTGAAAGTGTCCTTCATTTGCAGGAGTCCTTTGGTATATTGTTTCTCACAAAAAGGGAACCAAAAGATCACACATGTTTCAAGAGCTTCAGAACTTGGATCATCACATGGAAGTAGGATCTATTTTCTATGACAGCAGAGTCAGAGTGCATATGCATTTTACATTTTCATTATGATGCCTGAATTCCAAAATCAAGTCTGTAATCCATGCTGACGAAAACTCTTCCCACCCCATTCCCATGGGCTTCTATGGACACACCTGGTGAGATCTATCCCTTTGTTACTTGCTTTATTCAGGTTGTTGTGTTACCTTCTTTATAGGGCCACAAGCCCCTTGGAGTCAGAACTTAAAAGTCTTCCAGCTCTGTTCTGCCAGCACCTAGCATATGGCCTCCACACAGAAGACACTCAAAAAGTTTGTTGAACCTGCCTGAAGCCTTTTTTGGGTGTGATGTATATCACAGTCAATTAAATACTTACTGAATAAGTAATAAAATGCTTCTGCATCACCTTAAATACAATTTGATTTTTTATTCCATTCATAAGATACAAGCTCTGCCAACTTTGCAGATTTAATTTATATGCTCTCCTTTCCATCATTAAAGTCATGTGAAAATAATATACAGAGATATCTAAGGCCAAAGGCCTACAAATACTACCTTATATGTTCTCTTACCCCTCTTTAATATTAATATGAAGCCACTGATACCACAGTCTAAGTAAAACCTTCAAACAAGTTAACTCTCAAATATGAAAAAAAAAATCAAAAGTTTATTAAAGCCAAAACACATGCCAGATACTGCTTTCTCATTATTTTCAGTAAGGTCCTACTGCTTTGCCATAGAGACAAATTGGGTTTGGTACACATAGTTGGTTCTTCATAAAATGCACTGGGTACTAGAAGTTTTCTATTTCTTTACAGTGCTTCACAAAGAGTCCCAAGGCATTCAAGTTATGCTGACCAGAGAACATGCAGGCATCAAATTGGATGGGGGTCTGTAATTTCTCATTTTCATCAATATAAAGTTTGGCAATGTTGGAATCAGTGCTGAAGGCATCGTGTTTTCTTTTTTCTTGATCTAATGAAAACTTATAACAGAGGATCCCAGAACTCCATTTAAACATTACCATACATTAATCCTAGCCTCTTTGACTGTCATTAGATATTCACTTGATGCCAGCTCAGCTAGTTCCTCCATGCTTCCTAAAATCTGGTTTTCTTCTTTCATTAACCTCAGAAGCTCTCCAACTTTGATACACATTTTAATCACCTGAGAAGTTTATGCAAAGTACAGCTCCTTAATACCATCTCTACAGTGTCTGACTCAATCACTTCTTTAGGCCTCGCTCCTCAAAGGTTAGTCCCTGCAACATAGCCTTGACATGACCTGTTTCATTTTCACATGTGCTATGCTCACATATCCTCACCCCACTTTCTCCGACATAGAGAAACCATTTATGCCAAATAGAAATGGTCAAGTACAAGAATATTCTGACAAGGATTCTGAAATACCATATATGTTTGTTCCAAGAAAGTTCTTTACAACTATGCCCATATTTAAATATGACAACTGCGAATATATTCCTCTTGGTGCAAATACATCACAAAAAATTTGATTCTTATTGAATCTGGTAATGGGAAGAGATTTGTATTTCAACAATAGTACTAAGCTATAAAAGTGCATCTTGCGTAGGGGAAAAATTCTTTGTCACTATTAGTTTAAAACAAAGAGAGAAAACGTTTTGTAGTGAATACTGTGTGGTTGCCTTTCAACATTTGTCCCACCTTTTCCAATAATGTACCACAGCCCATGTGGTTTTTCAATTTGACCCTAGTTAATTTTAATCATGAGAATGTACATGGCTTAGGAAACCAGACTTAATCAAGCAGCACATAGCATTTTTCTGCAGACAGAGGTTAATTGAAGAATGGGTTCTTTAAGATATGTCCCTTTCTCTGGATGCTGCTGTAAGAACATGAGGCCTGAGCCCACCTAAGCATGAGGCTGACATATTAAATCAAGAGTATTAAAAAATGAAGCCCGAATCTCTAGACCAAACCTATAGCCTGTGCTACTTGAGGACATCCAGTTGCCATATTTTATGAAATTTAACATGCTGTCCATTGTGACATATGGCATTATTTTAGGCAACCCTCAGCATAGAAAAATACAGTCCCTATGACATAATGCTTTCTTATCAATTAGCTTTTGTTCAAAAAATTTCTAATTAAAATAGCACTTTTAGACTTATTTAGGCAATGAGTTTTATTATATCTCCTTCTTATGCATCATAATAAAGGATGCATGGAAAACAAATTTAAGTTCATCTCAAGACTTCTTCACACTCTGCCTGGCTCAGTCACACTCAGTAAAGCAGACAGGTCCAGGTTTTTCCATACACTCTCCTTCGCTGCGCCAAAAAGACCAACGATGAATTTTTTAAAAGAATGGTCAAGAATTGTCTTCAGGATTTCCTTCCAACATGATGGCAACCATTCTTCAAATATTGATGTACAAGTGGAGGCAATGACAATATCATACCCACAGTCTGGCCAACTGTGATTGTAAGATACAGTGGCAATTAAAACATGGAAGATGTACAGCTTAAAATCACTAAGATATAGTATTTGTGCCAATTAATGTCCTTGCTGCTGCAGTGGATCCTGTCAGCTCAGCAACATGTCCCCTCAGAGGCTACCCTGCCTCCTGCTATCACTGACTGCTAATTGCATCGTTAGAATCAGGTCAAACAATTGAAGAGGTGCAGCCAAGTCAAGAAGGTCTGAGTTGAAGGATTCGTGAAGCAATGGTGATTTATTGTAAGAATGGTGAAGCATTGGTGAAACTTTACACAGTGCTAGAAAGCAGTTCTTAAAGGGCTGGAGACTGGCTGGCAGTAGATATTACAGCCTCATTATAATTCATTGTCCAACACATCCAACCTGACCCACTGATGTTTGACATTGTCTATCATAATACAAAAGAGAGCTCAGTATCATTGGTTTAGAAAAAGGCAAAGTTCTAAGAAAGTTCAATAAGTAATGCTTTCTGCTCAGGGTCATTAGAAAGGATGAGCATGTGTCTTACAGAGAATATGAGGCCTGGTAGTTGAACAGAGCCTGTGAGCTATCTTTATAAATTAGAATACAACTGAAGAATAAATACAGTCAAGTCAATAATACTTTTGCCAGAAAAATAGAGCTTCATCTTGACACTAAAAATTCTCCAAAATCAGTCATGCACAGTTAATGAGTTCTCAGCTTGAGTCTGTGTATTTCCACGTTAGTCCTCCTTTGAAATAAAACACTTTAGAAACCCTCAAATATATTTTGATCTCTAGAAAAGAACGAGAACAACAATAATGAAAAGAAAATAATACCTATCATGTATTGAGATTTTGTATGTGATAGGCACACTATTTTATACTTAATATACATTGTCCCATTTTATCCTCACTTATAGAGTGGACACTTTTAATATCACCATTTTTAGAAGCTTGGAAATGCTAGGGAATTTGACAGAGGTCTCCAGCTAGGAAATGACAAAGCCATGAGTTAAACCTAGTCTTTCGATTGCTCTCCTAAGCCTGTTTTCTTTCCATTATTACCTCACTGCACCTCCTCACTAATTTGTAAGGTGACAAAATAAAGCCAGGAGTCCATGCTGAGAATTTCCATGCAGATCAGAATGGTCCTTCATTCAATTTTCACCAGTATATTGGATTAACTATGTTTATTTAAATATATAGCTTATTCAAATTTGGGAATTATTCTTGCAAACTGGGATATGTGAGAAATGGATGGAAGATGTATAATTTAACCATTGAGTAAAGGATTGGAAATTTTTAAATATTTTCTTCAAAATTATACTGATATTTTCATTTAATTTTCAATAGATAATATCTGATTACATCTAAGTTTGGATAAAGAGAAAGAATCAGAGAATAGTAATACCGGTGATTATAGACACATAGATATAACCTTATAATTGACTTTTGAGGACCTTTAATGTATTTCTGAATACTTATTGAGCACCTACTATATTTCAGTCACACATCTAAGTATTAAGGATCCAGCAGTAAGTAATCAAACAAAATAAGACACATATCCTGTCCCCATAAAATTTATAACTTTGTGAGGAAAACTACATAAAATTTAAAAGTCATACAAATATATATGTAAATTTACAATTGAAAGTTTGCTTGGATAGAACAACTTAATTGAAAGAGTTCCCAACAGCCAAAGCTCAAACAAGTTGAGAAAAAAAAGTCATATTGTAGTATAACCCAGTGTATAAAATAAATATCCACTAATTCTTACTGATTTAAATAAATGATTAAATAATAACTAAATAATTAAATAGGGAAGAAGAGACAACTCTCCCATGTAGAATTCCAAATTAATTATATAGATACTACACCCTAAAGAAAGAGGACCATAAATTCCACTCCTTCAGTGTATGCTGTACATAGTAAGTTCCTTCCAAAGAGTGCAGCATGATAAGGAGAAAATAAAGAGTAACTTCACAGTAGAGAAATTTTATAAACACTACTTCAGCCAGAGGATCAAGGTCAACATCAACAGTCATAAATCATATTGACAGTATGCACCCTTGATGTGATGTGATTAAAACAGCACTTTACCACTGTCATCTTAGAAAAATCCACAACCCCAATCTAATATCATGAGAAAAACACCAGATAGGTCTCCATTCAGGGAGCTTCTACAAAGTATTTGATTAGTACTCACAATTATCAAGGTCATCAAAACAAGCAGTTTGAAAAACGATCACAGCCAAGAAGAACATAATGACCAAATATAATATGGTATCCTGGATCAGATCCTGTGATAGAGAGAGACTATTAAATAAAATTCAAGGAAATTTGAATGAAGTAAGTAATTTAGTTGGAAATAATGTACCCATTTGGGTTCATTAATTGCAATCAATGTACCATACTTATATAAGTCTAGAGAAGTGGTTCTCAACCTTTCTAATGCCATGACCCTTTAATACAGTTCTTCATACTGTGGTGACCTCCAACCATAAAATAATTTTCGTTGCTACTTCATAACTATAATTTTGCTACTGTTGTGAATCATAACATAAATATCTGTGTTTTCCGTTGGGTTGAGAACTGCTACTGTAGAGCCTAAGACCATTGGAAATAATTTTATGGTTGGGGGTCACCACGACATGAGGAACTGTATTAAAAGGGTCACAGCATTAGAAAGGTTGAGAAACACTAGTCCAGAGGCCTGGTACACAGGATTTGTGCACTGGTAGGGCGGGGGGGGGGGTGGTCTGTGGAGGTCAGCCCACTATGGGAGCACTGCTCATTCTGGTCAGCCAAGTGGCTGTGGACCCATTCACTGAGCATTGGAGTAGGCTTTAGTCCAATAACAGCCACAAACCCACTTCCCAACCTCCAGGGTCAGCTCTGCAGCCTACAGCATCTGGAGGAGGCAGCAGGGAGCAAGGAGGCAACAATTGCATCCTGAATTCTTGGTCATTGGCCTGGGATTCACAGCAGGAGCAGCCACTCATCCTAGTCAGCTAAGCAGTGCTCCCATTGTGGTAGTGCACTGACCACCAGAGGGAAGCTCCTGCATTGGGCATCTGCCCCCTGGTGGTCAGTCCACATCATAGTGACTGGTCAACTGGTCATTCTGGTCATTCTGTCATTTGGTTGCTGAGCTTTTATTATATAGGATATTAATAATAAGGGAAACCTGGTGCTGGATACTTGGAACTCTATGCAATGTCTTCACAATTTTTCAATAGATTTAAAAATGTTCTAAAAATAAAGTTTATTTAAAAGAACACTTGTAAAAGAAATATAGGAAGTTTTTGTTCTAAACTTTGATTAGTAATCTTCTAAATCTTTTTAAATGTGCCTAAAGAGAGGCAAATGGAGTGGATAGAACAGGCAGTTGCTAGACTTGACTTTTAAAAAAAAAATTATTGATCAATTTATTTTTATTTATTTGTTGGTTTTTTTTAGAAGGGGGGGGCAGGAGAGAGAGAAACATTAGCTTGATATTTATGCACTCATTGTTGATTCTTGCAGTTACCCTAACTGGGATTGAATCAATAACCTTGGTGTATCAAGATGATTCTCTAACCAACTGAGCTACCTAGCTAAGGTCTAGATTTGACTTTTTTAAAATATATTTTATTGATTTTTTTAGAGAGAAAGTGAGAGGAGTAGAGAGTTAGAAACAACAATGAGAGAGAAACATTGATCGGCTGCCTCCTGCTCACCCCCAACTAGGGATGTGCCTGCAACCAAGGTACATATCCTTGACCAGAATCGAACCTAGGACCTTTTAGTCTGCAGGCCAACACTCTATCCACTAAGCCAAACCAGTTTTGGCCTAGATTTGACTTCTGACCTTGTATATATATAAACAGTTATCCTGAGGCAGGACTGGAAGAACTAAGTTTTGACTCATTAAAAGAATTGCTATCTTTCTATTCTGATAAACTGCGCCTGCCCCCCCCGGGGGGGGGGGGGAAGGATCTCCCTTCTTAGACAGAAAAGTAAGTCTATTACTAGATTGACTAATAAGAGTTAGGCTGGCCAAGAGCCATTTGCCCTCTAGCCTGAGAAGGAAACTAACAGGTATTAAATGTTTGTGTTCTCAGCATAGTAGTAAGCCTTTTAAACAGAGAATCCACCTCACTTACTCTTCATAGCATTTTAGAAGATGAGTATAAAAACTCCATTTTCCAGATGATGAAACTAAAGTTCAGAAGTTATGTGGCAGACCTGCCAGAACTCAGATTTAATTAGGAAGCTTTCTGGCTCCCTGATTTTTCTATCTGACCTGGAACAATAGCTTATTTTGTATGATAGCTCTAATGAGATGAAATCCTTTAGAAGGCCTGTAGCCACAGTTACATGAGAATTGTATAAAGTTCACAGAATGGTGAAAATGTCAATCTAATTCCCTGCTAATAATTTCTTTTAAAAGAAAAAGAAAAACAAATCCTCTGGCATAAAGTCAGCAGTCAGATGTCTAAACGCAGAACTCGGGGAAGTAGGTCTTGCTGAATTAAGTGTGTCTTTAATTGGTGTTTTGGTTGAGTGTCCCTTTTTGCAATAAACAAATCCACAATAACTGCCATTAGCCTGGAGCCTGTTTTCCAACCCAGTGAACAGAACTGGGTGAGGCTGTGGAGTCCGGTTGTTTTCTTTTCAGTGGTGCTCTGTTGTGAGAAGGTAATGGGTTAAAAGTAATTTGTGTAGACAGGCCAGACATTTCCAGAAACAAAATCCAGAAATATTTTAGTTGGCCAAAGCAAACAAAACCTGGGATGCCTTTTATATCATGAGCTGCCTTCCTCTCCAATTCTCTCACCCTAGGATTCAGGCATAACAGTGCAACCCAAGCACACGTTTTAATCTGTGTTTTGACATAAATTGAATATACTATGAGCCCTTACACTCTCTCCTTTATATTTCTGTCAAATAACAACATAAAGGAACCTCCATCTCCTTTATTAGTAAATCTTCTGTATACTGAACTCATCATTGGAACTTATGTTTACTTTAATAACCTATTGAACATTCATTGAATATTTAATGTGTAACAGACAATGGTCTAAGTACTTTAAATTCCATTATTGAGAGAAGGAAATTAAGCATCAAGAATTTAAATAATTAGCCCTAACTGGATTAGCTCAGTGGATAGAGCATCGGCCTGCGGACTGAAAGGCCCCAGGTTCGATTCTGGTCAAGGACATGTACCTTGGTTGTGGGCACATCCCCAGTAGGAAGTGTGCAGGAGGCAGCTGATCAGTGTTTCTAACTCTCTATCCCTCTCCCTTCCTCTCTGTAAAAAATCAAGAAAATATATTTTTAAAAAAGAATTTAAATAATTAGCCCAGTTGGTTTGTCTCAGTGGTTGAGTGTTGGCCTATGAACTAGGAGGTCAGGGTTCAATTCCCCATCAGGATTCAAGCCTGGGTTGCAGGCTCCCTTCCCAGTAAAGGGCGTGCAGGAGGCATCCAATCACTGATTCTCTCTCATCATTGATGCTTCTATCCCTCTCCTTTACCCTTCCTAACTCTGAAATCAATAAAAACAGTTTTTTAAAGAATTTAAATAATTGTGCCAAGATGTCACAGCTAGTGAGTAGGGGAACTAGAATTTAATTAAGCAGGAATTCCAGCTTGAGATCCCAAATGCTAAGCCACTGCACCATCCTCTAGACATGACTACTGACCAATATCATCCTCGTGAAGTCCCAGACTAACCCCACAGACCAAACCTAGAACCAAGTTCAAAAATCAGAATTCAAGTTTGGGCTTACCCCAAATCTAAAACTTCTCATCTAAACTGAACCTTTCACTGGCCTTGCATGAGTTGCTTTCTGGGACTCAGTTTCTTCAATTATAAAATGAGAGGGTCAGACTAAAGGCTTTTCCTACTCTCATATTCTCTTTTCTTCCTTCCTGCGTATGGGAGCTTCTGATGTGGGTCCACATGAAAGCCACTCTCAGCTTCCTGCTGGCCAAGAGCTACAGCCCCAACAGTGCACTTAACTTGCAGGAGTTTATATTACAAAAGAACCACAGTTTTACTGCTGGAAGGAAATTAATGCTTAAAAGATGCTTATGATCATCTGGGGGTGGGGGGAGAGGTGAAGGGCAACAGCCTCTTCAAAGTCTTTTTTATGGTATAACTGCCATTTATATGACAGGAATGAAATTTAAAGTGCCCCTCCCCCCTCCAGCTGCCTTCTCTTTTCTTGACTTATCCCTATTCTAACATATCAAATTCTGTTTTATTGAATATCTCTTTACCAATAAATTTATTTATCAATGATAGTATATAAATTTTAAAGCAATTATATTATAAATAATACCTAAATAAATTCTTATTGTTAAAATTCAAGTGAAGTAAATACTTTTAGTTGCTCCACATTCCTTTTTAATAGCATTCTTTTATGAATTTGAATGTTTATCACATCTCTGAGGCTAATAATCCTGTATAATAAAAGCCTAATATGCTAAGTGTCCAGTCATCTGGTAGTCCATTCAACCAATCAAAGCATAATATGCTAATGATATGTTAAGGCCACTCAACAGCTCACTATGACATGCATTGACCACCAGGGTGCAGACACTCTGATTGTTAGGTTAGCTTGCTGCTGGGGTCAGGCTGATCAGGACTTAATGAGACAGCTGGACATGCCTGGAACTCTCCCAGATTCCCTCCCTGGTTGGCCAATCTCCTGCATTCTTCCCTGGCCCCAGTCATGCACCAGTGAGGTCACTTGGCCTAGCCTGCCCCCTCTCACAATCTGGGACCTCTCGGGGGATGTTGGAGAGCCAGTTCCAGCCTGATCCTGCAGGCCAGGTCAAGGGACACCACTGGTGCACGAATTCATGCACTAGGCCTCTAGTTCTTAGATATGATCTGTTCTGAATTTGTTCCTTCTATTTTGCAGAGTTGTCTTTCCTCAAATGTTACTGACCTTGATGTCTGTTCATTCCTCAATTTTATCTTTTTTGTTTGATTATTATCAAATTTCTAATGTTGGTTTTATAGTCCGCTCCTTCTGGCTACTGTAAATCTGCTCTATTCAAAGTCTATTGACTTAAATGTTAATCTCATCTAAAACATATACTTTCTTAGAAATATCTAGAATAATGTGTAATAAAATATCTGGGTACCAAGGCCTAACCAAGTTAACACATATAATTAAACCATCATAAAGGCCTCTAATTGGATGCAAAAAAAACACAGAGAAATGATATTTTCTCCCTAATAATTAAGTTATTATGTAAATGACAACATATCATTCTAGAGATAAAAGCCTCATGAGTGCAGAGATGATTACAGCTGGCTCCAATAATCACAGTATCAAACATGATTCATGTATTCAATGAAAAATAGTTCTTTAGCTGAAGCCCTTGACCAACTTATTGTAGTGGAAAGGACTAGTAGCCCACTCCAACTTTGTTCTCATAGTAAAAGAATTCTGAACTTATTTGGGGAAGCCATAGAAGAATAACTCCTCTAACTAGTATATAAGTATGGCCACATGACCAAATTTTGACCAATAAATTGTAAGCAGAAGTGTTGAGTGGGATTTAGAGGAAAATGTCCATAAACAGAAGGGCATAGCTTCTAAAACCCATTTAAGTATACTGGAGTCTGGATTTCAGGTGTGATGTTGAGTTCAATCAGGGTCCAGATACAGGAAGAAGAGGGTAACAACCTAGCTGAGGGCAGGAAGGAGCCCAGGTCCCTGATAAAATCCTATAGCCACCAATCCAGACCTTATTGCCCCTTTGGATTTATTTTACAAAAGAAAGAAATAAATTTATATCTTGTTTAAATCACTGCTATTTTGGGTTTCCTTTTATATGAATTCAAACCTTATTTAAATATATGTAATTTCCATGAGAAGACCAAGACATGTGCATAGAACATAATACACTGATATAAAGGCAGAGCTGATCTCACAAGAAGAAATGGAAATCCAAAGGGGGTAAAAATAATAGGGAAAACAAAAACTGGCAGGTGTTGATATTAGTAACCAAGTAGAGTGGACCTCAGTAACCATGTGGGGATCTTGGACCTGAAAGAAGCCCAGCATTGGTACTGGCATTTGTTTTGGCATTTATTGGTATTGGTATTAGTATTGGTATTGGTATTGGTATTGGTATTGGCATTGACATTGGCATTGGTGTTGAGCCCCTTCATAAAGTCAGGTTTCTTCAATGGAACTGGCACCACCCAAAATGAAATGTAGCTCAGAAAATATTTGCCAACTGAAAAAGGGAATGAAAATGGAATTTGTCTCAATCTTAGATTTAGATGAGATAGATATCTATGACCTGATATTTATAACCACTGAAATTTCCTTATGCAAGTTTTAATGTGTATATGCATATATATATATGAATATATATGCCATAAGCATATATATTTATGAGATATAAATACATATCTTATATGATATATATATGTGTGTGTGTGCGTGTGTGTATATACATATATATGTATGTTTATATATATATGTATATATATGTATATACACACACATATGTATAGATATTAGAGGCCTGATGCACAAAATGTGTGCAAAAGTATGCCTTCCTTCCTCCAGCTGCTGGCACTGGCTTCTCTCTGGTACCTGGGACCTGGGCTTCCCTCATAGCCCCAGCTCTGTCTGGAAGGATATCCAGTCTAATTAGCATAATATATATCTAATAAAAGAATAATATGCAAATTGACTGTACCTCCACTACACTCTAAGCCAGTGGTTCTCAACCTTCCTAATGCCGCGACCCTTTAAGACAGCTCCTCATGTGGTGATGACCCCCAACCATAAAATTCTTTCCGTTGCTACTTCATAACTATAATTTTGCTACTGTTATGAACTGTAATGTAAATATCTGATATGCAGGTTGTATTTTCATTGCTACAAATTGAACATAATTAAAGCAGAGTGATTAATCACAAAAACAGTATGTAATTATATATTGTGAAATATTTCTTTCTAATTACAAATAAATGAAATTTTGTCTTGAATCATGGTATAGCATGGGCAACAGTCTTCATATAACAACAGTAAACTACATTGCTACCATTTTGCTACACCGAGGAGCTGTGTGTTGGTTCCTAAGACCATGGGAAATATGTGTTTTCCAATAGTCTTAGGCGACCCCTGTGAAAGGGTCATTCGACCCCCAAAGGGGTCGCGACCCATAGGTTGAGAACCACTGCTCTAAGCCGTGCCTACCAGCCAATCAGAGCAAGTATGTAAATTAACCCAACCAAGATAGCTAAGGCCACAGAGAAGCCGGAGGGAGGCTTCGGTTGCCCCTGGAGATGGAGGAAGCCAAGCTTTCTGCACACTCTGGCCATCCAGGCCTCTTCTTAAGGCAATAGTTTCAATGGCTGCTGCTGCAGAGTGAGCAGAAGGCTTGGCTCCACACCAGGCTACAAAGTTTCAGTTGTAGAAGATAAATAAATTCCAGATACCAGGGCCTCTGCTTGGATTGCAGGGGGGCATGGCCAGCCTGCAAACCACCAGAGGCCCCTCGTCCAGGCCACCCAATGCCCCAAGAAAACACCCACCCTGATCCAGGACACCCTTCAGGGCAAATCAGCTGGCCCCCACCCATGCACCAGGCCTCTATCCTAATAAAAGACTAATAAGCAGATTTATCATCATTCCAACACACAAGATGACTGCTCCCTTGTGGTTAAAAGATCCTGACCTCATGTGGACACAAGATGGCCACCTTAAGATGGCAAGCAGGGGAGGGCAGTTGTGAGGGACCAGGCCTACAAGGAAGGGAAGTTGGAGGTGATCAAGCTTGCATGGGAGGGCAGTTAGGGGTGACCAGGCCAGCAGAGGAGGGAAGTTGGGGGTGACCGGGCTTGCAGGATAGGGCAGTTAGGAGCAAACAGGTTGGCAGAGGAGCAGTTAGGCATCAAACTGGCAGGGGAGTGGTTATGGGGTTATCAGGCTAGCAGGCAGAAGCATTTAGGGGCAATCAGGAAGGCAGGCAGATGAGCAGTTGGGAGCCAGCAGTCCTGGATTGTGAGAGGGATGTCTGACTTCCAGGTAGGATCAGGCCTATAGGGGCAGTTGGACACCCCTCAAGGGGTCCCAGATTGGAGAGGGAGCAGGCTGGGCTGAAGGACACCCCTCCCCATGCATGAATTTTGTGCACCATGCCTCTAGTATATATAGAGAGAGATATATAGATATACATATATATTCAAATATATATATATTTGAATATATATATTTGTATGTGTGTATGTGTGTGTATATATCCTGCATAATCTTATAAATCCCAAGATACAAAATAATATAGAAAGGTATCCAGAGGAAGCAAATTAAAAAACTCTCTAGAGATATAATCCCTCAATCCAGTTAGCAAACTCAAGTAGTCCAGGGTTCCTACATATAAAAATATCATTAATTAAAACTTCACAGCCTAAAATGACAAAACTATAAGGATATAAAAAAAGTTTGAGAGTTGACAAACAACAAAGAAAAAAGTTTGACCATTAATTATTTCAGATATAGTGATTATAATATACATACTATAAAAAATTTGTGGTATGATTCATGAAATAAAAGATAAAACTGAAAAAAAAGAAAAATAAACAAAAATGTACATACAGTCCTGTTAAAAATAAAACTTCTAATGTATATATGCATATATATATACATATATATATATATACATATATATTTATATATATATATACTTGTGCATTTAAATATAAATATGTATACATATATATTTTTGGTGAAATTTAAGAACTTAATAGGTGGGTTAAAATAGACTAAACAGTAAATTACACAGCATTGAAAGGGAAATTAGTGAACTGGAAGATATAGCTCAAGAAATTGCCTAAATGTATATAATTAGAGAGGTAAAGAAATTAAAGAGAATGATTTCAGGTGCAACATTTGAAGAATTGATGACAAAGAATATTAGAGAACTGGTGACAGACTTATGTCTTTAGATGCAGGAAGCAGAAGCCTATAAAAAAAGTCTACATTTTAAAAACACACAGATTTGTCACTGGGAGAACCAGGATAAGAAGCCTGTTTATTCTGGATCAATCATAGTGTAATAGAAAGAGACCTGGGGATGAGACAGAAACTTATGATGTGCTAGGCACAACACAAACATGTTTAATCCTAACAAAATATAGTAAATTAGAGATTATCAGTCTTATTGATAATATTGATGTTCAAAGGCATTACAAAACCTTCTAAGGTCACTCAGAAAGTAAAAGGCCAAAGCCTACACTCTGTTCCACCTCTGTGCTGTTTTCTGCTATCAGGCCACCTTGCCAAACATTTAATCTCTTATTTCATCTTCACCTTTCAATTCTACAATAATTGGTGATTCTCAGAGCACATTCACATTTTGTACCACTCCTCCCCTCCCCTCATCAATGAAAATGGGTAGTGGTGGTAAGCAAACCCTGCAGATGATCTTGGTTGGACCTTCTGACAGGCTACTCTAGTGTTCAGAGAAGTATATTTTAAGACCACATGGAACCAGTTTTCTCTTCATTGGGATAATGGAAGAAGGAGAGCTACTAGGAAACTTCAAGATTCCTTTTAAAACTGGTTAATATAAAATTAACATAGGTAAATATTTACTAAGAATTGGGCTAAGCACTTTCCATGCCTTCTCTTTTTTGAGTCTCCTGGGAAATCTGTGGGGCAGGTACTGCCATTATCTTCCTTTCCAAATGTGTGGAGAGAGGTTAGAAGACTTGTGTCTGATTGGCCAGGGGTCAAACCCCCAGCCTTGGTGTACGGTGAGGACACTCTAACCAACCGAGCTACAAGGGCAAGGCCATGCCTGCTCTCCTGAGACGCTTCGGGGCAGGTTAGGTAGCTAGCAAGTGGTTAGATGAGATTTCAGTCCAAGCAATTGAACTTCAAAACCCAAGTGTTTAGACATTATACCCTATCAACTACTAATACCAATATGGCTGTTGTGTTTTGGAAACTGCAAAGCACAATGGAAAGGTAAATTTCCACTTTGTGTAAGCCGCAACGGACCTAAATTAGGAAGTGGGCCCAATAAGCAGCAGCCTCAGTTTTATATGAAAGGTAATGTTCTCTTCACAACAATCTTAGCATTAATTTCAGTTTCCTTTTTTTTTTCCATTTTAAAATGGCCCTGGCCAGTGTGGCTCAATGGTTGGAGCATTTCCTCGTACAACAAAAAATGGGGTACTTGATTCCCAGTCAGGGCACATACCTATGTTGCAGGTTCGATGCCCTGTCAGTGAACATACAGAAAGCAACCCATTGATATTTCTCTCTCACATAGATGTTTCTCTCTCTCTAAAACCTATTTTAACAAATAAATAAGTAAATAAAATGTATTCATGTATGCAATTAGCATTTCACTATTCTATTATTCTGGACACCCAAGTTATTTTAGAATTTATTAAGAAAATTAAAAAGATTGCCCTAATTTTTAGTTCATTGATAAGTTGTTCCTTACTTGACTGTAGAAAGTCTGGATTTACTAACTTAGACCTGATTTAATTTCATGCTATTGTAGTAGCCAGATCTAGTTTTACTGGAAAAAAGTTAAGATGCTGCCCACATTGCTAGAAATTGCTAACTTCTCAGATTCTTTATTTAACCTGAATAATTCAAAATATCAATTGGTCATGAAGAGTTGTGTAATTGTGCGAGAGGCAGAAAAGATTATGGTAATGCCACAATTTTATTGTGTGTGTGTGTGTGTGGTGTGTACACTCAGGCATATGTATTTATGTGTTTTAAGTTTGATTCCTCCAAAATGCCTCCTATCTTCTGAAAGGAAGGTAACTACTTTTGTCAAAATTTAGTAAAATTATCCCCAAGGAAATAAGTAATGATATGATTGAAAGAGAGATTATGTAATAACAATTTCAAGAAATTATCTGAAAGTTAGTAGAAAATTTTCTGTGGGGGTTATTCTCTTTACAAAACAGAGCACAGTACAGATTAAACATCTAATTATATGTGTTTTTCTAATATTTATAAGGGAGAAAACTCGATGTGGCAACTCTAACTAAAATAGTTCAAAAATCAATATTTTCTTTTGGGTTGATTGAGCTAAATAATATCACTTTTAAAATACAAGAAGACATTTAAAAACTCTGATTTCAAAAACATTCATGAAGCATGGGCATGACTATCCTATATAATGAAAGGCTAATATGCAAATAGACCGAACAGTGGAACAACCAACCAAACAACCTGTCACTATGACATGCGCTGACCACCAGAGGGTGCACACAGAACATGGCGGTCACTGGCAGCAGGCAGCAGAGCACAGAATATGGCAGGCATTGGCTGAGGCAGGATAGTGGAGCAGGTGAGCGGGAGCGCCAGACCAAGACTGGGCACCAGTCACTGTCATCAGGGAAATCCTCTAGTGGGTAATAAAAATTCTTTGCTCCCGTGCATCGCAGTCCCACCTGGTGATCACACCTGCTGCTGGTGCCGGCCCCAATCTCTCAGTGCCATCAGTGGGTGCAAGCAGCAGCTGTCAGCCCTGATCACCTCTGAGGGCTTCTCCACCTCCCCTTGCCCCTGAGGCCTGAGGTGCAATTGGGTCAGCAGCCAGCGCCAACAGTGGCAGCACCAATCGCTCTGCACCTCAGCAGGTGTGAGTGGGGCCAATGCTGTCAGCATGTGGGAGCGGCTGCTGGCAGAAAGGAGACTGGGGGCCACAGCGGGAGGAACTGGGTGGGGGTGCAGAGGATGGACTAAGACATACCCCTGTGCCCACAGCAGCCTTGCAGCCCACAATTTCTTTCAAAGTGCAAAAATTGGTACACTGGGAACCTAGTGAAAAGTAAAAGGGAATGAGAAGTAGGAGATACTCAACTCATGTTTAAAGGGCAGGCCTGAGGGGTGGAGGGACATCTCACTGGCTGCCATGATTTTTAGTCTAGACTTCAGGCAAATTCTCAAGTACTCATTTAATCCCACAATTGTGTGATATTGAAAATGTTATTCAGGAGAACCAAATGCAATTTCCTAAAGCACAAAGCAAAGGTGTGTGTGTGTGTGTGTGTGTGTGTGTGTGTGTGTGTATGCACACATGCTTTAATCAGTTCAACACTAGATGGCCCTAGTTACAAAACTTTTTAAAAGTCTAAAATCCTAGACTATGACATGATGAGAACAGATGGATTCTAACCCACAGATCCAAATTCTCTATCTTTCAGATTCTTGTAGGCATTAAGAATAGCATCCAGCTTTTAGGTTTGAAATGCTGTGAATCTCTAAAGAGCAGGCATAAATTCTAGAAGTCCTCATTCACAGAGTAAAGCGAGAAGCATCACGAACATAGACTGAAGCATGTAGATTTAATTTGCTGTGTATTGAATGATTTCAATCTGTGCTCTTAAGGAACTATAATTTATTTTTTTCAAATTATTTTCATATACATATATAAATTCATTTGGCCCTCTCAATAGTCAATGAGGTAGATAAGGAAGGGAGATGTTTTCCTTATTAAAGGCAACAACACTGAGACTCAGAGAAGAGGCAAAATTGCAAGCAAGGTTACATAGCTCATAAGTGAGACCATTAAGACTAGGTTACACAGGTGCCAGATTCAGGATCAAAGCTCTTTCTACACAATAGATAAGGAAAGAGAATTGGGCTTTTTCCCTACATAGTGTTCTGATTTGGCCCTTTCATTCTTTAGAATGTTTCCTTCAAGTTAATTAAATACCCAACTCCAACCACCCAACATCAAAAATGAATTTTGAATTCCTAGGAAATTAAAAATAGTAAATAAATCTTTTATTGAGTTAGGTGAGGAGGAGGATGGTTGGGAGGGACATTTTTTACACTTCGTCATCTCTGGCTTTGAATTGCATTCTAGTTTATTTTAAGCTTTATGTTTTACCTAAGCCAGCAATAATAAATGATTTTTAAAATATTTTTATATACTAGAGGCCTGGTGCATGAAATTCTTGCATAAAGAGATGTCCCTCAGCTGGCCTGCATCCTCTCCAATCCAGGACACCCCTGTGAGATCAGGCCTAAACTGACAGTGGGGCATCCCTCTCACAATCTGGGACTACTGGCTCCTAACTGCTCACCTGCCTGCCTGATCACCCTTAACTCCTCTATCTGCTAGCCTGATCACCCCTAACTTCTCCCCTGCCAGCTTGATCACCCCCAACTGCCTCTGCCTTTGCCCCTACCACTGTGGCTTTGTCCATAAGGAGAACCGGATGACCGAAAGATGTCCAGTCTATCCACTCTAATTAGCATATTACTCGTTTATTAGTATAAATTTTATTTTTTATATTTTTATTGATTTCAGAGAGGAAGGGAAATAGAGAGATAGAAACGTCAATGATGACAGAGAATGATTGATTGGCTGCCTCCTGCATGCCCCCTACTAGAGATTGAGCCTGCAACTGGAACATTTGCCCTGACCAGGAATCAAACCCTGACCTCCTGGTTCTTAGACTGATGTTCAACCACTGGGCCCACCGGCTGGGCTAAATATGATAATTTGCTTGGTGGCAAAGTCAGTCTGATATTAAAGACAAATTTATTAAAATCCACAAGCCAAATAATGCACATGCAAATGATTGATAACAGCTATCATTTAATGAGCACCTTCTATGGACCTGATTACAGTCCACTTTGCAAACCTATTCTTTTGTCCATTTTTTCTTATTCTAATGCCACCATTCTAAACTTAACCACCATCACCTTCTACCTCCTCTCTAACTAGTCTCTCTATTATCTGCTTTGCCTCCCTCAAATACAAATCACTAACTCTTATTTAAATGCATACATAAAAAAATAATTCTAACTTAAACATATTGTTGATGTTATAAAAAGGAGTAACTAATAGAATGTTGTATGTCAATTATAACTCAACTAGAGGCCTGGTGCACAAAATTCATTCACAGGGGGTGGGAGTGGGTCCCTCAGCCCAGCCTGCACCCTCTCCAATATGGGACCCCTCGAGGGATATCCGACTGCCCATTTAGCCCTGATCCCAGTAGGATCGGGGCCTAAACGGGCAGTCGGACATTCCTCTTACAATACAGGACTGCTGGCTCCCAACCTCTCGCCTGCCTGCCTTCCTGATTGTTCCTAACCACTTCTTCCTGCCACCCAGATCACCCCCTAACCACTCCCCTGCCAGCATGATTGATGTTTAACTGTTCTCCTGCCAGCTTGTTTGCCCCTAACTGCCCTACCCTGTGGGTCTGGTCACCACTAACTGCCCTTTCCTGCAGGCCTAGGTCATCCCTAACTGCCCTCCCCTGCTGGCCTGATCACCCACACTACCCTCCTTGAAGGCCATTTTGTGGTGGCCATCTTGTGTTCACATGGGGACAGGATCTTTGACCACATGGGGGCAGCCATCTTGTATATTGGAGTGATGGTCAATCTGCATATTACTCTTTTATTAGATAGGATAGAGGCCTGGTGCATGGGTAGAGGGCAGCTGGTTTGCCCCGAAGAGTGTCCTGGATCAGGTTAAGGGTTCCCTTGGGGCGTGGGTGGCCTGGGCAAGGGGCCTGTGGTGGTTTGCAGTCTGGCCATGCCCCCCAATGACTCAAGTGGAGGTCCTGGTATCTGGGATTTGTTTATCTTCTACAATTGAAACTTTGTAGCCTGGAGCAGAGCCAAGCCTCCTGCTCGCTCTGTGGTGGCAGCCATTTCTGTTGGGATTTATTTATCTTCTATAATTGAAACTTTGTAGCCTTAAGTGGAGGCCTGGATGGCCAGAATGTGTGGAAAGCTTGGATTCCTCCATCACCAGGGGCAACCCTACCCTCCTCCTCTCTCCAGCTCCATGGCTGCCACCATTTTTGTTGGAATTTATTTATCTTCTACATTTGAAACTTTGTAGCATTGAGTGGAGGTCTTGGCCGGCCAGGGTGTGTGGAAAGCTAGGCTTCCTCTATCACTGGGGAAACCCAAGCCTCCCTCCTGCTCTCTCTGTGGCCACAACCATGTTGGTTAGGGTTAATTTGCATACTCACTCCTGATTGGCTGGTGGGTATGGCTTGAGGTATAGCAGTAGTATGGTCAATTTGCATTTTACTGTTTTATTAGATAGGATAAACAAAGGAGGAAAGGCATTGTCATCTTATGACAAGTTATTCTCAACTCTGCACCCAGAATACACACAAGCAAATCATGTGGCTCACCTGCTTAAAACAGTGACTTCCTATGTCCCCAGGATAACACTGAAAACTATGAGTCGGCTTCCACCACTTTCCCCTCACAACATGACTTCTCTACCAGTTAATTAAATGTGCCAAATTCACTCAAACTCAGGGCATCCACATGTGCTACTTCCATCTACTAGATTTGCCCACCCTCCCATACCTAACATCCCTCAGTCCTCAGTTGAAATAACTGATTTTCTAAAAGACTTTTGTCAATACCTCCCATCACTCTCACCCCCCAGTTTCACACTAGATTAGGTCCATGTATCTTATGTTGTTTAGCTTCCTATACTTCTTTGTAATACTTGTTACAATTAAGTTAATCATTGGGGGAGTATTTGCTTAATACATATACCCCATATCTGGCTGTCAACCACTAAATCCCTAAAGATTAACACAGCATTTTGTAATTTTTTTCAAATTGTATCCCTGCCTGGCCAGTGTGACTCAGTGATTGAGCATCGACCTATGAAGCAGGAGGTCAGGGTATTATTCCAGATCAGGGCACACTCCCGGATTGCAGGCTTATCCCCTAGATGACATGCAAGAAACAGAGGATCAATGATTCTCTCTCATCACTGATGTTTCTATCTCTCCTCCCTTCCTTCTGAAATCAATAAAAATATATATTTTAAATAATAATTAAATAAATAAAATTATGCTCCCCAGTAAGTAAAATTATAACCAGTACACACATACAGGTAACTGAAATAGAAGTTTCATGAACACTTCATACATTTTCTAGATGCAATTCATTTGACATTTTCTATTCTGTTTTGATTGTCCGATGTTGTACACCAGAGCTCTTCCCAGCAAATGTAGAATGTAGCCTTTATATCTTTAAAAGTGGCATTTCTCTATTCTTTAAGAAACAGTTATCACTGGGATTCAAGCTATCAACAATGGCCTTGGCTCTTGTATAATCCAGAACATAACTAATTATTATGCTTTCACAGTTGTTCATTCTTTTAAAATCTGAATGAGCAACTTGTATAAAAAGCATGCTTGTCCAACCTGATCTGACCCTATTTGCTTGGTTATGTAAATGCTTTGTGTATTTTAGTTTTGTAAGCTACCATTTAGCTACATGCTTGACCTGAAAATCCACACTTTACTCCATGTAATACAGTGATATAAAAAGTGTGAAAAATAACATTCTTCTAAATTCCCTTAATCTTAATATCATTTTGGCATAAGCAGAAAACAGGGAACTAACATAAGAAAAAAACTTAGGTAGCCAAATTGCCATGAGTTCTACTTTTCAAATATATGTCACTGAAACAGCATCAAAATATTATTCATATCAAAGTGATTAATGCAAAATTCATTTTCATTTTGTACACAAACAACAGCAGTAGTTTTGTAGATTCTGTTTGAGCTGTAGTGACCCAGTTATCTGGTCAAAGGGCTGCATGGATGCAAGAGACAGGGTGAGTTAAAGTTTAACTCCCAAGAATTGTAAACCAAACCCAAAGCCACTGAACCTTTGGAGTTTGATATGATGATTAGAGCATAACAGAGTGACACGTTGAATTCGCCATAATCAAGGAAACCTTTTCCGGGCGGGGATCTCTGAAATCACTCAGGTATGGACCATGTGTTTTTGCTTTTTCTATTTCAAATCTGTCAAATTGTACAGTGTGGATCGGTGCGACACGGTGAAAACAGCTTTTACCCTCTTCTACTACAGAGCCTAATTCAGGGATTTTTCTAGTTGGTTTGTATGCTATGAAGCAACCTGAAAACAAAAGAAAATATTGGGATGATCATATCATCTCAAAATGAGATGGCGGCCAGCTTTGGCTCCTTAATTTAATCATTATCTGAGGCTAAAAAAAAATGTAGATTTACCATTCCTGGTTCAAGAGTGGGGCTAATGCTTCTGAAATGCTTATTTAGCAATAACCAGACAGCAGAGAGTTGTAGCTGACTAGAGAGAAATAGTATTACTATCACTGGACAGTTCTGAGTTCTCTGTATGGGTCAAAATTCCTATCATACTTAAAAGTCCATATATTCGGTTATCTCTTTTTTCTCCTTTACCCTGTACACTAAAACAAACAAACAAAACCACCTTGATGAATTCTTGCTATTTCCTATGCCATTATTGTACTAACCAAAGGAATGCCTTATGCTTTCACTTTTCGTTTTAGCAAAAAATAAATAAATAAATAAAATCAAACAGTCATAGAAAATGGTCGGGATTTTTTAAGTATATTTTTATTGACTTTAGAGAAGACAGGAGAGGGAGAGAAAGATAGAAACATCAATGATGAGAGAGAATCATAGAACAGCTGCCTCTTGCACACCCCCCACTGGGGATCAAGCCCACAACCTGGGCATGTGCCCTAGTAGATGAAAGTAGCACGTCTGCAGACCAACGTTCTATCCACTGAGCCAAACCAGCCAGGGTGAAAATGGTTGGCTTTGAGTGTGTTAAATCTCAACCCTGTGAATGGCTGTGATGGCTGGTTATTAGATCCTTTCCTCTCGGTGGTTGGGGTACTTGTGCTGTAGTGGATATATTTTCCCATGATTTTTTTTTCACTCCAAAGAAAAGATGATTCACAACCAGAATATGCTGGCATTTTATCTAAAAAATAAATCAACCAGGGCCCTTATCATATTATCCCATTCCTATCAGAAATCTCCAAAAAATAATAATTATAATACAACTGATTGAAATACTTTTGTTCCATGATTACCAAAGGAAGTTCCAAGGAGAATGGGTTGCAAGTTAAACAAGTTTATCTACTACAGAACTTTTCTGTTGTGTGCTGTGTGTCTCCAAGAAGATGAAGAACCTGTTATTTGTGCAGCATTAGTGTTTTGCAAAACATACATCAACAAATTCAACTCTAGTTATAATTTAGGAGCAAAGATGTATTGGTCTGATCTGAAACATTCTTCATCATATGTGCTGAGATGCATACCATAGGCCTGAAAATGAAAGTGATCTCACCTATTTGTCAAACCATGGAGGCCTCCCCTGCCAAATACAGAGTAAGAGACAAATGACTTACAGGTTCATTGGGAAGAGCCAGGTTTTCTGGAATCATGTTGATACTGTCCATCTGAGACAATTCTCACATTTTACTGTTCCAATTTATTATTCATCAAGTGTAAGGGCAGGGGGAAATATTCCTCAAGAAAAAATAATTGGTAGTTAAAGGCAAATATAAAATGACATAATGGATATAAAAACACTGAATATTCCTGTCCTAACTAGTTTGGCTCAGTGGATAGAGCCTTGGCCTGCGGACTAAAGGGTCCCGGGTTTGATTCCGGTCAAGGGCATGTGCTTTGGTTTCAGGCACGTCCCCAGTGGGAGGTGTGCAGGAGGCAGCTGATCGATATTCCTCTCTCATTGATGTTTCTGACTCTCTGTTCCTCTCTCTTCCTCTCAGTAAAAATCAATAAAATATATTTTATAAAAAACAACACTGAATACTCCATTATTATTTCCAACCAATACTATATTGGTTTGGTGTCATTTCAAATACATTTCTTATACTCTATTCAATGGACATTAATAAATGTGAGTCAAAAAAAAAGTGACTCTATTGTCAACTAAGTTGAGGAAACAGTGGCTACACAGGTCTTGTTTCTACATGAGTGTTTTGAGTAGGAATAATAATGAGAAGTGCACTTCTCAGTACTTTCCATACACATCTTTCATGTTACTCTTAAAAAAGCTATGTAAGGTGGATACTATTATAACACTAGAGGCCCAGTGCATGAAATTGGTGCACAGGGGTGTGTCCCTCTGCCCAGCCTGTACCCTCTTCAATCTGGGACTCCTCAAGGAATGTCCAACTGCCCATTTAGGCCTGATCCTACCTAAATGGGCAGTCGGATATCCCTCTCACAATTCAGGACTGCTGGCTCCCAACTGCTTGCCTGCCTGCCTTCCTGATTGCCTTTAACCACTTCTGCTTGTCAACCTAATCACCCCGTAACCACTCCCCTGCCAGGCTAATTGATGCCTAACTGCTCCCCTGCCAGTCAGTTTGCCCCTAACTTCCCTCCTCTGCCAGCCTGGTCAACCCTAACTGCCCTTCCCTGAAGGCTTGATCACCCCAATTGCCCTTCCTTTCAGTCCTGGTCCCTCCCAACTGCCCTTCCCTACTGGCCATCTTGTGGTGGCCATCTTGTGTCAACATGGGGGCATCCATCTTTGACCACATGAGAGCAGCCATTTTGTGTGTTGGAATGATGGTCAATGTGCATATTACTCTTTTATTAGATAGGATAGAGGCCAGGTGCATGGGTAGGGCCAGCTGATTTGCCCTGAAGAGTTTCCTAGATCAGGGTGGGTGTTCCCTTGAGGCATGGGGTGGCCTGGGCGAGGGGCCTGTGCCCCTCAGCGACCCAAGTGGAGGCCCTGATATCTGGGATTTATGTAACTTCTACAATTGAAACTTTGTAGCCTTGAGCAGAGCCAAGCCTCCTGCTTGCTCCCTGGCTGCAGCCATTTATTTTGGGATTTATTTATCTTCTATAATTGAAACTTTGTAGCCTTGAGTGAGGCTAAGGTAGGCCAAGGCTGCAGAAGCTTGGCTTCGTCCATCACCAGGGGCAACTCAAGCCTCCTGCTCTCTCCAGCTCCATGGCTGCCATCATTTTGTTGGTATTTTCTTCTATAATTAAAACTTTGTAGCCTTGAAATGGAGGCCTGGACTGGCCAGGGCATGTGGAAAGCTTGGCTTCTTCCACTGTCAGGGAAACCCAAGCTTTCTGCTCACTCCTTGGCTGTAGTCATCTTGGTTGGGTTGATTTGCATATTCAGTCCTGATAGGCTGGTGGGCATGGCTTGTGGGTATAGCAGAGTGATATTTAATTTGCATATTACTCTTTTATTAGATGAGATTTTACAAGTGAGAACATTGAGGCTCTAACAGGTTTGACATCACTTGGTTTGGGAGTGACAGAGCCAGGTTCCTCAGCCAGATGGTTTGACTCCAGAGTCCTAAGCAAGTAACCACTGTACTGTATTCACAATGACTGGGCATTTACACTGTGGGTAAATATGTTCATTCATTGTAAATATCTAGGCAAGTAGGCAATGTTTGGTTTCTCAAGCTTAATTTACAACAGAACATCTTCCAGGAACACCTATGAATGTCTCTCAGAAATGATATTCCTCAGAATACAGATTAAGAAAGAACATTTTTAATAACCCACCTCTAACATTCACAATTGATTAAACCATCACGGTTTGAAATCATCACAATTAAAAAGGGACCTTACAGTCTAGCCATCCCTTCACATGGGGCCAAACCTATCTTCAAGACGTTCAAAATTAATTATGGCATAAACACTGGACTGTTTTCCTGAAAGAGCTGAGTAGGGATGCTTGTACCCAAACTCCCTAGGTTTACAGCCTTGACCATAATATTAAACTTCTCTGGATTCCAGATTCCTCACATACAAAACAGAGGTAAAATCCACCCCATGGAATTTAGTGAAAATTAAACGAGATGATATAGCAAAGCAGATAACACTGTTCCTAGCACACAAGGAATTCAGCAAAACTCTCTTCCCTTTCCATCCCTCTACTTATAACAACCGCCAGAAAAATGTCCTAAAATTTTCTTAACCTACACATTAGTTCCTCTTTGTCAAAATATTGCTAATAAAAATTTAAAAGTTGATCTTTATGATACATAAACAATGAAGCTTTGATTAGCCACAAGTACTAACTCTATTCCAATTATTAGGAGAAAGAGACAACCCATACTTTTTTTTTTATCCTAAACAAAACAAGAGAACAATATCCTTTAGAGAATGTTGCTCAAGAAAAGTCTTAGTTAAAATCCCAATTCCCTTCACACTGAAACCCACAAGTCACCCTGTCACAGTGCCTGTTCATTTCATCACAGTCAGTTGGTGTTAAACATCGGTTTCAATAACTCATTTAAAATATTGCCATCTCTCAAAAAGCTGGGTAGTGCACTGGGTACTATTGCACAATGGTTTTCATTACCTTATGCACCTCTAAATGACTCAATAAGTTCAAACAAGACAATATTGACTGACAGAGGATAAACACCATTTTATCTCACTCATGGAAACAGTAACCAGGCTCCTCTCAAGAGCAGTTCTATCCATCTGAACTCCCCCGGGGAAAGCATCTGGGAAAGGAGCTCATGGCCGCAGTGGTGCTCTGCATTCCCAGCCGCAGGCCCATCTGCTCCTGGCCCAGTGCTGTCCAACCCAGGCCACTACAAACAAATGTTTTCTGCTCATTGGATCAGGAAAGCTCCTTTATCGTCCTGTTCCATCAAACCCAACCCAACTAGATTATCAGCATTTAACAACTAGATAGCCTTTTTAATACAAAACTTTGTGTTTGATAGTTTTGATTGACCCAAAGCAAGAATTAAAATATTTTCTTTCATAAAAATGCTTGTCTTGACTAAAATATGCAGGTATCCTGATCTCTCTAATCTGACTTTTTTAAAGGTACATAAACTAAGGTGTGTGTTTTGTCCCCTCATACAAATATGTGTTGTAATTTTATATATGTAGGTATTAAAGATCAGATGGAAAACATTTTTCAGTATTTGCTTATTTCAATAGGTTTTGATCCTTGATAATATTTAGAGGAAAGTAATGATAAGGATTAAGATAGCTCCCTCTAGTCTGCAAGGTTTTGTACAATGTTCTGCCCAGTCAATAACATAGCTGAAGAGAATTAGTACCTTATGATTTGTCCAGATGAAATGCCTAAGTGAACAAATTGGTTTACAATTCCATAAAATACCACTTTCAGTGATGTGGTAATGTCTTCTCTTCCCCCAGCAGTTCAAAAATGATCCCTGTTTTGGGATGCCCAGTTGGCTTAGAGAACATCAGATTTACACAGCAGAATTAACTACAATAGTACCTTGCTTCTATAGAATATTCTAGTTTGCAAAGTATTTTACACCAAAGAATTTGTTTAGATTTTTTTAATGCCAACATTTTTCATAGTCAATTCACTATGCTTAATTTCAAGGGAATTGACTCCTTATTCATCATTCCACTTGTACTAAGTTAGTTAACTGAAAGATGTTCTTACCCAGAGTGCATTAGCCGAGTTCTGTTTATGTAGCAAAGTGCTAATTATTTAGGGAACCTTCAACTATTGTCCGAGACATTAACCAATTTGTTAGTAAACTAAGAGATTAGATGAAACTCCGGAGAGAGGTCCTAAGGATCTACATGGAAAGTGAGCAGAAAAGCAGTCCCATGGAGGTCTCAGAAGAAAACAACCCTAAGAAGGTTTAAGCCAGTACAGATGCTGTATCTAACATAGAGAAAGAAATGAAGAAAATGAGAATTCTACAGCATCTCCTAAGAGACTGGCAAAGTATTGTGTATAAAAGCAACTACTGCTCGCTCCTGTTAACTCGCCTTTAGTATTCTATCCCACTCTTCTATTAGGATTGTGTTTAGGACTTATCTTTTCAGCTGGGGCCTTCTGCACAAAGCAAATTGGCTTGTTAGATGTACTTAATGTCTCCAATCACTTGCACTGGAAGTCAGAAATCAGAACCTGAGACCAAGGAGGGGGAACTGTTGGCACATATAAATGCTTATCTCAGCAACCCTCTTTCTTAAAGATCTGTAACAGTGACTCCCAACTCAGGCATCTACTTTGAACCAATTAAAATTGGCACCTACGAAGATGATAACAATGGTGTTAATAATAGCTCTTACATTTTTGAGTAGCTCCTGCCATATGCCAGACACAGAGATCCATTTGTTTAACCTGTGGAAACCAATGGAATAGGACCATTGCTATACCAATTTTCCAATAAGGAGGTTAAGACTTAGGGACATGGAGAAGCTTTCTAAAGTGACAGTTAATAAGTGGGGGAAATAGGAGTGAACTCCAGCAGCCTGGCGCATACCACCCTGGAAACAGGGTATAAATGGAACACTGAGCAGCACTGAGTCTTAGACCGAGAAAGAAACTTTCAGGTCCTTGATTTAACAGAGAAAAACTAAATGCCTCCCCCAAGAGTGAAAGAGTCTTTTTGTTAGGGTGGAAGCTCTAGTGCAGGACTCCAACCCTCAGGCAGCCCTTTCCATTATACCACCTCCCGCTGACCTGCATTTCTAACTCGGGCTGAATGACATACTTCCGGGGGACATGGACAGGCCCTCCATGGTTAAGAGGAACAGTCCCTTCACTTTGAGTCCTACCCTTTGGCTATGCCAAGACTCACAGACATTAGAGACTTGGTTAAAGGAGACCCCTTTGATGACTTCAAGAGCCTGCCAGGTCCACATCACAGAGGAAGCATGTATAGGCACACACTCCAGGAACATAGCGAAGGCATCTCTGAAAATACACAGCAATTGCCGTGAATGACTTGGCAGCCCAACACCAAAATCCTGCTGGTGACTGAAGAGGACATAGCACCTCCCACTTGGAGGACACACCCTACTCCCCAAGGAAAGAATAATTGGGCTGCTAGGTCTCTGAATGCTGAGGGAGCCCCATATTTAAACTGACCTAATTTGGAGCTTTAAATTTAGACCTAAAAGCTCTGAAATAGGAGCTCTGCCAGCCTCAGTAGAGCTATTCACTTAGGATAGTAAGAGTATGTTTTCAGAAGTTCCTTGTTACAATACAATGATTAGTGGGGATGCGGAGTGTGAGTGATAGGGGCACTCAGGAACACTTTAGCCCAAAGTCACTTAGCGGGAGAGCCTGGGAAAGCTCTGTGGCAATGGTACACAGGACATGTGAAGTGTTGATGGTGGCAAAGAGAGATGTAGAGAAGAGGTGGCCCAGGGTGGAAGTGTCATCAGTAACCCGAGAATATAAGGTATTTGAATAGTAGATATTTGTCTGATCTTTGAGAAAGGATTTATTTAACTTATTAAATAATTTTGTTTTATTACTAACATCATTTGAGCGCCACACTTACCAGATATTAATTCTCCCATGTCTCTGACACTTATGTAAATTACTTAAGACAGGTGCATTAACAAATTGGAATCATCCAGAAAATGCTATTGTATGGCTCCTTAGGATATTTGAAGATACAAGGAAAAATCCTATAATATCTAAAAACTCGTATTATTACTTGCCTTTCAAATAAGTCATAAAGCCAAATATTTCCCATAATACTTATTCCATATCTTAAGATTTCAAAGTGTTTCCTAAAGCCCAATGAACCAGAGCTCTGATTCATAATGTTAGTACGGCAAAGAGGGAGATCATTCTAATATTAAATCAGGAAGCTGTGGCCCAGAATGGCTGGGCTGAAATCCTGGGTCCACTACTTGCTAGCTATGTGACCTTCATCAAATTATTTAACTTCTCTGTTTTCCCTTCTGTAAAATCAAAGTTGTGAGAATCAGATCACAAGTTAAACATGAAGTGTTTACAACAAAACCAAGTAAGTGTGCGTAAACCTTAGCTATTGCAGCTATAATCATCTTATTTCTGTAATGATTACATGATGCTTTATCAGAAGAAAGAGAGGCTCTGAGGTCAACATGTAAAAGTGTTTTGTAGATTGGAAATCAGGTGGCTAAAAAATTCACTATCTCCACCATTGGCTTGTGGTGAAAAGTTGGAACAATCTCTCCTTGACTGTGTTGCTATCTTTCCAAGGGAGAGATGTTCTCTATCACAGCAGAGCCTTCTAATTAAGTTGGTCTAGAACTGTGGTCAGAAAACTGTGGCTCAAAAGCCACATGCACCTCTTTGGGCCCTTGAGTGTGGCTCTTCCACAAAATACCATGGCCTGGGTGAGTCTATTTTAAAGAAGTGGTGTTAGAAGAAGTTTAAGTTTAAAATATTTAGCTCTCAAAAGAAATTTCAATCGTACTGTTGATATTTGGCTCTGTTGACTAGTGAGTTTGCTGACCACTGCTCTGGAATGATTTAAAGGAACCTGGGTAATTTGTAAGGGAAGCAGAACAGAAATCAGAATCCTCACATTAGGATGTAAATCTCTCCAGCTCTGCTAGTTTGCTAGTTACAGCAAAAACCACCCAAGTACTCAAAGCCACTTATAAAGATGCAGACGGTTGAAGAATAGCATGAAGTCATATCACCTGTCCCCAAACCCGTCCCCTGCACAGGCATAGCACCAAACCTCTGAGGAGAAACTTATGTGGAGAGAAGCTAAATGGGGCATCAGAAGGGGCTGGTGTCAGTGTCCATTTCAAGGGAAGTGACTAGAGCAGTGATTCTCAACCTTCCTAATGCCGCGATCCTTTAATGCAGTTCCTTTTGTTGTGGTGAACCCCAACCATAAAATTATTTTCATTGCTACTTCATAACTGTAATTTTGCTACTGTTATGAATTGTAATGTAAATATCTGTGTTTTCCGGGGTCTTAGGTGACCCTGCTAGCGGTTCTCAACCTGTGGGTCATAACCCACAGGTTGAGAACCGCTGCTGTATAGCCTAGGTCCATCAGAAAACACAGATATTTACATACGATTCATTAACAGTAGCAAAATTACAGTTATGAAGTAGCAGCAAAAATAATTTTATGGTTGGGAGTCACCACTACATGAGGAACTGTATTAAATGGTTGCAGCATTAGAAACTAGGTTGAGAAGCACTGGATTAGAGGAAAGGGCACCAAGAAGATCCCTTGGAATTATAATGTTAATTTACCTATTAAAATTTTAACTTATTGACTCTCAGCTTGAGTTTAAAATTGTCCTAACTGCTGTGCTAGATACAAAGATCTATTGTACATTTGCCCCTAAAAATCAAGAAACCTTCAAAGGGTTCCCCCGAGCTGCCATCACAGCCCCAGAATAACTGGCCACGCCCTTCTCCAAGGACTCTTACTTTGCTAGAAAATGGGTCTTATTTCCAATACTAAATTAGGAGCTCCTGAAGGGCAAGAAAGTGATCTTATTTTTCAACTCTCAGACGAAAAAGTGCTATGTTATGCATATAACTGATGACAATACTGCTTCTTAAATGAAAGAACCATCTAATTGGAGAACAAAGGGGAGAGGTAAAAAATAAAGAAAAACATTATTGAGGACCATGTACCAGACTCTAAGCTGTGCACTGATTATATCTTTTTGGATAACTGTAACAACTCTATTTTCCCCAATTTCAAAATGAAAAAAAAAAAACACCTGGGATATGATTATATAAACTGATCCAAGTTTGCAAACTTCTTATGGATTGGAACCCAAAAATCACACACACACAGCTGAGCCTATGTCAGTTTGAATCATGATCCCATGGTTTTCCTATGGATACTCTCCTACGTGAATCAATAATGAACAACACAGAGCAAAATATTTTGTATTTTAATATTATTCAGTGAAGCTAGAAAATGAGGGCCAAAAATGTCTGCAGTAGTCAGAGAGGCTATATGAAATTTCTGTTCTGTTCAGCAAATACAAATGAAGTGTCTACTAAGCACAAGGCTCAGTAATAAAAGCTAGAACTAAAAAGATGAGTGTCTGTCCTTGGGGAGGCTATGCCCCTACTTCTCTTCGTCCTCATCATTACAATCATAGTTCTGCCCTTCTTTCCCCCCAACTATCATTAAACAAGGATTTTTGCCTCTAAACTACTATTAACAAAAGTCATGAGTCATCTTTTTAAAGTACACCAGGTCCTATTAGCATTTTTCCATGCTGATTTCAGTGACTTCATAATAAAATAAAAAAATTCTATCATGCCAATACTAATTTAATTCTTGCCTACCTAACAAGCCTTATCTGTTGTCACTTCCTCCTGATCCCGCTCTCAACTTTCATTCAACAGTCTAATTATACTCAACTTGTCAACCATCCATGTTCTTTTCACTTCCTCCTCTGTCTCCTAGAGTCCCTTCCTTCTCCCTTCTTTTCTTAACTCCTCATCATCTTTCAAACTGCCTGTAGAGATAAGGTATACTCTGAAAATTAATATAGAGTACAAAGTTGGATCATTTTGGTAGGGGATGAAATAGAAAGTTGACATTTGATAGTTATGAAATATGTAGTCACTGAAATTCTCTTAGTAAAAAAAGTAATATAACATTAATATTTTAAAAATTATGGTCTTAGAATTAGAAAAGATTAAAGGTTGAATAAAGATAACAATCTAGGTATTAAATGATAGTTGCATAGACCACAATTAATGGCAGTGGGAATTTGAACAAGGGCAAAGCATCAGGACTTAGAGGCTGACAGGAAATAAGGAGCAAGAATTTAGTAAGGCAGTTTATGCCAATGCATGTAAATTAGCATAAGATCAGTATACATATAACTGACATTTTTAAAGAAAACATAATAAGGCTGCCTGCTTTTCACTATAAGTCTCAGATTGCTTCAGGGTCACTGCAATATAGAACTTTAGATGGTTGAATTTAGAAAATTTCATTCAATGATAAAATATGTTTATTAATTAGTGATTGGCAGTTTTGTTGAGAATGGAGTTTTCAATTTAATTTTTTTAAACAAAGGACAATCTCAATGGAGAGAAAAAAAGGAGAGACATAATAACATGAGACCAAGAATTACTGAAATATAAGACATCAGTTCTCTATAATCTGTCACATAAATGATTGGTTTCAGGATTATTGTATAAACGTCTGCATTGGAGCTGAAGGATATCTAAATTGCTTGCTTTCAAACCTGTACTTCAACTTAGGAATTAAATATATATACAAAGATGCCCTGGCTGGGTGGCTCAGTTGGTTCAAGTGTCATCCCTATAGGCCAAGTCTTGGGTTCAATCCCCAGTTAGGGCACATACAAGAATCACCCTGCATAAATAAGTAAACATGTATGCAAAGAAATTTTCCTTTCATTAGGCTATGCCATTCTAGATTTTCTAAACTCTGACTGTTCTCTTTCCCAAGTATCTTTAAGAAAGGCAGGCATAATGGGAAGAGTTGGGTATCATAACTGAGTGAAGATAACACAACTATCTGTAGCCTGGTTGGTGCAAACCAGATCCAGCATCTATCTATCTATCAAGAGATTTGTTATAAGAAGTTGGCTTATTTGATTTTAGAGGCTGAGAAGTACCAAATTCTTTAGTCAGCAAGCTAGAGACTCAGGAAAGCCAACACAAAACCTAAGAAGAGCCCATATTTCAGTTCAAGTCTAAGGCCAGAAAAGATTGGTGTCCAAGGGCAGGTGGAGCTCCCTCTTACTCAACATGTTTGTTCTAATTGGGTCTTCAACTGTTTGGATGAGGCCCACCCACACTGGGGAGGGCAATCTGCTTTACTCAGTCTATAAATTCAAATTTTAATCTCATCCTGAACTCCCTCCCAGACAGTCAGAATAATGTTTGGCCAAATGTCTGGACACCCTGTGGCCTAGTCAAATTGACACATAAAATGAACCATTATAGCACAACCCTAAGGGAGTAGAAAGCTCCTCATGTTTTCTAATTTTAAGGATTTCCATTTCCTCCCCATCACACACTTTCTAATACATGCATGGTTTCCAGCTGCTACTAAAATTTTCCAAAATCCCTTTTTGGATTAAAAAAAAAAAACTGTCGCTATTCATCTCCCAATCTTCAAAGTCACCAAGAACAGGTCATTTATGAGAGTTTCTGTTTCAGTTTCTGATATTCTTATCCAAGTTGAGAGCAGAGGCTGGAGGATTTGTAGAGGAGTGGTGGTGTTAGGGTGGGTTACAGAAAGAAAGGGGTGCATAGGGAAGTCTCGTGTGATATGCTGCCAACACTGGTCATCAGGAGTGTATTCACCCTGTGTTTATGTGCACATTCATGTCCACTCATGTATGCCTGAGCATCAATGCATACACATCCATGTAACCACACACACACTGATGGAGCATGCATGAATTTTTCTCAGCCAGGGAAATTGTAGAAAGAAGAATGGAACTCTAATTACAGGACAAATGGGAAACAAGAACAAGGCATCCCAAGACTGTCTAGGAGACCGGATGGACTCAGGCATAGAACAGCTCTAGACTTGTACTCAAAGATAATCAGGAAAGCAGAGTTAAGGCCAGATTGTGGCAGGCACTGAATATCAGACTAAGGGAATAGGCTGTTTCTTTATAGTTAGTTATGAGCTCAATGAAGGTTTCTGAGCAGAAGAATATTAGATGGGACATTTTAGGGAGACTGAACAGCAATTGTATGCAAAACAGAGAGGCAGTGCCCTCAGGTAGTAAGCAGTGAGGTTTCATTGGCACCTTGGCTGAGCTCAGATTAAGTCCAGTAATGGAAGAGGGGTGAGGGGTGGAGGTAGGGGTGTGAGAGGAGCTACAAGCAAGTATACATATGTAGAGGAAGCAGGAAAAGGTCCAGATCCAGACTTCAGGAGGAACCTATATTGGAATTTGTTTGGGATAGAGAGACAGTGAGGACTTCAGCAGTAGGGATACAGATTTTCTCAGGCACTTACTTCTCTGTTACCTTGACCTAAGTATCCGTTCCTCCCTCTTCTAAAAGCTATCCTTATTTTTTAATCTCAATACTTTCTCTACCTCACAGCTTCTGTTTCCCTTTCATACACAAAACCACGGCAAGTCATAGTTTTAGGCCTATGGGAGTAATATGAGTATCTTATTGGTTGGTCTGTGTGGATACTGAGTTGAAAACAAATCACTTCAGTCAAAATCTAGGAAAGATGTATAACTTTTTATTGTTATTTCAAGGTTGTTATTTATAAATGTTGGTAATTAGGAAAAATTTATTCATTAGAAATGATGAAAATCTAAACAATTAGAAAACTTTTATATTTATTATTGCCCTTTTCTCCTATAATCTACCTTTCTTTTATATACTTTTGTTAAAATTTTCTAAAATTTACTAAAAAATTTTATGCATCCCTCCAATAAATGGCAGATAAAATAAATTCAATTACTCTCCATTGTTTCGTTTTGCTTGACATGTAACATGCACTGGCGAGAGCTTCATTCAGCTGTTCTTCACTCAGCTGCATACTATCTATCACCTGCAGAGGTGATAACATACCATTTCCTGAGCCCCACTCCAAACCAGTTGAATCGGAATCTCTCTAGGGGTGGGGAGGGTGATGCCCAAGTACAGGTATAATAATGGGAGCTAGGTAGGAGGGAGTCTGTTCTTTCTCCATAGCTCCTGCATCTCATACCAGTTAGCAGCTGGCTTTGACAAACTGTTCTTAATCCTTTAGTGCCAGTTTGAAGTATGTTTTAACAGGAGAACAGTATGTATTTTAAGGATAAAACCCTCTCTAATAGATGCACGGTTAGCAAGGTATTGGAAGTCACAGTTAAGGAATTCACGCAAACTGAACACACTCTGAGCAGATTTCAGTGAACTTGTTTCTCAGAGCACGATAAAAATAGAGGAAGGAGAGATTTAATAGAATGAATATTACTTGCTAAAATTTAGCAATGTTTGCAGTTCAGTCTCAAAGTCCTATTTTGATAAGACATGCATAGGTTAATGCTTCTCTCCTGTCTTTTCTTGTATAATTTCCTGTGTCAAGCTAAATTCCAGGGATTTAAAGGCTACTTGTTGACATTTAAAGGCAAATAAATGATAAAATGTCTTCTGAGGCAGGAACAATGTACCTCTATAATATTTACTTAATAAGGCCATGCTAAAAATCTGGAGGTATTGCTACTAGACCAGTGATTAGCGGCTCTGTTGACTAATGTGTTTGCCGACCACTGTACTAGACCATAAATTCTGCAATATTTTAAGCAGACTTTTAAAATAATTTTTATTCTATTTGAAATTACTTATTCCTCAAATCAGAGATTTCTAGCTGTCAGAATTATTTTGTATATCTATGGGCCAGATGAATGTGCTTAACCTTCTCAAGAGTGTATCTTTCTTTTAAAATGAGATTGTGTGTGCTTCCTGATATTGAATCATAAAAATTAAATTTTGTTAACATTGGCAGAACATGGCTCCTCACTACCTGCATGTTTACAACGCCCTGATTTAATCCAGATGTGTGTTATGTGTGTACATTCAAGTACAAAGACAAGGACATAGCTATATTACCAAGTGTTCAGTATATGTTAGCTACATTTTGTTCTTACTTGAAATGTTTTCAAGGTTTGCCACAAAAGAGACAAAAATCAAAATATCGTTTTATTTGCCTTTTCTAATATCTGAAGATGACCATACATATTTAAATGACACGTTTACAAACTATATATTTTTGTGTGTGAATTGACTGCTCATGTTCTTAGCTCTTTTGTTCATGGATTTGTGTGTCTCTATTTTTTATTTTAAAGTACTCTTTGCATATTACAAATAATTCTCTGTATCTGTGTAAATAGCAATCACTTTCTCCCAGTCCTCAACTTCTTATCTTTATTTGCCATTACAAACATTTGTAACTTTTATGTAGTTAAATCTGACCATAAATCTTTATTATTTATGGCTTTTGATATGCTTGGTTAGGAATGCCTTCTGCTTCACAGGACTATAAAAATATTCTCCCACATTATCTCCTAGTAGTTACACAATGTTTTTAAAGGTTCATTCTTCAATGCACTTAGAATTTTGGGATATGTTCGTTAAGACAGTATGGCAACTTTATCTTTTTTTCAAATTGTGTAAAATATTTATATGATTTAAAATACCACCTATAGGGAAATTCCAATATAAACAAAACAATGGGTCTAGATTTTTTTCTTTTTTTTTATTAAGATATTACATGTGTACATATCTTCCCATTCCCCCCCAACCCATTCCATATGACCTCACCCCCCAGTGTCTTGCATCCCTTGGTTATGCTTATATGCATGCATACAAGTCCTTCAGTTGATCTCTTATCTACCCCACCTCTCCCTAACCTTCCCACTGCAATTTGACAGTCTATTTGATGCTTTACTGCCTCTGTACCTATCTTTTTGTTCATCAGTTTATAATGTTCTTTATTATCCACAAATGAGTGAGATCATGTGGTATTTTTCTTTCATTGACTGGCTTATTTCACTTAGCATAATGCTCTCCAGTTCCATTCAGATTGCTGCAAATGGTAAGAATTCCCTTTTTTATGGCAGCATAGTATTCCATTGTTTAGATGTACCATAGTTTTCTGATCCAGTCATTTGCTGATGGGCACCTAGTCTGTTCCAAATCTTAGCTATTATAATTTGTGCTGCTATGAACAAAGGGGTTCATATATCCTTTCTGATTGGTGTTTCTAGTTTCTTGGGATATATTTCTAGGAGTGGAATTACTGGGTCAAATGACAGTTCCATTTTTCCTTTTTTGAGGAAACTCCATACTGTTCTCCACAGTGGCTGCACCAGTCTGCATTCCCACTAGCAGGGTTCCTTTTTCTCCGCATCCTTGCCAGCACTTGTTGTTTGTTGATTTGTTGATGATTGCCATTCTGACAGGTGTGGGATGGTACCGCATTGTTGTTTTATTTGTATCTCTTGGATAATTAGTGACTTTGAGCATGTTTTCATGTGTCTCTTGGCCTTCCTTCTGTCTTCTTTCAAAAAGATTCTATTTAGATCCGTTGCCCTTTTTTTATTGGGTCATTTATCTTCCTTTTATTAAGTTGTATAAGTAGTCTGTAGATATTGGAGATTAAAACTTTATCAGTGATAACATTTGAAAATATGTTCTCCTATACAGTGGGCTTTCTTGTTTTGTTGATGGTTTCTTTTGCTGTGCAAAATCTTTTTATTTTGATGTAATCCTATTTGTCTATTTTCTCTTTAACTTCCATTGCCCTAGGAGCAGTATCAGTGAAGAAGTTCTCTCAGCATATGTCTGAGATTTTGCTGCCTGTGGACTCTTCTAGTATTTTTATGGTATCTCATCTTATGTTTAAATCCTGTGTCCATTTTGAGTTTATTTTTGTGTATGGTATAAGTTGGTGGTCTAGTTTCATTTTTTTGCATGTATCTGTCCAATTTCCCCAACACCATTTATTGAAGAGACTGTCTTCACTCTATTGTATGTTCATGCTTTCTTCATCAAATTTTAATTGAGCATAGTGGCTTGGGTCAATATCTGGATTCTCTATTCTATTCCATTGGTCTATATGTCTGTTCTTATGCCAGTACCAGGCTGTTTTGAGAACAGTGGCTTTGTAATACAGTTTGAAATCTGGCATTGAAATCCCACCTACTTTCTTCTTTTTATTCTCAGGATTGCTATGGCTATTTGGAGTCTTTTTAAAAAATATATTTTATTGATTTTTACAGAGGAAGAGAGAGAGATAGAAACATCGATGAGAGAGAAACATTGATCAGCTGCCTCTTGCACACCCCCAACTGGGGATGTGCCTGCAACCAAGGTACATGCCCTTGACCAGAATTAAACCTGGGACCCTTCAGTCTGCAAGCTGACACTCTATACACTGAGCCAAACTGGTTTGGGCTATTCGGGGTCTTTTTTTATTCCAGGTGAATTTTTGGAGACTTCTAAGTCTGCGAAATATGCTGTTGGTATTTTAATGGGGAGTGTATTGAAGCTATAGATTGCTTTAGGTAGTACAGACATTTTAATGATGTTGATTCTCCCAATCTATGAACATAGTATGTTCTTCCATCTGTTTATATCTTCCTCTATCTCTTTTTTCAGTGTCCTATAGTTTTCTGCATATAGGTCTTTTACCTCCTTAGTTAAGTTTATTCTTAGGTACCTTAATTTTTTTTGATGCAATGGTAAATGGGATTGCTTTTTTAGTTTTCTTTCTATAAGTTCACTTTTGGTGTATGGAAATGCCATAGATTTCTTGGTGTTAATTTTGTATGCTACTACATTGTCAAATTCATTTATTAAGTCTATTAGTTTTTTGATGGAATCTTTCGGGGTTTTTTTCTGTACAATATCATGTCATCTACAAATAAGGATAGCTTTACTTCTTCTTTTCCAATTTGGATGCCTTTTATTTCTTCTTCTTGTCTAATTGCAATGGTTAATACTTCCAAATCTGTGTCAAACAGGAGTGGGCATCTCTGCCTTTTTCCTGTTCTTAGGGGAAATGGTTTTAGTTTTTGCCCATTGAGTATGTTAGCTGTGGGTTTATCATATATGGCTTTTATGATGTTGAGGTATGATCTTCTATTCCCACCTTGTTGAGAGTTTTTATCAAGAAAGTGTGTCGGATTTTGTCAAATGCTTTTTCTGCATCAATTGCTATGACTGTGATTTTTATTTCTCAATTTATGTGATATATCATGTTTATTGATTTGTGGTTGTGGATATTGTACCATTCTTGCATTCCTGGGATAAATCCTACTTGGTCATGGTGTATGATCTTTCTGATATACTGTTGAATCTGATTTGCTAGAATTTTCTTGAGGATTTTGGCATCTATGTTCATGAAGGATTTTGGCCTGAAATTCTCTTTCATTGTGTTGTCTTTATCTGGTTTTGGTTTTAGAGTGATGCTGGCTTCATAGAAGATGTTTGGAAGTGTTCCTTCTTCTTGAATAGTTTTGAATAGTCTGAGGAGGATAGGTTTTAGTTCTTCCTTGAATGTTTGGTAAAAAGTCCCCTGTGAAGCAGTCTGGCCCCGGGCTTTTGTTTGCTGGAAGCTTTTTGATGACTGCTTCAATTTCTTCCATAGTTATTGGCCTATTGAGATGTTTAGATTCTTCCTGAGTTTTGGAAGGTTATATTTTTCTAGGAATATGTCCATTTCCTCCAGGTTGTCCAGTTTGTTGGAATAGAGTTGTTCATAGTATTTTTTAACAATCTTTTGTATTTTGGAGGGGTATCTTGTTGTTTTACCTCTTTCATTTCTGATTTTGCTTATTTGGATCCTCTCTCTTTGCTTCTCAGTGAGCCTGGCCAGAGGTTCATCAATTATGTTTATCTTTTCAAAGAACCAGCTCTTGGTTTTGTTGATCTTTTGTATTGTTTCTTTGGTCTCTATGTCATTTATCTCCTCTCTGATCTTTCTTTTCTTCTGCTTACAATGGGTTTTTCTTGTTTCTCTTCTTCTCTTTTGAGTTGTAGGGTCAGGTAATTTATTACCATTGTTTCTTGTTTTTTGCAATAGGCTTGTAGAGTTCTAAACTTCCTTCTCAAGACTTCTTTCACTGTGTCCTATATGGATTGTTGTGTTTCATTGTCATTTGTTGCCATGATGTTTTTTATTTCTTCCTTGATCTCTCTGGTAACCCAGTCATTGTTTTATAGCATGCTGTTTAGTCTCCATGTGTTTTATTTCTTTAGATTGTTTTCATAGTAGTTGATTTCAAGTTTTATGCCTCTCTGATCTGAAAAAATGCTTGATATGATTTCTATCTTCTTGAATTTGAAGAGACTTTGCCTATCACCCAATATGGTCTATCTTTGAAAATGACCCATGTGCACTTGAGAAGAATGTATATTCTGTGGCTTTGGGGTGAAATGTTCTGAAGATGTCAATTGATTTCTTCTAGTCTAATGAGTCATTTAGGATTGTTTCTTTTCTTATTTTTTGTTTAGAGGATTTGTCCCATGGTGATAGTGAGGTATTAAAGTCTCCTACTATGATTGTATTGCTGTCAATCTTTCCCTTGATATCCTCCAGGAGTTTTTTTATTTTTCTTTCTTTTTTTTTTCCTGTATTTAGGTGCTCCTATAATGGGTGTGTATATATTTACCAGAGTTATTTCTTCTTGTTGGATCATTCCCTTTAATGTTATGAAGTGGCTTCCATATCTCTTATGTCCTTCACTTTGTGATCTAATTTGTCAGATATAAGTATTGCTACCCCAGCTGTTTTCTTTATTTCCATTCACCTGAAAAACCTTTTTCCATCGCTTCAACTTCAGTCTGTGTGCTTCTTTTTTTTGAGGTGGGTTTCTTATAGACTGCAGACATATGGGTCATGTTTTCTTATCCAATCCGTTACCCTGTGTCTTTTGATTGGGGCATTTAATTTGTTTACATTTAAGGTTATTATTGATAGGTAATTATTTGTCATCATTTTTATTCTTTTACTATTTCTTTTTTTACAGAAGACACTTTAGCATTTCTTGCATTGCTGGTTTGGTGGTAATAAATTTCCTTAGTCCTTTTTTGTTTGTGAAGCTCCTGATTTCACCTTCAACTTTGATTGAAAGCCTTGCTGTGTATAGTATTCTTGGATTCACTCTCTTCCTTTGCATGATGTTGTATATTTCATTCCATTCCCTTCTGGCCTGATGAGTTTCTGTTGAGAAATCAGTTGCTAATCTGATGGGGGTTCCTTTGTAGGTAACTTTCCGTCTCTCTCTGGCCACTTTCAAGATTCTTACTTTGTCACTGGTGTTTGCCAATGTAATTATAATGTGCCTTGGCAATGGTCATTTGGGGTTCATTTTGCTTGGGACTCTGTGAGCTTCTTGTATTTGTGTAGGTTTTTTCTTCCCTATATCAGAGAAGTTTTATGTCATTGTTTCTTCAAACAGGTTTTCTATTTCTTGCTTAGTTTCCTCTCCTTCTGGAATCCCAATTATGTGGATGTTGTTTTGTTCTGTGTTGTCTCAAAGTTCCCTTAGACTCTCCTCCTGCTTTTTATTTTTTATTTTTCTAGAAGCTGCTGTACTTGGGTTTTTTTTTTCTACCTTGACTTCTAGCTCATTGATGTGAACCTCTTCTTCTAGTCTACTCTTGAACTTTTCTATTGATTTCTTTATAACAGTGATGTCATTTTTCAATTCTTCTTGATTCTTATTCATTTCCTCTTGGTTCTTCTTCATTTCCTCTTGGTTCTTACTCATATTGTCAAATTTGTCTTCCATTCTTTTCAACCACCTTATGACCATTTCTCTGAATTCTTTCTCTGGCAGGTTGCTTGCTACCATTTTGTTTACTTCTTTTTCTGGTGATGCCTGCTTTTCTTTCATATGTGGGCTGTTTCTTTGTCTCCCCATGGTCTCTCTTCTCCAGGTCTCTGGTTATGTAGTTCTCTCTCTCCTGCATTGATTTAAAGGCACAAAATATAACACAACCAGGTACAATGTACAAGGCACTGAACAGAAATGTATTCACAATACTAATAACCCTAAATAAAGGTGACCACCAGAGAAAGGCAAATTAGGGAATAGGAGAGAAATAAGAGAGAAAGAAAAAAGAAGAAAGGAGTGCCAAAATAAAATTGGGAGGAGGATAAAAAAGGAGAGAAAAGAGAGAGAATAAGAAAGAAAAGGGGAACAAACTATATATTTGGGGAGGAAACTCCAATAGAACAGCCACTAATATCAACAAATGCCAGCAACAAGTATCTGTAGATGAATACAAACTACAAACAACTAATATCAAGTGAGGCAAGAGAAAATTGAAGCAAAAAAAAAAAGCAAACAAAAAAAACACAAAAGAATAAGCAAAATAACCTCACAAAAAATAATAAAATAATCTAAATAATCAATATTCAAACAAACAACAATAAAAAGAAAGAAAAACAATTTTTTTGGATAGTGAAGACAGAAGAGAGAGGTGTGTATGGACTTGGAGCAGGGGATTGGAAATTAGATATATAAGCAGGGTGAAATTTTAACAGGGGGTAAAAAGAAAGAATAGGGAAAATCTAAAGTCAGAAAAGGGTAAGAGAAACAGACAACAAAAGGGGAAAAGTTAGGAAGAGAGTGATGGCATAAAGGCAGAGTTGAGATAGAGTAAAAGATGTTAAAGGAAAAATGAAAATAGGATGTAGAACACTAATTCCAAAGTAAAATAAAAAAAAATAACGCTTTTTAAAAAAATAGGTAAAATAGTATTAGTAATAATACTGATTGAAGATAAAAATGTAATAATTAAAAAGGTAAAATCAAGTGAGGAAAAAAGAAAAAAATAGTTTAAGTAAAAGATGAAAAAAATTAAAAAGTACAATGTGCATAGTGAAGGTCATTCATTTCCTCTAGTGTTCTGTTTGTCACACCTGTTTCCCAGTCAGGACAGTATTGCAGTTCCCTGCATTCCACTGCCCCTCAGTGTTATAAGCCAGTCCTGATTTTTAAGAGGGTGGTGTGTCCTAATTTCTTTATTCCTTTATTTGTGATTACACAAGAGTCAATTTGTGAGTCAGCCCCTAGGGTGTTTCTGGATTGACTCTGGGTCTATAGGTCCTCTCTAACATGTGCTTAGATCCTGCTTTCCCTGTGGCACTCAATACCAGTTTGTGGGAGTGGACTGTCCCAGAGCTGGTTCTCTGATGGTCACTCCCAACTCCAATCCCCAGGTTCCAGAAAAACAACTTTCCCCTGCAGTCTCCTAGAATGTCCCCAACTGGATGATCCTATGTATTGGGCTTAGCAATCAGAAGCAAGGATTTGAAGAGGAAAAAATGCAAGTGTGTAAACTCCGGATCTGCATCCAAGTCTGCACAGTCCTTTTCCCCCTCTTTGTGTCCAAGTAGCCAGCACACTTTTAAAACCCCCAGGCTGTTCTTCTGCATCAGATCAAAATGAATTGCTTTTTAGATATCCCCTTTGAAGACCCCCTTCCACATTCACAGATCACACCAGCCCCAACAGTTATAGATTTCTCTAGGTGCAGACTTCCCCTGCGCCCCCAGTTCCTGAAGTATGTACATTTCTCTGTCCTGCTGGGACCAGAGACCTGACCTTATCTCAGACAAAATCCAACCTTTCCGTTGTGGAGTGTAGAGCTCCTCTGAATCCATGTGTTTGCGCCAATTGGGGCCCAGTGTTCTGTGGTTCACAGCTGTTTGATGGGTGCCGTAGTTGTAGATTTTCAGGCTTCCAATAACATCCACTTTCGCCTTCAAGATGGCATGTCTCTGAGTACCAGCTGATGACTCTGGGAGGGAACCCAGCAGCAGGGAGGGCTGCCCAGTCAGGGGAGCCCCATCTAGCAGTCCCTCACATTCTCCTGGAGTATAGCTGTCCTTTAACTCACCAACAAACACTCCCGTGCAACCTTCAGCTATTCTTTCCATCTGCTCCGGGACAAGGCTCAGGACATGTCCATCTATTCTGCCGCCATTTTTTTTTCTCCCTAGAATTTTTTTTTTCAACTATCACATTAATCTATTTGTCCATTTCTGTGCCTGTTTTAGTTTTAACTTTTGATTAGGCTGGTTCCAAATAATTCTGTATTTTTAACACATTTTGTGGCATTTATTCCATTTAAAGTGAACTTTAAATTAAAAAAAAACTTTATTGTTGAAAGCATTAAATATGCCCCCCTTTTTCCTCCATTGACCTAATCTAGCTACCCCTGCCCCCCACCCCAGGCCTTCACCACGCTATTGTATGTGTCCATGGGTTATGCCTTTATGTATACAAGTTCTTTGGATGCTCTTCTCCCTCCCACACTCCCTCACATTCCCCTGAGGTTCCACAATCTCTTCCTTGCTTTTATGTCTCTGGATCTATTTTCAACTTCAGAATCAACTTTCCTAATTTCAAAATAATTTTATTAGAACTTAAATCGTTATTGCATTCGATTAATAATTTGGGAAGAACTAAAATATTTCCTACATTTATCTAGGCTTTCAGATCCTTGAGTAGAATTTTATCATTTTCTTCATATAGATTTTGGATGTTTTGCATTAAGTTTATTTGTATTTTATTTATACTGTTCAGATTTTTTATTACATTTGTTATTTCAGTTTAAATAGGGAACATTTATTTTATAATTGTCTTTTTATAGTATTCTTTTATTAATCCTAATAGTTTTATATAGTTGAGTTTTTAATGAAAATGCATGATCGTAATGTTTGACTATTAAGCATAATATCTGGTACATAATTCTGATAGATGTTCTTTATCAATAAAAAATTTTTTTATTTTATTTCTAAATTACTATGAGTTTGGGTCTCTTAAACCAATAGTAGGGAGTAGAATTTTGTTAAATTTTGCCACTTTTACATTTACTAGAATGATCATATGTATTTTCTTCCATATCAATGAAGTAAATTAAACTAATAGAATTACAAATATTGAATAATCTTTATATCCTTGTAATAAACCCATGTTATTGTATATTAGTATTTTGCTACTTTGTTCTATACAGGTAATATCTATAGTTATATGTGATATTGGTTGATACTTTTAGGTTTGTGATATGTGTTTCTGGCCTTGTATCAGACATATGATAAATAAGTCTACAAATAATTTCATAAGTTTTCCATTTATCCTATGCTTCAAAGGCTTTATGTAACAAAAGAAGTATTTGTTTCTTAAATGATTTATATGATTTGTCTAATAAAACTATCTGGACTTTGTATTATTTGAGAAGAGAGCATTGAATTTTTCAATATAGTTTATTATTCAAATTTTTAACTTACCCTTAAAGTAATTTTGAGACTTCATACTTTTTAGATAATTGTCTACTACATCTGTATTTTTCAATTTATTGATAAAAAATACTTTTCTTTAAAAGTCTATAGTTCTGTGCTTATATTCTTTTTTTTTCCTCATTGTAAAAGTTCTCCTTCATACCTTGTCGAGATTGCCAGAAGAGAAGCATGCTATGTTGCCAATCTTTTCAATCAGCTCTTCTATTTATTTATCAAGTCTATAGATTTTTCTGTTTTGGAATTTTACCTTTGACTTATTCTAATTTCTTTAGCTTATTTTGTTCTTTTCCTAGCTTCTTTAGTTTAATGCTTACTTATATTAAATTCAGCATTTTTGTTTTGTATTCTAATAAATGATACAGTTTCCTCATAAAAGAATCTTGGCCACATCACATCATTTTTTATATGACTTGTTATCATAGACATTCATTTAGTAAAGTAATTTAACTTATCTTTTAATGATTAGAATACAAGATATATATTTTAGAAAGCTGAAAGTAGCCAAATAAGAATAACTATCATTTGTTAATCCATCACCTAGATACAACTAGTTAGCCTTTTATAAGCAAAGTCTTTACGAATATAAAAATTAACACCAATGAAATCAGACTATGCCTTCTGTTTTGTAGCTTTCCTTTTCTACTTAATTATATTTCATTTTTTAAATATTTTTATTGATTTCAGAGAGGAAAGGAGAGGGAGAGATAGAAACATCAATGATGAGAATCATTGATTGGCTGCCCCCTGCACACCCCCTACTGGGGATTGAGCCTGCTACTTGGGCATGCACTCTAACTAGGAATCAAACAATGACCTCCTGGTTCATAGGTCAACACTCAACCACTGAGTCACACTGGTCGGGCCATAACATCATTTTTATTGGCTGCAATGTACCACTACTTATTCAAATATTTCTTCAGCATTGAATATTTATGTTGTGTCTATTTTACATTACAACAGTAAGAGGCTCCATGAGAGATAAACACATATACTCAGGTTCTTAAGGATTTTTCCAATCAAAAAATGAAAACAGATATAGCTAACTAGATTATTAAAGCCATATGAACAAGGTTAAGATAATGCATTCAAAACTATATCTCTCTTCATCTCAGACAATTGCTAGAAGAAAGAATAACCATTTATTCAGAGAACCACAGATGATGGCTAAGATGAGTCAACCACAGAAACACATCAGGAACAAAAAAGGAATATTTATTGAGCACCTTTGGTATACCAAGCATTATGCTAGGTGCTCTCATATCCAATATCCATGATCTTATTTATTTAATCCTTTTTTAAATCAAAACAAAAGTTCAAGTTCAGTGTTAGTGTCCCTATTCTTTTTTTAAAAATAGGAAACAGGATCTCACAAAAGTACAAATCCTGGTGGCAGAACTAAACTTTAAATGCAAGCCTGTCCTTCCCTAAAACTGTGGAACCTTCTAGTGTAGGATAAATATATCTGCTATGAATTTAACTTCTTTATTTTGGGCCTTAACTAGGCCCAAATTGACCAAGACCAAATTAGTTCATAGTTCATTATTAATGCTTTAATAACACAAAAGGATTGTTTTTTTGCTTATATTGCTTTGAAAAAATAAGATGGCACATGGGACTTTGTGTAATTTTTTATGGCTATATTTTGGAATTTTATGTATGCATATATTTTGTTAATTGTGCTATTATGTATGGCCAAGTAAAGAACTAGCACATTAATTTACTTCTAAAATAAGATCAAGACCAATTGCAAATATTTTTCTAAAGAGAATAATAGAGCTAACTAAGTAATGCAAAGTAATATTTTCTCAGCGCGATTTAGGCAAGTGTGTAACTTAGGTCATAAATCCTTCACAAACCATTTCAATACAATCTGAAACTCCTTTCATGTAAAATTCCCAGGAGACACTAGAAGGCTCAAATTCATGATAAAACCACTTGCTGGTTTTATGCATATTGCATAAGAGTTATGTCCAGCCTACATCATGCAACGTCAGTGAAGAATAACACATTGGGAAAGACTGGGTTTGGTTTGGAGAGGTCCCAATGGCAAACTTCAATTTGCAGTGTATATGGGGCACAATGCTAGTGCAAGCCCTAACTTCTCCCTGCTCAATTACAAAAGAACACCTTTCTTCTGATTACAGCGTCAGAAATGGTCTTTCTGCCCTAGCAAGTGTGGCTAAGTTGGTTGAGCATCATCCTGTGCACTGAAAGTTGCTGATTCGATTCCCATCAGCTCACATAATCAGGTTGTGATTTCAATGTTTTTCTTTCACATTAAAGTTTCTCTCTCTTTCTCTCTCCCTCTCCCTTTCTCTCTCTCTAAAATCAATAAAAACTTATTTTAAAAAAGAAAAGAAACAGTCTTTCTTTCCATTCAGTTTCCCTATTTATCCTCTGTAGAAAAAAATAATCAAATAAATTAGAAACTATAATATTAACAAAATTACTTCACTTCCTAACTCTAAATTATCTTATGCAGTGCTTGATATGTAGTGGATATTAATGTGTGTCGACCATTTGGTTAAAGTTAAGAATAAACACTTCATTTAATTTTTAACCACCAGATCTAACTTCAGCTCTCTGTCTTTATCCTTCAGCTTCTTTGTGTTCTTCTCTGTCATTCACGATTACCATTTCTGCTTGGCTCTTCCAAACAGTTCTTTCTTCCCTCTTTAAGTGTGCTTTTGCATCATGGACTTCTCTTTTCTTTGTCCCTTGTCTTGCCCAATTTACTATGTTAAGAGATGTTTAAAAAAAAAAAAAATACAAAAACTTGTTTTCCCACTTTTTCTATTTCCCTAGCTGCCAACTTGGGTTCCACTAGGGGAGTGGTCAGCAAACTGCAGCTTCCGAGCCACATGCAGTTTGCCACTCTGTTGACTAAAGAGTTTGCCGACCACTGCACTAGGGCATGAAAATCTGCCAACATTGCTCTAACTTCAGGCAGATCTATATAACCAATGTCATTCAAAATCCTCTCCCCTTTCCCTTCTACAACTTAGTTCTCTGTGTGGGTCCAATTTTTATGGACAAAGTGCTTTTCCTCTTCAGAGATCAGGGTTGTGATTAAGGAGCAGCACACGGTAATCCCCTGATGGGTCTAGATTCAGAAATGTTGGATTTAAAAAGCCTCCCACCTGATTCTCTCTTCCAGCTTTCTTCTTATCTCTTGTTTCCCTGACATACTGAGCCAGGACCCATTGGTCCCTGAGGGACTCAGAGTCAAAAGTCAGCAACAGTAGCTCTGACCTTGCCCAACAGTGAACTCTGGAAATTTCTATTGAGCGTTCTCAATCAAGTGTTGAGGTGACCTGCTCATTCTGCTCCACCTGTGGTTTCAGGAAGGCAGAAATCATGAATCCCCGACAACTCTGAGCTTCTTCTTTTTCTTGACCACATAGGCACTAAAGTTGCAACTATAAAACCAAAAACATGGTAAGAAGAAAAAAAGGAAATGCAAATGTCAACTCTATTTTTCAATCTCTTTGCTTTTTTGAAGTTTTACTTTTGTGTCTCTCACACAAAGTGGTAACATATTCGTAAATGCAGAGCAACCTTTCAAATCACTTTCTCACATAAAATGAGTTCATTCCAGGATAGGATTTTCTGGAAGTGACTACAATAAGATACTAAGTATTAGGAGATCGGATGCAGATTCATTTTACTGTAATTTCTAAAATGCTGATCCAGAGTCTCCTTTTTCTTCTACAAGTATTTATTGAGCACTTAACATGTCTGACTAAGCCTTCTGGGCAAACAAAGATCAGTATAGTAAGTCCTCACTTCACATCATGGATAGGTTCTTAGAAACTGTGACTTTACACAAAATGACTTACAATGGAACCACAGGCTAATGAATATAAAGAAGAGCTATAAATTCCCACAGCATATTTCTAGTCACAAAAGCAACCAAATTTCTAAATAAATTCCCAACCCTTCTAATATTCAACATAGAAATAAATGTAAGTTACATTGCCATCAAGTCTAGAAGAATCAGTAGGGCTACTACAGTAGAGGAAGGAGATTAAGAAAGGAAGGGAAGGTCATCCTAAGAAGAGAGCCCTAAATGATCAGAAAAGATGGTAATCCCCAGGGCATATGAATCACATCTGAAGGGATTCTCGGATCTAGCCCTGAAGAAACAGTGTATCATGCCAAGGACTTGGGACTTGATCCTCCTTTCCCTGCAAGTAATTCTACACATTGAAATTAGAAATTAATTAGAATCATAATTAAAATAATAGCCAACGGTTATTGGGAAGTTATTAAATACCAGGAACCACTTTAAGTATTTTAAATGTATTCATATTTAATCCTCATCCTAACCCTGTGAAGTAGACACTATTATCACCCTAATTTTATATGTATGGAAACTGAAGCTCAGAGAGTTTCCCTTGGGATAGAGGCAGAAGAACACAAGATGGGAACATTTTTATATAGCACCCATGGTGGTGAGTATAGATTTGAACAAACTATTCCTTTGCTAAGAAAAAAAGCACTGTTTTAGAGGATTGGGAAGGCATTGATCACAGATTAATGAAAATTAGTAGAGCTAGAGGAGAACCCCCAGGTTTTTTATATCATTAGCCCTCCCCTCATGCCATTTTCTGAGTGAACATAAGAAAGGAGGAGGAGGAGGAGGAGAAGGAGGAGGAGGAGGAGGAGGAGGAGGAGAAGGAAAATTATACAAGGAGGTGCTATCATCTCCTGCAGGCCCTTTCTGGGTTCACCTTGATATTCTTCCACTGCTTTTCTCCTCCAACATCATTTTAGTAGTAACAATAGTTAAGTCATGCCATGTCAACATGCTTGTGTAGGCTAGTCCTAAAGTAAACATTCCTTGGGTGCTTTCTCATTTGATCTTCACAGCAGCATTGCTCACAGCCTGCTTGTTAGCCAAGTCACAAGTGAGGAAACTGATGCTTGCATAGCAGTGGGGTGGTGTCCTGATTTTTTCCTGTAACACTGTGACCTTACTCCATCCAACTTTTATTCCTTTGCCCCTTTCTTCTCTCAGCCACTGCCACCTAAATAATAGTACTGTTCCACCAATCAGTGTAATTTTTTACTGAAGAACCTCTGAACTGAGAAGCTGAGGTACTTGGTGATCAATCACATTACCTATTTTTCCTTTTTGTATTTTGTATGTCTATGCTGATCATTATATACCTATGCCTAGCACTTACTATATACCAGGAAATATTCTGAAGTCCATTCAATATATTTACTCATGCAATTCAATGACCCACTAAGAAATACTGTTACCTCCTCAGCCGAGGACAGAGACACCAAGAGAGGAAGGAACTTCCCCAGAATACACAGTAAGGGTCAGAATGAGGATATGAACACAGAATGTCCTGCTCTGAGATCTATGTTCCTATTCAGGCTTCTCTTATGTGACTTAGCAGGATTAGCACACCTGATCACTCAATTGTTCCCCCAAATCCCTTCTTCACTGGGCTTCCAATCCACCTTACGCACCTGGTTCTTGTCCTACCTTTCTGGCTGTCCCATTCCATTCTCCTTTGCTAGTTCCTCCTTGTCTCCCTAACTTCCAAAAGCTGGAGTGCCCCCGAGATCAGTACTTGGACCTGTTCTCTACACTTAGTTCTTAGATGACCTCATCCAATTTTACAGCCTAAATAGCTCTATGTAAAAAGCTTACAAATCAATATGTCCTGTCTGGAACTCACCCGTAAAATTCAGACTCATATATCTAACTGTCCACTCATCCCCTCTCTACTAATGGCTATCTAATGGCATCTCAAAATCAACGTACCTACAGTTCATTTCTTCTCTTCTTCCATCAACTTGCTGCTCCAAAATCAGTTAATGATAACTCTGTTCTTCCAGTTGTCTAGGCCAAAAATTGGGATGTCAACCATGACTCTTCATTTTTTCTCACAACGCATTCATCTGTAAACTATATCCAAGATTTGACCATGTTTCATCACCTCTCCCTACTATCACCACTCTAGTCCAAGCTACTATTATCTTGCCTAGATGTTGCAATCATTTTTAACTGGTCTTCATGCTTCTCCCCTTTAGTCCCCTGCCAACTTGAGGGGAGTAAGGCACCACCCTGAATGTAAAATTTAAGAAATATCAAAACTCAGTAATCAAGACACATGGCATTTTAATGTAATATGTTAAAAATATGTTTGTATTGAAAGAGAGGAAGACAGAGGGAGAGAGAGATAGAAACATCAATGATGAGAGAGAATCAATGATCAGCTGCCTCCTGCAAACCCCACATTGGGGATGGATCCCACAACCTGGGCATGTGACCTGACCAGGAATCAAACCATGATCTCCTAGTTCATAGATGGATGCTCAACCACTGAGCAATGCTGGCCAGACTATAATATTTGTTAAAAACTCATAATTTAACCTAGCAAACTTTTAAATAAAAACAGGACCAGACCCTGTGTTTGCATTACTCACCTCCTTTTCCTCACTTTAGTCCCAGTGCCACTTGACTCCCTTCAATGTTCTCTCAACAATTACAGTGATTCTGTCAATCCTGTCGATTGTCTGGCTTCACTTCATAGAGCAAAATCCAAAGCCCTTATCATGTTGTAGAAGGTCCTGCATGACCTGGTCCACCCTTATCTCCCGAACCCCAACTTCTACTTCTTTCCTCACTCATCTTCATCACTTCCACAAAGGCTTCCTCACTATTTCACCAGCAAGCCCCTGCTCTTGCCAGGCCCACTGCCTTGAATGCTCTTTTCCAAATATATCCCTCACTTCACCCAGTTCTCTTCCCAAATTCACTCTATCTAGACCACACTATCTAAAAATATCATCCTCCCCCACTTCATATTTTACTTTATATTCCTCTTCCACATTTTTTATCATAAGCACATTGTATATATTATTAATTATTATCATAACCACTTTACAACTCCATCAAGTACTAAAAAGCTGAGATTTTAGGGAGAGAAGGGTTTGTGTTCTCTGTTAAAAACAATGCTTGGATAATAGTAGGTATTCAGTAAGTAATTTTTGAATGAATAGTGACAAATAGTCATGAATACTTTCCTTTAGCTCCAATAGTCTTAAAGCCTGCTATATATAGGCTTTGGACCTATTGCTTCAATAAGTTACATCAGGAACTATATGTAAAATGCAGTTGCCTAAGATCTGAAGAATTCACAAGGTGCTAAATTAAAAAACATATTGCAAAACCTTTGTTTCAAATTGACCAATTTTTGAAACAAAAGTTTGACTTGCCTAAAAAAATATTTATCTGGGATTCAGGTTCAATATTGGGAGAGCAAGTTGTTTTTGAAGATCAGTTTCTCTTACAGCAAACTCTGAATTTTATTTCAATGTTCTGATTTCCAATGATTTGACATTATATTAAGATGCCATATAGATTTTCTTAATAGTTTCAGAGTGAATCTATTATGTAATCAAAAGGCCTTTCTGATGTAAAATATCTTTGATCCCCTCTGCTAATTATTAACCAAAACTAAAGATAGGTGTTGTAAATAAAACTTGTTTCGCCATGAACTGTTATCTTTTGATAGAAAAGATGAAATTCAGCAAAGTAAAAATCTACAACTTGGCCAAAATAAAAAAAAACAGACCTTGCCTGCAAACATCTGTAAGACACTCATGACTAACCTCATCAGACCCCCAAATTCATTTATGGCCTCCTTGATTTTGCAGGTTAAATTCAGCACTGTGGGAGAGTTTGAGTGTGTCCCGATGAAAAAAACACAATTTTAGTAACATTTGGGAACAGGGCAAGCATTAGATTTTGTCTTAAAGGCCAATTTTCTTTATAAATCTTCAAAATCCTTTTTGTAGTTTTATGTTTTTAAGAGGATTTATATTTTTTTGTAGAGGTTTTATAACTGTATTCACCAGCAGGTTGAGATTATAGAATGAAAACAGATCTTGTTTCCCCCTCTATTTTGTAGTGCCCAAAAGAGCATTTATACCATAAATATGTCTATAAAGCAATGGGTCCCTCCCTGGATTGCTACACATATACCAAATCACCACTTTATTCATAAAAATTCCCTTCAATTTGTCATAGCCAAGGTATGAAGTTAAGATTTCTTTTTCTTTTTCAATCATTACATTTTGCCAAGTACAGATACAGAAACAGGTGTGTTAGCCTACTGTCCATAAAACTCAATGCCCTAAAACTGGGCAGGGGATGGGGCTGACATACAGACAGCACTGAAGAAATACGCCTAAAGAGAGTGAATGAGTGAAGACTGAATTAATTGACCTAGGTCAGAAGCAAGCAAGAATTATTAGAAAGGGCAAGGGCAAGCGTGGCCATGCTTCTGTGAAGAGCATAAAACTCTCTGTCCCTATAACAGCTAATGGGTATTATCTTTCTGGAATCTCATTATTTCTTTCCTTTAGTTTTCTTAACTTTATTGGAAATGTTGTTTCTAAATGATGCTCATCTATTAGTTTGGGCATTTTTAAATTCTATTATTTTGACATATTTTAATTCTACATTTTACTGAAATGATCACCTCAGGTTCTTCATCTTCTTTTGTCACCTAATTTTTGGCCCAGTTTTCTATATCATTAATGGTTCATTCATTCTGATCTTCATTTTATTCTTTTTCATTCTGAATTTTTCAATGACAATCAAAATCAGCACAGGTTACCTCAATATGCAGGACAGAAAAAAACTTTAAAGGACCTAGAGTCAAACACATTAGACTAGCATTTAATTCAAACCATCATAAAACATGTTTCCACTGTCTTGGTTGGCAGAGCACATTAAGCAGAGTGGAAACCCAGCACAGAACCTTCATGGAGTCATTCATGCTCTAACCCAGCAGGTCACTCTGATTATGCACATGGGAGACTTCAGAACCTCACACCACTATAGCAGAGAACTTCAGCATGTCCATATCCTTGCCCTGGAAACCTGTGAATCACAACCACCATCACATTTGAAATGGGTTCAAATCTGTACCCAAACAGAAAGTATAGATAATAAAATGCTCTAATTGCACCTTCATATCTACATAAACCTGGACATATATAAACTTTCATAGTTTCTTAGATTTTTACAAAGGGCTTTATGCCCACTATTGAGTGGTCTGTGTAGTACCTGATCCAGAGGTTAGAAAGCCCTTTCAACATCACTCAAAATAATCTATTATTCTTGTTTTGTTAAAACCCAGGTGACATTTTTATTACATAAAGTAGTTTGTAAGAGGACTTCTGTATTTGCCCCTAGTGTATTCTGTTCTGCAATTTATCTTTGGAGAATACACACACACATACACACTGAATGGCCAGATTATGTTCTCTGAATGTATAATAATATGGCCACTCAGTGTACTTCTCTTGAGTACCTCATTTATTTGATATCAAAGATACTATAAATCATGCACCTGATTAGTTTTCCCCTTTGCACTGGCTGAGAGAAAGCTCAGGGCAAATAGGTGGTTGATGTCCAGCAAATGTCTAGAGGACTTTTGGTACCCATTTGAGATGCAAATACACTGAGTGGCCAGATTATTGCATGTTCAGAGATCATAATAACCTGGCCACTCAGTGTATAAAAGCCTAAGTGACCATTACGACCAGTCCACCAAACAACCTGTTGACTGCTTGACCAGTCGCTATGATGATGCACTGACCACTAGGGGGCAGAGGCTCAATGCAGGAGCTTCCCCCTAGTGGTCAGTGTGCTTCCCCAGGCAACCTCCCGCATTCTCTCCCCCTCCACCCCAGCTGGCCAATCCCCTGTGGTCCCTCCCCCTGGTCAGCTGGCCCTGATAGGCCCTGATTGGCCTGATCACCAGCCAGGCCAAGAGACCACACCCATGCACGAAATTGTGCACTGGGCCTCTATTAAGCAGATGAATGTCTTAAACACATAAAATAGATAAATAAAGCTAACACTCTCAGGATCCTGATACCTTATTCTAGTTCAGTGGTGGGCAAACTCTTTAGTCAACTGAGCCAAATATCAACAGTACAACGATTGAAATTTCTTTTGAGAGCCAAATTTTTTAAACTTGTTCTAATGCCACTTGTTCAAAATAGACTCGCACAGGCCATGGTATTTTGTGGAAGAGCCACACTCAAGGGGGCAAAGAGCTGCATGTGGCCAAAGAGCCGCAGTTTGTCAACCATGGTTCTAGTTGACTGAGTTAGTAATAGTGTCTTCCTTCCCACAGCTGTAAGGACCATTGTGCATATTCTTTTAATTGAAGAGCTAATTTGTATCTGAGCATGGTGATATTCACAGGTCACTGAATTCAGAGTTACTGATCTGCATTCTAATTGGAGACAGGATACTACTCATTTTTTACTTCTAAATTTCAGCTAAAATTGAACATTTTAAAAAGTCTCTTCTTTAATGAGGATATGTAATTGGCCTTGTTTGTTTGTGGCTGTTAGTCGCTCTAACCTGATGTCTCATTTGCAGAGAATGTTTCCTAAAGATGTCCTTCATGAGAAGGACAAGTTTGGACTTGGCAACAGCAATTTACTTAATTTATCTTAAATTTGGTTTCAGTGAGCAACCCTAATTAACCTGATTTTTTGCTGATAATCACTCTCAATGGAATCAAATCACAAATCCGGGGATGGATTGAGCGGCACCCAGAAGGAAGCAGCCCTTCGCGCACTGGTCCAGCGCACAGGATATAGCCTGGTCCAGGTAGGAACTTCTTATGACGTCCGCTGAGACCCACAGAATTCAGTGCTGAGACATTTACTCACAGAGGGGATATGAGTGGTCCTGAGATGCAAAATGGGAACAGTCAGTCATATAACTTTAGGTGGGGAAGGGAGTTGCATCATTTCAGTTTTGTAGGTGATCCTGCAGGTGGTGTTCTCTCTACGCTGGGTTATCAACTCAAACTTATCATTTGAAAGCAGAATTAGTGTCCACGGTCATAGAGATGATCACAGTTTTTAAAGGGAGTATTAGTATATGAAAAGGCAGCTGGAATTTGCCACCCAAAGCTGTTGGTGAAGTAGAATCAAACCAGTGTTTCAAGAATCATCAGAAAACAGACAACGTAGGCACTAACCTTAGTTTCCAGAGAGATCATTGCAAATGTAGAAGGACTTATAGGTGTGGGATTGAAGGACTGACTGACTGGTCAGCCTAACTATTCCAGTTATTTCTCTTAACATCTACTCAATAGTTTAGGACAATATAATAATTTTTCTCCACGTTCAACATTTTTAAAAAATCCTCAATTGTCTATTCATAGATGTTAAGAATGACCTGTATATAATTAACTTTATGATAACCTCCTTTAGAGAGCTTTTGATATTTTAAAAACCAAGCTAGTATTAAATGTAAATTATCTTATTTGAAGAAATAATGTTCCTCTTTTTACAATAAAGCAAAGTATTGTAATTCTCAGGGATTCAATTGTCGTTCACACCCACATAATTTTCCAACTTAACCCAATCCGTGTGTTGTTATAAGTACCAATGTCTCTGTGGAAAATAATAAAATAGTCAGCAGTGTCCCTTTATTACATCATCCTTTGTCAGATTATCACAAAATGTACATTTAGTTTTCAATTAATCTTATAAGTACTAGCATGTTTTGTTCAAGATAATATAATGCTCAACATTGTTTCTAGTTCTTCATTCTAATGAACAGCATTTAATTAGGCTTAAGATTTCAGAAATATTATGTCATGGTAGACTTTTCAAAGTTTCGTTTAAGTCAAGGGCAAGGAAGAATGTATTAGAATTTTTTTCATTCATTCAAAAATATGTATTATATACTTACTCTACATTCTAGACATCGTGGATACAGAAATAAAACAAAAATCACTGTCCTTGGGTGCTTAAATTGCTAGCTAGCACTTATTAAATGTGAGATATTGTGCTTACTGTTATCTGTATATTAACTCAATACTCATAGTAATTCTATACCAGTATTATCCTCATTTCACAGAAAGCACAAGAAGGTTAAACATCCCACTTAAGGATTTGCAGTCACAAGCTGGGTTCTTAGCCTCCAAACTGTTCTGCTAAATTGCATTTCCACTAGACCAGTAGAGAGGAGCTGACTGGTCATGGCCTACCATGCCACCTAAGGACATTCAGAATTTATCCTTTGTGCAAAGGAATGTTATTAAAGGGTCCCAGGCAGGGAATAACTTACAAGGATTCCTCTGGCTGGTTGAGGAGAATGGGTCACTGGGCATCCAGAATTCAAACAGGAAATCAATTAGGGATTCGGATGGTATTCCAGATCAGGCCTGCGCTTGGGGCATTCTTTCATTTAATCTCAATTCTGTGGGGTGGAGTTTGGTGGCCACATTTTATAGATGAGGGGAAGGTTGGATATTTGGAAGTTTTGAAGACCTCAAAGCCAGTACCATTTCTGTCCAACATCTGATTCAGCTGAACTTCTAAATCCAGGTCTTACATTTGGTTATTTAATGGCACCTCTAATGCATATATTCTCTCACCATGAAGTAGAGAATATCCTATTTTACAAATGAAGTAACCAAGGCTTAGAGGTCACGACTTGGTCTGTTCAACCCCACCCTTCCCTGTGTTTCTGCAGGTACCCATGTGCCCCCTGCTCCCCACACATCTCTCTCACTGACTGTGTGGCTCAGAGGCCAAAAACATTTTTTTTAATCCATTGATTTTTAGATAGAGTGGACGGAAGGAGGGAAGAGAGAAATATCTATATAAGAGAGACACATCAATCAGTTGCCTCTCAACTGTGTCCCAGCAAGGATGGGGATCGAACCTGCAACCAAGGTACATGCCCTTGACCAGAGATCAAACCCCTGACCCTTCAGTCAGCAGGCCTACCCTCTAACCACTGAGCAAAACCAGCCAGGGCTCAAAAACCTTTCAGTGGCACATTACCATTCAGATAATTCATACTTCATGGCACTGAATCTAGAGACTTCTGAGCCCCAAACTGTCTATACTCCATGCTTGATTCCTCAGTCTACCTGGGACACTTCTACTCATTTTTTCAAGACCAAACTGGGGTCGCCCACCAGATCCTGTCTAGCAAGCCAAGTGCTGTCCTGTCAGTGTTCCACAGAATCTTTCAACATGGCTAGAGCAGACTGTAACTGGCAGAGCACCTATGGCCCTTCACCCTGAGCGGGGAAGGCTCACTGTGACAGAGGGTTCCCTTGGTCAGCATTCTGCCTGTGTGCAACCGCTGATGGAGGGCTCCCTGGGATTGGCCAGGCTCTGGGGAAAGAGAATGAACCTCTAGTCCAGCTCTGGTGACTATGGTCTGCCATCCACACCCTTGGCCCAGACAGGCAAATGTCTCGTACTTTAAGAAAATTCTGGAACTTCTTCCTTCTTGTTGTTTTTTCAGGTCCCAGAGGGGGGCTGATTTCTATTTTGTGTTTATACATGTGTCTAACAATAAAGCAAGAGAGGAAATATCCTATTGCTTGGCATGGGGACAGGGCGTAGGGTGTGTTTGAGCCCCCTGGGACTAAGGAGTGTTTAAGCCCCCTGGACTAGGGTGTGTTTGAGCCCCCTGGGACTAACTCTGGGTGGTGCCGATTCTATCCTCCAGCTGGGAGGCCCAATCCACACCTGCAATTACGTGTGCAAGACTCCACCACTGTCTGGTTCAGCAATGCCCACTAGGTCCCAGGCCCTCCCCAGGGCAGAGGAGCTGTAAGCAGACAGGAGGCGGCTGATTAAAAGCTCCCTCCTCCCAGCCTGGCTCCCTTTAGGACTACAAGTGAGGAAAAGGAAGGTAGCGTCCCATGTCACTGATCCTCTCCCAGCTGCCCTGGCCCTGATGCAAACATACATGGCATTTCCAAAGCACGTCTAAGGAACAATAAGCTGGTAAGAACAGCAAATTGCTCGTCAGGAGGAGGAGTCATAAATTCTGATAAGTGTATGTAGTAAGCAGAAAACCGAAGCCTGAAAAGGAATAACCTAGAACCACTAGCATGAAAATCAAAAACGAATGGTGGCATAAAATAAAACCATATAAAATATACACAGTGTGACACCAATTGTATAAAGTTTAAGAAAAGCAAAATACGGTACAGTCCTTAGAGATGTGAGCAGTTGGGTTTAAACTAATAAAGAGAAGCAAGAAACATACAAAACAAAAAAAGAAAAATTGCCTGCCATCAGGAACCCACGAGAGCCTGCTAGTCTCTCTCGTGTCTCCATTTGAGTTGGCTTCTCCCCACGGGGTCCACGGTGGGGGCACAGCTCCTTGACCTTGTCCCTTGCCTGCTCTTCTCAGTGTATTGCAAGTATATTCACAGGAGCTCATGCCTGGTGAGATCATGGCAACCCATGGCTTGGCGCCGGCTGGAAAGAGCTGTTCGTTTTTTAATACTTAAAACAAATTAGTCTAGATGTTTTTATCTCCAAATTTTATGTGCTTGAAAATTAATGACTGATTGAAACATTTTTGTGCAGACTTCTCCCACATAAAGTGGTATTTTATAATTCACAGAGAAAATTCCATTGAGTTTACAGTCTACAAAATGGATACCCTCAGAATAATTTTTTAACACCTCATTAGTACAGTTGAATAGTGGGGATTTTCTTTTATAGTCAACCCTTCCATAGATGTTATAATCAAATATTGTTCTTAAATCAGTGTTTTTTTAAACTTCTTTGTATCTGCAGTAGTGGAAAGCATCTAAACCCTTTTGAAAAGCAACTTGACAATATTAATATATGAGTATTCCCCTTCTGTAAGCAAATCTCTAATGATCTAAAATGTAATGATAGAAATGTATATAAGGCTAGTCTGACATTATTTATAATGCCTCAGCAATCAAACCTAAATGTATAAAAGGAAGGAACTGAATAAGTAAGGTCTGAATATATAATCAATACCTTCAATAACAGTCTTTTATGAGAAATAATCCTAAAACAATATAAATTGTCCACTTAATTTTATTCTGGTCTCTGGTACTTCCTTTTCCCCCAGATAAAACTCAAGGCAAGTCTCATTACTTTCCTGGCAACTTTTGGGTAATAAAAGAATCTCCATTAAATAATTAGATCTAGTGCAGTATATATATGTATATATATATATATAAAACTTTATTCAAAGTTACAACCATTTCCCTTTCACAATGATGTTGAGATGGGGTGGGATTTCTTTTCTGTTTTCCTCCTTTATGCTTTCAGAAGCATAGTTTTCTACGCCCGTTTGCTAACTATAGTTCCTCACTCAGAGCCGAAGCAGAAGAGAGGGATTAAAGCAAAGGGGAAGAAACAGGAAAGTCTGAACTTGACTGATACTGACATTGGGCTCTCTGGTCCTGGCAGATATGTAAAGCTTGCGAGATGCTTTATAGGATCCCCAGGGACATTCTTAATTCCATGGTTGGGGATCTCTCACCTGGCTACACTCTCCTCTGGCTGGTCACTATCCTAAGCCTCAGCCTCCTGCTGCAGAGCTTTTGAAACTCTAAGCAGCTCTCTTGGAGGTGGAAAACAACTCCAGATTCCCACATATGGCCGAAGTCCAGTCCCTGGAAAAACACACACTCTCTGACCCAGCAAACTCTGGAAGTGTGAAGGACACCAGGGCCTATCTCTCCTTCTGGCCAAAATAACAGCAGAAGGCCAGCCCACTGTCCACCAGTAGCTAACTCAGCAGGCAATTAGACTCTCCAGCCAATGTGTGCCCAGAAGCAGAAAATACCCACTAAGCTCTTAGGCTCCTCTCCCCTGTCTTAGATAAGTTGAATATCACTTGCAATTCCTTCCAGTTAGGGGTACATACCAGCAGCGGTCTCCAAACCAGCAGTGGTCTCCAAATATCTTTGAACTAGAGGCCCAGTGCACGACATTCATACACTGGAAGGTGAGGGGACCCTCGGCCTGGCCTGAGCCCTCTCACAGTCCAGGACCTTTTGGGGGATGCCCTTCTGCCAACTTAGGCCTGCAGTTGGACTTCCCCCCCAAAGGGTCCTTAGCGATGCCATGGAGGCAGGAAAGGCTCCCGCTACCACCACTGGGCTCACTAGCCATCAGCCCGGCTTCTGGCTGAGCAGTGCTCTCCCTGTGGAAGCACATTGACCATCAGGGGCCAACTCCTGTGTTGAGCATTTGCCCCCTAGTGGTCAGTGTATATCAGAGTGACCAGTCGTTCTGCCATTCAATCAATTTGCATATTACCTTTTTATTATCTTTGAATAAACTCCAAAAACTCCTCTCAAACTCTTCAATTTCATTTTTAAACCGCAGCATAGAAGGACGCCATGGTGTGTTCAGTTAAGAATGAAAAACAGTTGAGTGGTTTCCTCTACATCTGTTCAGTGGTCCAGTGACCTGGCTTCCTATCCAAATCAGAAGCCAAAGGAGACCCACTTTATCTGAATTCTGTTACAAATGAACTTGTATTCAGTCATTATGTGATCATTTAAAACAGTCTGCAGAACAGAAAATTCTAACATTATTACAGCTATGTAATAGCTCTTTTATTTTTTTTTAAAGAGACTCAAGCAGCGCTGGAGATCATTTTACAAACCTAATATTATTTAAGAACATCTGCATTACAGCCCTGGCTGGCAATGCTCAATGACTAGCACATCGACCAGGCCATGGGCAGATACCTGGATTGCAGATGTAATCCCCACTCCCCAGTAAGGGTGTGTGTGGGAGACAATCTGTGTCTCTCTCTCACATCAATGTTTCTTTCCTCTCTCTCTCTCCCTCTTCCCCTCACCCTTCCACTCTCTCTAAAAATCAATGGGAAAAATATATCCTCAGGTGAGGTATTAAAACAAAAAACAAAAAAAGCATCTGCATTATCATTTTAAAAGGCTTTATCATTTTAAATGTTTTCAAATAAAATACCCCTAAAAATACAGGGTCAATCTGTGTATAACTTTGATCTTATGCATATATTCAATTACATTGAGAAAATGTTAAGGATTTAGATCATACATTAATAACAATAACAAAATAATAGTCAACATTTATTGGGCACATATTCTAACTGCTTCATGTATATTAATTCAGTTAATCCTTAACACCAATTGATCGTTTTCAATTTCCAGATAAGGAAAACAAGGAACAAAGAGATTTGGCAACTTGCCAAGGTTTAAAGGCTATAATTCCAATGCTACTGGCCCACATTTCTGACAAGATTTACAAAACTAAGAGCTCCTATAATGTTTGCTTTAAAGTTTCAATTTTAGAGGTGAGCCTATTAGGGCATTCTAAAAGTATTTTGTTGAGTCTAAACCCTTCTGACATGATTCACTTTAAATAATACTTATTTGTTGGCAGAATGACTATTAGATCAGAAATTCTCCAAGAATGTAGAAAGCTAAAATTCTAAAACCTAGTTATCTAGATCTAAACCTTCTATTCAAGGTGTAAATATGCACATAACTTGATTCAATCATTTTTTAAATAATTCTTTATTAGTGAAAGTACTACATATGTCTCCTGTTTTCCCCCCCATAAACCCCTTCAGGTATCCCCTCCCCCCGACCCCTCTCACTTTAGGGTGCTCAAGGCCTGGTTCAATCATTTTTAACAAACTGAAAAGTCTCCGCTGTTTGGGGCTACAAAGTATTGAAAACCACCCAAAACTTCAAATCAGAAACTGGTCTTTACCACACATCCAAATTATGTGGTCTTGAACATGTCTTTTAACAACTCCAAAGCTTAATTTCCCACCAGACTAGCTGGGCCACACCCCACTCCATGAGCCATGATTTTGTGATTCTAGTATCTGCTCAGTCTAATCGTTAGTCAGCAAACTGCACTAACTGATTGGAAGAGGAGACCAAGAGGTACTGAAACACAGCCTCAACTTCCCTGTAATTTAGGAAACACCTTTTAGCCTTCTCTGTATTTCATTCTTCCTACTCTGGATTGGAGGAAAGATTAATAGTATCAAAAAAGGGGGGCAACATCAGGTGTTTTTTTTTAATCTCTGTACAAAAATGAAAATAAACATCTTAAGCCAATTCAAGGAACATACCCATAAAATGATCTTTTCAAATTTTATGGTGTTCACTAAGCTAGGATTTGAAAGATTTCCATTACAGTCTGATATTGAATGTTGAATACTTGCAAAACAAGAATTAAAAAAAAAAACAGGGTGATTAATTTGTGCTCTCTTATCACTTGCAAGACAAATACAGCTGTCAAAAATAGAATTTTGCAGGTTACTTAATAACATGAACCAGTCTGATACAACAATACTACTTGTTTAAAAATATACTTTGTGATATCATCTTTAAATAATTGGATCATTGTGGACAATGATAGCTGAAAATTACTTCAGAGAGTAAACAATGCAATTCTCTGCAAATTGTAGACATTTAATAAATATTGATACAAATTGTGAAGCCCTGGCCAGCATGGCTCAGTTGGTTGGGGATCATCCCCTGCACTGGAAGGCTGCCTGCTCGATTCCTGGTCAGGGCACATGACAAGGTTGCAGACTTGATCCCCAGTAGAGGGCATGCTGGAGGCAGCTATGGACTATTAGATCCTATTTCATTCTCACATTGGCATTTCTCTCTCTCCCCCTCTCTTAAAAAAAAGGGGGGGTAAAAAAAGTCTTTAAAAAAATGTGATGTTGACAAGTTTGCTTTCAACTTCATAGCTTGCCTTATGCCACATAGAAATATTTTGGAAGTAAGAGTACTGCAGTGCTAACTTGTAAAAAGTCTTTGTCTCCAAGGCAATGGGATTATGTGTAGTGCTCGCTTTCCCTACTTTTTTAACTCTGAACTGTACTTCTCAGATTTTCTAAAACTGGTATGTATTTATTTGAGAGTCAAAGGAAAAAAAATCACATTGTGCTGAACCTTTCCTCACGAAGTCATCAATGACGTGGGTCAAACACTCTGTGACAGGCAATGCTCCTTCCATCTGAAATCTTCTCATTAAAAAATAGGCAAAGGAAAAGGGGAGTAAGGGATAGGTGGAGATGGGCAAAGGGGGGAGGCAGGGACAGAAAGGGACTTTGCTTGGAGTGATTGGTGCACAAATACAGAGTGCAGATGATGTTTTATTGAACTGTACAGCTGAAACTTGTATACTTTGGTGAACCAATCTCACTCCAATAAATTCAATAAAAACTAGGCAAATGTTATATGTTTTACACATTTTATTGATTTTAGAGAGAGAGGGGGAGAGAGAAATATTGATCAGTTGCCAACAAATGTAACATGAGGAGACCAAACTAAATAATCTGGTTATAGGCCCAGACCAGGAATCAACCCAGTGACCTTTCAGTGCATGGGATAAAAGCTGAGCCACATCAGTCAGGGCACAAATAGATTTTTTATAGATGTATTTTCAGAAAACTTTCCACCCAGTGTGGGGTCAGTTTAAACTATAAATCTATTATTACTAAAGCTAAATATATGTTTAATAAACATCATCCTGAAATAGTCTGAATATACTTTTAAAGTAGATTCAGAATACTTATAATTTTAAATTATTTTAAATATGGTGTGTATTAGCACTGTTTCTCCAGTTACCTCAATAACCTATTTTCTAAAAAATAATTCAACACAATAAATTTTTGTCTGTATGATAGTACCATTGCTTTATTTTTGAAAGAATTGTTAAACTTTTAGTTTTCAGATACATTAAGTCATTAATTTATATTAGACTATGAATGCTCTACATCAAATTTATCATAATTGGAGTTTTTAAAATACCAAATATATATTACTTATTTTGCATTGCTTTTGTAATTTGTAGTTTAAACTTTAATTTATTTATTTATCTTTAAAATTGAAAGTATTAAAGATGTCCCCTTTTCTTTTCCCATTGGCCCCCTCCATCTCACCTCTAATCCCTTCTTTCCCCCACCTTCATCACACTATTGTATGTCTCTCTGGTTATGCATACATGCATATAAATTATTTGGTTACTTTCTTTCCCACCCACCCCCACCTTCTCACTGAGATTCAAATCTGTTGCATGCTTCTATGTTTCTGGATCTATTTTGTTCATCAGTTTATTTTGTTCATTAGATTGCACATATGAGTGAAATCATGTGATACTTGTCTTTCTCTGACTAGTTTTATTTTGCTTAGCTCCAGGTCCCTCCATGCTGCTATTGTTTTCTTAATCCAATGGTTGTCCTTGGTAAACTTAACCATTTTTTGTTTTTCTGTTTTGTTTCCTTAGTCACTACTATTGAACACAATGCATTGATGTTAGGCCTTGACATGAGGCATTTAAAGTAGTTGCAATGAGAATTTATCCAAAATTTAAAATGGTAACAGCTGCTTCATAAAGATGTTCATAATAGTGAAATTTATGATATTTAAAAATGAAACATTCTGAATGTCCAATAAAATATTACTAGTTACATAAAATTCTTATATTTTGAAATTATACAGCCATATAAAACTGATTTCAAACAAAGACATGGAGAAATATCTCAATTTTAATGTTTACTTCAAAATCAGAATGTAAAATTTATATAAACTTCCAAATAATATTTTAAGAAGTTATTCAAACCATAAAAAATATTGAAAAATAAAATGTAAATCTCTGACTTGGATTAAGTTTTTCTTGTTAGTCTTTTTTCCAAATATCTTAAAAAAGAAGAAAAGACAATGTTTTAATTAAAAGTGCTGAAAAAATGACAACTATTATATATAAGAATGTTATTTTTTAAACTTTCTATAACGATGTGGATTATTCTTTATAAGGAAAAATCTCATAAAGTAAAAAAAATTTAAGGCGCATACATTTAAGAGAAGAAAATAATGAGAAATTTTAAGATAGCACTGTATTACTATAGTTGGATAATAGGTACCAGGTTCAGTAGGCTATTCTTTCTCATTCTTTATATGTTTGAATATAGTTTATTTCGGAGTTAGAATAGCCCTATAGTTACACAATTTAAAAGAGACATAAGCCAGAGGTCTGCAAACAATGACCCAAGATTTAAATGTGTCTACAGTTTGTTTTTGTAGTGACTGCAGGCTCTGGATGTTTTTCACATTTTTAAAGGGCTATTTTATTTTTGAAAATCTAAAATGTCAACTAGCTGCCCTTTTACAGAAAAAGTTTGCTGACCACAGCTCTAATCCTTAATCTATTACTCTATGTTAGAAGCTAACACACAGTTTTCAAAGAAAATTTATTATGCTTAACCAAAATGTTTGTAAAATGCACCACACCTTTAAGCAGTGAAGACAGTATGTTTTAAGTTCAAAGATCCATTAAGACTCACAGCAGATCAAGAAAATAGTGGGCTTCACCCTTTTCTTCCTTTTTGAATTGGCCATCAGCTTCCATTCCCTCACACTAGAAACAAAATTCCTTGTCTTTTATTTCTACCCCTCAAATTTTGCTTTCTATGCATGTTCTTTTAAATGGAGTTTCCATGCAATCACATTATTTTATGCTAATGTGTTCAATTCCTCAATGAATATGTGCAAGTCATAGGTACAAAGGGTGGTGCTAGGTCAACATAAATCTGATTAGGATACACTCCCCTCTTTTAAGGGTACCCCAAAGTATGTTAAATCCCCCCTCCAGGTTTGGTACTTTAATAATTTTATGTAGGAATTTCTCAAATTGCAATTTTCCCCCTAGAAGTAATGCAATAAAACAAGTAACTTAGGACCTCCATGTTTACAATCAGCTTTATCTAGATTAGTTCAGGATGAGGCAGATGGAAAAACACTGTGGCATTGACATTCTTTTCCAACCACTACCCAAAAATCCTGGGGACAGAAATAGGAATTAGACTTCATGGTAAAATATAGCTCCTGCGTCCCACACATTTTCCTCTATTGCTTGTTCTCACCACCTGCCCATGTCCCAGCTATCCAACGACTTAGGTCATTCACCAAGTGCATGAATACCAATTCTTTCTCTACAGCATGAGAACAGGATGGGATGAGGCACATGTTTCCCTAAGCTTATCACTCCAGCCACCCACAGGCCAACTTGGTTTTAAAGCTCTTAAGAAGCGTTGCTTCTACGAGCCAGAAATGCCATCGCCTGGTGTGGAAGATGCCACATGAAGAACAGGCCTGTGAATGCTTTTGTGGAAATGAGTGTGCCTGACGTGTGGTGGGAACTGCAACATCCCAAGCAATTGAAATACCTCCCAGGTGCTATTTTTTGACAACAATGGACTTTCTCCTCGAATGGCCTAAACAGACAGTTGGTTTTATATGAGGTCTTCAAAACAAAGGTCAAAATCTTTGCGAACATGAGGTTTTCTACTTGATCAGCCTAAAAATCAGTGCGGACTTCATGACTCAAAAAAGCACGGACAGCTCTTCGACGCTTTAGACTTTGCTTAAAGCAACTTCAGGGTTTTTTAGAGTGTTACTTCTTTATTGAATATAGAGCAGCAAGCAAAAATAAGTGACTCTCCATCTTCAAAACCTAAAAGCTTACCACTGTGAGATGCGACAACTGCTTTCTAACCTAGATAAAGGAGTGGGGAGTGACATCACAGAGCCACACAATTAAGAATGTGCAAGGACTTCCCTAACCCTAACCCTAACCCAACTGGCATCTTTTTTAACACTGTTTCAGAGGTGCCTGGAGAGAGCTGCGAGGAGGTTACACATTAGCATTAAGTAACTTTGAATTTCATACTGAGAAATGTATTCCACTTTTAATTGTTTCAAATACTCAGATGAGGAAAGTCTGTGGCTCAAAGTATGCCTCAAATACCTCTTCAGCCTCTGCTAAACTTTTTCAAGGTAGAGAGCAGAACTGGGGCTCAGCTTTTAGTAGACAACAATGTCTAGCTAAAGTGTAATCATGAGTTCCATGTTTTGTAAATGCTTATATCATTACCTTCTATTTATGGGAAATGACTCTATAAGAATGATATATATATTTTCTGTTCTGAATGTTTCTTTAAGTAGTTAATGAAAAAGGTGCTATTTGGATATGCAATTAGAGATACACTGATTTTTTTAAAATCTATTTTTTAAGGATCCTATTGACTAACTCACAAAACATAGAATAAACATTTTCCCACATTTTAATATGATGTCAAAATCTGTCTCCTAACACCCTCACAAAATCTTTGCAATCACTGGCATCCATAGGAAAAAAAAATTAATAAGGTTGATGCCCACTTCCACAATATATAAGTTAAATAAACTCTGCTTCCTAAAAATTCCCAGTCTAAAATATATTTACCAACATTAAGTCAGTGATCTTAACAGAATATGAAGGTGAACAAACTAAGACAGATAATTATCTATTATGAATATTCCCTATAGCCCTGTCTATTGTCCTCAAGCAACAAAAATGTCATCAGCAGAACCAAGGTAAAAATCACATCTAAGACTCTTTTTGCAACATCTTATTTAAGGTCTTTTAGACTTGCCTTGAACCCTATCACATAATGAATATATAGGTGGTATGCAGCTGAAAAGTCATAAAAATAATGTCTAATAAGGATTTGTATTTATTCTTACAACCCAATAACTGGGAAAGTACACTGTCAATTCATGAACTGCAATAGATTAGAGTCCAGAGAGACATTCTCAATGCATCAGCACCCACTGTGAGAACGGTCTCCATGAGTTTGCCTTAGAACCACTGTTCTGAGTATGTCCCTGGTGACTGGCATGCTTATGAAGGCTGGAAATGCAATGTGGTCTGGGTATATCACCCAGCACCTGAAAGAACAGGAGCAGAAAGAAATTCGTAGTCACTGGAAAATGGATAGAACACCTGAAAACAGATTAGAAAAGGAAGATACACAGATTCTTCCCCCTGGGCAAGGAAAAAAAAAAAACAACAACAAAGAGAACTATAAAGATGATTACAGATTTAGAATATAAATTCCCAAAGAACCATTAAAGGAATTAAAATTACTACTCATGGGGAGAAAAAAGCATCCAGACTAAATGAGGGTTCATTCATTAATGTCCTTTCCAGTTTATGAATGAACTCATTTATGGGGGACAACAAATCATCTAGTCTTCATATTCAACCAAAAAGTAGGTGTAACACACAACATGCAGAACTTTGAGGTTGGTCAGTGTGAAAGCCAGCGTGACTTTTGAACAGTATATATGTCACAAAGTTTATGAGATCAAGAATCTTAGGAGCTTTGTTCTAGTGTTGTCTGCAATAAATTAAACTAGTGTGACTTCAGGCAACTCACATAATTTCTCTGAAATCAGTTTCCTCATCTGTACAATGAACATATAGGGTTAATATAAAAACAAGAGAAAAATATTGTCTTGACTACAAGCATAGACTTGGATTCAAAAAATTGTCTTTGTCACTTACTGCTTGTACAAATCTGGACACATTATGTGCCTTGAATTCTCATCTATACATGGGAAGTAAGTAGTATCATCCACATACCATCAACCAACCATATTGAGAATATTAAATAAGTTAATACATGCAAAGCACTTAGCACAGTGTCCAACTCAATTAGGGTTAGCGGTTGCTTTAGCTGGGGTATTTTTTTGTTTTTGTTTTGGGGGGTTTCTGCTATTGTTAATATTATGTGTAAGTAGTAGAAGCTAATTTTGGTTAATTAAGCAGAAAATGGGTTTATTAAAAGGATATTGGTTCACAGAACCAACTGATTTCAAGAACAAGATTCAAGGATAAGCTTTTAAGAATGAACCCCAAATATCACAAATCTTGAATGACATGAAAATGCATCCACAATCACAGAATGCTCAAAACGAAAGTTTGTGTCATTAGAATTTCTGCACCACAACTCAGTTTTCCTTTATTATAATTATGTCTATCCCAGCTGCAAGTGGAAGTAGAAAATCAACTATCTGGCCATTTAAAATCTGCAGGAGAAGGCTGTTCTCTGCCCAGATTCTCCAGGTGTGTGTGTGTGTGTGTGTGTATCTCAAATGCCAGGTGGCCAAAATGAACTCAGTCTGTTTGACTTTCACATTAAGATTCATTGCTTGGAATCATTTGTTAAAGGTTGTGAGATTTTATTCAAGGTCAAGAATAAGGTTTACATAATCCTTTAAAGACTCCATGGTTCCATCAGGAAAGGCTTAAAATATCTGGGGAAAGAAGGAATTTCCAAATATCCTTGACATATAAACAGAGTTACTGGTTAGGCTTGATATCCAATATTTAACTTAAAGTCACTGGATTTATTGTTAGCATTAAGTCATCAGTTTTTATTTCCATAGTTAAAAATTTTCACCTACACATATTTGACTAGGGAGAGTGAACAATTTCCAAGTCTTCAATTGGGAAAACAAAAATTCTCAGAGTTGAATGAACATTCTCTCATGGAAAAAAAAAAATCCTATATTCTTTCTCTCTGAACTATTAATACTTTTGGGTTGCTGGGGTGGGGTGGGGTGGGGGATGTGCATTCCACAAAAAGGACATTAGCCAGGAGGGGAAAGAGCAATTATAATTGGGCTTTATCTATTTTAAACTCAACTATAAAAAAATAATAATGCCTAAAATACCAGCAATCCAGCTCCCAACTGTCCTTTCTGAGCAACAGACGATATGCTGACCCCATGACTAATGCCCAGTGCCTGTCTCAACCCAGCCTGGATCTCCACCACTAGTGCATTCCAAGCCCGGTGGGTGGTTCATACAGCAAATCCCCTGCAGTGCGTGAACCTTGCGGCATCTCTGAACAAGTCTGACCCTTTGGGATCCCAAAAATATTCTTGGGGAATTTAATTCAAGTGTTTATAGAAACCACAGAAAGGCAATTAAGAAGCTTTCCTGACCAATCCTTTTGGCTCTTAAGCAGATGAATTCTCCTATACACGTGATTTGCACAAAATAGTTTGGTGACATTTGTAGCAATTATAGCAAGAAAGGTGAAGGGAAAATTTACAGAGGTCATTGTGTTCATTGCCTATTTATTTTCAAACACACAAAGCTTGTCAAATCAGAAATTCTGGTATGTTACTATTGTGGGATGAATATTTGGTTTCCTCAACCGGAAGAATAAAAATACTGTCACATTCATTCTAAGTTGTTTCCAATAATCCACTGAATAGTGTGTGTCTAGACATTTGAGATATACAAAAACAGCCCGAGGGATCACCATCAACTAACCATATGGTGATAGCTGACCCAAGGAGGTGGGCCATAGTTTGGAAATAGAAATAGGTCTCCCTATAAGCAGTAAATATGAGATATTCCCTCCCCACAAAAAATTGTGTAATAAAATAATTGGAAATTGAAATGGATTTTAAATGCAACGGAGGGGTTTCAAGTTAATTGATATTTTTTTTTATAAATAAGTATTTAAATGTTTGGATCTGTTATAAGTGATTAGGTTTCCATATAACACTGCAAAAAAAAAATGTAGCTGATGAACATTGAAACCAGCCTGCATGAGTTCAAATCCTGACTTCAGTTTCCAACTCAGCAAATTACTTAAATCTTTCTGGACTTCTGTGTAAAATGGGCATAGTAATAGTCTAGAAACCATGATGGTGTTTGAGAATTAGAACCCATGTTGGTGTATCTGGCTGTATAGGAATTTATTAGAAGGTAAGTAAAATAAAACATTTAATATGTCTCCGAAAATATGCAATTTATACTTTTCAGGGCATTCTTAGGTGACATACCTCATTGGGTTCTTAACTTTTTAAAATAAAAATAGCAAACATTTTATTTCTTATTTCTCAGCAATAACAAATATTTGCTACTAGATAATCCTGCAAGAATACAGGAAGAAGAAAAAATACAAAAACTTTTAAAGTAAATATTTAAATATTTAGTAAAATTAAGAACATCCAATCATTTAAAGCAGAAAGTAATCAAGGCAAGGTAGATCACCCACCTGACATATTTTTTTTTTAATTTAGAGCAACATAATATAAATTGCTAGGATTAAAAATGTGATGGCAACCACTACATCATTGAAATACTGTGCTCTAAAAAGCTTTGGTGCTAACATATAAAATAATTGAGAAAAGAATCAAGTTGGTATATATAAAGATTAATCAGTGAAGCTGGAAGCTGTTTTAACTTGTTTTAAACAACAATTATTGTACAAAACAATATTTCTGTTTTTAAATGTTTTGTATTGTTTTGAGACAGAAGAAGTGAGGAAGAAAGGGATAGAAATATCAATGATGAGAATCATTTTATCACCTAATTTCTGCACACCAATACTACAGATTGAACCCTAGGCCTGTGCCTGACCAGGAATCAAACCATGACTTCCTGGTTCATGAATTGAACGCTCACCACTTAGCTACACTTGGGCTGTTGTTTTTAATCCTCACCCAAAGATAGTTTTATTGATTTTTAGATAGAGAGGAAGGGAAGATGGAGAGGTGGAGATAGGGGCAGGGAGGCCTTAAAAGTAACTTGGGTCCAACGTGATGAGAGAGGCCTTACTCACTCCAACCTGGAATTGAACCAGCAACCTTTTGGTGTACAGGACAATGCTCCAACCAACTGAGCCACCTGGCCAGGGCACACAACAATGTTTTTAAACAACCCACATATCTTTTTTAAATACAGTGGTACCTCGAGATACGAGTTTAATTCGTTCCGTAACCTTGAGGCGTGGGAAACTATGAGACACTTGAGTCGCGGTAAACTGGTGGGTTGTGTGCAGCCGGCCGATCCACTCAATTACTCCTATCTCAAATGTTGCTCGTATTTCAAAGCAAAAATCGCTCTCTCCACGGCTCATACCTCAAAAATCTCGTATGTTAGGGCACTTGTATCTCGAGGTACCACTGTATATATAAAAAGTTTTTGTAGAGGAAGTGCAATTTTTTAACAGTAACTACATCTATGTATGGGTAAGGTGATGCATTGAGGAATTTTTCTTTTATACCTTATACATTACTAAGCTTTTTCCAACATGTATCATTTTATAGTATAAAACATTTAAAGTGTTATTTGTAGAAGTTAATGTCTGTGGCCTTATAGTTTCCTTTCTTCAAAAATCACACACACATAATGGTAATAAGTTCTGGCTATGCCTAAGTGTAAAGTAAATTTACCTTTTTCCAGCAGATCGACAGTGGTGGATTAGGCCTACACATCACGTTGGACCCGAGTTACTTTTAAGTCCTTAACCTTTAGAAAAATATAGCTGGCATTGCAGAGAAGCACCAATGCTATTCCTCCCCAAATAAGGATGTCAAATTAACCAAGGATTTGTTAGGACAAAGGAAAAGATAGAAACTAATTCTATTTGGACAGAGAACAGCATTATTCCCCACAAAGAGATCCAACGTTAGTAAACACCTCTCACCATTTTGTCAGCTTTGAAAATAGATTTAAGTCCCTCACCAGCTATGCCTCAAATTAGCCAGCCATGCCTTCCAAAAGTAATCTTCACAGTGTTCCTATTTAGGGTCTTGTGTTGCCTTCCTTGACATATGAAACAACTGAAATTCAAGGACACAAGAAAAGAATTAATAACCAAGAAATATATATCACACGCCAAGCGCAGTGCCATACATATCTGATGCATTCTCTCCTTGAATCAAAAGCTGATGTTGTCCTCACTGTGCTTATGAGAACATTGAGGTTCGGAGAAGTCATCTGTCCAAGGCTCCTCAGCTAGTGAGTCACAGAGCCAAGTAGTCCAGCTTCAAACACTTACCACCACACCACACAGCCTCCACATGGATGCAAAGGATAGTCAGATCCTTAAAGGATGAGGCGATTTTGAGTGACACCAGAAAATAAGAACCCCTTATACTTGTTCAGCACTTCATCAGTTTTCACATGCTCACATCAAGCCACTGAAGTATAGAGTGTGATATTAAAATCCACACAAAGAGACTTTTATGGTTTTTACACTCTCTGACCAGTCCACTATCATTTGTCAATGATCAGTTTGTTTCTTATTGTGAATAATTCTGAAAAGTAATTGAGAAGTTTGAACTAAAGATCTGTTTTCTTCTGTCCCCCATTCAACCTCTCCTGAATTTGCAGGAAAATGGACAAAGAAAATATGGGGGCCCTCCACCTGGTTGGGATGCTGCGCCCCCAGAAAGGGGCTGTGAAATCTTTATTGGGAAACTTCCCCGAGACCTTTTTGAGGATGAACTTATACCATTATGTGAAAAAGTGAGTCCATGTTTAGATTTGCTTCTATTGCAAGGGAAAAGCACTACTGTCTTCACTTTGCTTTCATGCTCATTTTTCCTCGTCAGTGATGATGTCTTCCAATTGCTATTCCTCAAGCAGATAAAACCTTCCTACCTGCGGGTGATGGTCTCAGCTCTTATCCTTTTATTGACAGCATGACATTAGCTGCTAATGACATCATCGCTAATGACCATCAAATCTGTATTTCATACCCCGGTCTCCACCAGCATGCCATCTCACTGCAAACCCCATGTGCCTATCAATATAGACTAACACCATAACAACCTGTCTAAAAAAACAGATTGCTTCAACTTGACATGTTAATATGTGTGTAACATTTTTACATAAAAATAATAGGGAGGTTTGTCATAACTCAAAACTGTGTCTATTATGTATCGGTCCAGAATAAAAAATTTTCGACAAGTTTTAATTTCTTGCCCACCCTAGCGTATCAATAAAGTTAATTATATAATTATTAAGGTTCTCAAAGTCATTATGCAATTGTTCAGGGATAAACTTCCTCCGTTTTCATTCCAAATGATATTTTGTTACAAAACCCCAATGAAATGGAGAATACAAAATTCACAGTTATTTTCAATAATTCACCAAGTGGTGTTTAAACAACCACATTCCTAGAAAATGCAGTAAAATTAGTTTAGCTATTTCTTTCCCTAAGTGCCAAAATCAGTTGTGCTTGCGTGTGACTGTGTGTGTGTGTGACTCAGCCTCTCATTTTATACATACAGTTGATTCCCCTTGGGCTGTGGCCAAATTATGGACTTACTCATGTAGAATCTTATACACTAAACCTGAAAATGAGCACCTGAAACATAGAGGTGAAACACATTGAACTCTTTCCCAATGAGCCCGGAAAAAGTAGGGATCCCTCACTGAATACATTGGGGTGGTCAGGGATGGGCGAGACTGAGATGAGAGGTAACCAACCAATGTGTAACAGCATATGCTTAATGATGCTTCTTCTCCCCACACATTCCCCTCCTCTCTATCTGGGCCACCCTTCTTACAGCAGCCAGCAAGCATGAATTCCTGAGCCTGTATTTCAGAAGAACATTCGGGGTATCAAGTTGTATATTGGCAAAGCAGAGTCGCTGTAGCCAGAGATGTAGTGAGTACCCTCCTGGGTGGAGGTCCTGGCCCTAGTCAGCTGTATTAAGAACAGCCTTGCCGAGACCGGTTTGGCTCAGTGGATAGAGCGTCGGCCTGCAGACTGAAAGGTCCCAGGTTTGATTCCGGTAGGGGGCATGCACCTTGCTTGCAGGCGCATCTCCAGTAGGGGGCGTGCAGGAGGCGGCTGATCGATGTCTCTCTCTCACCCATGTTTCTGACTTTCTATCCCGCTCCCTTCCTCTCTGTAAAAAAATCAATAAAATATATTGAAAAAAAAAAAAAAGAACAGCCTTTACCTTCAGCCTGCAGACTATGAAATAACAGGGCTCCCCAGATTATCCTCTGAAACACATCATCTGTATTAATTTTGACGTCATGGTGGGGGAAAAAGTCAGCTAAGAAGATTTAGCAAGGGTCCAAATTAGTGTTCCTGGTTTTTCTTTTAAGTATCTGTGGTGGAGTATTACCAAATAAAGATAGCACTAAGGAGACTTCAGAGGCCAATGGAGAGGCCAAGGAAGAATCTATCAAGAAATTGTACTTCTGATGACAAATGTGTTTTCAGATCCTTAAAAACAGTGTACATATAAATCCCCCCGATAGTTGTGTGGTGAATGGTCATTTGCTCTGAATGGTCATTTGCTCTGTCAACAAATATATTCTGTTAACTCAGGCTGAAATGCCACTTGTATACTTTTTAAAAAATATATTTTATTGATTTTTTTACAGAGAGGAAGGGAAAGGGAGAGTTAGAAACATCCATGAGAAAGAAACATTGATCAGCTGCTTCCTGCACACCCTCTACTATGAATGTGCCTGCAACCAAGGTACATGCCCTTGACCAGGATCAAACCTGGGACCCTTGAGTCCACAGGCCGATGCTCTATCCACTGAGCCAAACCGGTTAGGGCCAGTTGTATACTTTAAAATTAACTTGCCTTTGCCCTGGAGTCAGGTAATGGATCCAAACCCCAGATGTGCAAACCATCCCACCTGAGATGCAAATGCCAAATATAGCAGAGACCGACTTCAGAAAGCGTTGGGTGTATGTGTGCACATGTGTGGTCATTTAGAAACACAAATGCATAAATATGAATTTCTCCTTTTCTCTTATTTATAGATTGGTAAAATTTATGAAATGAGAATGATGATGGATTTTAATGGCAACAATAGAGGGTATGCTTTTGTAACATTCTCAAATAAACAGGAGGCCAAGAATGCAATCAAGCAACTTAATAATTATGAAATCAGGTAAGCAGAACAGACACCCCAGAGCCAACCTCACCTGCATCCAGTCTGCCTTGTTTCAGAGGAACCTGCCAGAGAGAGAACCTTTCTTGTAGAGAATAGCCTTTGGTTTGCTTTGACCAGGGGAAGATAAAGTTCTCATCCGGAAAAGACCCACAGTTGTCAGCATCCTCCTCCTCCTCAAATATTCATGGAGCGTCATCTAAATACCTGGCTCTGGAGACATGAAAACCAAGTCCTAAGCTTTTGAGAGATGGCTTTTCTTTTCTAAGCAATCCTAGGGAAGGTGCCTGACAAGCCCCACGTTTAGAAACAGAACATGGAGCCTTTAGGCTCCCCCTGCTGGTGACTCATAGCTGACCAGGCCCAAACTATCAAAAGTAATAATTTCTAAGATCTAGTAGTAAACCATTTTTTTTAAGTAAAGTTTTAAAAGAAACTGAAAGATTATTTTGTCTATTCTTTCCTTCCACCCTATTCCCAAAAACCATGTTCCTAGAGTGACAGAGATGAACCTTTCACAGATCTGATCCGTGGTCCTTGGTTCTTCAGAAAAGCAGAGAAGCCAATTAGGACAGTGGCCCAACCCTCGCCAGAATACCTGCCGCACATATAAGCCACTATTTCCAAGAATTCAGCATTCTCCCACTCACCTAGGTGCCTTTTCAACCATGACAAACAAGTAATTTCTGTTCAGGGAACTTGGGCCATGTTTAATAACTTGTGTTATTACAAAAGTCACACAGCCTTGCAACACACATTCACACACACACACACACAAAATAAAATCCTACAAAGTAATAAAAGTTAAACCATTCCTCCATAACCCCATTGCCCAAGGATAATCACAATGTTGATTTTTTATTGTCTTTTTGGGTTTTCTATAGATTTAATAAAAATGGCCTCCTCACATAGCCTTTTTTTTAAATCCCACAGCATATCGTGAACTGCCTTCTTAAATCAATAAATATGCTTCTACATTAGTATGTTCAATGACTGTAGTGCATTCTATACTATGAATGCCCATCTTTTAAAAACAATATGTATATGTATATTTTTTTATTGATTTTTTCCAGAGAGGAAGGGAGAGGGATAGAGAATTAGAAACATTGATTAGCTGCCTCCTGCACATCCCCTACTGGGGATGTGCCCACAACCAAGGTACATGCCCTTGACCAGAATCGAACCTAGGACCCCTCAGTCTGCAGGCTAATGCTCTATCTGCTGAGCCAAATCAGTCAGGCTGAATGCCCGTCTTTTGTTAACTAGTGCTTCTCAGCCAGCAGTATTATTGTCCACTTTAGGGGACATTTAGAAAATGAGGAGGCATTTTTTTCAATGACCTAACGGGTAGCTACTGGCATTTAGTGGGCAAGAACCAGGGTAAGAACTATACTAAGGTACACAATGAGAAAATATCTGACCCCAAAGTCAGTAACATCTCAGTTGAGACACATTAAACTGTTCCATATATTGGGAAATTTTGCTTGTTTTCCATTTGGAGGCAGGTTATCTTAAGTAACACCAAATATCCTTATACATAATACTTGGTGCTCATCTGTTTCCTAAGATCCCTTTTGAGAAGGGGCATTATTTGGTCACAGATTATTCACACTTGAAACTTTTGACACATTTTGCCAAATGTTTCCTAGAAAAGTTTAATCAATCTGCCAAGGAAGGTGTACTTTGACTTGCTATTAAGCAACACGGTTCAGTGGAAGAAACAGGAATTGAACTGAGAATCCAGCAAGTCACTTAATTTCTTGGGGTCTCAAGTTCTTCATCTGTGAAATGGAAAGAACACCTCCGCATACAAACAGGCTCCAGTGGAGGCCAAGTAAGATAACCTGTAAAACTCTGTTCAAGCATAAGGGACTATTTTTAATAGCAATCATGTCAGAATAGCATCCCAATGTGTATGGAAAAGAAGAGAGCACCAGAGGTTGCAAATTCAAATACCTTCAGGGCCAGGCAGAGACCTGAGTAATGTGGGGAGGTATAGAGGCCTCAGCAATGGGGATGTTTAGGGAGGAGTGAGAATTGACAACTGGTGCATCCACATATAATCTAAAAACAGCAGATGCTACTCAGCTTCAAATACCTTTTTTTTTTTCTTTAAAAATATAGAGCAAGTCTGGCCAGTGTGGTTCAGTGGTTGAGTGTTGACCCATGAACCAAAAAGTCACTGAATCAATTGGTTGCAGGTTCCATTCCCAGTAGAGGGCGTGCTGGAAGCAGCCAATTGATGTATCTCTCTCAATGATTCTATCTTCTCTCTAAAAATCAATTAAAAAAAAAAAGAAGTAGCCTACCCAAGCCTTGTGATCTCATGTGGAATGCAGGATACTTTAAAAATAAATTATATAGATATATAGATATATAGATATATAGATATATAGATATATAG